>CM056052.1:255067026-256267026 GCA_029574335.1 Rana kukunoris | reverse complement strand
TGTCCCTTCCCATTTAACCAAGTGCTTTTGTCCCATTGTTCGTTGCGCTGTGTTTTGTATTTGTCAGATTAGTGTTCTGTGTGATCAAGTGTTTGTTAGTAGATCTTTGAAAGTGTTTTTTGATAAGTGTTTGAGAGACTGTTTGTTTGATATATTTCTGTTCGTTTGTTTTCTTGCTGAATTTTTGTTGTTTGTTTTTGTGACTGTTTTTTGCTGAGTGCTTGTGTGATTTTTTTGGTTGTTAGTTTTCTCTTTGTGTGTGTTCTTGCTTGATTGGTTGTGCTTGTTTTTGTGACTGATTTTTGTTGACTGGGAGTGAGTTTTTTTTTAGTATGACAGAGAGAAAGCGAAAACTAAATTTTTCTTTGGGGGAAAAAAGAATTCTTGCCCGGGCCATTAGCGATTATGGGCGTTTCCTCCACGGCCCAGACAGTGCCAACGCCACCCCGGCCAGGAGGAGTGAGATTTTGGACCTCATCACTGAGCAGGTCAATTCAGCGGGGAAGGGGGAGACACGGACCCGGTCTGGGATTGACAAAAAGATTAATGACCTTCGACGTCTGGTCAAACAGAAGCTGGCCAAAATGCTTGCCCATGCCAGGGGCACAGGAGGGGGCCCACCATGCCGTATTAGGCTGACAGCGGAGGAGTGTGCAGTGGCCCTGACCTTTAATCAGCATGAAGTTGAGGGCCTGCCCGGCTTTGACTCAAGTCCGGAGCCCGTGGTGCCAGGTAAGTATTTTTTTTAATATCAGGTGTGTAGCATGTGTGGGGGAGGGGGTGAAAGGGAATATGTGGCAAGTGTGTGGATCCTCCAACCTGTGAATGTTTTGTATCATCCACACATGTGCAGGAGGGTGCAGGGCCATCTGGCCTGACCGCACCATCCCCAGGACAGCAGCCTAATGAGGCCCCCCCGACAAGGCCGGAGTCCGCGGAGGAGGTTGAAGAGGAGGAGGAGGAGGTTGAGGAGGAGGAGATTCATGAGGAGGAGGAATCCATGTCAGGCACTGGACTTTTGGTTTTTGAGGACTCTTACCCTCTGGCTGGCAGCAGGCAGCCCTCCCTAAGGGGGAGCCCCCCCCCTCCTCCCCCAACATTGCTCCCCTCCCAAGGGCCTCCCCTTCTCCCCGGCCACAAGCATCAGCTGGAGGCAGGAAGTCGTCTCAGAAGACCAGGGGGGTGGCCGATCTCCTGCCCGCCACTCTGAGAAGGGACCAGTTCCTCCAGACCCGCCATCTGGGACAGGTCAGCCAGACATTGGTGCGGATGGAGGAGAGCCTGTCCTCCATCAAGGATACGCTGGGGAACCTGGACTCCCACTCTCGGGCTTTCACAAACTGCCTAAACGAACTGCAGACGACATCAGCAGGCGTTGGGCAGGATGTGAGGGCCCTTACCCAGGCTATCCAGGCCAACACGGCAACACTTGGTGCTGCCCTGGACAGAATAGCCTTGGAGGGCAGGCCGCCAGGTGGGCAGAGATCAGGGGCTGCTCCTCCTTCTCCGGTTTTCCCCCTCCCCATGAGTCTCCCCTGAGGAGCCGGGGCCGTGGCTGGGGGCGCCCCAGGCGTGGCTCACGTCAAGGGCAATAGTTTTTTTTCCCGTCTTTTTTTTTTTTTTTTTGCAGGACATTTTTTGATTTTGCTGGTCATTTTTTTTTTGTGTTGTGAATGCTGTTTGAATGTGGATGTGGGGTGTGTGTGCTAGGGACCACAGTGGTGTGCATGCATGCATTCTCATTGTGCCATGATTAATGTGTGTGTTTAACGTGCAAAGATGCCCAATGTGAGCTGTCTCCTGGCTGCTCTTCCCTCAGAAGACGGGGTATCCTCGGTTAGGGGGGGATTGTCTGGTTCAGGGGTCAGGTCATCACGTAGGTTAATCTGCAGGCCCTTTCTTACTGCGAAGTTGTGCAGCATGCAACAGGCACCGATAATATGGCACACAAAGTTTGGGGAATACAAGAGGGTACCCCCAGACTTATCCAGGCATTGGAAACGTGACTTCAGGAGGCCAAAGGTGCGCTCCACCACTGCACGTGTTTGGGCATGTGCTTGATTGTATCTTTCCTCTCCTGGGGTATGGGGGTTCCGGAAAGGAGTCATGAGATGGGGTCCCAGTGGATATGCAGAGTCATCTGTAAGGGAAAAGACAGGAGGATGTTAATCATGCATGTGCCCCTTGTGATGTGTGCATCATGGGGGGGGGTACAGTCATGCCTGCCACCCATGTCACTCACCAACCAGCCAGGTGGCCCCATACACGTGGCCCCATACACGTTCTGATCGAATTCCATTCGGATGTGGCATTGATTGTATATGTACCTGTCATGGCTGGACCCTGTGTGTTTGGCACGGACGTGCCATATGAGGCCTTGGGCATCGACTATCACCTGTACGTTGATGGAATGCCAATGCTTCCGATTGCGGTACATGTGCTCTGTCTCCTGGGGGGGCTGGAGTGCCACATGTGTGCAATCAATGGCCCCCACGGTGCGTGGGAATCTGGCAATTCTGTAGAAATCTGTCATTGCCTTCAGCCGCAGGTCCTCAGTGGTGGGTTTGATGATTTGGTTGGCCATGCGTCTGAGGATTGCAGGGACAACCTGGTGCACACATCTGCTCATGGAGGATTGTGACATCCCAGCCACCACTCCACTTGTACGCTGAAAAGAATGAATGAATGAATGAAAAACTTATATAGCGCAGCACATGCGAAGTAAATCGCCTCTGGGCGCTTGTTGTTCCTGTCTCCTTTGAGATCAAAAGAGATGAGTCTTAATCTTTCTCCTGAAGACTAAGTAGTTCTCTTCCAGCCGAATGCTGGCTGGTAAGGCGTTCCATAGTCTGGGACCTTGGACAGCGAATCTCCTGTCTCCTTTGGACTTGTATCTGGCTTTCGGTATCTGAAGCCGATTTTGATTGGTGGATCGTAGAATACGATTGGGATTGTGAAGTTTTAATTTTTCGCATAGATAATGGGGAGCATTCCCATGGATACATCTATGCGTTAGACAGAGAGCTTTAAAAGTGATTCTGTCTTTAACTGGTAGCCAGTGAAGGGATCTCAGTGAAGGTGAGATTGATTCCCAGGGTTTTTTCCCAGTCACAAGTCTGGCGGCCGTATTTTGAACGACTTGAAGACGAGCGATTTGGTACTTGGGGAGTCCGAGGTAAAGGGCATTTGCATAGTCCAGTCTGGAGTTTACAATTGCTCCCACCACGACCGCTATGTCTTTCTTGGGAATAAAAGGCGTGAGTCTGCGTAGTAGGCTCAGCAGATGGTGAGATCCGCTGACTACTGACCCTATTTGTGCGTTCATTGTCATGTCGGAGTCAAAGATGACCCCAAGACTTTTGACTTTGGCGCTAGGGGTGATGATTTTGCCCAGAATGGGCGGGGGGATCCAGGTTGTAGCCGATTGATTCCTACGCTTTGCATGAAACAGAAGAAGTTCTGTTTTCGCTCCGTTGAGTTTGAGATAACTCTTTGTCATCCAGTCCTCTATCAAAGAGAGACAAGTCTCTAGATTGAGGTGGTGATCCTTTTTATTGCAAATGCGGAAGTACAGTTGCGTGTCATCTGCATATGAATGATAAAGCAGTTTTTGGCTGCTGATGATTTCGAAAAGAGGACGCACATAGATGTTGAATAACATTGGCGATAGGGGAGATCCTTGAGGGACCCCGCACGATAATGTGCGTTGTTCAGAAGTGAAGGGTCCTAGCTTCACTATTTGCGATCGGTTTTCCAAAAAAGAGGAGAACCAAGATAGATCGCTTTCTGCGACTTTGGCTATTTTGGCCAGTCGAGTCAATAACAGCTTGAGAGCTACTGTATCAAAGGCTGCGCTTAGGTCCAGCAGAACCAGAAGAGAAGATTCTCCTTCATCTGCGCCCTCGAGAACGTCGTCCCATATCTTAAGCAATGCTGTTTCCGTCCCGTGTCCGGGACGGAATCCTGATTGAAATGGGTCGAGTAAGTTGTGGGTATCTAGATGCTGTTGCAGCTGCTGTACCACTGCTTTCTCCATTACCTTGGAGAGAACATTTAGGCCTGTTATGGGGCGCCAGTTGAGTGGATCCTTAGGATCCAGGGTGGCAAGGAAATGGAGTGTTGCCATGACCTTGACCAGTGGCTGCACTGCATGTGAGCGGTGTGTTGGGCTGGTGATGTCCTCCTGCAGGGTTGTGGTTAATTCCAGGATGGCATGAGGGGTGAATCTGAAGATGCGATACACCTCAGAATCACTCATGCCAAACAGGTCTATGCAGGTGCGGTATATCCTCTCCCGTGCCATCCTCCGTGCCCTCCTCCTTCTTTGCTCATCTAAAGTCAGTAGTATAGCTATGCGCGATGATGCCCCTGGCATGTTGGCATACAGATTGTTGTGCAACACGTGTGACTGCTGAGCTCCTCACTAACAGTGTTGCTTTATCTAACAAGTAGACTTTTTTTCTCTTTTTAGACCAGCTTTTATATGGTCTAATTTTAGACAGGACATTTTGCTGTTGCGCACACTGCGTAGCCTGCGCTGCCCCAACGTTCTTTTGTGGATCCCCGCAAGTCCCTCATTAGCATATTTGACTAGCAAATCAATGGTCTGTCTAGCGCAGTTTTGCGCGGACGGATGCGCCTGTCTAACGAAATTACGCTGGACAAAAAAAAGTAGATTTTTTGCGTATCTCGTTTCGGGGATGCCGTGCATTGAAACGCACGCGCACATTTAGACTTACGCCGCGCATTTCCTGTTGCGCAGGCGTAATCGCTCTGTGAATCTGAGCCTTTGTTTTTTCCATGACATTAAAAACGGTCGTGTGTACGCGGCATTAGTAGTTGAGAGTCTGCTGGCCATACACTGCTTAAAGGAACAGTATTGCTTATTAGGGACACCATTCAGACACCTACACCTAGGTTTTGAGGGGTTTATTTTGAGTACTGCAATGCAGGATTTGGACCCCAACAAACTGGCTAATAGGGAAGGGACTGACAAAGGCTGCTGGACCATTGTAATTACATCGCTCCCTATGTTGGACCCTCCCCAGTATTAGGGTAAGGGATAATTCACTGGTCTGCTTGTTTATTACCAATTTTATATGTTAATTTACATCATAAAGTGTATTACTGTGGTCAAAATGCTCAAGCAAAGCGCGGTGACGTACAACACGTACGACGGCACTATAAAGGGGAAGTTCCATTCAGATTGCTCCACCCTTTGGGCTGCTTTTGCTGATTTTGTATTAGTAAAAGTTTGGTGAGAGACGATTCGCGCTTTTCAGTCTTCGTTCTTTTCAGTCTGTGACGAATGTGCTATCTCCATTACAAACGCTAGTGTTACCAGATAGAGTGCTCCCGTCTCATAACTTTCTTCTGAGCATGCACGTTTTTTTTACCGTTGTTAAAGCCTACACACGACTGTTTTTCACGACGTGAAAAATGACAACGTGAAAAAGACGAGAAAATCTAATGTTTAATGTTCTAAAAAAATTTCACGTACAGAAAAATGCTCTGGAGCCTATACACAATCGTTTTTAATGACCATTTAAAAAAACTGAATTTTTCTCGTCATGAAAACCTGAGACCTGGGGACCTGATAAAACAGCACATAAGAGAAAGTAAGCGCTAGCACCAGCAGCAGTGGAAATGCAGCTAAAACAAATAAAAACAGGTGAGCTCATGGGAGCTAATTAAAATTTTAGACTGTTGATATAGTCCTTTGAGTTCGTAATAAAATACTTGCAGGCAGCCTAGTGAAGAAGCGAATCTGAAGCGAATCTGAAGGCAGAAGAGGAAAACACAATGGCGCCACTCTAAGTGTAATAAGTAGTGTAGCATTTATTGGATAAAAACAGCAGCAAGCTTACTCACAATTGTTGGTGAGATTAGGCATGTATCACCAAAGAAACGTCCCCAGCTGTCACTGTATGAGGCTGTGTTGTGGAGCGGTTAGCGGCGGTGAATGCCGTCGCTTCCTCTGTCTTTGACACACTGGGAGCCAAGCTGTGACGTCAATTCCAGGTGGACGCTGGGTCAGATGGATGGCAATACTTCCGGGTGATGTGGGGGAGCCAGTAGGTGTGAGAAAGGAGCACATACTCTGCAAACACAGGTGACACATCAGTTTCCACTACAAACGCACACTACTCGGGCGATAGAGGATGATTGGAGGGAACTTACTTGTGTCATTGCTGTCTCTCTGACTATGGCAGCCTTGTAATGAGAAGGGCGATCTGCCTGCTCACCATCCCTCGATCTCCATTCCAGCCACATGTGTTCTCAAGTCAGCAGGGAATTCTCAGTGTTTGTATATGTATATATCATGTGACTGCCCGGCCCGCCTCTTTCCTCTCTGCTTTTACGTCTCATGTCTCTCCTGGCGTCAGTCGCGCCCACCTCTCTTCTGATCTGATAGTTACAGGCAGTGGGCGGGGCTGATGCCAGGAGAGATGTGAGACATGAGAGCAGAGAGGAGAGAGGCGGGCCGGGCAGTCACATGAGAGCAGCATATACAAACACTATGAAATGAGTTAACAACCGCACGGAGCACTCTCCCGGGAGGGGCAGGGCTAGACACTAATTATTACGGTGGCATGCATCGGTGCCACATCGGGGACACTCGAATCGCGATGCACCGATGCAGCGATTAAATTCAGCACCACTAATTGATACATGTCCCCTGGGGCAGGACCTAGGTCCCCAAACACTTTTTGTGACAATATCATGGATATGAGCCCTTTAAAATTATTTACTTCTCCCATAGACTTTTAAAGGGTGTTCCGTGGCTTTCAAATTTGCCATGAACTCCGCAAATTGTTTGCTATTCGGCGAACACCCGATGTCCAAGTCAAACATCAGGCTCATCCCTAATACTATATATTAGACATGTGCAGTTCATTTCGTTCCAAATTGAAATTCGGACAAATTTTTGTTTTTCCGAAATTCAGATGTGTTTGAATTTCCAAAATTACAAGGGTACCAAATTTAAATTAATCCGAAATAATGAAAAAAAAAATAGTACAAATTTGAATTTGAATAGATTCAAATTGTTTTTCAAAAAACATTTAGAATAGTTTTCTAATTCAAATAGTATTCAAATTCAAAAGGTTTTCAAATTCTAATAGTTTTCCAATTATCAGAGAATAAAATAGAATAGAAAATAAAGAAATATAATAGAAATAATATAATTGAACAGAAAAGGATATAACAGATATTAAATGAATAACCTATAATTAAACAAAATAAAAAATAAAAGAATATAAAATAAAAATATAATATAATAGACTATAATAGAATAGAAGAGAGAAAAAAAATAGAATAGAAAAAAAATGAATAAAAAAAAACAATAAATAGAATCAAATAAAACTAATATAACCATTTCACAAAGTTTTATTAGAATCAATTCAAATTTGAATAAAATAGAAAATAATAAATTAGAATAGAAAACATAATTTTGAACATAAAATTATAGAATAGGATAGAATAGAAAAGAATATATAGAAAATAAAATAGCATAGAATAAACAAATAGAAAAATAATATAATTAAAAAAAAAGATAGAATAGAAAGAATATAACCATTCCCAAAATTCAAATAGAATCAATTTGAATTTGAATAGAATAGAAAATAATATATTAGAATAGGGAGATAGGTTTTTGCTTTCTATTCTAGTCTGTGTTTTTTTTCTATACAATTTTGTTATTTTCTATTCTATTATATTATTTTATATTCAAATTTCTATTCTATTCTATTCTATTGTTTTTTTTAATTATATCCTTTTGTATTCTGTTATTTTCTATTTTAATTTTAGAAGATACATTTGAAAACTTTTTGAATTTGAAAACAATTTGATTTTGAAAACTTTGAATCTATTTGAATTAGAATTCCAAAAAATTTGAAACGATTCGAATACGAATAAACAAAACAAATTCCAAAAACACATGAAATGGGTTAAACAAATTTAACTAAACTAACTTACAGTATGTAAATAATGAATTGAAAATAAATGAAACACATTTTTTCGTTCTGCACATGTTTACTGTGTGTGTGTGTGTATATATATATATAATATTAAACATATTATTTACTCTTGTCAACACTGGGAGGCACATTATAAATACATCATAGCTTTGCCTTTGTGCACAGTCCACAATGCAGATTGAGGATGTCTGGAGGAAATGTATCAATGTCTTGCTAAAAAGTTTGTAAAATGTTGAATTCTAGCATTAGCCATTGATATGCTCCTGAAGGCAATCTACCACAACATGCACTGTTACCTTGGTGACAATACTAAAAGATCTCGGAAAAGGTGCTTACTGGTTTTCTGAAGTACTTATATGTCCATTAACACTGGCTCTTGACTTTTAGCTCTTCCCTCCTACATTAATCTTCTGAATGTACTCTTACCTGCATTTAATCCTGGCTCTTTGTCTTATTTATATTTGTTCTCCCAATTTTAGTCTTGCCATTATGTATACATCATGCAGGGTTCTTGCTACACATTTGATGCAAGATAATATTAAAGCTTGAGTCTGATGATCAATGAATGTCTGGTTGGATTTTTCTGGTTGTCTCATTTAAAGTGTATGTCTGGGCAGAAACAATAAAAACATATGCAGTACATCTCTACATAGGCGTGCGCACAGGGTGGGCCAGGTGTGCCTGGGCACACCCTAATTACCCCATGGGGCAAAAATCCCCCATGTTTAGACCCCTGATTTGTCACCCCAAATAAATTGAATTGTAAAAAAAATATAAAAAAAATAAAATTGAAAAAAATAACAGAAAATAAAATAATAAAAATAAAAACGAATGCCACTGTCCACTGCACTACTGACACCATCCGCTGCTCTACTGGCAACATCAGTATATATACACACGCATACGTGTTTGAGCTTTGGGATGCACACCCTAATGCAATGGACTGCACACACCTATGCATCTCTAAAATGCAAATTTCTCAATGCTTTGTCCCTTTAGCTAGTTGAGAACACTGAATGTGCTCTACAGGCCCAAAACAATCTCTTCAGGTACATATGACTTGAATAACACACCCAGTCCTTCTGCCCTGTTGTCACAACCCCAATTGCCAGCAATACCCAGCTTTTAAGATAACAACCTTGATTTTCTGTGTAAAGATAGCGGGCCAGATTCTCAGCGGCGTTACGACGGAGTATCTCAGATACCCCGTCGTATCGCCGTTTTTTTTTGTCTCGTATCTATGTGCGTGATGCTAATCATCACTTTTGCATAGATACGCTTCTACATCCGACAAGTGTAAAACCATTACACTTGCGGATCGTAGGTGTAATGACAACTCCGGCCACTAGGTGGCCTTTACGTTGTTTTCCCATTTGCATATGCAAATGCGGTAGTACGCCGATTCTCTATCGCTTTTACGCCGCCCTCGTTTTTGTTCGCGTAAGGTTACCCCAGCTTCTATGTGGAGTAACCTTACGAAGTACTGTCGGATGCCGTCGGGTCCCGTCGGATGCCATGTTAAGTATGGCGTCGGGTCAGCGTCGGCTTTTTCCGTCGCTTACGTCGTTTTACTAACTCGTTCGCGAATAGGGAGTTACGTAAATGACGCTCATGTCGTTTTGACGTCGGTTTCAACGACGCTTTCCGACGTGAGCTGGAGCATGCGCACTGGGCTTTTCCCCGGCCGGCGCATGCGCAGTTCATTCGACGCGGGGGCGCGCTTAATTTAAATACAAGCCGCCCCATTTGAATTGCGCGGGTTTACGCTGCGCGATTTACGCGACGCAGGCGAAACCTACGGAGCAAGTGCTTAGAGAATAAAGCACTTGCTCTAGTTCGATGCGGTGGCGTAGTGTAACTGGCTTACGCTACGCCGCCGGAATTCTTAGAGAATCTGGCCCAGCATTTCTAGCAGCATCTGGTGTCACAAAAGGCCACCTGCATACAGTCCTTTTATAGTTGCAAAGCATAAAGTCACTTATATTGGTGCTGTACATGGCACCTGTGGTTACCCAGGTGCAAGATAACACCATGGATTTTACACTTGAGGACTTTGAAGCAAATGAAACATTCTTGTATATTAGGCTGCAGAGAATAACACTGTTTGTTGTTTAGTGTCATATTTAACCACTTCAACCCCAGATAATTTGGCTGCCAAATGACCGGGCCACTTTTTGCGATTTGACACTGCGTCTCTTTAACTGACATTTGCATGACGTAGCTCCCAAACAAAATGTACCTCCTTGTTTCCCCAACAAATAGAGCTTTCTTTTGGTGGTTTTTGATCACCTCTGTGGTTTTTATTTGTTGCACTATAAACATAAAAATGAGTGACAATTTTGAAAAAAAAAAGCAATATTTCTTTTATTTTTTGCTATAATAAATATCCCTCACAAATATATATAAGAAACACTTTTTTTCCTCAGTTTTGGCTGATATGTATTCTTCTATCTATTTTTGGGAAAAAAATTGATTGGTTTGTGCAAAATAGGGGATAGTTTAATGGCATTTTTATTATAATTTTTTTTACTAGTAATGGCGGTGATCTGCGATTTTTATTCTGACTGCAATATTGAGGCGGACACATCGGACACTTTTGACGCTATTTTGCGACCATTGTCATTTATGCAGTGATCAGTGCTATAAAAATGTACTGATTACTGTGTAAATGACATTGGCAGGGAAGGGGTTAACCACTAGTGAGCGAGGAAGGGGTTAAGTGTGTTCTAGGGGGGCCGGGCTACCAGTGACATGACTCTGATCACTGCTCCACTGATGACAGGGAGCAGTAGATCAGGGACCTGTCACTAGGCAGAACAGGGAAATGCCTTGTTTACAATGGCATCCCCCCGTTCCGCAGCTCCGTGAAACGATCGCGGGACATCGGCTGACATCCGCGGGTCCCGCAGGCACAGTCATGGAGTTGCGGCAGGCTTGCATGCACGCCTGCTAGGCAGCTGAATTAAAACAACGTCCCTGTACGTTGCTTTGCCTGCCCGTGCCATTCTGCCGATGTATAAGTGCGCTAGGCATTCGGCAAGTGGTTAAAAAATGCCAAAGAAAGCCTTGTTTGAAAAAAAAGTCACATGCTTGTCATGCTTTTGCCAGACTTGAGTAAGACCTGGACTTCAATTACACTGGTTTGCTGTACACTGACTCTGTTTCCTGGACCAGCCAATAAGTGTCTCTATCAAGTGATAACTGCTGACTCTCTCTATTCTGGATGGGATAGGCGCTTTACTGCTTCATATGGAGAAAGGTAACCATATAACCTTATAAGCCCTGATGATGGAGGGAACCTGTATATCTGGATGTCAAAACAAAAGGATTGTGATTACCAAGCTGCAACTTAAAGGAGCAATTAATAGTTTGCTGTCTCTACCTAGGCATGCCTTATACTATACCTGCCGCTAATCCCAAATCTCAGTCTGGGTGTAAAACCCTTTTGTCCCCTGATCTGTGTTTTTGTTTTTGCAGGAAGCTATACCCATTACTGTATATACTGTATCCTACAAATATTATTTGTATACTGATCACTCTGCTTTTCTTTGAGTCAAAGACAAACAAATCATATCTCAATAGTTTGTTGCTGGCAATGATTGTTTCACAGTATGAACTCTTTATATATATATATAAATATACAGTGTCTTGAAAAAGCCCTTCATACACAAAGTGGCACAAAGTTGTGAAGTGGAAGGAAAATTTTGATAAATTGTTTTCAAAATGTTTTACATATAAATATGTGAAAAGTGTGACGTGCATTTGTATTCAGCCCCCTTTACTTTGAGACCCCTAACTAAAATCTAGTGGAACCAATTGCCTTCAGAAGTCGCCGTCTTTGTAAATAGAGTCCATATGTGTGTAATTTCATCTCAGTATAAATACAGCTATACAGCAAACATGGAAGAAGGTGCTCTGGTAAAATGAGACCAAAACGGAACTTTTTGACCTAAAAGCAAAACGCTATGTGTGGCAGAAGACTAACATTATACTGAACACACCATCCCCACTGTAAAACATGGTGGTGTGGGGATCATGTTGTGGGGATGATTTTTTTCAGCGGGGACAGGCAAGCTGGTCAGAGTTGATGGGAAGATGGATGGAGCCAAATAAAGGGCAATCTTAGAAGAAAACCTGTTAGTCTGCAAAAGAGACTGGGGCAGAGGTTCACATTCCAGCATGACAATGACCATAAACATACAGCCAGAGCTACAACAGAATGGTTTAGATCAAAGCATATTCATGTGTTAGAATGGCTTAATCACAGTCCAGACCTAAATCCAATTGAGAATTTGTGGCAAGACTTGAAAATTCCTGTCAGACGCTCTCCATCCAATCTGACAGAGCTGATTAAGCACAAGATTTATGTGTGAAAAGTGTCTACGTGACTTCATGCTGGTGTCTTTGGTGTCACTGTGAACAATAAAAAGCAATCAGAATCTCTGGATGTGCAGCCGTTTCTTTTCTTCTCTTACAGGCTTTGGCCTTGGAACTCTCCCATGGATGCCATTTTTGCCCAGTGTCTTTCTTTTTGTTGAATCATGAACACTGATCTTACCCGAGGCAAGTGAGGCCTTTAGTTCTTTAGATGTTCTTTTATGACCTCCTGGTTGAATCGTCGTCATGCTCTTGGAGTAATTTTTGTAGGCCAGCCACTTCTGGGAATGTTCAACACTGTTTCAAGTTATCTGAATTTGTGTATAATGGCTCTCCTCATGGTACACTGGAGTTCCAATGCCTTAGAAATGACTTTGAAACCCTTCCTAGACCGATACACGTATAGTTCTTTGTTTCTAATCTGTTCTTGATTTTTTTTTTGGATCGTGGCATGATGTGTGGCTTTTTGTGATCTGTTAGCATGCTTCATTTTGGAATACAGCTTCTAGTTATTTTATTTCTTGATTCAACAGGTCTCGCAGTAATCAGGCCTCGGTGTGGCAAGTGAACTTTAACTCAGCTTTTCAAAAAATTGTGGTTAATCACAGTTATTTCATGATTCAGCATGGGAGGGGGAATTACTTTTTCACATAAGGCCAGGCAGATTTGAACAGCCTTTTTCGCTTAATAAATGAAATAAGAATTTTAAAACTGCATCTTGGGTTATCTTGGTTTAACCACCAGTCGCCGCAGTTTTACGGTGGAAGGTCGGCTCGGCTGTGCGAAATCACGTAATTATACGTCATTTCGCATTTCAGCCATTAGGGGCGAATGCGTGCCCCCTATTCGCCCCTGTTGCCGACACGCTTGCCCGGTGGGTGCGATCGCCCCCAGGCACCCGCAGTCGCTCGTTACAAAGCGAGAACCGGGAGCTGTGTGTGTAAACACACAGCTCCTGGTCCTGTGAGGCCGCGTACACACGACTAAATATATCCGATCAAATCGGTCTGACAGACCAATTTGATCGGATTTGTCTGCTGGGCTATTTTGGTTTGATCGCGTACACACAATCAAACCAAAATCCCCGCCGGCAGGCAGCGCGGTGACATGGTGGTGACGTTGACGCCGCCACGTCACCGAACCAGGAAGTAAAATACTTCCACGCATGCGTCGAATCCATTCGACGCATGTGCGGACAGATATGTCCGCTGGTTAGTGTACTAACCAGCGGACATATCGGACAGACGGGTTTCCAGCAGACACACGATCGAATTTGTCTGCTGAAATGGTCCGTTGGACCGTTTCTAGCAGATAAATTTGATCGTGTGTACGCGCCCTCAGGGGGAGAAATAACTGATTGTCTGTTCATACAATGTATGAACAGTGATCTGTCATTTCCCCTAGTCAGTCCCACCCCCCCTTCCGTTAGAACACAATGAGGGAACATAATTAACCCCTTCCTCGCCTCCTAGTGTTAACCCCTTCCCTGCCAGTGACATTTTTACAGTAATCAATGCATTTTTATAGCACTGATCGCTATAAAAATGCCAATGGTCCCAAAAATGTGTCAATAGTGTCCGAAGTGTCCACCATAAGGTTGCAGTACCGATAAAAATTGAAAGATCACCGCCATTACTAGTAAAAAAAAAATATTAATAAAAATGCCATAAAACTATCCCCTATTTTGTAGACGCTATGGGCCAGATTCAGAAAGAATTAGATTCCCGCAGAGTATCAGAGATACTCTACGCCGCCGTACTTTACCTGGCTCTAGGAGGAATTCAGAGAGATTTTGGCCCGTAAGGTACGGCGGCGTAGTGTATTTCTCCCGGTGGAATAAAACTACGCGATTAGGGGGCGTGAGGCATTTAAATTAAGCGTGTCGCCGCGGCGATCGAACTGCGCATGCTCCGTTCAGAAATTTCCCGCTGTGCATTGCGTGAAATCACGTCGTTACGTCATTTTTTTTTTGAGTAGCGTCGTTTATGGACATTCCTATTCCCGGACGACTTACGCAAAAAATAAAAAATAAATTGAAAGTCGACGCGGGAACGACGGCCATACTTAACATGGGCCGCGTAACGTTAGACCAGCTAATAGCTGGTTTAACTTTACGTAGCGAAAAAATGACGTACGCGATTGCGAACGACGCTCGTAACTTCGTGGATCGCCGGAAAAAGCTCATTTGCATACCCCGACGCTGAAAACGACGCGAACTCCACCCAGCGGCCGCAAAAAGATTGCAGCATAGATCCGAAGGCGTACGAAGACGTAAGCCTGTCAGATCGAAGCCCAACGCCGCCGTATCGTGGTTTGAGGATTCAAACTAGTGATATGGCGCGCATAATTTGATATGGCGCGCGTAATTTGAAAGTACTCCTGTCTAACATGATCTGAATCATTTAAATGTGGTATACTATATATCTTTTGCAAAAGCAAGAACATAGCCTTCATTAAAAACAAACAAAACAAAGGGACTCATTTATATACAAATGCTAATTCAATTATGATATAATTTGTGTCCATACTGCTTGATCTTAGTTCTGGCTATTGACCTTCTCATTGTGACCTTAGTCTGTCATTTGCTGATGTACATTCTCCAGGTTGAACTAGATAAAAAGACTTGAACATGATGTGATCTATAGACAAGAGCAATGCCAAGCTGTGACTGTAAGGGCTCATTTCCACTGGCGTTTTTTACACTTTTTTTAGCATTTTTTACAGCTTAAAAATGCTTGTCCATGTGTATTTTGTAAAAAAAAAATGTTGTTTTTTTTGTGTGTGTGAGCTGTTTTTGAGCGTTTTGCGCATTTTTGAGCGTTTTTTAATGTCTGGCGTTTTTACAGCTCTATTGCTGGAGCTTCAGGGCTCATTTCCACTGGCGTTTTTACAGCCACTTTTCTGAGCGTTTTTTGCAGCTTAAAAACAGCTCTGCGTGTTAGTCTATGGCTTCATGCCCATCATGACGTTTTTGAGCTGTAGATGGCTGAGACGTTTTTAAGCTGCAAAAAAAATGCAGGACCAGTGCGTTCTGAAGCTCCAGCAATAGAGCTGTAAAAACGCCAAACATTAAAAAACGCTCAAAACGTGCAAAATGTGCAAAAACGCTCAAAAACGCTCAAAAACTTTGCGTTTTTAAGCTGTAAAAAAGGCTAAAAAAAGTGGCTGTAAAAATGTCCATGGAAATTAAGCCTTAGAACGCACTGGTCCTGCGTTTTTTTTGCAGCTTAAAAACGTCTCAGCCATCTACAGCTCAAAAACGTCATGGTGGGCATGAGGCCATAGACTAACACGGAGAGATGTTTTTAAGCTGCCAAAAATGCTCAGAAAAGTGGCTGTAAAAAAGTCCACGGAAATGAAGCCTTATTGAGACAATACGGACATTGCCACACTTTATGTAAATACAGTTCCATAAGTTTTGTAATGCTTTGGCATGTCATACTTTTATTTTTAAATAAGTCCACCAAAAATACTATTTTAAATTTGGATAGGTGCTTATGGTGAGCGTAGCCTTATTAGTGCACTTGCAACAATAACTGTCCATGATCCATGTTGTTATTTTCATTAACCATTATATTTTCAGGACTAGCTTTTAGTGCATACCCCCTTCTCCCAAGGTCCAAGCATTACTGATGCACAAGGCATTAGCACAATGTTAAAGTGTATCTATGGTGAAATAATATATTCATATTCTACATTGTATTTTTGTTATTTCTAGCCCACTCCTATTATTCTGAACAATCTTAGGCCGCGTACACACGAGCAGACAGATTTGTTCAAATCGGTCGGGCCGACCGATTTGAACAAATCTGTCTGCTGGGGACATATTGGTTTGATCGTGTACACACGATCAAACCAAAATCCCCGCCGCCAGACGGCGCGGTGACGTGGCGGTGACGTTGATGCCGCCACGTCATCGCACCAGGAAGTAAAACACTTCCGCGCATGCGTCAAAACCATTTGGCGCGTGTGCGTACTAACCAGCAGACATGTCGGGCGGACGGGTTCCCAGCCGACAGATTTCAAAGCATGCTTTGAAATCTGTCGGGTGGCCAAATCCGTCGGCTCGCCCGTACACACGGTCGAATCTGTCTGCTGGGACGGTCGGGCCGATTATTTCCAGCAGATAGATTTGATCGTGTGTACGCGGCCTTAAAGTTCGTAAACTTTCTTTGTGAATCTCCCCACACATTTACATCCTTGAATTATGTGACTCATATTCACTATGCCCTGTGAGTAGGCATTGCTGTGTCACACATTTCACAGAGCCTGACTTCTGAGCTACAGCGGTGCTCTGAGAGAAGTTTCAGGAGGAGTCATTACAGGAATCATGGCTTGCAGGCAGAAAGGTACCATTATATATGTAGTCCTTAGAAATCAAAAGTAAAAAGCAGAGCAGAAGCTTCAAAGCATGCAGGGAATCCAGGAAGTTGATGAACGAGAGGGCCAGCTGACAGGCAGCACAACATGACATTTTACAAGTAAGGCCTCGTACACACGACCGGGTTTCTCGACAAAAACCAGCAAGAAAACTGCTTCTTGCCGAGATTCCCGTTTGTGTGTACGAGGCATTCAGGTTTCTTGTCTGGAAATCTGGCCAGAATCTTGATGAGAAAAAAAGAGAACCTACTCTTTTTTTTCCCGATGAGAAACCCGAGAGTGTGTATACTTACCTGACGCCGTGGAAACCCACGCATGCTCAAAATGACTTTGACGCATGCGCAGTAGCTTCCATGGCATAGGTAGGGTGAAGCAAGATGTGGCGACAACATCGAATGTGACGAGCGGTTCTTTTGAAATGAGAAGTCAGTACACTCCGGCAAAAATTTCTTGCCAAGAATCTTGTCAGGGAAAACTACAGGTTTTTCCTGATGAGATTCTCGGACATGTGTATGAGGCCTTAGGTTATATTGGGTTGTTAAATAAACTAATGGTTGTATTACTGTTACTGTGACAATGTAATAAAATAAAAGAATATTCAGAGACCATAGAATTCCTTTAAGAACAATAATTTCTGTGAAAAAACAAAAAACAAAAGGAAAAAAAAAACACACACACATAACACATGGTAATCAAAGGGAGAAAGTTAATCAGATAAGGTGGAGAGCTATGGGATGGGAGGGAAAAGTGTCTCAGAGTTGAGACTGGCCATACAATTGTTTGGTAGTGATTTAAGGCTGGTTCACATACAGTAGCTCACAAAAGTGATTTTTTTTTGTAAATATTTTATTATATCTTTTCATGTGACAACACTGAAGAAATTACACTTTGCTACAATATAAAGTAGTGAAAGTACAGCTTGTATAACAGTGTAAATTTGCTGTCCCCTCAAAATAACTCAACACACAGCCATTAATGTCTAAACTGCTGGCAAAAAAAGTAAGTACACCCCTAAGTGAAAAGGTCCAAATTGGGGCCAAAGTGTCAATATTTTGTTTGACCACTATTGTTTTCCAGATCTGCCTTAACCCCATTGGGAATGTGTGCATTTCCTCATCATGGTTTACTTCCTCAGGAGCCAATGAAAACCATTTTGTACAGCATACAATTTTGGCGCTATTATTATACTGCAATAATTTTCATGCATAGAATTTTATCCCAGTTAGATAGCCCTTGATTCAACCAATAAGGGGAAATACTCAGTGTGCTCTGGCACACTATGCCAGCAGCTACCAATGTTTTAATGTGAAAGACCCAATCCTTAATTGACTCATTTAGATTGTCTCCAAGATGTGAGTCTTTAGGATGTCAGCCCATGTGTGGGGTCTTTTAAAAGTCAAGAGGGGACTTCATATCCCCCCAGTATTCATGCCGATTAACTTCAGGTTATTGTATGTGGAAAGTCTGCTATTAAGTTCAAGCGTTAACTGCCTTTACAATCACAGGGGGACATTAGCTTCTCTCAGCTTCTATGCCAGTCCAGACGGTTGTGTATAAACAACACGCTATTAACTCAAGCATCAATTGCCTTTAACAATCCGTCATGTTTGCATCCGGGTCACAGGTTCAGGCAGGAAGGAGGAGAATGAAAATATTCCAGTATAGCACCAAGATTGTATGCTGTATAAAACGGTTTTCATATGCTCCTGAGGAAGTGAACCATGTCCAGGAAATGCGCACAGCCTTTATGATAACCAGATATGAACAAAGATAAACAAATATAAAATCCACTGTGCTAACAATGTATTGCAATATGAAAATGTTTTTATGTAACTTTTTCAAATTTTTTAAGAAATTATTTTAAAAAAAAATTTAGGCATAAAGGCGGTAATGCCTCGAAAGTCAAAATTCTATGATTATCTGATTGATTTGATAAATATAATTTTTATATGGTCCTGCATAGCTAGTAAAAAGGCAGGTTTAGGTTTATATGAGAGTCTCACTCATAGCACAATAACTACGGAGTATTTTGTGGGTACAAGAACTGCGAACTGTGTACAATATATACAACATGTAGGTTTAGATCCTATTTTTTATGCCACACCCAATATTTAGCACACATTTGCCACACACATTTTTGGTTTGGGGCACTTTGCCTGTCACATATCTTCTCAATCCCAATGTGTGTCTCATTCTGAAGTTCCAAAGTTGGAAGGTATGCAGACTCATATGCATCTGAAACTGTCTACATGCACAAAAAGGAAACATAGGCAGCCCAACGGCGCTGTAAATAAAATATTTTCCACTATATAAATCATGTATAATAATAATAACAATAAAGTTACAAAAAGAGACACACTGCATATTATATAATATTTTTACAAAACGAATTACATATTTTTACAACTACTTTAACTAGGGCTTATTTCCAGGGTAGGGCTTAAAGTGCAGCCATCCCCGAAAATAATGATAGGTCTTATTTTCGGGGTGGGGCTTATTTTCCAGGAAACAGGGTATACACAGTATACAGTAAGGCCGCGTACACACGATCAAATCTATCTGCTGGAAACGGTCTGTCAGACCGTCCCAGCAGACAGATTCGATCGTGTGTACGGGCGAGCAGACGGATTTGGCCAGCCGACAGATTTTAAAGCATGCTTTAAAATCTGTCGGCTGGGAATCCGTCCGCCCGACATGTCTGCTGGTTAGTACGCTAACCAGCAGACATATCTTCTCGCACATGCATCGAATGGATTTGACGCATGTGCGGAAGTAATTTACTTCCTGGTGCGGTGACATGGCGGGATCAACGTCACCGCCACGTCACCGCGCTGTCTGCTGGCGGGGATTTTGGTTTGATCGTGTGTACAGCGATCAAACCAAACGGTCAGCAGACAGATTTGTTCAAATCGGTCTGTTCGACCGATTTGAACAAATCTATTTGCTCGTGTGTACGGGGCCTAAGAGGGTCCTATGCTGTTAGTCTGGGAATTAAGTGATGTCACACAGCTAAACGGAAAAAGCATGTAAACAAATAAAAATGAAATGTAACATCTCTTCTGTGACAAAAAGTTATAAACCCTTTAGCATTGTGTGATAATGACCCACATCTGGTCAAAGAAAAATTCTAAGAAATGTTCAAGACTTTATCAGAATCATTAAGGACTGGTTGTCCAGCTAAAATAAAGTTTAAGGGAGGTTATATATTCCTTAACATATGGGGAAAACAAAAACAAAAAATAATGAAATAATTACATTGGCCCAGATTCAGAGAGCGATTACGCCTGTCTAACTGGTGTTAGACAGGAGTAATTTCAAATTTTGCGCGCCGTATCACTAGTTTGATTCCTCAAACCATGATACGGCGGCTTCGGGCTTCGATCCGAGAGGCTTACGTCTTCGCAAGCCTTCGGATCTACGTTGCGATATTTTTGCGGCCGCTGGGTGGAGTCCGTGTCGTTTTCACCGTCGGGGTATGCAAATGAGTTTTTACGGCGATCCACGAAGGTACGAGTGTCCTTCGCAATCGCCTTACGTCATTTTTTGGCTACGTAATGTTAGAGCAGCTTTTTGCTGGTCTAACAGTGCGTAACCCATGTTAAGTATGGCCGTCGTTCCCGCGTCGAATTTAATTTTTTTTTTTTTTTTAACGTAACTCATTCGGGAATAGGAATGTACGTAAACGACGCTACTACGACGTAACGACGTGATTTCGCGCAATGCACGGCGGGAAATTTGGGAACGTTCGATTGCCGCGGGAACGCGCCTATTTTAAATGCTTCACGCCCCCTACTCGCGTAGATGGATTGCGCCGGGAGAAATACACTACGCCGCCGTCGTTTACTGGACAAAATTCTACCTGGATTCCACGTAGAGCCAGGTAAAATACGGCGGCGGAAGTGTATTTCGGAAACGCTACGATAATCTAATTCTCTGTGAATCTGCCCCATTGTCTCCAGTCTGTTAAAAACCACAATGGTTAAAACCCCACTATTTACAGAAGACCTGAACCCAAAAACCTAAAAAATAGTTATTAGTATTGCATGGAAGAACAGGGCTTTTCCTGCTTTCTGTCAGACTTGCCCCTCCCCAAACACACACACACACACACACTTCCTTGATGGCTGTTAAATTAATGGCAGGTGTGGGAAATTACCAAAAGAAGCAGGAGAGTTGCAGAAAGCTTCCACATCTGTGCTCAATACAGTGGCTCGGAGCCCATTTCCATGTGTTCTAATGCAGGAAATCGTTGTAACATGCCTTTTGTAATGCGGGTAACATTTTCTCTTGCATTTGAGTGGCATACATTTGTTGGAAGTTAAATCTGAACTTTGAGCATTTTTTTTCCCATACAGTGGGGCTCTGCCTGCACTGCATGGGTTAACTGCTTGTTTTGTCAAGGGGCAAGCAGAAAGCTGTATACTCACCTGATTCTCTGCTCCATTGACAAATAGCCCTCCCCCACGATCCAGCAGTGGACTGCTCCTGATGTCTTCATGTCTAGAGTAGGCCTGTGGGCATGATGACATCAGGAGCAGTCCATCACACAAGACTGAAGAGGAAAGAGATAGACAGCTTAGAAGAGAAAAAGATAGTGTGAAAGGGTTTAGGAAAACAAAATATACTGTCTGTAGAGGCTCTGAAGGCCAGGCAAAGAGCCAGAAGGCTCCATAAGACCCCCAAAGCTCTATTATATAGTCTCTTGAAGTACCACCCTTGTCAATTAGATAACCTTTGGCAGTGTCTACTTTTGTGTGCCTACAGTCTCCAAATAATCTGGTCTGTATGTTAGATGTGTGAACTGATGGAGTGATTGTCCCACAGAAACAAAACAGGAACTGAAAGAAAATATGGCAACTTTTAATTGGATTTTCTGTAATTATCCTGGGGAAAATGGCCAACAAGACAAAGAGAGAGGGTAAATGTCCATAGTGGAGATATAGACAGCAATAAAAACCTGGCGAGTTATACTTTAATTGTATTAAAACTCTTGAGCTGGCATGTTATTATACACTACTTCTAATATAAAGTCCATTACTGCAGATTTAGTATGTAAAGTTATCTTGTATGTCTAAATGCAGAAAAGCAGGGACACATTTATTTGATTGTGGTGGATAAAACCTTACTCCACCTGGGTAATTACAAGCTTTTTCCAGTTTGAAAATTAAATTCATTTCCATGCATAAGTATGCTGTAATAATAATAGCACAAAAGTTAAGTGTATTAACTAATATATCCAAAAAACTATTAATTTTGTATTAACTCTAATAGGCTTTGAGCAGCAGGGGAGCATAAGAATGAGCAGAAATCCAAGAGATTAGATATACTTTCTTTATTTTTTTATTTTCACAAAGAATTTTAGACTTTCTTCAGGGCAGTGCAGTCAATGAAAAATTGATAATGACTAGTGGCTAGGGATTATTGCATTTTGTATCTTACTCCTTGCCCTTTTAACCCCTTTCTGTCTGGATTGGCTGTGATTGGAATGATTCTGCTTTGAAGTTTTTAAAGCTGAACTCTAGCCTTACTTTCAGTTGTAAAAAAAAATTGCGCTATATAAATGAACCTGTACTGCACTGACCAACCATTAAAATATTAAAGCTTTCACAGGTTAAAGGGTATTGTGAAAAATAATAAAAACAATGTGGACAAAACGTCTTAACACAAGAAAAAAAAAGTTATTTGACCCACCAACATGAAAGATCAGTATAAATAAATACACAGTACATAACCTAATTATATAAATATGCTGTCAATGTAAAAATAATAACCAGTGACATATGTGATGACCGGGGAGGATGAACCCCATGGCCACACACATGCGCTTGATGGTTAGCTGCTTGGTTCTTGGGCTAGAAGCCCAGGGTCTGGTGGTGTTAACCCTTAGTGAGGGTCGGATGGTATTAACCCTCTCTGTCACGTGATGCCACTGTTGATATACCCCAGGAAACTACAGCTCCGGGGGCCTCCGTATCCCCGCTAGCTAGGATGGTAATAACACAGTCCACAACAGGGGTCAATATAATGAAGGCTTTACTGGCATGAAGACAGGTGTCAAAATCTTCACAGCGTTCACACAGAGTGTCGCAAAGGTTCCACAAAACAGTCTCTAGAGGACCACACAGCTGACAATGCCTGGGCTTGGCTTATCATATATCCTTGGCTTTTGCGGCCGGATTAGTAATACTGGGCCTATGCTTGACTAGGTTGAAGAATAGATACACTTACTGAAGTGTCGGTAGACTTGAGGCTTCTCGTCGGAATGACGGATTGATTTGATAATTTCGCTGAAGTACTGATCCTATAGTTTTTTAGAAGTACTCCGCGAGTTGCTGTACTTTCTCCTGAACGGGAGGTCTCTGGCCTGCACTGCTTCTCCTCTGACTGAACTCTGCTCTGACCTGCCAGAAACTGTGTGTAGCGCTAGACTCCCCTAAACTGGAACTCCCACCCCTTATATAGACGTGAGGAGACTGAAGCCCATTGGTTGAGAGCTGAGGGAGACTGAAGCCCATTGGTTGAGAGCTGAGGGAGACTGAAGCCCATTGTTTGAGAGCTGAGGGAGACTGAAGCCCATTGGTTGAGAGCTGAGGGAGACTGAAGCCCATTGGCTGAGAGCTGTGGATCATAGAGACTTATCTGTATTCCCCTTGGAACTTACATTTAAAGTTTGTTACAAGTTAAAGTATAATACAACACCATAAGGTCTTGTCTAGCACTTAGTCCTACTGACTCTCATACACTCTGACTAAACATAAAATGGCGGACTAAACCTCTTAAAGCTATACGCACCTAATAAATGTATTATCAACCATAACAGTATAAATCACATCATGACTAGCTGAGTCCCTGCAGGGGAGGCCCCACAAGCCGAGGGTCTCAATCTGACAGGGCCTACAGCAAATACCTGTACTGGGACACCACACATACACAATGCCATAGAGCTTTGTGAAACTGATACTGAAAAAATTTAACTCAATATCAGTGGATAATAAAAAACATGAATCAGCCCATAAAAATAAAAAAAAGGAGATGGAGGGATAAAATGGCAACCCTCTGTAACAGAGCTATCTCATTTAGAGAAACCTGATGAAGATCTTTTCTAGATGGTACCTTACACCCTCCAAAATTATTTTTTTCTATCCCTCAGTATCCCCCAACTGCTTTAGAGGTTGCCAAGCAGAGGGTACTTTATTAAACACATTTTGGAGCTGCCCTATGCTGGATCAGATCTGGAGTGAAGCAATATCCAGGTTTGAGAGATCACCTGGGCAAAAGATCTCCATCTACCTTCAGATATGCATCCTATATGCCAAAATCCCTGGTATCCCTACCCACTGCTCCAGACTATTTAATTCCCTATGTAGCTCCATTCAATGGATGATAGCTCTTAATTGGAGGACCAATAATCTCCTTTTGTCTCGGGTGTTAGACAGAATGGAAGTGCTCAGACTGACTAAAAGTGTCTACCATACCCTAAACGACTCTCTCCATTTAAATGACCTTAAATGGTCCTACTGGAATATCGCTCACCAACCATGACTCTCTTTTAGTCTCTCTCTATCTCTCTACCCCTCCACCCCTCTCACTATCCTAATTAATAAATTTGTATTACATGTTATATATATATCTGTTTCGCTACCTCTTTTTCATGTGCAATGACTCCCTATTTTGCTTCCACACTAAGTTGTACAACCTTTTCCCATTACACCTTGTTGACATGTTTATAAACCATGTTGTCAATCTCTGTATGCAATGATTCTATGTTTTTATATATCTTCAATAAACTTTTGTAAACAAAATAAAATGGCAACCCTCAGTGATCAAAATAGCAGACACAATGGTGACCATTGGGTGCTTTAGATTACCTGTTACTGTGGAGGTTTAATGTCAATTGTGCATGGACTTATTTTGGATTAAACCTCCACAGTAACAGGTAATCTAAAGCACCCAAGGAAAAGTGTAGATAGGAAAGTGCCTCCTCCTGAGTACACACTGCCACTTACCGGATAAATGTGATCTCTTAGTTATATGAGATCAGTGAGCGCTTGTGGTTTATAACCAAATTTGGGGGTCTTTAAAGCCTTGCACTAGACGTCTCAGCCTCAATGTTAATGTTCCCATAGGATTGTGACAAGTTCAGTAAATCCCCATATAGAGACTAAAAGGCTGGTATAGTGTAAAACCTTTACCATTTAATGAAGCAATCCAGACAAATGGACGCCTACAGTTTAGATATTAAAAAACAGAATAAAAGGAATCGAGCTGGCTGACTCTAGATCACAAAAGTGCAAAATGTAGTATATACCGTAGTATGTACATTTACCGCGCTACTCAAATAACATACAAAAAATGGCAGCCAACACAACTAAATGAGATCAATTTAGCAAAACAAAAACAAGAAAAAAATGTGTAGCCCTAAATTAAGTATTAAATGATGACAGTGTGATGAGTGATCAACACAAAAAACATGAGAAAAAAACAGACAAAAAATGCCACCAGTAGTGTTTAAATAGAGTGTCTATTAAGTTGAAAACAGTCTCTGTAAAATCCAACAGGATTGATGCAATCGTGACTTAGTGTATCCAGATAGGAGATCCACCACCAGTGAAAATGATGAAGGCTTACCAGATGAAATGGACCAAAATAAGCATGTACTTATTAGGTTAGGCACGCTTTAAAAGACATAGGTTCTTTACAGGATACAACTTCAACGTTGGGACCGTGTAGTGACACACCAGACCAGAATAAAGAAAGACCAGAAATAAAATCACATCCAAAGGGTCATCCAAATGGATAGATAACTCAGAAGACCCAGGTTAGGAAAAAAGAAAAAAATGCACATAGCGTAAATCTGGATAAAAGAATTTACTGCACAAAAATTAAAAAGTAATACACTCACATTTGAATGAACAATCATGGGCATGGATTAAGACAGGCAGTAGGGTCAAAGTATTCACCGACGCGTTTCGTTTTCTAAAACATCCTCATGGGTACTGACCTACTGCTAAGAAAAGACCCTTTATATATACTAGAAGCCCCAATACCTTAATTGTAAACCAGGATGGAATGGCGCCATTGACCAATGATTATTTCCGGGTATGGGGTAAAATGGCGGATTCGGCGTGCGTTCCAAGCCTCTCACCCAAACGAGCACGTGGAACGCACCGTCGAATGCGTTCAGAACGTTCGGTTGCAATAGACATGGAAACAGCGGAACGGATAATGTTACCGTCGTGACGTCGAATGTGGTTTCCGTTTTCAGATCGAAAAGGGGCAGAACCATAGTGCAACGTGTGATGACAGGAGACGTCGAAACAGCGGAGCGTGCAACACTTCCGCTGTGACGTTGAATGTGGTTTCCGTTCTCAAATCGGAAGGGACAAACCACAGTATGCGGTTCACAGATACACAACCAAGCGTGAGCTTGCGTTCCAAGCCTTCTTATTTAGAGGAGGCACGGAAGGGCAGCTCAGATGTGAGACTAGAGACATTTAACTAAAAAGTTTAAACTAATAAAAATTACAAATTAAAAATGTATATCCACTTATATGAAAAATGGGAAACACATAATTAAAATAGTAACAATCAAATGAACTACATGGTCGTTAAAGGAAAAATGACATTGATAGATTCACCAACCATAATGTACCAATATTAAATATATTTGTAAAAAGAAAACCAACAAGTCGATTCAAAGACCTAGATCTTTATGGTGCCTGTAGTGTACTAATTAGAGGTTTAAAACTAGTTACTGGGGCTTAGGGGCTAGAGATTGGTCAAGGTTATTAGGATTGGGTGATGAATGTGTTTACGTCCCACTCTACGTTTAAGCCGTGTGGGACATAAGTATGTAACTCATAAATCCAATAGGTTTCCAACCTAGACACTCCTCTTAATTTGGCTCCGCCCCTCCATGGTGCAACATATTTATCAATAATAAGAAATTGGGTGCCCTTAGGGTTAAGGGCATGGCATTCTCTGTAGTGTCTGGGGACTGTATGTTTGGTACAGCCACCCAGAATTTTGCTCACATGTTCACCTACCCGTACGGAAAATGCACATATAGTGCGTCCCACATATTGTTTCCCGCACGGGCAGGTGATAAGATAAACAACATGTGTTGTCGCACACGTGCAAAATAACTTAATGGGATATACACGGCCAGTTGCAGTTGATCGAAATTCAAGAGATTTTGATCTCCCATTAGTGTTGTAATAGCATACATTGCATCTTTTGCACGGAAAGTAGCCCTTCATATCATGAAAGAAATGTAAATGTAAATGTACATACTACGGTATATACTACATTTTGCACTTTTCTGATCACTTTTACTGCAGCTACTTTCTTGGTATTGATTTATTATCATATTATTAGCTCAATATGGGACTTGCAATGGGACATCGCCTTCCTGCAACAGTATGTAACAGAAGGTATGGTGCCAAGGAGTCTCAGGTGGGAAGTCCAACCCCAGCAGGGCGACCCGGACCTTGACTCCTGGTACCGATACTTCAATGAAGCTGGTACGAATTTCCTTCAATTTTTAATAACGCGGAAACAATCCAGACTTCTTGTATTGGACAGGGAGATTAGAGAGATTAAAGATAAACTTCTGTCCTTTAAAAACTCTGCTGAATACTATACACTCTCCTCCAACCTCCAGTCTCACCTTGAGAAGGAGGACAAAGACCAGAAGACCAAGAAACATAAGAAGTATTCAAGGGATGCTGGTGATTATAGATGTAGAACAGTGTTTAAATGGCAGAAGACTTTGGGCATTTCGTCAGCTCCAGATTCACCCATTGAGGTTGATGGAGATGATGATCCCCCCAATGCCATTTCAACAAATTTACATCAGCCTAAACCTGTCCATCCTAAACCCCCCCCCCTCTGCCCCCAGGAGTTCACTCTCTAGGGGTAGACACCCCAGTTATCACACCCCAGGGAGAAATACTAATAATCAGGATAGGGGAAGAGGAAGAGGCCGTTCTAAAGGGAATTTACCGGCCCCTAGAACTCCCTATTATCATGGCCAGGATCCCTAAAGATACAATGAATCACCAAGAAGACCTATTGATTATATGATTCCATATGAAACTAACCCGTACAGCCATGACCATTCATCAACATATACGAATAACAGGTTTGCACCCCTTCGTGATATTCGGGATGAGTCCTCTAGTTACCAGAGACCATACTCAGACTATGATTATCATGGTTCCGATGTCCGACATAGTAAGGATTTTCATCAGGGCGGACAAGGCCAAAAAAGGCCTTCGGATGCAAGAGAGGCAACCGGGGAGGCAAAAGGCATCAAAAGAAAAAAGAGAAAGGTCTAATTGGCCAAGGGATTTTTAATCTTAGTGGCAAGGAACTTTCAGCCAGCGAACTGATCGTCCTTGATAAGGGTCTTAAATTTGCCCCACCTAAGAAGCTTAATAAATTCGATACATTCATCGATATCCACAAATTTGTACGTAAGATTAATATCCAACGGCATTTTATCTCTAACACATCACCCACTATTGAAAGAGCTGCCACATCGGGGACTGTACATTCGGGACTTTCAAACCCCTCTTTTTTTAACCCCCCAGTATCTGCATCTTCCTCTATCAATGTATTTAGAGATTTAGTCCTTAAAGACCTAGAAGCTTTGCCCATTAAGAAATGTTATAACCAACCTATACCCAAAGATGGAATCCTTTCGCTTTGCAATCGGAAGGACATCATCGTACGTCCTGCAGATAAAGGGGGTGGGTTGGTGGTTTTGGACAAATCCAATTACAATATGGAGATGGATCGTATCCTCAGTGATGTGCATATCTATCAGGAAATCTCCAATGATCCAACCAGCATTTAAAAAAAATAACTGGTCAATATAGTTAACAAAGGTTTTGGTATGTTCATCTTGAATAAGAAAGAGAAAGCCTACCTAATACCTGTCGCTCCCAGAATACCAACCATCTATCAGTTACCAAAAATTCATAAGGATCCACTCAAACCTCCCGGTAGACCGATAGTAAGCGGGATTGATTCGATTACATCCCGAATCGGCCGCTACATCGACTTTTATTTGCAACCGCTAGTCAAACTTACCCCATCTTACCTTAAAGATGCCACTTCTACTATTAAACTTTTAGAGGGCCTGAACATTCAAGGTGACTACCTTCTTGCAACTGCGGACGTAGCTTCATTATATACGTGCATTCCCCAACAATTGGGACTTGAAGCCGTCACCTATTTTTTAAGTCAGGATTACTCTATTGTGGAAGATCAAAAATCTTTTATTATTGAACTTTTGGAATATGCGACTACCCACAATTATTTTTGGTTCAATCAGAAATTTTATTTGCAGAAAGAGGTGTCGCAATGGGGGTCAAGTTTGCTCCCAGTCTGGCCAATTTATTCATGGCCAAATGGGAGGAGGACGTCGTCTATGTGGACAAACATCCTTCCCTCGTCCTATGGGCTAGATACATAGACGACGTCCTCCTCCTATGGGATGACTCGTCTGAGTCACTGGGCAAATACTTTTCATCCTTGAACAGTAATGACCGAGGCATTTCATTTACTTTTGAAAGTAGTCCCATCAAGATCAACTTTTTAGACCTTGAAATTAAATTGGAATCTCGGCAGTTCAGCTTTAAGACACACTTTAAAGCTACAGATAGAAACAGCTTCATTCCCAGAGACAGCTGTCATCATAAGTCCTGGCTAGATTCGGTCCCCCGGAGTCAATTCTTACATCTGCACAGGAATTGTACAGACATCAACACCTATTTTTCACAGGCCCTGACTTTAATCACTTTAGCCCCGGACCATATTTGCTGTCCAAAGACCAGAGCACTTTTTGTGATTCGACACTGCATCGCTTTAACTGACAATTGCGCGGTCGTGCGACGTGGTTCCCAAATAAAATTGGCATCCTTTTTTTCCCACAAATAGAGCTTTCTTTTGATGGTATTTGATCATCTCTGCGGTTTTTATTTTTTGCGCTATAAACAAAAATAGAGCGACTATTTTGAAAAAAATGCAATATTTTTTACATTTTGCTATAATAAATATCCCCAAAAAAGGAATAAAAAAACATTTTTTTTCCTCAGTTTAGGCCGATACGTATTCTTCTACATATTTTTCCTAAAAAAAAATCGCAATTAGCGTTTATTGATTGGTTAGCGCAAAATTTATAGCGTTTACAAAAAAAGGGGGTAGTTTTATGGCATTTTTATTAATATTTTTTTTTTACTAGTAATGGCGGCGATCAGCGTTTTTTTTCGGTACTGCGATATTATGGCGGACACATCGGACACTTTTGACACATTTTTGGGACCATTGGCATTTTTATAGCGATCAATGCTATAAAAATGCATTGGATTACTATAAAAATGCCATTGGCAGTGAATGGGGTTAACACTATGGGGCAGGGAAGGGGTTAAGTGTGTTCCTGGTGTGTTCTAACTGTATGGGGGGGTTGACTCACTAGGGGGAATCGCTAATCTTCCGTTCATACATCGTATGAACAGGAGATCAGCGTTTCCCCCGCTGACAGGAACGAGCGGAATGTGTTTACACACATACCTCCCGTTCCCCGCTCTGTAACGAACGTGCGCGCGTGCCCGGCGGCGATCGCGCCCGCCGGGCACGCGCGCGGGACTCGGGGGCGTGCGGTGGGCGCGTTGCTCGGGCCTACGTGCTCTCGCCCAGCAGTGCCACCGTCCCGCAGTAATATGACGGCGGGCGGTCGGCAACCAGTTAAAGGACAGATTCATAGAAAAGGGCTATAATGCCTCAGTAGTAGAGTCTGAATTGCAACAGGTGGCAATAACGGATCGTAGGTCCTTGTTGTTGCAAAAACCTCTTCAAGAACCGGATGATACTTTCAAGTTCTCTATGCTTACCTCATTCTCTAACCAGCATAATGATGTTAAAACCATTATCAACAAACATTGGGGCATACTTAAAAATGACAAAGTCCTTGGACCAAACTTACCAGATAAAGCTAAGGTCATCTTCAAAGGAGCTCCATCACTCAGACATAGTATCGCTCCAAATGTTGCCAACCCACCAGTAAGACCTATTTTCTTTCATGATATGAAGGGCTACTTTTCGTGCAAAAGATGCAATGTATGCTATTACAACACTAATGGGAGATTAAAATCTCTTGAATTTCGATCAACTGCAACTGGTCGTGTATATCCCATTAAGTTATTTTGCACATGTGCGACAACACACATTGTTTATCTTATTACCTGCCCGTGAGGGAAAAAATATGTGGGACGCACTATACGTGCATTTTCCGTAAGGGTAGGTGAACATGTGAGCGAAAGTCTGGGTGGCTGTACCAAACATACAGTCCCCAGACACTACAGAGAATGCCATGCCCTTAACCCTAAGGGCACCCAATTTCTTATTATTGACAAATATGTTGCACCATGGAGGGGCGGAGCCAAATTAAGAGGAGTGTCTAGGTTGGAAACCTATTGGATTTATGAGTTACATACTTATGTCCCACACGGCTTAAACGTAGAGTGGGACGTAAACACATTCATCAACCAATCCTAATAACCTTGACCAATCTCTAGCCCCTAAGCCCCAGTAACTAGTTTTAAACCTCTAATTAGTACACTACAGGCACCATAAAGATCTAGGTCTTTGAATCGACTTGTTGGTTTTCTTTTTAAAAATATATTTAATATTGGTACATTATGGTTGGTGAATCTATCAATGTCATTTTTCCTTTAACGACCATGTAGTTCATTTGATTGTTACTATTTTAATTATGTGTTTCCCATTTTTCATATAAGTGGATATACATTTTTAATTTGTAATTTTTATTAGTTTAAACTTTTTAGTTAAATGTCTCTAGTCTCACATCTGAACTGCGCTCTGTGCCTCATCTGACTCAGAAGGCTTGTAACGCAAGCTCACGCTTGGTTGTGTATCTGTGAACCGCATACTGTGGTTTGTCCCTTCCGATTTGAGAACGGAAACCACTTTCAACGTCACAGCGGAAGTGTTGCACGCTCCGCTGTTTCGACGTCTCCTGTCATCACACGTTGCACTATGGTTCTGCCCCTTTTCGATCTGAAAATGGAAACCACATTCGACGTCACGGCGGTAACATTATACATTCCGCTGTTTCGACGTCTATTGCAACCAAACGTTCCACATGCTCGTTTGGGTGAGAGTATTGGAATGCACGCCGAATCCGCCATTTTTCCCCATACCCGGAAATAATCATTGGTCAATGGCGCCATTCCATCCTGGTTTACAATTAAGGTATTGGGGCTTCTAGTATATATAAAGGGTCTTTTCTTAGCAGTAGGTCAGTACCCATGAGGATGTTTTAGAAAATGAAACGCATCAGGGGAATACTTTGACCCTACTGCCTGTCTTAATCCATGCGCATGATTGTTCATTCAAATGTGAGTGTATTACTTTTTATTTTTTGTGCAGTAAATTCTTTTATCCAGATTTACGCTATTTTTTTCTTTTTTTCCTAACCTGGGTCTTCTGAGTTATCCATCCATTTGGATGACCCTTTGGATGTGATTTTATTTCTGGTCTTTCTTTTTTCTGGTCTGGTGTGTCACTACACGGTCCCAACGTTGAAGTTTTATCCTGTAAAGAACCTATGATGTCCTTTAAAGCGTGCCTGACCTAATAAGTACATGCTTATTTTGGTCCATTTCATCTGGTAAGCCTTCATCATTTTCACTGGTGGTGTCACGATTGCATCAATCCTGTTGGATTTTACAGAGACTGTTTTCAACTTAATAGACACTCTATTTGAACACTACTGGTGGCATTTTTTGTCTATGTTTTTTTCTCATGTTTTTTGTGTTGATCACTCATCACACTGTCATCATTTAATACTTAATTTAGCGCTACACATTTTTTTTTCGACTCTAGATCACAGCCAGTATACTTCTGTGTCTGACATGCACACAGTGACGTCAGAACGTCGTTCCTCCCAACGTTTCATCACTAGAGGGACATGGTCACATGATTACTTGCAGTTGTGCACAGCTCTACAGGCTTCTCTTCTGTATTGCATTTTCTTATTCTGATTTTACTGCAAATCTAGAGCTTCCCACTGTGTACATTAGCAGCAGCAAATCAGATAACGTCTGTATTAATTCCTGGACAGCCATTCCTTCATTATACATCAGGTATTTTAATTAAAGCAACACAGCATCATGTGTGGTCGTTACTTAAAGTGGTTGTAAACCCTTACATATACCCAGATGATACACAGAGATTAAACAAATCATCCTACATAGATTTTACTTGTTTATCAGCAATCTTCTCTTCACCCCTTCAAAAGTGCAGATCGTGTTTAAAATCTTTCTTCATCTGTCAGGAGCACAGAGGAGGGGGTGGAGAGACTACAGTTACAATGTGTGAGAGCTAATTGGAGGAAAGGAACACACCCCCCTCCACACAGAAGAAGAACTGTGTTCTGAATAGACAAGCCCTGTTCTAAGCTCTCCCTCCCAACTTCTCAGAAGTGACTCATGCTAATATTAGAGGAATGAAGCGCCAGAGAAAAATTACCCTTCGAGTATTGGGGGGAGATAAGTAGACACTACAGATATATGTGCTTTTCTCAGATTCCATCACTGAGGTTTACAACCACTTTAACATGCAAATGCAGCCAGCCTAGGAATTCCCACTTCTTCAGACTGAAATTCATCCATCAAGGCTTTGTGATCTTTGTATACCTCCCCCAAGAGCCATCGCACTGTTTGCAACAGGGTTGTGAGGTTTTTAGGAACCGCAGGTCCCTTCCACCAGCCAAGATCTGTCTGCACTGTATAGAGAAGTACAGCAAACCAGTAACAACATCACTGGGTCCAAAATAAGGTGGGTAATGAAAATGAAAAATGTCAATAGCACGTTAATGAGGAACTTCAAATCCAGGTTTAACTGACAGGCAAAGCAGTTTTTTTTTTTTTTGTATTTTGTAACAGTACTTTGCAACACAATTGCTTTCAAATGATAGCAATCACTAGCCAAGAGCCAGTGAGATTGATTTACTAAAACTGGAGAGTGCAAAATCTGACGCAGCTCTGCATAGAAACCAATCAGCTTCCGTATTTTTTTTAATGTCAAAGCTTATTTGAACAAGCAAGAAGCTGATTGGCTACCATGCACAGCTGCACCAGATTTTGTACTCTCCAGTTATAGTAAATCAACCACTATTTGTTTATGTGCACCCATCAGTATGCATTCACTGAAGTGAAATTAGATGTTTCTGATACATTGGCATGTGCAAATACAGGTGCACACTGCAATGGTGTGTGTACATGCATTTTACAGAGTTTAAAATAGCACATCATAGATCAATGTCCTGGTGCAGAAAACTGGGACATATCTCCATCTCAGCAGGTTATCAATATAATTGGGCCCTTATTTGTGTTTATTTATTATAATTAGCATCCAGTATAGTGTGTGTGGATGTCTCATTTATGCACCATAAAGGTTACATGCAAAAAAGAAACAAGATACACAGCAAGGGCATTTTGAGAATCAAGAGGGCTAGCTTGCCAGCATAGCAACGGTAATGTGCTGTATGAAAAATCAGCAATAGCTGGCTCTTCCAGGAAACACTGGACTACAAAATATTTCATGAGCGAGGAAAGGGAAATAATGGAGAATCAGTATTCTTAGTGATATCAGTGGAAATCCAGCTGCAATTGTAACTTGAAATACAAGTTTATTCTACTGGTTTAGTCATTTGGATTATAAAAAAAAATATTAAAATGTGGCACCCTTGAGTTTAGACAGTATTGTTTCTCACAAATTTACTTGCTAAATGTAGTTATCCTGGTTGATTGTAAGGTCGCGTACACACGATCGAACATGTCCGCTGAAACTGGTCCGCAGACCAGTTTCAGTGGACATGTTCGATCGTGTGTACGGCCTAGCGGACAGGTTTCCAGCGGACAAAAGTTTCTAAACATGCTTAGAAACTTGTCCGCTGGAAGCCTGTCCGTCGGACATGTCCGATGGTTAGTACGCCCAACCATCGGACCGAAATCCCGCACATGCGTCTAATTGATTCGACCCACACATGCGTGGAAGCATTGAACTTCCTTTTGCCAGCACGTCGGTGTCTTCTACGTCACCGCGTTCTGGTCCACTGGGATTTTGGTCTGATGATGTGTACACACATCAGACCAAAAGATCCCTTCAGACATGTCCGATGAAAACGGTCCGTCGGACCTGTTTCATCGGACATGTCTGATCGTGTGTACGCGGCCTTAGAGATCCATTAATTTGGCCTTGTTCCACTTTTCTCTTCTACCACTAGGTGGCCGGGTACTTGGTGGTACTAGATATGAGAAGGGCAACCCAAGGTCAGATTGTTGTGGATATGGTAAAAATGGCCAAATGAAGATGATGAAATGCTTATTTCAATGCGCAAACACATGCTCCACAGGCTCTATATCTCATATATATATCCTATATACTTTATATGTTATTAATTGTTATCGGATTTATCATACATAGTCATAATTTGTAATGATTATATACAACCCTTGCAATCCTTGCTCACATGATAATGCTATCAGATATGTGTCACAAGGTCTGAAGGAAAAAGGGAAATCGGTCTGCAAAACAAGTTGAAATTAGATCTGTGGAAAAATCCCTGTCTGGAAATCGAACCGCAGAAAACCAGACATCAGACAAGCCAAATATATATATAGAATTGTTGCTTCATGCTTCGCACCATCCTAACACGAAATAGTTAATAGCTTACAAATCAGAACGTCACAAGACTAATATTACGTATTAATGAGCATGTTGAATATTCATGAATATGCACGTCATTAACCATATTAAAGTTGAGCTCGAAATAAAAAAGAAGTATTTCAAACTGCAGCTTTTTGTCAGTGTGAAATTATTCTATGCATGCATGCAATTATTCACTTCTTATCAGATTTGGCCAGGAAGCAGATACCAAAAACTGGCAGTTTTGACGGTCCAAAACAAGATTATAGGTACTGTATGTGGGGTGTCTCAGCCAATGGGTAACACTAATAAAAACCTTGATTGTCTCCTGGAAAATGAGACCTACACTTTGTGATGTCTTCTTGCATATACATTCCTGTCTACTGTTGAGTATGTGATTGATCCCTCTATTGATATTTGTCATATATATAAACTTCTGGTCTCCCCCTCCAGGCTACATCCCACCCTACAATCGTAAGTGAGAAGATTTCCAAACGTTTTTTTTTTCTCCGGCTTGAAATTGACTGAGCTATATTGTTTGCACATAAGTCAACCATTGCCAATACATTTCAAGAGCAGGTTTTCAAAATGTTATCCTGGTGGTGCAGGGTCCCAATCTACCCACAAGCATCCAATTTATGTTGGTATTTTCATGAAGAGAAAGGCTCCTTTTTTTACATATTTTCTGGAGTTGCCAAAAATTGTGCCTGTTCTGGGAACAATTGAGACAACTTGTACTTAAGCTTACTGCAGTGGTTAGGTGACCAACCTATGAGTTGTTTATTTAATCTCAGTGGAGTAAATCTCACCCGTTATAAATCTTCACTAACAGTTCACTTCCTAAATGCAACCAGAGCATGCATCCTAGCCTTATGGAGGCAGCTAATTGCTCCTCCATTCTCTCTCTGGCTGTTTAAAGTCAATTACATTGAACAAATGGAAAGCCTTACGCCATCTCTGTATCACAAGGAGGTGAACGTGTGTATTTTTTTTATCCCTGGACCATCTTTACTTGTTCATCTGCGTACCAGGAGATATTTCAATTATATATATTAATGATAGCTCACCATTTCATGTTTCATGATTCTTCCTTTCTCTAGCCCCCCCCCCCTTTCTTTTTATTTTTTTCTATTTCTTCTCTTCTCCATTTTCCATATCCACTGTATTGTTAAAAATTGGACGGCATCAGAAAGCAATCTCTGGTTGTTAGCAGGCCATGGAGGTTCAATACTTACTGGAATACAAGTTTTCCATCTTGCTGATAGATAATTTGCAGATCTTTTTTTCTGCTATTACATTTTTTTTGGCTGTTTTACTCAGCTGTGCCTGAGTTGTTATGATTAGCAGTTGATGTTGTCAAAGGGGTTGTAAAGGTTTGTAAATAGTAAACAAAAAATGTAGCGCTAATAAACTCAAGAAGTACAATGTATGGTACCATGTGAGGCAACAACATTCATAGTATATGTGCACATACGTGAACTACCAATAAAGAAAATCAGGTAGCCAAAAACAGTGTTCAATGTGATATTGAAACGTTGCAAAGTCTATAACTTAAAAGTTGAATGGACATCAATTGGATGATTGGTGCAGTGAATTAGATGGACTGGTTCCCGATGATTGGGATAAAACAGATATATAGAGTTGTCTGTAGGGATCTATGGAGATCAAAATCACATCAGGTATAGGGTAAGTATAAACACGCTTACCAGATAGGTTGGACTCTAATACTATACAGCTGAGAGTCAATCAGACGTTGTGGTCATTAGGAACCGGGACCACTGCAACCGGGATGGAACCGTTGTTGTGATTGGAACTCCAACTGGCGTGGACAACAGGAACCAACGATGCTTGGATGGCGTGCTGCGTTACTACCACAGACTCCTGGTGTAAACCTCAGACCGTTAATCAAGGAGTGCAGGAATGGACGTAGCTGAAGCTCCAATAGGACCATGGGATAAATGATATATAAAAAATAGAAAAAAAGGGCTCCAATTGCGCAGGTCAATTAAACCAATACAGGTTTTTATTAAAAGTCATACATAAAAAAATATGACAAAGTGATCACATAAAAAATAGCAATATGGGGTGCTCAATGGCAGTACCCGACGCGTTTCGGCCACATAAGCCTTCAAAAGGGGCATAGAGATGCACCCCCATATTGCTTGCTTAAATATACAAAATGGCTGTTAAGCCCTCCCCCAACAGGACGGGGCTTCAAAGCAGGATATGATGTAACAAATAAACATTGCAACATAAACACAATGACAGAAAAATCTAATATGCATTACATACTGATACTGAGAGCACCACATAGGGAATAATATAAAGTAAACAGAATGACACATCAGATGTCCTATATGAATCAGGACAGAGACATATCACATTATTCGCTCTATAAGTAGTATGCCTAAAAATATACATGTGTAACATGACGTGTACTGTGTCACCGGATGGGCGTCTCACTAATTCATATGTGTGGGGACACAGGAATGTGTTATAATCCTCTCTATAGTATAAACAACGCCTTAGCTTCACATCCAGGGCCGGCATGACTAGGCAATAATGGCGATCATCAGTCTCAAGGAACAGCACAATCCCATTGACATATCCAAAAAGAGAATGCCAAAAGTGTCACCGATCGGTGCAGCGCCAGTGCAATGGCACGCGCACCAATCGGGTGAGACAGGGGCGTATCGTGCAGCCGCATTGGCCAATCGGTGCTTGTCGCACGACAACCTCTCATCAACACCAATCAGACGCGCAGCAGCGCGCACACCTATCGGGTGGAGAGAGGGCGTGTCGTGCAGCCGCATTGTTCGATCGGTGCTCGTCACACGACAGCCTATTACTCATACCATTCAGATGGCAGATGTTGTATCACGTGACCGTGGCATCCAATCGGCATACACCGTGGAGCCTATACCGGACCACGTGATCAGGCATCGCCATCCAATAGGGGATAAAAAAGGCAAGTCACATAGAATGTGACCAATAAAACACTACATCTCTGAAAGGGCCTAACCGATAGAACCGCCCATATGGCCCCTAACGGAGTCACATGTGCCAAGTGCTCCAATGAGGACATCATAAACTGAGTCATGTAAACTAGTCCCCATAGGAGTACAGTATAGTGCAGTCAGTATATGGTACAAAGCTGGATATTAAATGGCTAATTAATAGATACCAATCTGGTGCTTTAGAAAAAACAGCAGACCGGAAAAATAGATTAAATATAATGCAAAAGTGCAGATTGACCCGCCCAGACTAGGACAGCCAGGGCCACCCATGATGCAAAACATTAACATAAGATAAAAATGTATATTTTTTAAAAACAAATAAGAATAAAAGGAACTAGAACAAGAACTGTAGGATAAAGGTAGTATACAGATGGAAACTAACGTCCATGGTGTGTTTTCACATAGTGGGTGCCTAAACAATAGACGCACACCCCAATCATCTATTAATAATAATATGATAAACTGGCGATACTGAAAATGACAGGAGGAAGGATACATGAGCCCAGGGTACTCATCCTTGATTGATAAAGCAATTCACGTCCCAATCGACATTCATGCCATAAGGTGTGTAGCACCTGAGCTCATGTATCCAGAATGTCTCGAGTCTCGAGACGCCCCTTAGTCCAAAGTCAAATTTCTTATGGTTCGCCCAACGTACTGAAGTTTGCAAGGACATGTTATGAGATATACAATGAAGCTCGTAAAGCATGTAGTAAACTGCTTCATAGTGTATATCCGGTTAGTGACTGTTGAGGAGAACGAGTCTATTTTACGTCTGGCTATGGTGTTAACAACACAGACATTACAAGATCGACACAGATAAAATCCATTGGCTTCAGGAAAGAATGACACCTTCTTTGGGGGGGGTCGATGGTATTGGGAGCTATATCGCTTTGGACAGAGCGGTCACCCCTAAAAATTACGCCAGCTCTATTGGGTAGCGATGGCCCCAAGATCCTATCATTAAGAAGGACCTTCCAATGTCAATTCAAAATTTTACTAATTTCGCTCTATTTTCTAAATAGGTTCCTTTAAGCTAGTGCATTGTTGGTTCACTTAACTTTTCCTTCCATTTCCATTCTAAATGTTTTTTTCCTTTGATTTCTTTGGGCCAGATTCAGGAACACTTGCGCTGGAGTATTTCGATATGCGCCGCGTAACTGTGATGATGCGCCGTCGTTTCTATGTGCCCGTACCCACCAAACTAGATGCGCCCAATAACGGGTCATTTGCGACCGGCGGAACGTTCCGACGCCAGAGTATCGTCAGCGCTTAATTTCGCTGGGCGCATCAGTCGCGCCTATTGATTTCCCCTGCAAATATGCAAATGAGGGATTTTTCCCAATTCACGAACGGATTAGCACCATACGCTGGCTACATGCGCCGCGCGTATCTCGTCCGTCCGGCGCAAAGTTATTTCTACAAAAGGCTGCTTTATCTTTACTCCAGATGGCCACAGGTCAGCAGGAGAGCAGCTACAGCAGCGTTACCGACGATAAGAGCTAGCTGAGCACCCCCACTTGCAGGACAACACCTCTGTCCATGCTTGTCTGTCAAATTTTACAGCCATGGAGGAAGACATCATAGGTCTCCATAGCCGAGATGATGGCTGACAGCTCCTGGCCATTAAAGTTCAGCTTTCTCCTGTGTGTTTGCGGGGAACGGGAGCAGCCATCTCAAAACAAAAGTAACATCACTGCGGGGAGGGGGAGCAGGATATACTTTAGTGCCGAAATGGCGCTTCTACGGGCGCATTTAAACGCCCAACGGATGGCATTGCGCTGACGTTTCCCGTGAAGTGGTGCCGACGGAAGTTGTGAGCATGCGCACAAAGGGGGCGAGTGGAGCCTCACTCACTGCGCATGCTCCGTGGTTGATGCGCTGAACGTAAGCCTCTGCGCTGGGCTCCGCCCATCATTTACATATGATCACACCCACTTCCCCTTGCGTCGGGTTACGCCAGCGCATTATCGTTACTCTGGCGCAAGTTTACGCGCAACTGCTATGTGAATAACAGTACTTGCGCTGAAAGGGTCGTCAGAGTAACGTAAATGAGAAGCGTTACTCTGGAGCAAAGATGCTCTCATCTACCTGAATCTGGCCCTTTGTCTAAATTTCTTACTTTCTGTTCCTTCTCAGTAAGCTGTTCTGGCTGACTAACCACTGCTCGGATGATGGTGGCAAGTTTACTGAGGAGAAAAAGGAAGTGAGAAATTAAGACAAAGAGGAAAAACATTTAGAAGGGAAATCAAAGGAAAAGGTAAGTGAACCAACAATGCACTAGTGTTATATCAAGTGGGACTTCTGCGCTACTAAACCAATCTATAAACAATAACGGTCTGCAGCAAACACAAAAAATGCATACACAGCATTAAATTAAGTGAATCAATATAAAGTATTTGATGCATTTTTATCTTTATTGTTTGTAAGTACAATTTTTTATTAAAAACTCCCTGGTTATCAAGTTAATGCACTATTGGAGGCTTCCTCTGTCTTTTTTCTGGACTCCCTTGTTTGTGCCTTATGAAATTATCCGAGTACCCAGACACCTATCGCTTCATTGATCTGTGGAGATAAAACAACAACTATACGGAGGGAGACTGCCTATATCAAGGATATCCTACATGCTTGCTAAGTCTACTGGAGGTGAAGTTCTGTGAGACTAGTGCCGTTTGGGGGCCTTCCTTTCCTCACCTTTCTGCAATTAGTGGACATCCTCCTGCACACTGTTTAATTTAAGGACTTGAGTGCATTTATTTTGAAGTTGGCACCGTTGTTGGACTGTTTAGTTTTTTCTCCTTTTCTTGCTTTGTCACAGATATCACTGAATATAGCACATTTGTGCACTGTGTGTTCACCATATATATTTCCTGTAGTATATACCTTATGTTATGCTTTACCACTTGCGCTAGCACCTTTATATTGATTCAACAATGCACTAGCTTAAAGGAACCCATTTAGGAAATAAAAAAACAAACCTTTACAACCCCTTTAACCTTTCCTTGTCATAAAAAAAAAAAATTAAAAAGAAACAAACTAGGTTTTAACCACTCCTTACATTATGCAAAGCTAGAAAAAAAGTTTGACTAATTTTATTTAGATATTTGCTTTCAAGGTGATTGTTACCCATCTTGAAAACTGAGCATTTTTTCTGATTATGTCATGTGGGATAGATCTCATTTGAGTTACAGCTACAGTATATCTCAGGGACAAGAAGAAAAGGGAAATCCTCCAATGGGACAGGGACAAAAAGACAAACCTGTTACAGAGTTATGATTCCAGGTACTGATGATGTAAACAATTATAAGTGTAAGTAGGCTTAAACAATTAAAAACAATTGCACACACATCTAAAACTATTGAAATTCAACTGCAGGTTGTGTGTAAACTACAGTCACCAAGTTTATATGCATTTCCTGCTTCCCTGTAAGACCCCAGAGATGGATCCTCTTTCAGAGGTCCGCCAGATCAGCGGAAGATTTCTCTGCAGATCTCCCCTGAGCCGGCGGATGTCAAGTCCCTTTCTGCTCACTGAGCCGGGAGAGGCTTGTCCAATGCCGCTGTCTCCTATGGAGAGATCTGATGAAAACGGACAGCATGTCCGTTTTCATCAGATCTCACCCGATCCGCCATGGATGGATGGTGACGTATCGCCATCTGTCTGATTTTAGCGGGTCAGACCGGGTCGGATGTCAGCGGACATGTCTACGCTGACATCCGACGCCCATAGAGAAGAATGGAGTGGCCGTTCAGGTCCGTTGACAAAACTGACAGGCGGACCTGAACGGTCCGACTGTGTGAAAGGGGCCCAATAGTAATGCAGCAGTTGTAAGGAATGCATCTAATTATTCAAGGGAAACGGTCTTAACTTCATAACTTTTTTTATCACCACAGTAGTATTTGTATTACTTGTGGTCCAACGAAAGGTATGGTATTTCCTCATAAATAGCATATGTTAGGGATCACATAATGTTGATCCAATTAAACTCAATTTGGGTTTGTTTACTAAAGGCAAATAGGCTGTTAATTTTGCAAGGGAAGTAGAACTGTACAAGGTAATCTTCCTCAGAATTTGGTAAAGGTAGTGACATTTCACTGTGCAAAGGAAGCCCAATTGTATGCAACTCCATTTGCAAAGTGAACATTCTACTTGACTTCAGTAAATCAACCCATATAACTACACAATTCCTCCTACCTAGAGACAATTGCTTGATGCTTTTATAATATTGATTCCTTAAGCAATTCTTGGTTATATACATACAGTATATACATTACAAATACATAATATTATATGATATTAGCTAAAATACAATTTGGACTTTCTTAACACGATCTACCCTCTATTTGGTACAGTTGTCTTTAGGATACAAGATTGCTTTGCTTTAATGGATGGAATACAATTCCACACTGCATATATAGTATACCAGGACATATATTATGTGTGAAGAACGGTATATTATGTATATAGATATGTGTGGGAATGCTATTATGTCACCAGTGGGTATCCATTAGGAAAAAGTTCCCAGCATGTCTCTGGAGACTTATGAACATTTCTCCTGTTATGGTACTATATTTATATACAGTTTTTTGAGGATGCTTATAAAAATACACAAGCCATAAAATGTGTACAGACTATGACAAGTTATGTTGGTCACTCAGTAATATTTCAGGCTTGAAATTGGTTCTATGAATTGATGCGGTATTGAAGGCTATTATTTCCAAAGAGGGTGAAGATAATATACAATATATTATCAAGAATTCATGTAGGATCGATATTTATAAGAACATCAAGCAACTGTTTGTAGCTGGAAACTTTCAGTAGTTCAACTGGATAAACATTACATGAAACCTGAAACATACTACTTATGTAGGAATATAAAGGACCATGCTCCTAAATGATATTGTAATGTGATGGGTAATCAGCCAACTGATCACACAGAGAGTATCTGTAACTTTCAAAGTTAGAATCAATACATGGTCAGAATAGCAAAGAGCATGCATACACTGCACAATAATGTAAAACGGGTTATGGAAGTCGCACAGACATGGACTATTAACAACAACATCCCCGTGACCCAGTCAGGGTAACATGTGACTGCATAGCATAGTCTCTACAAGACTCTATAATAATAAATAGTCAAGCTGAGAATCACGACTTTAGCACAACAGTTTAGAACACAAAGGGACATTTTTCCTCATGAATAGTGTCCCAGTGAAGCTTTAGTGAATGACTGGAGGGACCATCTACCCAGGCCTGAAGACACAGGGGGGGCACCACACTGGTTCTGAAGTGCTCTGAAAATCAGGGAGGTGCTTTCCACAGTAGCTGGGCCTTTTGGAGAAACTGTGTGCTATTATGCTCCTGCACAGCTGTCTGCATACTGGTTGTGATAGTTGAAAGACACTCACATGGTTGTAGATGGCTTACCCAGCCACCTCTGCCTCATCAGGTGTGGTCTCCCCGAGCTGTAGAGGAGGAGGAACTGAGCAACTTGAGCAGAGAACCTAACCTGAGTGTGTGCCAGAATCCAGGGAGTTGTGGGAAAGGGAATAAATATGGCTTCTGAGCATAATGAGTAAATGGGCACTTTGCTACATACGCTTCTTCCAACACAAGTTTTTTAAAAGCTTTTTTTTTTTTTACTGGTTCTAATGGGTAAAGTTAAAAAACAGTGGTATAGCAATTGCATGGCCAATCTATTGCTTAAAACAAAGAGCTATGCATATTTATAAAGCACAGTGATGTTCTTTACAGTATTGTTCACCATTGGCTTCAGGAGTGTAGCACAATAACAATTAAAACAAAGTATGGGGTTTTTGCAGATTTATATCTAGGTGGAGGCAGCATTGGTCCGATGCTGCATCTGTCCCCCTCCACACTGAGAACAGAGTGATCCAACACTGCAGATCACTCACTTCTCACAGTCACAGCTCTCTGCTCTGCCCCCAACTCGCTCACTTGTTTGTTGGGATGTGGAGGGGTGGGAGCGGCCAGCTCAGGCTCTCAACGATTTGCTAAGAGGCTGAGCTGGGTGGCAGTCCAAGTTTGTGGTTAGATCCTGATCCCAGTGTCACAATCCTGCTCAAGCCTGGACTGGCTCTTTGATGTCAGCAGACAGCGGACATTGGCCCGCTGTCTGCTGAAAACGGGTCACAAGAGTGCAGAATGAACTGCACTCCTGTAACCAACAGGAGGAGTACAGCCAAACAAGCTTTGGCTGTACTTCTCCTTTAACATGATAACAGCAAATAAGACAGAAAGATAGCATGGTCACGTGACCTTCTCTCCTCCTCCCTCTCTTTCCTGTGCTAAACAGAAAAAAAAAAAAACAAGTATGCTTCTGTGTCATTTTATAGAAATACGATTTCTCTTTTATATCCTATATGCTGAAAATATGTGTTTTACTTGAAATACTATTTTAATACTGCACATTCTATATAATTCTATAAAATATGTCAGCAATAACAATTATTTTGTATAGAGTAGTAAAACATTGTACTTGTACTATGAATTAGAGGCTGAATTTCTAATTCCTAATATGCATCTCAGTCAGTTATATTAATTACCCGGGTACAAAGTGGCAGAGGGAGTGATTAACTCTGCATGTGACTTTCTCTACAGTACACTTATTAAGTTTGATCCCCTAAAATATCTGCACATTTATGGAAGCAATTTGGCTGACACAGCACATTAAATATGCACGGCAATGCTTTAGATATTTTTACAAAGGAACTTAAATACTTCCAACGAGACATTCATTATGTTCTAACCAAAAGGTTAATTGACCATATCAGGTGAGCTATACTTTTAATTACAAAGATTAGTTCCAGTTACAACCATTGTATTTTCAGAATCACATACGCCTTTGCAGATCACTTCCTGGTACACAGACAGCCAATATAAGATAAAAATGATTAATCTCTCATTTAACTGTACATGTGTTATTCTATACACCACCTGGCATTACCTCTACTATAGCTTCTTTTTTTTTCTCTCTCTGAAGCGAACACATTCACTAAAAGTACATCTGATCCTGTGGAATCAATACTTACTGATAACCTGACCTGGAACAAATATTACAATTATGTGACTTCACTTGTTGAATGTTTGTATAATGATTTGTAAAATAGTGAATACAGAGACAGCCAGGTAGTTGACATTTTCAGAAGGATGTCAGAAATAAGAATCTGAGTGATCCTATGCACAGCGCATCTGGGTAAAATGTCTAATGCTCAAACATCTTTCATAACTTCAACACAGCTAATAGGCAGCTTTCAAAAACTCAAGCCCTGTACACATGGGCCAGAATCTCGACAGAAAGAAACCCTAGTTTTTCCTGACAAGATTCTTGGCAAGAATCTCTTGCCGCCCGAGTGTACAGACACTCCATTCAAAAGAACCGCAGTTCTTTTGAATGGCAAGGACGTGGTGACGTCATCGCGTACGACGAGCATGCGCTTGTCACCATCTTGCTGCACCTTACCTATGCCTAGGAAACTACCGCGCATGTGTCAAAGTCATTTCGAGCATGTGCGGGTTTCCACTGCCAAGAATCACAATGAGAAAATAGAGAACATGTTCTCTATTTTTCTCATCAAGATTTTTAGGCAGTTTTCTTGACGAGAAACCTGAAAGCCTTGTACACACGCTCGGTATACTCAGCAAGAAAGCTCAGCCACCAGTTTTCTTGCTGGTTCTTGCCAAGTAAACCAAGTGTGTGTACGAGGCTTCAGTAGACTTAAAACTCTTAATGGATTGTAAGCTCTTTTGCCTTCTGTATCTCTCCCTTGTTAACTTAATTGATTGTAAGTTTGTTTTAATTCTGTATCTATCCCTTATACAAATACTGCAAGTTATTTAATACATCTCTCCCTTAATAATATAATTATAATTAATTAATTATCCCTTAATTATTAATAGATTATAAGTTTTTTTTCTGTATCTTTCCCTTTTAATAAAATCAAGATTGAGCACCTTTTGTATCACTCCTTGTACCCTATTACATTGTATGCTTTTGCATCGTTGGAATCGCGAGGCAACAAAGGAATAATGAATGTATGCTGCTGGGCCCTTCCTAGGTGAAATCGGTAAAATCAATAATATTCTACACAGTTCCCACTGTAAAGGAAATGTTATTTTATTCTCCCCTTTGGCAGCAGACAGCCAACTGTGCATGGCTGCTTGCTGTCAGATCTGGCTCTCCCTACTAATGATTGGGAACTAATTAGAGTTGTTCCTGTTCATGTGATTACAAGGGGTGAAATAATGGTTCGGTCAGAACTTTTGCCCATCTGACCCCCTATTCAGGGGGAGCTGAGCATCATATATACACATGATATTTCTACCACTTCTATATATAACAGCTTCCTGCTGTTATTGCATCATAAAGAGGCAGTTCTTGCACTAGCAGAGTCCCTAGAAATTGCTGATGTCATGGCACAATGCCTCACATGGCTGGGATTTCCCTGCCATGTAAGCAAAGGGACAGGGATAGCATTAACATCACTTCCCCTTAATAACTTATAACAGCTTGAGGAGGTGTTATTCTTCCAGTGGTACTGTTGGGACCACTGTTGGCTGCGCACTGGGTCACTGTTTTTTTTTTTTTGGTGAGTTGGTGGGCAGCAGGCATGATGATTGATGATGAATTTAAATTGAGGTACTTTTTGGGGGATTTACATTTTTAATAAAGGGCTTGTTAAACAATTGAGTTTTTTGTTTCTAGGTTACATTTGTATTTGTGAATGAATAGGGGTTCTATTATCCCTTACTCATTCAGCTGGGGCAGTATCTGGGGGCCCTGTTATCATTAACTGGTTGCCGACCGACCGCCGTCATATTACTGCGGGACGGTGGCACTGCTGGGCGAGAGCACGTAGCTCTACGTCCTATCTTTTTCGGCCACAGCGATTCCCCCTAGTGAGTCAACCCCCCCCATACAGTTAGAACACACCAGGAACATACTTAACCCCTTCCCCGCCCCCTAGTGTTAACCCCTTCACTGCCAATGGCATTTTTATAGTAATCCAATGCATTTTTATAGCATTGATCGCTATAAAAATGCCAATGGTCCCAAAAATGTGTCAAAAGTGTCCGATGTGTCCGCCATAATATCGCAGTACCGAAAAAAAACGCTGATCGCCGCCATTACTAGTAAAAAAAAATATTAATAAAAATGCCATAAAACTACCCCCTTTTTTGTAAACGCTATAAATGTCCCTATAAAAACGCTAATTGCGATTTTTTTTTACGAAAAACATGTAGAAGAATACGTATCGGCCTAAACTGAGGAAAAAAAATGTTTTGTTATTTCTTTTTTGGGGATATTTATTATAGCAAAATGTAAAAAATATTGCATTTTTTTCAAAATAGTCGCTCTATTTTTGTTTATAGCGCAAAAAATAAAAACCGCAGAGATGATCAAATACCACCAAAAGAAAGCTCTATTTGTGGGTAAAAAAGGACGCCAATCTTGTTTGGGAACCACGTCGCACGACCGCGCAATTGTCAGTTAAAGCGAAGCAGTGCCGAATCACAAAAAGTGCTCTGGTCTTTGGACAGTAATATGGTCCGGGGCTAAAGTGGTTAAAGAGGGCTTTCACATTTCATTAATCCCCCCACCCACAGACCCTTACAACCATCAGTCAGGGTGGTGGGAAGAGGCCCTTGTCCTCATTAACATAGGGTTGACATAAAGTAAGCTCCCCATGTTGACCCAATGTGGCCCCGTATGGTTTGGGGGGATCACGCACTAGTCCCCCGCCTTTCCTGGCCAGCCAGACTGCATACTTGGACTAAGGATCTTGTATGGATTTTTAGGGAGGCCTTGTGTTTTTTTTTTTTTGATGGAATGTGTTTGGTATGTAAATAAAAATAAATAAAAAAACAGCACATACTGTAGACCTTTTCAAAATGTTGGTGATGCAGAAACACTTTCTGTACCTTATAGAGCAGCGCCAATTCACAGACACAATCGGGGCACCCCCAGGCATATTATTTAGAATTTTTTTTTTTTTTTTTTTTAAGCATTTAAAAAATCACTGCTCCTGGCCGATGGAATTTAAAAAAGAAATGTTTGCATAGGTACATGTTCCTCAGGGCAGTGCCCACCCCCATGCTATTTTTATTACACCCTCTTGCCCATTAGCTTAGAAAATTGGCATTTTTAGTTTAGACAGATTTGGCACCAATTGATTTCCATAGGGTTTGGCATCTAAATTTTTTGAAGTTGACTTAACAATGCTCAAACTTAACCCAGGGCAGTTTGGCACATCTATAATTATCACTATGTCAGACAGTTATCACAGTATTGAATTGTAGGAAAAATAAATGAATACAAATAAGTATAGGTATATGACATTATTCATATAGAAATATATGATTTCTTTAGATTTTTGTTCATTTGTTAATCTATAATAAAAACATAGGCAGAACACAGAACATTTCCTGAAACAGCATATCAAGCAGAGGTTTGCTTTAAGAGTAATAGTCCTGGAGCTTGCACCATAAAATAGAAGGTAGCAAACTACCTCTCATGTATCTGACCTAGCAAGTTCCTTTTAAGCTTCAGCCAAAAGTCAGCTAAAAGATTAATTTTCCACCTGGCAAGCTGAACACTTTGGATAAGTCAACCATGGAGATTACTTTAGAACTAAATTATTGATGGCTAAATGTAAAATTAGATTTTACGTGCTCCTTAAACATATTTTTCTTATTTCAGAACATTTCAAAGGTGCTTTGCTTATTTGTTTATTTTTCTCCAATGACATACATTACGTTTGTAGTTTACTTATTACCTTCTATTCTTATCCTCATAAATTTAAAGCTGAACTCCAGCCTTCCCTTCAGTATTGCACAGTATAGGCTCCTCTTCTGTACTGAAATTGCTTACCTTGATTACTCTGCACATTGAGAACTTCTCAGGCTGCGTACACACGATCGAACATGTCCACTGAAACTGGTCCGCTGACCAGTTTCAGCGGACATATCCGATCGTGTGTACGACCTGGCGGACAGGTTTTTCCAGCGGACAAGTTTTAAAGCATGCTTTAAAACTTGTCTGCTGGAAACCCGTCCGTCCGACATGTCCGCTGGTTAGTATGCCTAACCAGCGGACAAAAATCTCCCGCATGCGTCGAATAGATTCGACGCATGCGTGGAAATATTTTACTTCCTGGATTGGTGACGTGGCGGCCACGTCACCGCATTATCCGTCCGAGGGGATTTTGGTCCGATGGTGTGTACACGCCATCAGACCAAATATCCGAGACATGTCCGCTGGAAACGCGGCCTCACAGTGTGCATCCAATGCTTCAGCAAGTCAAATAAAGCCAACCTTATTTACAAGCTGAAGGATATCCAAATCAACTTGCTCTTTCCTCCCCTGCCTTACTGTCCCTGGACCCCCCTTTATTTTATTATATTTCAAATTTTTGCATAAAAATGATCAGATTCACTGATGCACTGGCACATAAACAACATTTAGCAAACGCCCTCTGTGTTTTTTGAGCTGCAGCTAACATCTATAATGTGTCTCCACATCAAGCAACTTATAGTGTAAACAAATCATTGACAGTATTTCCCTAGTAACATAACATGATAGTGTTGAATATCAGTGTTACAATCCGGTGCTTCAACACTTTATATATAAGTGTAGAAGTAAAAAATCCCACAATCCCAGTCCTACAACTCAGTTTGACCAGTGCTGTAAGTCAAACTTGTTATGTGAAGGAACACTAAACACAAAGAACATAGGCCCATACAGTATACATTATACAAGTACTGCTCTCCACATGTGATTGCTCCTTCAGTGGGGATTTTACTCCACAGAACAGTTCTCCTTTCACATACCTGTTTGGAGGCTGAATGGTGAGAGGACTTCCCTTGTGACTAAACAAGAGGTGATAGGCTCAAAGGAACACAGGTCACCTGCTGGTACTGCTTGTGAGGATTTTTCGACAAGGCACTGGAGCAGTGACTGGAGGCCATGGTAAGTAGCAGATCTCAGACAGAGTGGAAGCCAGAAAAGTAGCCAGATCAAAGCTGAGGTCAGGTACCAGGTGTAGGCATAGACAAGCTTGGCCATCTGGGTAAGCCAGAGTCATACACAGGAGAGCAGAACAAGCAAGTCCATTATGCAAGCCAGGGTCAAACCAGGGAGCAGGCAGGAGACAGGTCCAAGAGTCCTGTAGCAAGGAATCCACAGATATAAGGTTTACAGGAACAAGAGCATTGGAGTGCTGAAGTTCAACCAGCAATCTCTGGAGGCAGCTAACTTCCTTATAAAGGCCATTTGGTGTCAATCTAGAATGATGGCGTGTGTATCCTTGTGTATCCACTATGCACCTGTGCTCCTTCCTGCTGCCATGTAGAATACTGGCAGGAATGCCAGATCTTCATGATCCTGTATTGCGGACAGCATCCTGACAGCCCCAACTCCATGCAAGCTATATGCTCACCTCAGAAATTTGACCCATATATTATACAGGTCTCATGCCCTTTATCCTTTACCAAAGGCAACTGCTGGACCTGATGGCCCGGATTCACAAAGCACATGCGCCGGCGTATCTCCAGATACGCTGCGTAAGTACAAATATGCGCCGTCGTATCTGTGCGCCAGACCCACAAACCAAGATATGCCTAAAAACAGACTTCATCCCACCGACGTAACTTGCCTACGCCGGCGTAGAGTGGGCGCATATTTACGCTGGACGCATGTGGCTTTCCCATTGATTTTCTATTCAAATATGCAAATGAGGGAGATATACGCCGAATCACGAACGTACTTGTGCATGATTTAAGCGGTTTGCGTAAGTTTTACGTTTGGCGTAAAGTTATTCCCCATAGATGAGGCGCATCCCATGCAAAGGTATGGACTAGGGAACACAAGCCTACGTATTGTACGTTGGACGTCTGTGAATATGGGCCGGCGTGGGTCTAGCTGAGCGTAGGTTATGTTCACGGCATACACAGTGATCCGGTGATACGTCCACATTTCAACGCATGTGCAGTTCATTTTAAGTACTTGTCTGGTGCCCGGAACATCATTTGCATGGGGTCACGCTTCATTTACATGGATCACGTCCACTTCCAGCCCACTTCCACCTACTTCCACTTACGCCGGCTTAAGCCTACGAAATATACGCTACGCCGGCGCAGAGTTGGGAGCATTTGCTTTGTGAATTCCATGCTTGCCTCTCCGTGCTGCACCAGAGTAGCGTAAAAAAGATACGCTACGGCGGCATAAATATGCGCCGATGTCTGTGAATTCCGGGCCGATGTGTTCCCTCCACAGGATTCTGATTGGTGCACCCAAAAGTACAGTGTACAGGTCCCTTTAAGAGATCAAGTTTTTACTTACCACAGAACAGAGCTCAAAAGAGAAAGACGTTGACAATAGTGTAATAAAGTTTTGGAGAATAGCCTTTATTTTAATAAAAATGTTTACACTCATATTTAAACAATAAAAAAAATAGCACATAACTCATTACAATCAACATTGTAAGCAAAGCTCAGTATTTCTCACCCATTTCAAGTTTAGGAAGTGACGTCACACCTCCATCCGACGCATTGCATCATAGATCACGTGACGTCTTCGAACACACTATGCATTGTGACACATTATGCATTGTGGTTTAAAGTAAGGTATTTCCTGAAAATAGAAATGATAAAAATAAAAATAAAATCATTAGTATGTTGATAGGTGTAGCAAGGAAAGCAACATATAAGTAGATTATCCTTAGGCCATTATTAAATGGCCTAAGGTTCAAGTAGTTATACTGGTATCATGGCTGAGACTGCAACCATGATGCCAGTATCATTTATATGGAGCCAGTGATTTTGTTTGTAGTAATGGTGATCCTATGGCTATACAGCCACCGGATCACTTTTACAGGCAGCAGTAGGTGGCCCCCTCCCACTGCTGCCTTTACTGGGCTCCCCCATCTTATCAGGGAGTCATGTATGCAACCAATGGCATCTGTTTCCTGGGACACAGTAAGAGGAACATATGTAGTTCCTCCCACTGTGCGACATCAGATACTGGAAGTAACAAGTATTTTGTCACTTGTGGTTACGGTCTCATGTGAACAAGCCATTACTGGCTTGAGAAAGCATCTGGTCAAACCGATCAGATCATACTATGATCCACAAGGGTCACAAAAATGCCTTTCATAAACACACAGGGCCAGATTCTCAGAGGTGCTACGACGGGGTACCTGAGATACCCCGTCGTATCGCCGTTTTTTCCCCCGGGTATCTATGCGAGTGATTCCTAGAATCACTTTGGCATAGATACGGGTGAAGATCCGACAAGTGTAATACAATTACACTTGCGGATCGTAGATGTAATGACAACTCCGGCCACTAGGTGGCCTTTACGTTGTTTTCTCATTTGCCTATGCAAATGAGGCTACTACTCAGATTCCCGAACGCTTTTACGCCGCCCCGTCGTCGCTTACGTCGTTTTTGTCCGCGTTAGGTTACCCCTGCTAATATGTGAAGTAACCTTACGCAGTACCGTCGGATGCCGTCGGATGCCGTTGGATGCCATGTTAAGTATGGCGTTGGGTCAGCGTCGGCTTTTTCCGTCAGTTACGTTGTTTTACTAAGTCGTTCGCGAATAGGGCATTGCGTAAGTGACGATCACGTCGTTTTCACGTCGGTTTCAATGACGCTTTCCGACGTGAGCTGGAGCATGCGCACTGGGCTTTTTCCCCGACCGGCGCATGCGCAGTTCGATCGACGCGGGGGCGCGCTTAATTTAAATACAAGCCGCCCCCTTTGAATTATGCGGCCTTACGCTGGGCCATTTACACTACGCCTCCGCAAACTACGGAGCAAGTGCTTGGAGAATACGGCACTTGCTCTGTTAAGTTGCGGTGGCGTAGTGTAAATGGCTTACGCTACGCCAGGGCAAATCTATGAGAATCTGGCCCACAATTGTGATAAATCCATGCTTAAAAGACTAATATCTGTCCAAATTGCTTATCCCAATATATTTATATGCAGTGGCGGCTGGTGTTTTTGTTTGTTTTTGGGAGGGGGGCGCAAACAATCCACCTGATGCCACCCCCAGTTGGCCGTGTCAAGGGCGACACCTCACCTGGGTCGGTCAGCAGTGGGTAGCTACTTTCTCAGGTTCCCCTGGGTCTCCTCCCTCCTCCTCCAGGCAGCCAAACAGAGCTCCTTTCAGCTAATCAGGTGACGGGTCTCATGACCCGCTTCCTGATTGGCCCAGGAGGAAAATCAGTGTTACAATAGCGAATATTCATTCGCTACTGTCACACAACTGGGTGCTCTGCGCCCCAAGCCCACCATTTGTGAAGCCTATTAGAGCCCCTGGCTCTAATCACATGCATGTATATCAGGGGGCCGGACGCATAGATAGGGGGCGGGCCTGTGCGCCCCTTATGAATGGGCCACAACTGTTCATATATGCCAGTGCTCTCAATCATGTGCAAGCTAAAATGCTGTTTTATATTTTCCTTGCATGTCCTCCTCAGATCTAAAGCAACTGCACTTCCAAGTGTATTTGCAGTGCACTTGTAGTGCAAAGTGGATTTGCCTTTCGTAAATAACCCCCTAGGTGTATTCAGTGCTCAGGATATAAGAAAGATGTCCGTCATCACTTCAGAAACCAACCTTTTTTTTCTCTAGGGCCTTTGCCAAAAAATATATATAATTTTTGGGGTTCTAAGCAGTTTTACATAAACACAAATATCATTTTTACATTTTTCATTCTACAGTTTCTCTGCTTTCAGCAAATTAATAAAGTGTGTTTTAAATCATTTTCAGGCTGAACATGTGTGTTGAAAAAACAGCAAACATTTTTTAAGGTTTTTCCAGGGAGAAATGTAATCCTTATGCCCTGTACACACAACCGGATTTCCCGTTGGAAAAAGTCAGATGAGAGCTTTTGAACAGGAAAACTGACGTAAAAAAAAGAGAGCAGGATCTCTTTTTTCCCGTCAGGAAAAAATCCTAGCGGGAAAACCGTTTGTCTGTATGCAATTTCAACAACAAAAAATGTGCATGCTCAGAATTAAGTCAACGCATGCTCGGAAGCATTGAACTTAATTTTTCTCGGCTTATCGTAGTGTTGTACATCACCGCGCTTTTGACTGTCAGAATTTGGTGTGTATGCAAGACAAGCTTGAGCAGAATTCTGTTGGCAAAACCGTCGTTTTTTTTTTTTCCGACGGGAAAACCGCTCGTGTGTACATGGCATAACATTGTTAAAAACCTCAAGGTAGTAATCATTGTTGGAAGCAACTGCATAGTGTGTAATGCCTACTTTGTTATTTGGTATCACAAGAAGTTGGATGCTCTGCAAGACAAGTGCTATTTATATAAAATATAATTCTTTCTGCCAAATTTGGGGTTCTAGTTAAATAAGTAATATGAAAACAGCTATATAGATTTTTTTTATTTATTATTAGATTTAACGTTAACCCTTTCCACATTTCGATTGCAGTCTGTTAGAAATTGTTGTTATTCTACTTACTTTATAAGAACAGCATTATTAAAACAATCTTCAATAAAATAGGTAAGGAGTTTGTTTAGGGCAGAAGAAAATGGAAATATACTTTGTTTGAAGAATTTACCTACCCAATAAAGATTATATAGTTTAGAAAATAAAAAAGATAGAATAAAGATAAAGCTTATAATACAAACTAGGGTTGTCCCGATGCCTCTTTTTTAGGACCGAGTACAAGTACGGATATTTTTTTTCAAGTAGTCGCCGATACCAAATACCGATACTTTTTTTAAATGTGTCCCCAAATGCAGCCATGTCCCCCACATATTGCAGTCATGTATGTCCCCCACATATTGCAGCCATGTCATGTCCCCCACATATGCAGTCATGTATGTCCCCCCACATATGCAGTCATGTATGTCCCCCACATATGCAGTCATGCATGTCCCCCACATATGCAGTCATGTATGTCCCCCACATATGCAGCCATGTATGTCCCCCACATATGCAGCCATGTATGTCCCCCACATATGCAGTCATGTATATCCCCCATATGCAGCCATGTATGTCCCCCATATGCAGTCATGTATGTCCCCCCCATATTGCAGCCATGTATGTCCCCAATATTGCAGCGATGCGTCCCTCATACCTTTTAGATATGCTGATGCCGCCTCTGCCACATACCGCCATATCCCCTGCACAATCGCGTAGCGCATTACAAGCTTTCATTCTAAAAACTTGTAAATGGCCGCGCTCCGTGTATTAAAACTCCCTTCTCCGGATTGGAGGGATCCGTCCAATCCCACGCAAGGGGGAGTGTCTATATGCGGATTCGTGCATAGACACTCCCCCTTGCTCGGGATTGGAGGGATCCCTCCAATCCGGAGAAGGGGAGTGTCAATACACGGCCATTTACAAGTATTCAGAATGAATGCTTGTAATGTGTGCTATGCGATTGTGCAGGGGGATACGGCGGTATGCGGCAGCGGCGGCGTCAGCATATCTAAAAAGGTATGAGGGACGCATCGCTGCAATATGGGGGGGAAGTATTCTATTTCAGTATCAGGGGTATTTGCGGGAGTACAAGTACATTCTAGTATCGGTATCGGGACAACCCTAATACAAACCTGGTGAAAGTTTCAGGAAAACATGCTGCATGTTCAATATGCTTACAATGTGATGATACTAAAATGCAGGCAGTCAAAATGAACTGCCATTCCAGACCAGTTTTGGAAAAATAAAGCTTAGAATATTGCTGCATGCAAACACTTGCAATGCAAAAGAACACCACTTGGTGTCTCCTAGTGTTAGAAAATCTGATGCTATTCTGTATTCTTACAAACATCTAAAAATGTCCTATTTTGTTTACTTTTTTTTCAGCTTTTTGATTGGTTATTAAATTATTTATTTTATATTTCATTTTTTCTATGAATATCATTTTTTTCTATGAATGAATGTGAATATACTTTGCTATTATTATTTTTTTTTTGCAAATTCTATTAACTGTGTATGCATAGATACATAGCAATTCATGCAAATCTTTTTAAAAGCACAAAGTCATAAGTCAAAATGCTTTTCTATAAAATAAAAAAAATAAAACATGCTAAGGTGACCTTATTTGTAGTAAAACACATACAGTACATTAGCTGGCTGTAGAATGTTAGTAAATCAGCTAAGATCATGGACCAAATATGGTCTTAGCCCAGGTTCTCTGGTGTTATGTTTACATTCAAGCAACATTGGGGATTGTCATTTGCAATGGAAGTCTTGGTCCCCGTTTTCAGTGTGTATTAAAAATAGAATTAGTGTAGTTATTGAACATTATATACAAATACGTTTATACAAGTATTGTGTATCTTAAAGGGGTTGTAAAAGATTTTTTTTGACAGGGGCGATTCATGATGTTGGTAGTCATATGATATATGATGCCCCACTTCACACTCTGCTCTCCTCTCCCTTTACCAAGTTCAATAGAGTAATATCTAATGCCGCATACACACAACCGTTTTTCATGACGAGAAAAATGCGATTTTTAAAATTGGTCGTGAAAAATGGTCGTGTGTAGGCTCCAGAGCATTTTTCTCGACAAGAAAAATGGGCATTTAAAAATTTAGAACATGCTCTATTTTTTCTCATTGTTTTTCACATTGTCGTGAAAAACGGTCGTGTGTAGGCTTTAACGACGGGGGAAAAAAACGTGCATGTTCAGAAGCAAGTTATGAGAAGGGAAATCAGCCCAAAGTGTAGCACCATTCGAATGGAACTTCCCCTTTATAGCGCCGTTGTACGTGTTGTACGTCATCAGGCATCACAATCATGTTTTCTCAAGGCAGGCTTGAGAGGAATCACGTCCAGAAAAATTTTGTTTTTTCCATAACATAAATAACGGTCATGTGTACGCGGCATAAAGCCCCATACACACGGTCAGACTTTTGGCCAACCAACTTCAAAATCTGCAACTTTTCAAATTTGTCTGATCGTGTGTACGCTCCATCGGACCAACTTTTTCAGGTTTCATCTGACAAAAAGTTGGGTCTGCGAATGGACCAACTTTTCAGCAACAAAAGTCTGATGGTGCTTTGTGTGACCGTGTGTACAGCAATCCAACCAACTTTTGTGCAAAGTGCAAATACGCATGCTCAGAACCAATGTTAAAATCAACCAACAATAGCAGACGTTAACCAAAGGGTGGCGGTAAAGAGCAGAAAAGAGCAGAAAAACCACGTGATGATGGGAAAGTTTTAGAAAGGTTTGCAGAAAAGTCTGACTGTGTGTATGCTATGGGTGTGACCGGACAAATCAATTAGGACAAAAATCCAAGGGAAATTTTGTTGGATGTCCTACCGTGTGTATGGGCCTTAAGACATCTGGAAGTTGTGAGGAATGCCATTTTTATATATTTCTAGCACAAAGGTAAATTGTTTTAGCCTCGTTATACTTTTCTTTTGATAATGAATAATATTAAAGATTATTATTATGTTCGTTTTGCATTAAAAAAAAATTGCAGCAGTATCTGCTTTGTGAGATCTGTGTGGGCAGACTTTTGCTTTTTAGTTGCTAGAGTACATATTATTTATTATCTAGTTAGCCTTATGAGGTCTCCTGGCAACATAGGATACGTGTTTTGCAAGCATAGGTATATTTACATATTTACAGTGAAGCTTTGGTATTACATGTTCCTTAGTATCTAAGGCAACTTGTGACATTCAAGGTACATTCGTTCATTCTTTTAAAGAAACCTGGTTACATATGAAGCAAAATAATGGTGTAGTTCGAGAAAAAAAGAAAGTGGGGAACTACTTCTATGGTTTAAATCAGCAATTTTGGCATCTTACTGTATTTTAAAATCTCTGACACTTTACTAGAGAGCAAACTATCATTTGCATAGAAGCTGCATTGATTCAGACCTCTGGACACTGCTGGGAGCCTTGACGCTGCAGAGAATTATTCAGAGTACTAGAGCCTAGGAATGAATTTTGTATTACATTGTAACATTAATCCAGACACAGACAGACTCAGCAAAAACATGTTACCTTGTCTAATTAGTGCATTTCTGCATATTTAAGGGTTATTTTCTAGCTGACAAAATCTGTATAAGCCTTTATGCTTACTGATATCTACTATATATATATATATATATATATATATATATATATATATATATATATATATATACATATATATATATATATATATATATATATATATATACCGGTATATATGTGTGTGTTTGTAATTTTTACATAAAATACAGTTGTGAAAGGATATTCTTTACATAAAATACAGTCATCCTGCTAGGGGTAGCAGTGCATAATGAGGCCTTTCTACAAGATATAGCATGATCCAAGGTTTCTAAGGACCTGCACTGCAAGACTTTGAATTTGTGTCACTTGCATCTGTATGACATGGTTTGAGATGCTTCTGAAATCATTCAGAATAATTTAATAGGTGCACTTGGCTGACAACTGACCTTCTTCTGGCCTGCATTTAAAGCAGACATGAGCCCCATTATCCTGTACAGCCAAGTAAAATGCCATCTTAGCCTTTGTTAGATCTGCAGTTGTCATGATGCAGCTAGGACACAAGCTATTTGATGGCTTGAGAGTTTGTTTGGCTGAGAGCTAACATAACCAAAAAGCCCCATACACACTATCAGTTTTCCTGCTGGTTTTCTCTTCAGGTTTACCAAAACCATGTAGTACAAGGGCCTGCCTGATTCCATTCAAATTGAAACGCTTAAGGTTTGACCTCATATTAGATGGTTTTGGTAAACCTGAAGAGAAAACCAGCAGGAATACTGATAGTGTGTATGGGGCTTAACAGTTTTTATTCAGGGCATGGCTTGAATGTAACTGTTTTGGGTAACCATTATATCAGAGGACAAAAAAACAGGATGCGCTAAAATATTAACAAATAAACAGTATTAGTGTCCATGGATGGTGATCATAGTAAAATAAACCAAAATAGTGTCCATAAGTGATAAACAGAGAATTGATGTCAGACTGATCCTATTCGAACCAGAGTAAATTAATTAGCTTATTCTTGAAAAACACCAGTGGGAAAATTGTGATGATGACAATAAGCGTGGTGACATTCAATAGAAAAGTGCTGATAGTAGATCCTCCACCTTGCGGAAAACAATAACTGCTTACCAGAAAGCCGGTGGTCTCTTAGTGAAAAGAAGACCCCAGAATGCATATGTGTAACCACTGGAGGAAGATAGTAGGCCAGGTAAGTTGTCAATCCCCGGTGGGAGCTCGGCCAATTTCCAGAAAAGCAAAAGAGGCACAATTGTAATAACTCGCGAAACCATAAAATCAATGGTCGGGCAGGATAGCAAACACTGTGAGGAATTTCAGCGGGGGATCGGTTCATCCCCCGCTGTATACCTCTTCCCATTCCTCATTTGGACGGGTCAAGTGTTTGCATGGATCGCTTCCGGCCGGAGTCCCAGCATACCACTGACATGCCTGTTTGCATTGATTTTATGTAAGTGTGCTTTTGGCTTTTTTTAAATACATTTTTAAAGACGTTATTACACTATTGTGGCCTCTTTTGCTTTTCCCTGGAAATTGGTTCCGAGCTCCCAGCCTGAAGGGGATTGACAACTTACCTGGCCTACTATCTTCCTCCAGTGGTTACACATATGCATTCTGGGGTCTTCTTTTCACTAAGAGACCACCGGCTTTCTGGTAAGCAGTTATTGTTTTCCGCAAGGTGGAGGATCTACTATCAGCACTTTTCTATTGAATGTCACCACGCTTATTGTCATCATCACAATTTTCCCACGGGTGTTTTTCAAGAATAAGCTAATTAATTTACTCTGGTTTGAATAGGATCAGTCTGACATCAATTCTCTGTTTATCACTTATGGACACTATTTTGGTTTATTTTACTATGATCACCATCCATGGACACTAATACTGTTTATTTGTTAATATTTTAGCGCATCCTGTTTTTTTGTCATTTGCTTATCTGTGTTTGTTACTACAGTCAGGTGCAGCTTTTTTTGATTTTTTAATCACCTTAGATCACTAGCACCCTGTTGCTGTGCTTTTTATTGTTCCTTTGTTTATCTTAGCGCAGTTGACTTTTTCCTTTTTTCCATTATATCAGAGGGTTTAGTTCAGCTTTAAATTAGTGGGTTTAAACCAGGGGTCTTAAACTGGCAACCCTTGCGAAACTACCCATCATGACTCTGCCTGTGGGAGTCATGCTTGTGTAGCGGCATGCTACTTTCTAGCCAGTGCTGCTTTAAATTTAGAGGGTAGTCTGAGAGTTAGTTGACTCCGACTGTGTTATTTTTCACAAAATGTGGGCTTCTGTTCCAGCCATGGCTGTACTGTGAGTGACCACTATTGTTGTTTGGGGTGTTGTTATCATCCCAGGCTGAGGGTGGCAGCAGTCTGGTCAAGGTGTTTTAGGTGTTCCCCTTCAGCAGCCAATCAGAGGGAGTTGATGCATGCTGGGAGGAGTACTTAAGGGACAGACGTCATTGCTCCGGGTTGTCGTTGATCCTGGTCTGTCGTCCCACCACTCCCTGTGTGTGGCCCTCCTGGCCAGGGGTGCGTGTGATCTACTAAGTAGACCCGGGTCTACGCCTGGGTCTACGCTTGCAGAGTGGTCCTGAGCAGTCCATTCTGAGGGAGGAAGGCACTCGAGGAAGAACCTGTCTTGGAGAGCACCGAGCAAGAGGCTGGTATCTCAGGAGAGGACTTGAACTTCACCGAATGACGCACTATTACTGAAGGGCTGAATGATGCTTGCCTGTCAGTGCTAAGTTCACAGTTCTAAGTTCTAAGTTCACAAGAAGTTATTCAAAGGAGAGATCCGGGTGCTTAATCCTGTGCTGAGAAGATTTTGCACCAAATATAGCTCCATCTTTGAGAAGGTCTGAAGCTAGCTTGAGACCCCTGGTTTAAACCCGCCTATCATTTTTAGTCAAGGGAGCTGCATCTTGGCCTTTGTTTGATCTTCAACTGCCATGATACATGTGATCAGTTAAGACACCAGCCATGTGATGCTTGACAGTTTGGTTAAGAACATAACCAATGTGACAGTTACATTTCCAGCACTGTGTTTTGAAACAATTTAATCAATGGGTTTATTTCCGATGAAACTATTAAATCGATGGGCCAGTTCACACCACATGCAGTCCAGTGCATTTTTTTCTGCATCACAATTGCATGTATAGTACGTTATACAGTCAGTTACAGTGCACTCCAGTTCCATAAAACAAAAGTATAACATTGCATTTTTCTGCACTGAACTGTACTGGTACATGGTAAAATGCATCAAAAACACACTGGAACGCACCAAAAAATGCACTGGAACACATATGTCCGTATTTAAGGTGGAAAAAAAAAGAGTTGGGAAAAATGCACTGGAAAGCATAAAAAAAAAGCACCAAAAACTGGACTGCATTTCCATGGTGTGAACTGGTTCTTAGGCCTCCTTCACACCATGTGCAGAGAAGTCAGTTTTTGTGCATGCATTTTTCTAGGCACAAAGAACAATTGTTCTCTATGTGCCCTATTTACTCCACAACACTGGTAGGATGTGCAGATTTTGATCGGGAATCTGCAAAGTGGTTCACCGCTGAAGTGGCCTGATGGTCTGATATGCGTACACACCATCAGTCCAAAATCCGATAGGGTCAGAATGCGGTGACGTAGAACACAACGACGTGCTGAAAAAACGAAGTTCAATGCTTCCAAGCATGCGTCGACTCGATTCTGAGCATGCGCAGGTTTTTGGTCTGATGCTTTTGCGTACTAACCATTGGTTTGGTCCGATGGTCAGGCGTCCATCGGTCCGATTTTAAAGCAAGTTTTAAAACTTTGGTCCGACGGACGACAGTCCGATGGGCCATACACACGCTCGGTTAGGACCGATGAAACTGGCCTTAAGGCCAGTTTCATCGGACAAAAACGATCGTGTGTACGCAGCCTTACATTCAAAAGACGCTGTGAATGATAACTTTATTTGCTTGTGCTCTCAACTAAATCGCCAAACCATCAAATGGATGGTGTGATAACGTATCACATGTGCAGCAGTGTGGCAGCTGCAGATCAAACAGAGACCAGGATGGCAGCTTCCTTGACTATAAAGGACAAGAGGGTTGAGTCCCATATAAGCTGGTTTGGAATTCCGATATGGAAATGCAATACTGTGTGTGGATTTATACTATCAAAATATGGAATAGCAAGCAGGTAAATGGGAAAGCCATTTAAAAAAATAACTTCCAGATAAATGTCACAATACAGTAATTGCTCACAATGTGTGTAAATACATTAAAGTTCCCATTTAAGCAATTGCCAATATAAATATACTATGGTGGTGCAACACGTGCAGACATAATAACGTACATGTACTGTACATCATTGTGCCTGCTCTGGACTTGAAGCACTGAGCGCGCTCCTCTTGTGGCCACCAGACACGGTCAATTACAGTTACTGATAATCAGTAACCAGGTATCATGTGATCACTAGACATGTGCAATTTGTTTCGTACAAAATTTTGCCTGAATTTTGCATCTTTTGGACATTCGGATGCATCCGAATGTCTGAATAAAATTTTTTTTTTTAACTAATACAAAAGAAATTATAGCAAAAATAACGAATGAATTTGGCATGATGTGTTAATTTGTTAAGGCTGGGTTCACACTAGTGCCAATTGGATGCAGGTTCTTTGCATTCAATTTGCAATAGCAGGAGATTATGACCAGCTCTCTATGGTCACAATTTGCACCAGGTCCTGTGCGTCTTTTGGTCCATTTCAGGTCCAAATTCAGCAAAACAAATTGGCTAAAATCGGACCAGAAAGGTTGAACCAGGACACACCGGACCCCTGCTGTGAAACCAGCCTTAAGGTCTAATGAAACAAAAGGTCAACTCAGAGTAAATCTTACAGTCCAAACAGTTGATTCATTTTGTGCTGGAGGTTAGATTACTGGCAAAGTGCATTACTGAGAACTGAGTGAGAAGAGTGTTGTACTGTATTTGAGCAGAGGAGAAGAGATATTGTCATTCTGTGTTAATGGATTCAATAAACAAATGACTTTCCAAACGACGAATCATTATCACGAATGTATATACATACATAAACAAAAAATTCTCAGAAAACAAAATAATTAAACAATAAAACAAATTAATTTGTTATAACGAATATCTATACAGAAATAACAAATTATCCGAAAACTAATCAACGTAACATAACGAATATAACTGAATGAAATTATGTATGTTACGAATTAAAACAAAATGAAACAAGTCTAGTGATCACATGGTAACATGGTCATAGCGATTACATGGTAACAATGAAACCTATTATGAATGGCTTTCAATTTATGAATATCTATGAACCTTCCAGAACTCAACATTTTTTAGTGAACCAATAAATGATAGGGTTTTTTTTTTTTTCTTGGAAAGTATATTGAATATAGTGAACCCAGTATGAAGTGTATGGTTATTAGAAGTCACAGTGGAGGTCTGTGAAAATTAAACTGCAAAAGGCCACAGGCTTAAGAGAGTCCGAGGTGACTTCTAATATTTCTGTGCTAAAGCCGTTGTCAGTTTTGTAGAAGAGTATGACTGATCCATTTAGGTCTGTCACAGTCGCGTACATATATATATATATATATATATATATATATATTGTACACGCATGCTAAAAAAGCAAATACTCTTCAGATTAGACATATATCAATAAAACTGTGGCAAAATACAGAACTTTAAAGTTATAAGCTTTAAGTGTAAAGGCAAATATAATAGACACCGGTTCTATCCAGCTATTCCCTTCTACCCCGCTAGTCTTGAATTATATTGTAATTATACTGTCTCTTTTCATATTGTAAAGTACTGCACACTGTTATTTAAATCCTGTATAATAATATAATATTAATAATAGTTAAATACTTACTGCAGATGTAATTTGAATTGTTTTTCAAGCCCTCTGTACTAGTTTCCTGCATTCCAGTGCATATCAGCATTATGACTGGAAGAGGACAGGGAATCGTGGTAAGCCAGTATGTGCCAAATGTGACAAAACTGGTCAGGGCGGTGCTACGTTTTGTCATCACCACGTTCCCACGTGACCCCGAGAGCCCTTTTTAGCTAATGCCGCCTTTTTAAAATTACCTTATGCTTTTATTATTGTCGTTTGTTGTATCGTTCCCACTTTTTTTAATAAACGATCCAGCTATCTTTTGAGATAATGTGTTAATATATTATATATATCAATAAAACTGTGGCATACAGAACTTTAAAGTTTATTTTTAAAGGCAAATATAATAGACCCGGTTCTACTCCCTTCTACGGTCTTGATTTGTAATTATACTGCCTTTTCATATTGAAGAGAGTTATTTAAATCCCGTATAATAATATAATATTAATAATAGATACCATGTAATTTGAATTGTTTTTCAAGCCCTATAGTTTCTCCATCATATCAGCATTATGTAAGAGGACAGGGAATCGTGGTAAGCTAGGAGCAAAACTGGAGGTGAGTTTTGTCAAGTTCCCACGTCCCCGAGAGCCCTTTTTAGCTAATGCCGCCTTTTTAAAATTACCTTATGCTTTTATTATTGTCGTTTGTTGTAGCCTTTTTTTAATAAACGTGATCTTTTGAGATAATGCTGATTTTTTACACCCTGGCCTTGAAGAGAGGGATACCATCATATCTCCATCGACCACAGAGGTAAGGTCTGGACCTAGTGATCCACAGAGACCACTAAGACCCCACAGAGGTTTATGTGTAAGTTCCTATGACCTTGCTATTAGAGGTTCATCCAATCTGGTAAGGGTCCCCCTTTTACCTGTGTGTGTTGCATGAGGAGGAATTCACCTTGGTGGCGGTGGACAGCCGTTCAATCCTTTCATCGCTCACACCAATCTACGCACCTTCACTTGTGGGACTGGGTTTCTTCCTTTTGGATACAGTGGACTATATTTTTTGTTTTTTCACTTGTAGTTTCTACACCCATTTGAATATTGGTTGTTCGTTTGATACATAGATATCTGATTCGGCAGTAGATGTTTTTGAGATGTCATGTTTCATAACCTCTTTTATATTAATTTACTGTTTTTGCGCATCCCATTGAATGGTTAATTATTTCACAATAAGTATTATCCTTCACTTCATTTATCCTGCCTTGCACTTTAATAACTATTTGGTTCACTATATATACACACTGTACTTATTGGCGTATAACATTCACTTTTTTTTACCCTGAAAATAGAGGGTAAACTGTGCCTGCGTGTTATATGCAGGGGGCTGTGGAAAGTTTTTTTCCTGAAACTTCCCTTTTAAAGTTAGGGTGCGTGTTATACGCCTGTGCGTGTTATACACCAATAAATACGGTAATTATATGTATCATTGTAGCGCGACTATCTTTTTCTTACACATTTTTTTACATGATTATCACACGTTTTGTGCAGCAGCTCATTTTCACTTAATATTTTCTTGTCATTTACAAACTGGAAAGTCAATGGCTGGGAGTGTTCCCATATAACAGCCATGGCAGGAATTGTACCCTCTGTAATATTCAACATGCATTGCTGTCCTCTAAACATGTAACCCATTTAACCACTTGCTTACTGGGCACATAAACCCCCTTCGTGCCCAGGTGAAATTTCAGCTTCCGGCACTGCGTCGCTTTAACTGACATTTGCGCGGTCGTGCAACGTGGCTCCCAAACAAAATTGACGTCCTTTTTTCCCCACAAATAGAGCTTTTTTTTGGTGGTATTTGATCACCTCTGCAGGTTTTTATTTTTTGCGCTATAAACAAAAAAAGAGCGACAATTTAAAAATATATATATATTTTTTACTTGTTGTTATAATAAATATCCAATTAAAAAAAAAAAAAAAAAATCAGTTAAGGCCGATACGTATTCTTCTACGTATTTTTGTAAAAAAAAAAAAAAATCGCAATAATAGGGGACATAATTATGATTTTTTTATTATTATTTTTTTTACTAGTAATGGCGGCGATCTGCGATTTTTATTGGGACTGCAATATTGCAGCGGACATATCTGACACTTTTGACACAAATTTGGGACCATTTACATTTATACAGCGATCAGTGCTATAAAAAGCACTAATTACTGTATTACTAATTACTGCATAAATGTGACTGGCAGGGAAGGGGTTAACACTAGGGGGTGAGGAAGGGGTTAAATCTATTCCCTGGGAGTGTTCTAACTGTGGGGGGAGGGGACTGACTGGGGAAGGTGACCGATGCTGTGTCTCTATGTACAAGAGACACAGATCGGTCACCTCTCCTCTGACAGCATGTTTACACACGTTTACTTCAGCGATGCCCCGGGACAGTGTTTACCCGCTGCGCGCCCCACCCAGTGGCGCGCGGGTAATGCACTTAAAATGACGTCCAAAGACGTCCACTTGGCACTTGAGAGCCGCGCTGTGGACGTCTTTTGTCTATAGCGTGGATCTCAAGTGGTTAAGTGAATGGGGCCAAGCTGTAACCGCTTCACAACTGTGTGCAATGCACAAGGTTGGGGATGCAATAATGCAACTTATAGGAGAGGTAAAGAGGTGATACAATGCTACCTCACTGCCTGTCAAATGCTTTTTGAAAAGTCAACCAACTTCATATTGCTTTTTCAGAGAGCGAAGCTAGTGTAGACAAGCCCTAAGACTGTTCAGCCAATTAGGTCAATTGTTTCCATGCAACAGGAGGACTGGTGGTACAGTTGGCACTCTTGGGATATCACAGAGAATTTTCAGCAACAATATAAAAAAAAACGTATCCACTTTACCATTTGGCTGGCCAAAGACTAGGCCACATTTTGCGATTCGGCACTGCGTCGCTTTAACTGGGAACAGACAATCAGTGACATGTCACTAGGCAGAACGGGGAGATATTGTGCTTACACTGACATCTTCCCATTTTTCAGTTCCGTGACACGACCGCGGGACACCAGCGGACATCGAGTCCACGGGTCCCACAGGCTTGGTCACCTAGCTCGGGGCAGGGTCGCAAGCGCAACCATACAGCTGCAACCGTGCCATTGTTGCGGCGATCGACAATCGGTTTTTCAGGCCCAATTTGTTTAGCAGGGGCTAGACGCAGAAATAGGTATATTTAATATTTTTCAGACACAGGTGGAGTAATCCTGGTGCTGTGGTTTCTGCCAACTCACTTCAAGTTCTAGACTGCTGCAGTGAATTAATATGGAAGAGAAGGTACAAAACATGAAATTAATTGTCCCACACTTTGTCATCATATCCCAACTGTCATCATTGTCATTGTAAGGTTCTTTTAAAAAAAAACACAAACACATTTGTATATGCATTTTTCATGCATTAATTGCAATTGCAGGTTTTCTCCCTACTCTGTAACTGGGCAGTAAAATGAGAGATGGCACCCAGATGAACATGCTCCTTGCACTACAGCACACTTTATTGGCATCTTGTGCTGCTGCTCCCTCCATCCGTGAGCTTTTCTGTTACAATAGACTACATTAATACACACAGAGAACAGGTATTTCTGCTAAGATAGGCAGTTTCTGGATAGTGAAATTAACACTTTTGATCTTCATTATTCCTTGGCTGGCTTTACAAGTGATAATTTGTTTCTCTTTTTCAATGGAGTTAGTAGACCAGAGGAAGAGTGGGCAGAAAAAATGTAGCTTCAATTCAGAATACTTTTAGTATTGCACATTGATTTGAGGCTTTTAATAATAGTTTGTTTATGGAATCCATCTTTTAACCTTTCATGACTGGGTATATGAGAAATCTGGATATTCAGTCTATAATTGTGCATGCTTTCATATAAAAGATTTATATTTGCCCCCTCATTGAGATTTACTTGCTCTGCCAGAACTTTAAACTTCAGCATGTGTCGGGTGCTTAGTAGTGTTGCTCACGAATATTGCATATTCGAGTATTCGCGAATATCTCGAATATCGCGGCGAATATTCGCTATTTCGAATATTCGTATTTTTCAAATTTCGCAGAAAAATTTCGCAAAAAAAATCGCAATCAATTTTGCATTCGCGAAATTTCGCATGCGCGAATTTCGCAATAGCGAAATTTCGCAATTTTTTTTTTTTTTTTTTTATAAAATATAGCGAATATTCGTAGATATCGAATATTCGTGATATTTTATCCGAAAAAAAATAGCGAAATTTCGCAATCATTTTCGCTTTCGCATATGCGAAATTTCGCTTTTTTTTTTTTTTTTTATAAAATATCACGAATATTCGATATTAACGAATATTCGCGAATATTCTTCGAAATATTCGCGAAATATCGCGAAATCGAATATGGCGTATTCCGCTCATCACTAGTGCTTAGAGGAAACCTGATGACGTGGCTCTGACGACTGCATGATTTAAATTTCATATAGTGAAAATTCAGACATGGAAAACAGTGTATGAAGTCAGGCAGCTGCTAGGCAGAAAATGTCAGACCATCTGTCTGAACCCTCTGACCTAAGCTTGTAAGGGAGCTTGTAGTTGGCTGAGTATTGGTACCAAGAGAGGTAAGTGCCCACCCCATTTCTTATTTGATAGAACAATAACCCACTTGCTGGCATCCCTCTACCTATGCCATATTTTGCCTAACTCCATGCCAGAGGCCTTCCATGACATCCCCAGCCATTAGCCTTTCTATTCAAAAACAAAGGAATGTTCACACAGTACAGTTTCAGAACTTAACTGTTGTTTCTTCAGAAGTTGGCAGTACAAGTCACATCACATAGACATACTTTCTGGGTCACTTGACAGTACTTTGTCAATCACCTATAATTGACAAATCTAAGCAGTCCTTATTTAAAAGCAGCAAACAGTGCATCACCCTTAAACCATATTTCCTTTGCATGGTCTCTGTGTGTCCCGGGGTCAATAGTACTCACTCAGAGAACTCTGACTTGCCATAGGCTCTGTGCATACAGCTGACAACTCCCTGCATGTTGTTCCAGAGACATCATCACTGCAGCTGTACCTCTAGGATCTGTATACTTCTCCCAGGTCCTCCAGGGAGATAGAAATCACAGCAGAGAATACTTGGCCTTTTACAACCCACTCTAATCTCCACCAACCTTAAGAGACAGGATGACTACAGCTGGCTCATCTGGGTGAGAACTATCTCACACTTTTCTGTCATTTCTAGGGACTCTACACTAAGGCTGCGTACACACGATCGTTCAAAACCGATGAAAACGGACTGAAGGTCCGTTTTATCCGTCCAAACCGATCGTGTGTGGGCCCCATCGGTCAATTATCCTTCAGTCAAAAAAAAGAGAACTTGCTTTAAAATGTAACCGATGGACGCCTAACCGATAGGTCAAAACCGATCGTTAGTATGCAAAAGCATTGGTTAAAAAGCCTTGCATGCTCAGAATCAAGTTGACGCATGCTTGGAAGCATTGAACTTCATTTTTTTCAGCACGTCCTTGTGTTTTACATCACCGCGTTCTGATACAATAGTTTTTTTAACCGATGGTGTGTAGGCACATCAGACCATCAGTCAGCTTCATCAGTTAACTGATGAAACGGTCCTTCGGACCGTTTTCACCGGATGGACTGATCGTGTCTACGCGGCCTTAGGGTACTTTCACACAGAGGTGCTTGGTGCACTGGCGGTAAAGCGCCGCTATTTTTAGCAGCATTTTACCGTCATGTTTGCTGTGCTAGCGGGCGGTTTGGAGGCACTACCCTATTTATTTCAATGGGCATGGGTGCTATAGTAGCAGTATTTTTTCCGCTCCTACCATGCCTCAAAGATGTGGCTGGCAGGACTTTTTTAGCATCCCACCAGTGCAACGCTCCAGTGTGAAAGCCCTCAGGCTTTCACACTGGATAGAAAGGAGCGGCTCTTTCAGGGCGCATTGCAGGCCCTATTTTTAGCACAATGGCACCTGCAAAGCCAAAAAAAATTCCCCACAAATAGAGCTTTCTTTTGGTGGTATTTGATCATCCCTGCTTTTTTTATTTGTTGTGCTATAAACAAATAAAAAGTAAAAAGTTTGAAAAAAAAAACACAATATTTGTAACTTTTTGCTATAATAAATATCCCAATTTCAATAAAAAAATCCTCAGTTTAGGCCAACATGTATTCTTATACATATATTTTTGGTAATTTTTTTTTGCAATAATGTATATTTATTAGTTTGCGCAAAAGTTATAGCATCCACAAAATAGGGCATAGATTCATGGCATTTTTATTATAATTTTTTTACTAGTTATGGCGGCGATCTGCGATTTTTATCATGACTGTGAGATTGCGGCGGACATATCGGACACTTTTGACACTATTTTGGGACCATTCACATTTATACAGTGATCAGTGCTATAAAAATGCACTGATTACTATATAAATGTCACTGGCAGGGAGGGGGTAAACACTAGGGGATGATCAGGGGGCTAAATGTGTTACCTAGGGAGTGATTCTAACTGTAGGGGGAGGGGACTCAGAAGGGGAGGAGACTGATTGGTTTTTACACCAGAAGCCACCCTTTCACATCAGAGTCCCCTGTGCATCAATAATCCTCCCTACATCTGGAGTCCTCTCTTCACAACAGGAGTCTCCCTTTAAATCAGAAGCTCTCTATTTAGCATCTGGAGTCCTCCTTTAACATCAGAGTTCCCAAGCATGATTTCAAGCCGAACATTGGCTGTTCGGTGAACACCCGAATTGTTGGGGCGTTTAACTGTTTGTTGGGCCCGCCGAGTGCCCCGCCCCGCACAGTGCATTGGAAGCCCTGATTAGCTGAAGCATTGAATGATTTTCCCAGTCAGGGCACAGAACACTGTCAGAGCCATGATTGGAGAAAGTAATGAGGACTGTGCCCAATTATGGCTCATTGCTCATAGACCCACCCCCACTATAAAAGGTTACTTACCAGAGCAGCCATTTGCAGTGTGATATTGGAGTGCAAATACTGTAGGTAGAACATGGCTATGTTCATTGCTACTAGCAAGTTAGTGTGATATAGTTTTCTATTGTGATTATATTGTGAAAGTACAGTGTAAGGCCGCGATCGGTCCAACCCGATGAGAATGGTCCGACGGACCGTTTTCATCGGGTCACCGCTGAAGTGGCCTGATGGTCTGATGTGCGTACACACCATCAGTCCAAAAACCGATCGTGTCAGAACGCAGTGACGTAAAACACGTAAAACGCGTCTGAAGGACGACAGACCGATGGGTCGTACACACGGTCGGTTTGGACTGATGAAACTGGACTTTAGTACAGTTCCGCATGGAACTTCCCCTTTATAGTGCCGTCGTACGTGTTGTACGTCACCGCGCTTTGCTAGAGCATTTTATTTTAACGAGGGTATGTGGGCAACGTCGTTTTAATGATGAATTTGGAAAAATGTTGTTTTTTCTACATGCCGAAAAACGTTTTTTATTCATGCCGAAAAATGATCGTGTGTACGCGGCATTACTGTGCATTCCCAGCACAAACGGTGAGCATGTTTGCCTAGTTCTCCATTGGGTTGTTGGTCTCCTCCCAGTCCAGAATGGCCCCCTGTTTGGCCAATCTCTCCCCTGGGCTTCGGTTCCTCTATCCTGGGTTTGTATCTTGCTCCGGTGCTGTCCCAGAACATACACAGCCAGATGAGGTTAACAATCAGTGGCTGCTTGATGGCCTGCGGCTCAGTGATGCATTTGATTGCCTACAAACTTTTGCACCCAAATTTTTTCACATGGAGCAAGCTGAGGAGCCCCACCCAGCTAATGATGCCTTCCTTACAGCCGAACCAGGGAGGGGATGTAAGTGGGAGTGCACACACAGCCTTAGTGAAGTGGTGCAGCCTTTTTACAAGGCATTACAGTTACCCGGGAGGCAATTGCCCTGTGACTAACCTGTATGAAATCCTATTACCTTACCTATTTTCAGCTCACTTTGGTCTCCCCGTGTTATCTTCTGTGTCAGTCAGTAGTGGCTGCAGGGGAAAGCAGAGAGAGCACTCAAGAACACCTAAGAATTATGGAAGTTTTGAGGTCACCTACAGGTTCTCATGTCACATCTGTTGGTGGTGCTTCCTCCTCTCTCTTGCAGATATGGAGCTGGGGGGTGGGGGGCTACATTATGTGACCAGACTGGAGCAAGTTGAACATAGGAAAGTATATACATCTTTTTTTTTATACAGGTTAGTCAGCATAGGTGTTGGGAGGGGGGTGGGAACATATTTAAGACTAGTTAGGTTTAGGCTGAAACTCTACTTTAAAGCGAAGTTCCACCCTGGAAAAAAAAAATCTTCCAAAAATAAAAAAAATAAAAAAAATAAAAATAATGAAAAAAATGTTTTTTTACTTACCCTAAATAGCTGTTGCTATGCGGAAGTCCTGAATCTGCCTCTTCATCTTCCGCGGTCGATTCTATTCTTCCTCCTACACTCGGTATATTCTTGTGAATGGGGCGCGCTGCATTCTGGGAACTGTGTGTATCCCAGAAAGCAGCCGGACCATTCACAAAGCGCCGCGCTGCTCGCACATGTGCAGTAGGAAACGGGCAGTGAAGCCGCAGGGCTTCACTGCCTGTTTCCCTTACTGTGGATGGCGGCGCCTGGAGCTGCCAGGATTGAGGATCTGCCTCAGCGGGGCCGACATTTCTGGCGACTAGGACAGGTAAGTGTCCTTATTAAAAGTCAGCAGCTACAGTGTTAGCAGCTGCTGACTTTTAATTATTATTTTTTTTTTACCGGACCTCCTCTTTAACTCATATAATCAATTTGCAAATACATATTTAATACATGACAAATGATTCACAGAGTACTATAGGTTAGCCCAAAAAAAGCACAGCAGAAGCATCTTGCCTTGAGACAGGATGTGTCTGACTGCAATTATGGACTGAGCCATGTGATAAGTGATGATTCATTCTGTAACTGAGCTTGGGCTACTGTTAACTGGCTACTTTCAGCAAAAGGTAAAGCTATGAAAGATAAAATTGTGAAAACAAAACTAGACCTCTACCTGCTGGCTCAAATGAGAAATAATAATAATAATCTTTTATATTTACCTAACTCTTTTTTTTTAGTTCTGATAATAAGTTGGAATATATGTACAAAATCCCTGTATCGTCCCTTTAAGCTCTTTTATGTACGCTTGTCTTTTTTTATCCACTGTAGAAATTCTCAGGAAAATGTTACAGAATGCTGAACAAACAGAATATTCACATAGTACTGACATGGATACTAATGATGTCTGAACAGTTTAGACTATTAAACATTGTAATGTGAAAACTAAGTGAAATTGAATTCACTGCGCTTTTTGTGTCTGTGTGAACAGTGGAGAATATTACCATATCACAGCACTATACTCTGGCTTATTCAGCCATGAATATAATACATACCGGAAAAGTGAAGAGGGCTTAAAAATCATTTTCGAGTTGTTCGATCATCTAGAAAATAATTATAGAGCTGCAACACTTAAGGCACAAATGGTTATAACATGCGCATAATGTAAAATCATATTCAAAAATGATGCAGAGGTGTCAGAGAATGACAAGAACAATACATGACTCAAAATGAAAAACACTTGTATCTTAGTGATTTATTTTTTCTTAATAGAAAATAGGAAAAAAAATGCATAAAAAGGATAACAGCAGGTAATTTAAATCACACATATAATATAAATTAAACTACACGCATCCCAACATTGACATGTGCTAAGTAATAAAGATTATACCCCCTGTAATAATCACTATTGTGCAATACCAAAAATAACATAAAAAATGCACAAAAAAGTTGCACAACAAATTCCACAACGATGCTGTGAAAAAAAACTTTTTTCATTAATACCAGTCTTCTATCGGTGATAACTTAGTGCATGTACATTCAAAAATAAAAAAAATATGTGATAATCACTATTGTGCAATGGCAAAAACAAAAAACGCCTAAAAAAATGCACGAAAAAATTGCATACAAAATTCCACAAGAATGCTGTGAAAAAATCCAAATATAAATATCAGTGTTCTATCAGTGATAAGTTAGTGCATATGCATATCAAAAAATGAAAAGCACTGTAAAAAATATGCAGTCCGTATTCAACTGTGACCATTTCCAAATTCTTGCACTTTAATTGAATGATTCCAATCCACTGTGCATCTTTATATGATTCCAAGAGAAAACGTGCTCCACCACCAATAATGCAAATGCTCACTCACCAGAGCCCAAAGGCCTGCTGGACCACAAAGCGTGTGTAATTATATTATTAAAAACTCCCAGCATGGGGTTCCAAGTTATCTCCTTTTCAGCTCACAGATGCTTCTTCCCCTCAGCAGGATATACACCAATCACCCAAAAAGAAGATAAAGACGGTGATCGTGCAACACAGTTTTATTAAAAAAGTTCCTTTTTAAAACGAATCCCAAAATATAAGCGCTTACATGTCAGGGGGCCCAGACTGGCACCAGCTCAACCTTTAGTTGAAAGGATAATATCCTACACACTGCCGTTACAATGGTACAGACAAAGGCGCCGTCTGTCTCACCAGATTGTGATGTGCGTCTCACTGCTCAAACGGACATGACGTCACATGCGGTTCACGGGAATAATGACGGCAATCCAACCTCTATGCATTTTGCTGTATACAGTAGCTTCATCAGGCAGTTGATGGCAGCCCTCTTCTCGAAGACCTTATACCAGCTGCTGCGCTGTCTTTGGTGCATTAAAAAAATCTTCCACTCAGCCAAAAGTGGTAAAACTGTATGAATGCAAAGGACTAATGATCATACAATCCATCTGGGAATTCCTTACCTTTTAACTTTAGTCAGAACTGATCGAGCTGGTCTCGCTCTTTACAGATACCTCTTAGGTATACATCCATAAAACCATATTTTTATTCATACTATACATTTAATATTCACAAAAATAAATTAAAAATATAAAATTAACAGGATCCTAAAACATATTTAGATCAAAAGGTGCATACTCCACTATTTCATCTTAAAAAGCTTTCCTACTATGTGTCCACCTAGTAGTAAAATAGTGGTAAATTAAGTATATTTACTTAATTAATTTAATTTACTTGTCCAAACATTCCTAATGTGTGTGTGTGGGGAGGGGGTTACTAAAACTGGAGAGTGCAACATCTGGTGGAGCTGTACATGGTAGCCAATCAGCTCCTATCTTTAGCTTGTTCAATTAACTGGTTGCCGACCAGCCGCTGCAGTTCTGCGGCGTCAGGTCGACTCTCCTGCGCAAGAGCCCGTAGCTCTACGTCGGCTCTTTAAGTGGCCACTAAGGGGCCTCCCGCTCGCCCCTGAGTCCCGTGCGCGTGCCCGGCAGGCGCGATTGCCGCCGGGCACTCACGATTGCTCAGTACAGAGCGAGGACCGGGAGCTGTGTGTGTAAACACACAGCTCCCGGTCCTGTCAGGGGGGAAATGCTGATCTTCTTTTCATACAATGTATGAACGGAAGATCAGTGATTTCCTCTAGTGAGACCACCCCTCCATACAGTTAGAACACACCCAGGAACATACTTAACCCCTTCCCCGCCCCCTAGTGTTAACCCCTTCACTCCCAGTGGCATTTTTATAGTAATCCAATGCATTTTTATAGCACTGACCGCTATAAAAATGCCAATGGTCCCAAAAATGTGTCAAAAGTGGCCGAAAGTGTCTGCCGTAATGTCGCAGTACTGAAAAAATCGCTGATCACTGCCATTACTAGTAAAAAAAAAAACATATTAATAAAAATGCCATAAAACTACCCCCTATTTTGTAGGGGTTTTTTTTTATATGTTTTTGGGTGATATTTATTATAGCAAAAAGTAAAAAATATTGAATTTTTTTCAAAATAGTCGCTCTATTTTTGTTTATAGCGCAAAAAATAAAAAACACAGAGGTGATCAAATACCACCAAAAGAAAGCTCTATTTGTGGAAAAAAGGACGCCAATTTTGTTTGGGAGGCACGTCGCATGACCGCGCAATTGTCAGTTAAAGCGACGCAGTGCCGAATCGCAAAAAGTGCTCTGGTCATTGGGCAGCAATATGGTCCGGGGGTTAAGTGGTTAAGCTTTGACAATAAAACCTGGAATCTGATTGGTTTCTATGCAGAGCTGCAGCTGATTTTGCACACTCCCCTATGTGTCTAGCTAGTGATCAAATAGTATATTTACTTAATTCATTTAATTTACTTATCCAAACCCCATATATTATCTAGTATAGAGAATGAAAATTAACATAATTAACATAATTGTACCTAAAAGTTGCTGATAAAACAATTTAGGTTTATGTCCTTATTTAAGCCCAAAGGTGCCAAAGTATTAAGGCAATGTATCCATTGGGTGTCATCCTGTGATATTTGTTTCCGCATGTCACTACCTCTCCAGTGTTGGTGCACTCTATCAATCCCAAAAAAACTCAGTCAGGTGGGATCCCTATTATGCTTAATTCTATAATGATAGTAAACACTATGATGATTAAATCCCTTATGTATATTGTTAACATGTTCTCTTAGGCCGCGTACACACGATCGGTCCAAACCAATGAAAATTTACTTAAGTCCAGTTTCATCGGTCCAAACCGACTGTGTGTACGGCCCATCGGTCCGTCGGACCAAAGTTTTAAAACTTGCTTTAACCACTTGCTCACCTTAGGACGTCATATGACGTCCTCCACTTTGTGCAGGGATATCTGAGTGATGCCTGCAGCCACAGGCATCACTCAGATATCGCTGTCTTCAGCCGGCGATTCTGTGCACCATAAGAACGATAAAAACGTTCTTATAGGTGGCGGGAGGGGACATCCCCCCCTCCCGCCGCCATCCAGTGCTTCTCCGGTGCCATCGGGGGCCCGGAGAGCAAATTGGCCGGCGTTTGCAGCAAAACCATAGAGATGACTGGTGACCAGATGGTCACAGTCATCTCTATGACCGTCAGAGGACCGGGCGCTGCGTTATGACGTCACGCCCAGGACCCGGGATGTAAACACAGCCGCAATCGCGGCTGAATGCATTAGATCTGTGAATTTTTTTCAGGATCTAATGCTTTCCAGCCTGGGGGAGAGATGTGGGGTCTTATTGACCCCACATCTCTCCATAAAGAGGACCTGTGGCACACTATTCCTATTACAAGGGATGTTTACTTTCCTTGTAATAGGAATAAAAGATACATTTAAAAAAAAAAGTGTAAAAATCAAAAAAGAAGTAAAAATAAATAAATAAATAATCCAATTTTTTTTTAAAGGCCCCTGTCCTGGACGCTCGCGTGCCGAAGCAAACACGCATGCAAGCCCCGCCCACATATGTCAGCACCGTTCAAACCCCACATGTGAGGTATCATCACATGTGTTGATTCTAGCACTAGATCTCCTCTGTAACTCAAAAATAGTAACCTGTAAAAAAAATAGAGATTTTTAACAATTTCCCCACCGAGCCATAGTAAAATGACGTAGGTGGGGACCTTTCGTCCTTCAGACAGGATGTCATATGACGTCATTGCCTTTTTCGGCCGCTAGGGGGCGCGCGCGCCCCCGCCACATTCCTTGGGATCTGGTGCGCGCAATCACGGCAGAAGCATGGATCTGTGTGTGTAAACACACAGATCCATGTCCTGTCAGCAGTAAGGAGACTGATGTGTGTTCCCAGTACAGAGGAACACACATCGATCTCCTCCCCTTGCAAGTCCCCCTCCCCCTAACAGTTAGAACACACTTTAGGGAACATATTTAACCCCTTTAGCGTCCCCTAGTGTTAACCCCTTCCCTGCCAGTCACATTTACACAGTAATCAGTGCAGTTTTATAGCACAAATTGCTGTGTAAATGTGAATGGCCCCAAAAATGTGTCAAAAGTGTTCTATGTGTGCACCGCAATGTCACGGTCACAATAAAAAAAAAATCGCAGATCGGCCCCATTACTAGTAAAAAAATAAAAATGACAGAATTCTATTTCCTACTTTGTAGACGCTAGAACTTTTGCGCAAACCGATCAAATACGCTTATTAAGATTTTTTACCAAAAATATGTAGAAGAATACGTATCAGTCTAAACTGAGGAAAAAAAAGGAAACAAAAAACAATTATGATATTTATTAAATCAAAAAGTAATTTTTTTTTTTTTCAAAATGTACGCTTTCTTTTGTTTATAACGCAAAAAATAAAAACCGCAGAGGTGATCAAATACCACCAAAAGAAAGCTCTATTTGTGAGAAAAAAGGGTGTAAATTTTGTTTGGGAGCCACGTCGCATGACCGCGCAATTGTCATTCAAAGTGCGACAGCGCTGAAAACTAAAAATTGGTCTGGGCAGGAAGGGGGTGAAAATGCCCTGTATTGAAGTGGTTAAGTATCGAAGATTGGCGCCATTCCATGAGTGTGCGCAATTTTAAAGCATGACATGTTAGGTATCTATTTACTCGGCGTAACATCATCTTTCACATTATACCAAAAAATTGGGCTAACTTTACTGTTTTGATATTTTTTAATTCATGAAACAGTTTTTTTCCCTAAAAAAAGGCGTTTGAAAAATTATTGTGCAAATTTCGTGAAAGAAAAAAAGTTACAATGACCGCCATTTTATTCCCTAGGGTGTCTGCTAAAAAATATATATATAATGTTTGGGGGTTCTGATTAATTTTTTAGTAAAAAAAATGTGATTTTTACATGAAGGAGAAAAGTGGCAGAATAGGCCCGGTGATTAAGTGGTTAAAATCGGACCGATGGACGCCTGACCATCGGTCCAAACCGATGGTTAGTAAGCAAAAGCATCGGTCCAAAAACCCACGCATGCTCAGAATCAAGTCGATGCATGCTTGGAAGCATTGAACTTCATTTTTTTTAGCACGTTTTTGTGTTTTACGTCACCGCGTTCTGACACGATCGGTTTTTAAACTAATGGTGTACGCACATCAGACCATCAGTCTGTGAACCGATGAAAACAGTCCGTCTGATCATTATCATCGGGTTGGACCGATCGTGTGTACGCGGCCTTATACGTGTGAACAGCCATCTTGTTGTTCTCCCTATATATCTTAACCCACAAGGACAAATCAAATCAACATATAAGTCACAAATCTGGTTCTACCAGTAATCTGCTCATTTTTTTTTACTCCTTCCCATCCGAGGATGTAAAGGTCTCAATTTTTCTTCTTGTATCTTTGGTAGATCAACAAGCCTTACATCTCCCACACCTAAAGAACCCATTCCTCTCCAGAAACGTCTTGGCCCTTTTGGGAGGATCCAAAACGTTCTTGGGTATTAAGTGCCTCAAACCCGGAGCATTTTGTATATAAATTGCAGTCTTTTAAGAAGTATTTTATGCAAGGAATTTTCCCTTAGGAGGATGGGCCAGTATTTTTAAAAACTTTTTTCTATACTTTTATACTGCAAATTAAAACCAGTAATACATGCGATATCCTGATTGTTGTTGTTTTTTCTTCCAGATTCCAACAACTCCCCTCTTTTTAACATGTTCACTTCATCTCTGACCTTTACTAATTCCCTTTCTGTATATCCCTTCTCCATAAATCTTTCTATCAACTTGACCCTCGCTCTGTGTAATGCGGAGGCGCTCGCCCCCCCCCTTTGCATTAGAGACAGCCCATGCACCCTGTATAGCCCCAAATTCATGGCCAACCCCAGGCCTTGGGACTTGGGCTATTAAAAGTCATTACATAATACAAGACCCAGGGCTTTTGGGAGCCTACTTGGGGCTATACCCCAGGTCAGTCCCCCTCCTGACACTATTGAATGACACTTTGACAACTTATCCTGGCAACTATCCCCATGCAGCTATGCCCTCCCACTTCCTGGCCTTTGAATTATGTCATGTTAGAGGCAGAGACTAGCAGTCATCTGTCGGGTGGAGATCACTCTGCCTGAAAGAGAACTGTACCTTCTTTTAGTGTACAGAGAGCTTCAGCACTGGATACCCAACTGCCACCCTGCAAGTGTAAGGTCTCTATTCTGGGATCCCTCTGACAGTCTGTGCTCATCTGACATCCGCCCTCAGGCAAATTTAGTGAAAGCACGGCCTTCTGTGTCAGTGGGGTTGATTTACTAAACTTGGAAAGTGCAAAATCTGGTGCAGCTGTGCATGGTAGCCAATCAGTTTCTAGCTTGATCAATTGGTTACTATGCAGAGTTGCACTAGATTTTTGCACCCTCCAAGTTTAGTAAATCAACCCCACTGTGTCACAGACTCACTCCTCCTTTTTAAACTGTTGCACTCAGCGCTTCCTCTACCTCCTCCCTCCCCCTGTCCTAAACCAGGTTCCTAGGCACTAGTGATAGGAAAATGTGTCTGGTGTCTGGGTTCAGATTGTGGGGGGGGGGTTATTAAATCCTATGTGTGTGAAAGCTCTAAGGTCCCTTACACACATGCAGACCGTTCCTTACATTGGTTCAGTCACGTCAAAACAAATTATGTATTCATCAGTTTTTCATCAGCTGCTCATCCGTTTCTCATCAGTTTTTTTTTTTTTTAGATACACTACCAATGCAAAAACAGATGGAAAATAGATGTCAGTTTATATCTGTTTTTCATTCAATTTGTTTTTTTAATGGAAGAAAAATAGAGCTTTGATCCATTTAAAAAAACAGATGTTGGCGAATGTAAACTGATCATCCATTTACATCCGTTTTTCCATTGAGATGCATTAATGTCCATTTTTCATCCATCAACGGATGGATGAAAAATGCCCAAAGGTCTGCATGTGTGAAAGGGGCCAAACTTAGAACTGAATCCCACTGAAGTTGATTGGGGTTGTGAATCTTGAAGAAACATTTTTGCTATTTTCAAAGCAAATAGGAAAAAATATTTGAATGTGACCTAGAGGGTGACACGGGAAAAACACCAATTCTTTAAATTACATTCTCGGGAGATTAAAATAAGCTGTTTGCAGTGTTATGCATCAGCGGCACCTTATTCTTGTATAATATTCTTAATGCTTACTTCTAGCTTGGTTTAAATATAGCAGAGGCACACAAAGTACACACAGCATAGCTGCCCTTTTTTTTTAGGACAGCTAATACATCCTTTTCCTCCACCATAGCTCCACCAAATGACTGTAAGTAGTCAGCAGAGTTGTTTTAGTGGCACTATCCCACAGGCCTTAGCTGTTTTTGTTCAGGTCTTTTTTAACCTATCTGCCTAAATTGTTTGTTACCCAAAAAAATCAAAATAAAAGGATCCTGTCCCTTTAAAGCATGAATAACAGCACAGAGCTTGTGCTGTGTAATTTCCCCCCCTTATCACCTGAAATATCTGTCTGATCCTGCCTGGTTCTGCACTTCACCCTGGGAAATGACCACGGTTTATCATGGCTGCTGAGCCCTGCCTCCATCATCCGCAGCTCTCCTCTCCTCCTCCTCTCCTCCCCACCCCACTTGTCAGTTCATACCAGTGTCTGCCCTGCCCCTCTCCTCCTGCTGCTGAAATAACTGTAATTTTCATGCAAACCGCTGTCTTTCATAATGCTGTGTGTCCCAGTGTATGTGCCTTATTAAAAAATGCCATTCTATACCTTATTTCCTCATGACTGGTCACCTCTCCCCCACTCTCATCTCCTCCTCCTTGCTGACATCAGCAGGGGTTTCTGCTCCCCTGTAGCTCTCAGATTGAGAGAGACGGCCGGTCACGTAAGCACAGAGCAGCTCTAGGTAATAAGGCATTTAGGTATATAGAGGCATTTTTTTCTATTCACATACACTGGGGCACACAGCATTATGGAAGACAGGGGATTGCATGAAAGTAGCTAAGGGTGGTTACAACCACTTTAATGAAGTGGAAAAAATGTCCTTTCCTTATTAACCCCCTTGTCCAATATCCTAATGCCATCTTTGTCAAACAGTACTGTTATGTGAGTTTGTGGCCCATGCTACACCACAGTGCCATGTAATCAGGTGCCATTATTTTTTTATTTAGAAACCCATATGCCACGTGCCATTATTTTGAATAGGAGACAATCACTTCTTTCGAACAGCATGTGTAATGCCATGATGCAGCAGGAAGAGAAATACAAGAAGGAGGAGATTTAGGGTGCTGGTGGTGAGAAGGAGCGTTAGGGTGCTGGTCAATCAATGTAGAGATAGATTTAAGTACCGTATTTTTCGGACTATAAGACGCACTTTTTTTCCCCAAAAACATGAGGGAAAATGTCTCTGCGTCTTATAGTCCGAATACTAAATGGCCACCCCCCGATTCCGCCATTTAACATACCGGGCCGGTGGTCAGAGAGCACGTCTGCACAGGGCAGGCAGCCGGCGCCATCAGCTTGGGCTCGCGGGGGTCAGACTGGTCCATCTTTTTCCCAGCAGCACTCCTGCACGTCTCACACAGCAAGGACGGGGGCAGTCCTTGTAGAATTAGCCCAGGAAGCATTGCAGCAGCTCCAGTGCGTGGAGACACTCCCACACACGTCACTAAGTGTTGCTCCGAGCACTCGGCCTGTGTTCTGTCATATTTTCCTACGACGTTAACTGCTTCCGCTTCCACGAGAACATCAATCAATCGTCTTACTTCACACTGCGCCTGCACAGCCTATCTTTAACACGCTATCCCCTGAATACATTACCATAAATACCGGTAAATAGAGGTACATTAAAAACACTCGCCGCTGCACTGCTCCTGTCACCCAAAAAAATCAAAACAAAGCATACAAAGCAATGCACAGTACACCAAGTAATGCACATTAAACAAACCAATCCACATGTTTAATTAGACGCTATACAATGCACATATTTTATCAGATGCTTATGATATACAAAATATGCACCATTCAGTACACCATTTGGGTCAGAATATTTTTTTTCTCATTTTCCTCCTCTAAAACCTCGGTGCGTCTTATGGTGAGGTGCGTCTTATGGTCCAAAAAATACGGTAATTCAAATTGTTTCATTCAACTGCATCTGTTTCCATAAACTTAAAATATACAAAATCTGGTGGTTGTTTTGTTTATTAATATTTTATACTAAAGACTTACCATATTTATCGGCATTTAACACACACAGGCGTATAACACGCACCCTAACTTTAAGAGGAAAGTTTCAGGAAAAAAACTTTCCATAGCCCTCTGCGTACAACACGCAGGCACAGTTTACCCTCTATTTTCAGGGTAAAAAAGTGAGTGTTATACGCCAACAAATACAGTATTTATTACAGATGAAAACGACTGAAATTGGGTTGATTCACTAAAGGCAAATAGGCTGTTCGCTTTGCAAAGAAAATTATCTATTGGCTTAGTATATAAGGTGAAGATCTGCTGACTTCCATCATCCAATCATGTGCAAACCAAAATGTTTTTTTTTATTATTATTTTACTTTCACCTTACTGGGTTTGCTTTACAAAGTGAATGTTCATCACATTCACTAACTAAGCTAAGGGAAAATGTCCCCGAATAGTGAAAATATGATTCCAAAGTGAACAGTATATATCTGTTTTAGAAAAAAAAAGTACAGGCTGGGGTTTTACTATAAAAATTAAGAGACCGCAGATGACACAGCATTATAAAACTGGGCTATAGTGGAACAGTTTTAGGGCTCATGTACACAGGGCTTAAAAACACCTCTTTTATCTCTATGTTTGCCTATGTACATTCACATATAAGCATTTACATGCATTCTCATGCCGCTTATACACAATCGAAATTTCCGACAACAAATGTTCGATGTGAGCTTTTGGTCGGATATTCCGACTGTGTGTACGCTCCATTGGACATTTTCTGCCGTAATTTCATTTTCAGACAACAAATGTTTAACCACTTAAGACCCGGACCAATACGCTGGTAAATGACCCAAGGTGTTTTTGCGATTCGGCACTGCGTCGCTTTAACAGACAATTGCGCGGTCGTGCGACGTGGCTCCCAAACAAAATTTGCGTCCTTTTCTTCCCACAAATAGAGCTTTCTTTTGGTGGTATTTGATCACCTCTGCGATTTTTATTTTTTGCGCTATATACAAAAATAGAGCGACATTTTTGAAAAAAAAACACTATTTTTTACTTTTTGTTAAAAAAAAATCAAATAAACTAAATTTTAGTCAAACATTTAGGCCAAAATTTATTTAGCCACATGTCTTTAGTAAAAAAAAAAAATCGCAATAAAAAAAAATAGCTACCTAGCGGGAACAGCGACACTAATACAGCGATCAGAAAAATGATCGCTTAGTGACGCTGGCAATAGGGAGTGAAAGGGTTAACTAGGGCGGTGATCAGGGGGTTAAAACTTTATTAGGGGGGGGTGGGGGGGCTATCCTGAACCTAACACTAACTGTTTTTTACAGTGCCTGTCACACTGACACTAAATGCAGTGATTAAATCACTGCATTCAGTAACACTGTGACAGGGGGGTGGGGGGGGGCGATCACAAGGGGTTAATATGCCTATGTGAGTGTGTGTCAGTGTTGTGTTGGTGCACACTTACTTGGCATGTCTTCTCTCATCAGCAGCGCTGGGAAACAGCGCTGCGATGAGAGAATACATCATTTCCTCCTTCCTGTGTAAACACAGGAGGAGGAAGTGACAGGCTGGGAGCGCGCTCCCATTGGCTGGGAGCGATCGCGGGGGGGGGCGGAAAACACGGACATCCGCCCGCAGATCCCGGATCGCTCCCAGAGGTAGGGAGACCCCCGCACGCCGCGGAGGGGGTCCCGATGGGACCCCCGAACCGCACTCAGGCGGGGACGTAAATTTACGCCCTTGTGCCTGTACGAGCCATGTTGTGGCCGTATATGTGCGTGCGGGGGTCTTTAAGTGGTTAAGAGCTGGTTCTCTATTTTTCAGACGACAAAAGTTCTGATCGTCTGTATGCAATTCCGGCGCACAAAAATTCTATGCATGCCTGGAATCATTGAACTTAATTTTTCTCGGCCCGTCGTAGTGTTGTAAGTGACCGCGTTCTTAATTTTACAGTATTACACTATGCTACTTCCTATTTTAACATTAGGCGTTCACTATTGGGAGCTTAAAAATCCTGGATTGAGACCCCAAAGTATAAGGTGCTACTTGGTCCAATTGGGGGCCGCTCTGGGAGGTGAGCACATAATGTGACTGGTGGAGGGTCTACGTGTTGTTAAGTCACTTATTTATTATCATTCACCATTGGATTGTGTGTGGACCGCATTGATTCACTGAAGACTTCACTAGATTAAAGGCCTTTGCCTAATATATACATGTGTTATAAGTTCTGTAGGCACTACAGGTCACTGGTTGTACATATTCAATGTTATTGTGGTATATGTGTTATCATTTTTGTACCCACTAGAGGTCACTGGTTGCATATACCACTTTCATTGTGATGTATATAATATATTGTTGGTGTCATATGCAATACTCCCACTAGGGGTAACTACTTTATTTGATTTATTTTGTTTTTACATCACATAGTGTTTTTTTTTTTTTTTGTAAAAGAGGGAGTGCTTCACATATTTTTCTTTTTACTCTGGTCTGCTAATAACAGTTGGTGTTAAGCAGCAACCTCTTAGATTTAATATATAGCACATACTTCTTTTTGTTTGCCTTCTGGAAAAGGGCAGAATGTCTTGAGTCATTTAAGTAGAAGAGATTTCTTGTCCAAGAATTTCCAGTATTTGTAAATAAATCTATAAAATAAGGAATTACTCCAAAGTAGGTGAAGTAACAGTGAAATCCTCTACTTTTAAAGTGCATTGTACAGCCTTGATTAAAATGGAAATGGTTTCCGTCTAGAGCTGTGACACAAATTTTTACTCAGCTCGTGGGGTCTCTTACTTCTCCAGGGAAGGAAGTGATGCAGAATTCAATAACAAGTCCTCTGGAGGATCTCCAACAGACCCAGAGACATTAGAAATCTCTGTTTTAGAGTCCACTGGGGAATGAGATGGAAGAAATTTTGACTCTTATGAGCAGGAGGAACAAGGTTTTTCAACCAAGAAATAAAACCTTCCATGACAGAAATATTATCAGCCTTAGAAAGAGAGGGAAACAGAGGAATGCCCAATAAAGAAGACTTGGTTTCTGAATAAGTAACTGACAGAGATTTTTTAGAATTGTGCTTGTAAACAGCACAAGGTACACAATCTTCTATCTTCTTATCTAATACCTCCACCGTAACATGCTTTGCAAAGAATGCTTTCTTCATAATATTAGCTGAGCTAGGGCAGAGCATGTCCAGGAAGTGGCCAACATGCATGTGAGTGGGTATGTGCATGCAAATGCACAGAAATTAAAGCTGTATTGTCCTAGCCACAGGATACAACCAGCAGAGAACCTATAAGGGTGTAGGCAAAACATACTTGCCAGCCGCCAGCACAAATATGTTGTCCAAATACTAAAAAAGATGAGTAAAGCTCAAACACAGTACTCAGATCTTTACCAAAGGGTTCTTTTCTCTAGCAGTATTTATGACACATTAAACAGTGCCTTGCAAAAGTATTCACACCCTTGGCTTTTTACCTATTTTGTTACATTACAGTCTTCAGTTCAATGTTTTTTTTTTATCTGAATCATATGTGATGGATCAAAACACAATAATCTAAGTTGGTGAAGTAAGATTAGAAAAATATATATATAAAACAATTTTTCAGAAATTAAAAAATTATAATTGGTATGTATTCAATGCCTTTGTTATGAAGCCCATAAAAAGCTCTGGTGCAACCAATTATCTTCACAAGTCACATAATTAGTGAAATGATGTCCTGTGTGCAATCTAAGTGTCACATGATCTGTCATTACATATACACACCGTTTTGAAAAGCCCTGGAGGCTGCAACACCTAAGCAAGAGGCACCACTAACAAAACACTGCCATGGAGACCAAGGAACTCTCCAAACAAGTAAGGGACAATGCTGTTGAGAAGTATAAGTCAGGGTTAGGTTATAAAAAAAATATCCAAATCTTTGATGATCCCTAGGAGCACCATCAAATCTATCATACCCAAATGGAAAAAACATGGCACAACAGCAAACCTGCCAAGAGACGGCTGCACACCATAACAAAAGGAGGGCATTAAAACAGAGAAGCAGCACAGAGACTTCACAATAATAATAATAATAAAAAAAAAACATCTTCAAAGTTGTGCTAAGGGGGTGAATACTTTTTCAAGGCACTGTATTGTTTGAATCCCCAGCAATGCCAAATATAACTCCACATACTCATGAAATAAAGAGACGTGGCCAGAATGACTACCACAGCTCTGGTCCTGACACTCAACAAGGCGTCCCAGATAAATACTGGCCAGACCTTAAATGCAGAGTCCTTTACAGCAGGATCACGGATGGTTATCACCTCTAAGAATAGAGGCCTGTCACTGAGAGAACACCAGTATATTCACCTGTGCTCATTTGTGGACTAGAGAGACTACTGGGATTTAACATATATGGCATGAATGCACCAGTGCTCATTGGCTGACTGGAGACACTAAAGCCTCGTACACACGATAGGATAGCCAGAGGACAACGGTCTGATGGACCGTTTTCATTGGTCAAAACCGATCGTGTGTGGGCCCCATAGGTTATTTAACCTTTGGTTAAAAAAAAGAAAAATTGCTTTAAATTGTAACCAATGGATTCCTAACCGATAGGTCAAAACCGATCGTTAGTAGGCACCACCATCGGTTAAAAATCCACGCATTTCTCAGAATCAAGTCGACGCATTGAACTTAATTTTTTTTCAGCACGTCGTTGTGTTTTACGTCACTGCATTCTGACACAATCGTTTAATTAACCAATGGTGTGTGGGCGCGATGGACCATCAGTCAGCTTCATCGGTTAACCGATGAGAACGGTCCTTTACACACAGAGCTCCACGTCCCTGCTGTCACCTGTTGTCACCGCCGATCGCGTGTACACGGCGGACATCGCGGCTGCCAGGTACACGCATCAGCTCTTCAGCGATGCGCCGGCACAGTGTTGCGGGTAATGCACATAAAAAGACGTCCACCCGGCACTTAAGAGCCGCGCTGTGGACGTCTTTTGCTCATAGTGGTTAAAGGAGAAGGCATTTTGTTTTTATGTCTAGTGTTCATTTCTTTGGTAGACAGCAGTATAAGGCAGCGTACACACGACCGGTTTCCTCGGCAGAATCCATCAAGAAACTCGTGGGAGAGCTTTTTTTGTCGAGGAAACCGGTCGTGTGTACGTTTTTCATCGAGGAAACTGTAGAGGAACTCGACGAGCAAAAAAGAGAGCAATTTCTCTTTTTCCTCGTTGGGAGTCTAAATTGTCTCATCGTGTTCCTCATTGGGCTGCTTTTCGATGAGAAACTCGAGCGTGTGTATGCTAAGAAACCCATGCACCTTCGGTAAAAGTAGTGTTTGTAATGGAAATAGCACATTTGTCACACTGTAACAGACTGAAAAGTGCAAATGTCTCTTACCAAACTTTTTCCTAACACACAGTAACATGAGATTAGCAAAAGCAGCCCCAAGGATTGTGCCAGTGGAATCAAACTTCCCCTGCTGTTGTATGTGGTGAAGTCACCGCGTTTGAGAATGAGGAGATTTGGTCTTGACAGTGTGTACGCAAAGCAAGCTTGTCGAGTTCCTCAACAAGCCTAACAAGGAACTCTACGAGGAAAACGATGTGTTTTGCCCGACGAGTTCCTAGGTCGTGTGTACGAGGCCTAACTCTCAATTGCTTAGGACCATCAAGCTGTGTCCCTCAATGGGTGATAGAGAAAGCCTGCTTTTCATTAAGGTATGTCATCTGGTGTATATTTGTATGCTGGAGCATGCATTCCTTAGCAAAACATATTTGTTAGTCAATTTTCTGCATATGCACTGTGATTAGTGTATGTGGGTTTGTGTTTCTGTGTGCACTGCAGGCACCTTGTAAACTTTGATTCAAAGTGTACTTTCATATAATTTAGTAAATCAGGTCCAATTTTACATTTACAATGGCCACTTTATAAATTAAAACGTTTAAAATTATGTATCCTGTTTTTGTGCAGCTAGTGTCTTTTTTTCTCAGATCCCTGAGTTATCCCTCATTTTTGGGAAAATTATCATCTAGTTTGAGATGGTTCCTTTTGCTCAGTTCCATTCCAGACTTTTGCAGCACAATGTCCCTGTTTGCATGGGACTGGGGGATGCATTGATTGGGCACTCCAATGTCCCTACATCCCAGCACTATACATCACAACACTATACTGGCATATATAAACCACCAAGGGGCACCAGGAACCAAGCAGCCCAGGAGGAGGTGAACCTCATCCTGTGAAGGGTAAAACTTCATGTCCCCATTCTGTCCGCAATTTACATTCTAGGAGTGGAAAATTAGTTAGACTTCCTCAGCCACCAGCAGTTGTCTCATAAGGTGTGGGCTCTACACCCAGAATTGTTCAGGGCCCTTTATTGGTGGGGCACACTGGATGTAGATCTGTTAGTATCCAGGTTCAATGCAAAAGCAATTCCAGGTGTTTGCAATGGATGGATTGCTGACACCATGAGATCAATTCTCCTTGATTTATGCTTTTATTTCATTACAGCTTCTTCCACATCTGCTTCACAGGATACAGATGGAGGAAATTACAGTGAATCTGATTGTACCAGCCTGGTCCAGGACAACATGCTATTCAGACAACATGAACATGGCAGTGGGTAATCCATGAATCTTTTTAGTTTGTCCCGACATTCTCTCTCAAGGTCTGATCTTCCATTCTTCTTTATAGTCATTGACTTTAATGGAATGGTTATTAAAGCCAGAATCTTGAAGAACAGGGAATATCTGATGTAGTTATCCCCACGCTTATGAGAGCCAGAAGGGCTACTAGATGATTTACCACAGGATCTGGAAATCCTATGTGACAAAGTGTGAGTCTAGGAGATGTCATTCTCACAATTATGTCTTGGAGCATGTATTGGATTCTCTCCAAACAGGGGCTAATATGCATGTGACTAAGTATAATCAAGGGCCAGATTTTGGCCTTGCCAGTTTTTATTTCAAAGGCCAATTGCTTCTCATTTTTTGGTGTGTTATACATATTGGCCCAGATTCACAGAGCGATTACGCGTGCGCAACTGCTGTTGCGCGTGCGTAAGTCTAAATGTGCGCGTGCGTATAGTTGCACGCGATTCACAAAACAATATACGCCAGAAATCTACGTTTTTTGGTCCGGCGTAATTGAGTTAGACCTTCGCTTCCCTTCGCGCAAAACTGCGCTAGACAGACCATTGATTTGCTAGTCAAATATGCTAATGAGGGAGTTACGGGGATTCACAAAAAAACGCAGTTGCTGCGCAGGCTACGCGATGTGCGCAACAGCAAAATGTTCTGTCTAAAGTTAGAGGACCTAAAAGCTGGTCTAAATTTTGAAAAAAAGTCTAATTGTCAGATAAAGCAACACTGTTAGTGAGGAGTTCAGCAGTCACACGTGTTGCCCAACAATCTGTATGCCAACATGCCAGGGGCATCGTCGCGCATAGCTATACTACTGACTTTAGATGAACAAAGAAGGAGGAGGGCACGAATTCTTTTTTCCCCCACTGTAAAATTAAGCTTTCTTTTTCTCTCTGTCATACTTCCAAACAAACTCACTAGCAGTCACCAAAAATCAGTCACAAATACAAGCACAACCAATCAGACAAGAACACACACAAAGAGAAAAAGAACACCCAAAAATCACACTAGCACTCAGCAAGAAACAGTCACAAAAAAATCAGATGAAAAAATAAAGCAAGAAAACAAACGCTCAGAAATCTATCAATCAAACAAACAGTCTCAAACACTTATCAAAACTACACTTTCACAAAAATACCAACAAGCACTAGATCACACAGAACACTAATCTGACAACTACAAAACACACTCTAACGAACAACAGAGCAAAAGCACTTGATTCAATGGGAAGGGACACAAAGGGATGTACTGTTGCAATGGAAGTGCGTTTGTGTGTGTCTATTTATGCTGTCTGCGTAGTTCACAACGTTGCCCTAGTCCATTTCCAATTTCACTGATTGCGCCGCTCCCGAGTTGTGAGCATGCGCACAACGGAGCTGACATGGTTTCCTTCACGCGCGCATGCGCGAGTCGGCCGGCCCTTCATTTGCATGGGGTCACGGCTCATTTCAATGTAACACGCCCACGTCCCTCCCAATTTGTATTACTCCTCCTTACGCCTCAGGAAAAAACCTTACGCTTGCGCAATCTCTTGCGCAAAAGCTACGTGAATCGCGGGATTACGCGGCTATATTGCGCAAGTCTAACGGAAAAGTGGTGCGCTACGCCGGTCCAATAATGCGCCGATGTACGTGAATCTGGGCCATACTTTAATGGAATGGTCCAGAATCTTGAAGAACAGGGAATCTGATAGTTATCCCCACGCTTATGAGAGCCAGAAGGGCTACTATGATTTACCACAGGATCTGGAAATCCTATGTGACAAAGTGTGAGTCTAGGAGATGTCATTCTCACAATTATGTCTTGGAGCATGTATTGGATTCTCTCCAAACAGGGGCTAATATGCATGTGACTAAGTATAATCAAGGGCCAGATTTTGGCCTTGCCAGTTTTTATTTCAAAGGCCAATTGCTTCTCATTTTTTGGGGTGTTATACATATTGTTCCTTCAGTCATAACACCTGTAACCCTATGGGATCTCAATTTGGTTCCCCATTTGAGCCTATTCAGGACCTTCCCTTAGTTCTTTTGACATACCTTTGCCGTGGCATTAAGGGTGGCTCTTTCTTGCAATTAGCCATTTCTGATTCTTCACTATGACAAGGTGGTCCTTTTAATTTGGCCATCTTTTTGTCTAAGGTGATTCCGGCTTTTCATCTCAACCAGGATATTGTGTTGCCCTATTTTTTTAGATGTATTTTGGGCTGTCAAAATGCATCTAAAATTTACTTTCACCGTCAGGCAATCAGATTTTTTCATTTATGAAGGGCAAAGCAAAGGTTACATTGCTACTAAATCTACTATTTCCTGGTGGGTTCAGCAGCTTTTTACTCAGGGTTATGGTTTAAAAGGAAAAGTTTTACATTTTCTGTGATGGCTCATTCTACCAGGAGTGTGGTTACCTCCTGGTTGTTCATCATCAAGCTTCAGTGTCTCAGGTCTGCAAGATCACAACCTGGCCTTCAGTTCACACCTTGTGGATGTTAGAGCTGTGGAGAATGTGGCCTTTGGTCACAATGTTTTGCAGGCATTGTGTAAGTTCATTTTTGGCCTGTTGGGGGTTGCTGTGTCTCCCTGTGAGTAGGGACTAATAAAACTGCTCTGTGTCCCATGATGTACAAAAAAGAAAACTGGATTTTTGTCTTATGTAAAAAATCAATTTCCTGTACTACTTTACTAAACACAGAGAGCATTCCCCTCTATATTGGGGTGTATGGCTTTCTACAAAACTGAAGACCTTCTGGTATGGGGGGAAGATAGATAGAAGAGGATTTCCTGTTTTTTTTTTTTCAGCGTCCAGTCTCCTGTAAGTGGTGCTAGGAATACTAGAGCTACCTTGTGTCCCCTGATGTACTTGAAGAAATTTATTTTACAGTCAAAAATCCTGTTATTTTAGTGCACATTTCTTACAAAAAAAATAACAATTAAACTAACTCTGCTGGAAGAAAATGTTATTGACAGGGTCTCTGTGAATTTTATTTTCAATACCCCCGATTTACACTAAGCATTTTAAGGAGATTTTGAGGACGTCACTGTATATATGTGCTTGAATAATAGAGAAGTTAATTTTAATAAATATAAAAGACAAGTTAAGCCCTTGTATGTCAAATCAGTTGCAATTTTCAGCACTAATAAAAGTGCCCATCATTTAATATATTTAATTTTGTGGTATAGGTAGACTTTTTTTTGTTTTTTTTATTCTGGTAAATTTTGTCAGGACATCGTTCAATGACCCCTAGGCAGTAAGAGGTTAATTTCTCAGCATTAGGCATGTTTTGCAACAAGGTAATTTAACATGAAATATGCATACTAGATCCCAATTATCAATAGATAAGGATTTTTCCACTGTATGGTTGTAATTTTAATTTCATTTAAGGAAAGTACTTTGCCTTGTCATAATATGTAATACAAATATGTAAGATGATTTGCAATTGTACTGTCATAATTTGTTTAGTAATATCTGAAGTACAGAAAAGTAGTCAGTAGAAGGCACAGTGCTCAACTGAATTTTAAAATGTGCAATACTATATTTAATTGTGATAGCATCAAACTCAGGACAAGCCACCAGAGGGTTGTATAGTAGAGTCCATAGGAACTAAACTGGAATTATCCTGTTCGTGCTTTGTGGCAGTTTTACAGCTTTCAATGTAACTCCAGCTCCATGGCCTCCCATAAAATTTGGCCTTCCATGAACATTCCATAAACGTTTCACCTAAATAGGAATAGGCAAGCATATGTGTTGCACTGTTTGGTCCCATATAAGAAGCACAGTGTGCATATGTAATAAGCAAGTATTCCAGTCCCAACGCAGATACAGGTAAAATTTTTAAAACAGAAACAAAGTTTATACATTATTAACATATATTGACAACAGTATTTACATTAAGCTTTTCACATTCACATATATCTAAGCATCAAAAATATAATTTTCATGAACTAATTTGCTTTCCTTTGAAATATAGGTTAGAACTTTTACATTTGTATTTTGCAAATATAACAATTGCATAAATGTATTTCCATTTTAATGCTTCAATATTCTGATTATGACTAGGCAACAAATGCAAATGGTGTGAGTATAGCAAAAATATAGTTCTTCTTCTGTAACACCTAAAGCTATAAGCATATATTCATATTATAGAAAAAGCTGACTATCCTATCAAATGTTTTTGACAGACTTAACAAATGAGTTTCTTCCAGTCTGCAAACAAAAATAATGTTTCACAGAAGACAAAGGGAACAAAGCTGTAGACAAAAGTTTATTTACACCATACAACATTTTAAATATTTTATACAGAGCTGCAGCACAGAAAGCCACCATGAGCTTCCAAGATAAAACTGCAATAATAAAGATGTGAAATATATTATTCATATAAAAGTGAGATTATTACTTTATTGCATTTAAAGCAATGAAGAACGTAGCTCAACAAACATTCATTTAATGACAAAAATTTTGCTCTTTTTTATATTATAAAGTAAAAAGTGTAGTAATGGCCAAACAGACTGTTATAAATTTTAAAAACTGCATATATACATTGTGCTTCATGGTGAAGTTTTTTGAAAACTAAACCAAATGAAGCTGTTACAACATGAATTGTTGTTTGAGGTTGATCTATAAAGATTACCTTACAAATCCATTCCACGGGTACTTACAACACATGATGGTAAGAATTGTACACCTGGTTCTGCACTAGATTTGCTAGTGAGAGTAGACAAGAAATAAATTTTTTTTTTTTTTTAAATAAAATAAAACACTGACATTTGGCACATGAAGATCCTGACATGAAGTGGCCACAAAAGTCCAGACGCCAGGCTTCTAAAGTCTTTCACATGTGTCAGTGCAAATGACTTTTTGTCTTTTTTTTCAGTCTGTTTGTTGTGGTTATATTAAACCTCCGTTTGAAAGTCACCTTCCTGTACATCTAAAGGCAAATTCAGACATTTCTCCCATTCTGAAGGTCTAAGTTCTAAAGAATCCTTTACTTCTGAATCTAATACATTGATTGTTGTATAATGTTGATATTCATTTGGGCTTTTGAAACTGTCCCATGGGTTCTTGTGTACTGCTGGGTTTTCCTATGGACAGTAAGAAGAAAGCGAAATTAGCACAAATCTAAAAATAGAAGTAATACAGAACAAAAACACATGATTTGAGTGTATGCAATTCACATTTTTCTTTAAATTAAATAAATAAAAACATATACAAGGAAGAAAAATACGGAGGCTGGCATTGCTGACCTCTAAAAGCATAGTTCATTGGTTTTCTTTGGCTTCACAATGTTCTGCATTACTAAGTGAGTACTAGCATGCATCAAGTGAAGTCAGAGCATATTTAGAACTCCTGATCTGCACTCATTCCCAGATAATGACTCAAGCAGTACGGAAATCATTGGATCAGCAAGATAGCCAGATTACTTTCATTTTCAGAATGAGAGTACAGGAATTGCATTGTTTATATTACTTTTCAAATTTTTCTTTAAAGGGTGAATTAATACAGTACTGATATTTAAGTTATAGGTGGATGGGTTGAAGAAACCTTTGTACCTCTGGGGAATGAAGAAGTAAGCTGCAACAAATGGCATTCATGGATTTTTCTGAGAAGCAGCTATTGCTAAGATTAAAAAATACAGAAATACAGAAATAAGTAAGCATAATTATTATGCTCCACTTGGAAAACCCTAACAGAGCTAGGAACAGGCGCAGCCCTCACTGCCAATGTCTTAACAAATATAGAAAAAAAACTGGTGGGTGAATTAACTAGTGAGTATATTTTAGTTTTGGGTGGACTGACCCTGTAAAATATATCAGCCTTATTGATTACTTTGGATATCATTAGCCAGTTGGGAGTTGATAATCTTTGTTAAAAACTCTGTTAATATTCACTTCTGTTACCAAATCATGTGAAAAGCAAATGTCTATTAACGTATTGCATCTGCACATAACCAAGCATTTAGGGTGAACAGGAATTTGTTTTTGGATTTATATAATTAAAGCTAAACTCTAACTTTTGTTACACTTTACATAGTTTGTTTGCTGGCCCTAAAAAAACATGTCCATTACTAGATTCTAAGGCCACTGGATGTGGGATATAAACTGTATGTAGCTGAGGCTACATATAGCATAAAGCACTGTGTTCCGGGTTTGAGCCAAGGCTTCCTGTCTCATACCTGGAAAAACCATAGAGTCTATCTGATCGGCACTCAGCCATTCATAGACAGCTATGTATTCTAGCAATGAAAACAAAGCCAGAGGTTGTGACATCATCAGCCCACCTCTCTGACGCAGCCAAGGAGGACGTTTTGTATTAATTTCTAGAATACATAGCTTTCTATGAAAGGCTAAGCGCCGATCGATAGACTCTATTTTGTTCCGGGTATAAGACAGGACGGTCCGATTTTTTTTACCAAAAATATTTAGAAGAATACCTATCGGCCTAAACTGAGGGAAAAAAATGTTTTTTTTATATATTTTTTGGGGATATTTATTAGCTCAAAAAGTTAAAAACATAGGGGCAGATTCACAGACATTTTGCTTAGCGTAGCGTATCAGAAATACACTACGCCGCCGTTTTTTACCTTGCTCTACGTGGAATTCAGGTAGATTTTCTCCGGTAAACGACGGCGGCATAGTGTATTTCTCCCGTCGCAATCCATCTGCGCGAGTAGGGGGCGTGAAACATTTAAATTAGGCGCGTTCCCGCGGCGATCGATCTGCGCATGCTCCGTTCGCAAATTTCCCGCCGTGCATTGCGCGAAATCACGTCGTGACGTCATTCGTTGTTTATGTAGCGTACTTTACGGCCGATCCACGTCCCGACGAGTTACGTAAACAACATAAAAATTTAAATAAATTCGAAGCGGGAACGACGGCCATACTTAACATGGGCTACGTAAAGTTAGAGCAGCAAAAAGCTGCTCTAACATTACGTAGTAAAAAATAGACGAAAACGATTGCGACGCCCGCTCGTATGTTCGTGAATCCCCGTAAAAACACATTTGCATATCCCGACGCACCAAAACGACGCGAACTCCTCCCAGCGGCCGCAAATAGATGGCAGCGTAGATCCGAAGGCTTACGAAGACGTAAGCCTCTCGGATCGAAGCCCGAAGCCGGCGTATCATGGTTTGAGGATTCAAACTAGTGATACGCCGCGCGAAATTTGAAATTACTCCTGTCTAACCCCAGTTAGACAGGCGTAATTGTTTTGTGAATCTGCCCCAAAGATTTTTTTTCAAAAATTTCACTATAGCGCAAAAAATATTTGTTTGGGAGCTCGACCCTACAATTGTCAGTTAAAGCGACGCAGTGCCGAATCGCAAAAAGGGGCCTGGTCCTTTAGCTGCAAAATGGGGCTTAAGTGGTTAAACTATTCTCAAACTACCATTTTACGTTTTGACTATAATGACGCTGGTGTCCATTAATTAGTAACTGAAGAAAAAATCTAACTGTACAGCAAGCAGGGGCCAGCAGTTTTTACATGTATTACAGGGCCAGAAGCCCCAGGGGGTCACTTTGCAAATCCCTCATGTTGTAACATTTCTAGGGTGTTATTTTACTTATTTTGTACTGTGACTACAAAATCACCAAAATTTACCCTGCAGGAGGTATTTCTACATCATGCTCGGTTAAGAGAATTGGACTTTGTCGCTTGAGAACTTACATAAGTAAATTAAATAATACAATATATTAAACTTTTCCTGAAAGAAATATTGAAGTTCACTGTAATGCTATGGGGCTGTTCACTTTTCACAGTGAATGTTAGTGAATAAAATGAAGTTGTGTCCACCTTGACTACCCAGTCATGCACTAGTAATTTTTTTTTATTTCCCTTAACCACTTGCTTACTGGGCACATAAACCCCCTTCGTGCCCAGGCGAAATTTCAGCTTCCGGCACTGCGTCGCTTTAACTGACAATTGCGCGGTAGTGCGACGTGGCACCCAAACAAAATTGGCGTCCCTTTTTTCCCCACAAATAGAGCTTTCTTTTGGTGGTATTTGATCGCCCGTGCGGTTTTTATTTTTTGCGTTATAATGAAAAAAAGAGCGACAATTTAAAAATATATATATATTTTTTACTTGTTGCTATAATAAATATCCCATTTTTTTTTTTTTTATATATTTTTTTTTCTCAGTTAAGGTCGATACGTATTCTTCTACGTATTTTTGTAAAAAAAAAAAAAAAAAATCACAATAAGTGACTGCTTTGCGCAAAAGTTATAGCGCCTACAAAATAGGGGACATAATTATGATTTTTTTTTTATATATTTTTTTTTTACTAGTAATGGCGGCGATCTGCGATTTTTATTGGGACTGCGATATTGCGACGGACACATCGGACACTTTTGACACATTTTTGGCGCCATTCACATTTATACAGCGACCAGTGCTATAAAAATGCACTAATTACTGTATAAATGTGACTGGCATTGAAGGGGTTAACACTAGGGGGTGAGGAAGGGGTTAAATGTATTGCCTGGGTGTGTTCTAACTGTATGGGGGGAGGGGGGTGACTGGGGGAGGTGACCGATGCTGTCTCCCTATGTACAAGAGAAACAGCATCTGTCACCTCACTGACAGGACGTGAAGCTCTGTGTTTACACTCAGAGCTCCACGTCCCTGCTGTCTCACCGACGATCGCGTGTACCTGACGGACATCGCGGCCGCCGGGTACACGCATCGGATCCTCGGTGATGCGTCGGGACTGTTTTTCCCCGCCGCGCGCCACCCTGTGGCGCGCGCGGGGAATTACAAGCAAATCACGTCCAAAGACGTCAACCCGGCGCCTCAGGTTTGCGCTGTTCACGTCTTTGGACGTGAAGGAGGATTGAAGTGGTTAAGTAAACACAAATTCAGCTTATTTATTAACATTCATTTTTTCTAGATAAATGCATCTACCCTTTAATAAGTCAACACTTGTTTCAATTTTTTTTCTTTTAATCTCTGACCTGGAAGTATGAGGATACAGAAAAGTTACGGTAACATTAGAAGGTTTCAAAATAACAGCCAGTTAACTGGCAATTTCAGGAGAGGTTAGCAAATGCAGCCCATGTATTCCTTGCCTATCTTATAATTCTTTAAATTGATTAGGTGATTAAAGTAAGCAAAGCGCCAACAACAATCTAGGATAAAAACTACAGGTATTTGACCTTATTTTCTAAAAGGAATGCACAAGAGCAGAAATAAATTATTTGTACTTAGGTTTGCAGGAGCCTGCGGATGTTCACACACTCATTAAATGCATTGCTTTTACTGATTTATGTTCAATGCATATGTTGCGGCCTCTATTTTTAGTGCGTGCATTGAGCAATAAAATAATGCTGTTTTATGAACCAAGCAATGTGTGATAAAATTCTGGTGTAAATATAACTAAATAAATAAATAAATAAGCAAACATTGTAAAGTTATTTAGGACCACTATTGCTCAGTATAATTATTTTAGTCATTTTAAAGCATATTTTGAAATCATGTATGTGTAGTGTTCTGTCCTGCTTAGCAAACTCCATTTGTTAGGAAGTTAGCTGTATGTATGAACACTATCATAATTGTAACAGTTATTTTTTTTTCAAATTAGGGAATTGTTAATTAATTAGTACTCATTTATGGATTTTCTATTCGCATTTTTATTCACACTGAGATGCAGAAATTATTTCTTAGTGTATAAATGCCCCAATATTTATGGATAAATACTGCTTATTCAAGCCTATAAAACTCAGAGGGTCTGTGAATACAGCTTCATGTTTTCTCTTATCAATACATGTTAAGACAGGGAACAAAGTCCTATAACACTGAACTCTTTTGCTGTGCAGTATTGATAGTGTCAGCTTTAATTCCCTGGTTGTACCAGCAAACGTTGTATTTTCTTTTGCTGTGACAATAACCCATCATAATGAAGATAAAACCATTTCTGCTGCCTGAAAACAATTTTGCAACTTTGATATACCAACACAAAGTGCTAAATGATTGGGAAGTGGAAGGAAAATGATAAATGGTTTTCAACATTTTTTACAAATAAATATGTGAAAAGTGTGCTGTGCATTTGTATTCAACCCCCTTTACTCTGATACCCCTAACTAAAATCTAGTGGAGTCAATTGCCTTTAAAAGTCACCTAATTAGTGTGTAATCTAATCTCAGTATAAATGCAGGTTTTCTGTGAAGCCCTCGGAGGTTTGTTAGATAACCTTAGTGAACAAACAGCATTATGAAGGCCAAGAACCAAGCTGTGGGGAAGTTTAAAGCAGGGTGAGGTTATAGACAAATATCCCAAGCTTTAAACATCTTTGGAGCATTGTTCAATCCATCATCCAAAAATAGAAAGAATAAAGCACAACTTTAAACCTACCAAGACATTGTTGTCCACCTAAACTGACCAGCTGGGCAAGGAGAGCATTAATCAGAGAAGCAGCCAAGGGACCCATGACAACTCTGGAGAAGCTGCAGAAATCCACAGCTCAGATGAGATAATCTGTCCACAGGACAACTATGCACTCCACAAATCTGGCCCTTATGGAAGAGTGGCAAGAAGAAAGCCATTGTTGAAAGCAAGCCATAAGAAGTCCCATTTGCAGTTTGTGAGAAGCCATGTGGGGGACACAGCAAACATGTAGAAGAAGGTGCTCTGGTCAGATGAGACCTGAATTTAACTCTTTGGTCTAAGAGCAAAACCTGGCACATCACTCTGAACATACCATCCTCGCATGGTGGTGGCAGCATCATGTTTTCGGGGATGCTTTTCTTAAGCAGGGACAGGGTAGCTGGTCAGAGTTGATGGGAAGATGGGTGAAGCCATATACAGGGTAATCTTAGAAGAAAACATGTTAGTTTCTGCAAAAGACTTGAGACTGGGGGGTTCACCTTCCAGCAGTCTACGACCCTAAACATACAGCCAGGGCTACAATGGTTTAGATCAATGCATGTCCATGTGTTAGAATGGCCCAGTCAAAGACCTAAATCCAATTGAGAATCTGTGGCAAGACTTGAAAATTGCTATTCACAGATGCTCTCCATCCAATTTGACAAAGCTCGAGCAATTTAGCAAAAAAGAATGAGCAAACATGTCACTCTCTAGATGTGCAAGAAACATCCCTAAAAAGACTTGCAGCTTTAATTGCAGCGAAAGATGGTTCTACAAAGTATTGGCTCAGAGGGGTTGAAAACAAATGCACGACACCCTTTTCACATATTTATTTGCAAAAAAAAACTGAAAACCGTTTATCATGTTCCTTACACTTCACAGGTATGTGCCAATTTGTGGTGGTCTACTGTATCACATACAATCACAATAAATTACATTTACATTTTTTGTGGTAACCTGACAAAATGTGTAAAATTTCAAGGGGTGTGAATACTTTTTCAAGGCCCTGTATATGGAGCTAAATGCGTCTTTGCTGTTAGGCTCTGAGAAAGAACATTTACCTTATAAATGCATTAGCCAGCAGAGACCCCTACATGGTTTCCCCTATGATCTGGAGAGTACAGGTCCCAGGACTATATAAACATAGGATGGAAGCCAGTTTATGCATATTTATTTTAACATGCTTATACCTTTATCTATTTTTATACTAAATAAATTTACTTGGGACAATGCACAATGCTGGTGAGCCCTCCTCCTTTATCTTTGTATGCTTTACAGTGATTGATCAATAAGATAAAGAAACAGAAGGTATCACAGTGATCAGGTGATTGGGAAGTAGGCTTTCTATTTCACAATTGTTAGAGAGTACCTGTGTTGGGAGTGCACTATGCGGCACGTACCCAGCACAAAGACATGTATACATATACAGACATACCCCACTTTTAAGTACACAATGGGGTTTATTTACTAAAGCTGGAAAGCGCAAAAATCAGGATCACTTCTGCACAGAAACCAATGAGCTTCCAGGTTTTATTACCAGGCTTAATTGAACAAGCTGGGGTTAGAAGCTCATTGGTTTCTATGCAGAAGTGAGCCTGATTTTGCACTTTCCAGCTTTAGTAAATAAACGCCATTGTGTACTTAAAAGTGAGGTATGTCTGTATGCAACTTCACAGAGGGAAACCCACTTCAGTGAGGTCACATATATGTGTACATGCGGTGGCAAAGGGGTCAAAGACAAAATACCATTACAACTCTCAATTCATTTTTTATATATTTAATAAATTAACTTCAATATGTTTTGCTTAAATACCATACTGTACTTGAATAATTTACTTCTACTTCAAATGCTACTACTGCTAGTCTCATTATAAATGAGCAAACAATGAGAAGTATGCTCACTAGGCAGTTTGTCTAATATATTTGCTAGGGTCATATCCACTAGGTGCCTTTTTTTCTCATTATTTCACTTTTTCTTAATCAATAGTTTGAAGCACTGACCTGATGTGATCGGGAATTCAGGGTGGAATAAATGTAGCAGGAGAGTACATCAAAGAGAGGACAGCAAACTATATACTAAGGGTTTACATTTTGTATCCTCCTGCAGGGGGACTCGTATAAATATTTTGTTAATACAATGTGGTATTTCCATTTTTAGTAGATAAAAGGGAAGCATAACTAGGGGCGACCCCTGCGAAATCCCCAGTAGGAAGAACAATGGACTATCTAGGTACCCAATTATTAAACAAAAATATTAAAAACCTATACATTTTACTTGTTTAAAAAGACATTGATGAACAATGTATGGTAAAACAGCAATTCAAGATAACCTCAAATAGACAGTAAGTTATACAAACATGTCTAACTGGTCACATAGTAGCCTAAGACGAAAGCTGAAGGCATTCGATTCACGACATACTGTATATCCTCTACATCAGGGATATGCAATTAGCAGACATCCAGCTGTTGCAGAACTACAAGTTCCATGATGCATAGCAAAACACTGACAGCCCCAAGCAAGACAGGCATGATGGGACTTTTTGGTAGTTTTGCAACAGCTGGAGGTCCGCTAATTGCATATCCTTGCTCTACATGTTTTGTGGCTGAAAAAGCGGCTGCAGCCACGAAACGTGTAGCGAATATACAGTACATTGAGAATTAAGTGCCTTCAGCAATTGTCTGAGGCTACTATGTGACCAGTTAGACATGTTTGTATAACTTACTGTCTGCTGAGGTTATCATGAATTGCTGTTTTACCATACATTGTGCATCTATGTTTTTTTTTTTTAATTGTACAAATAAAATGTATATATTTAAAACATTTTGTTTAATAATTTGGTACTGAGATAATCCATTGTTCTTCCTACTGTGGGTTTTGTAGGGGGTCACCCCTAGTTACTCTTCCCCAATTTACAATGATGGTACCCCTATAATCTTCTAAATATGTACACGCATAAAGGCTTACATGCTGCTCAGTTTTAGTAGATGCCATAAAGCAAAATCACCTAAGGGTTTTTTTTTATGTCTGTAAAAGAATGGAGTAGCAACATCTCTATGTTGGAGTTCCCAGGTCTCCTCACACCTCTGAAATTATAGAGGGTCAAAAGTTCTCTAAAGGTTTATATTATTGGAGAATGCAACCGAAACTAGTAATTTTAGAAAGAATAACCCTTTAAAAACATAGCAAGTATGAACTGTGATCACTGATTATCCTAAGCATCTTAACAGTTGCATCAGGCATTACAGATTAAATGTGTATATGGTCATAATCTATTCAAATAAAGAGCATTTAATCTCAGGTGAAATTAAATATTCAAAATGCTATAGCAGCGAGCAATAATATATGCCTTTATATGGCTACATCTAATTTATAACAAAGTAGATAATGGCAGTCAAAAGTGATGCAAAATGGTTTAGATTTCTTTTTTTTAAGTTTGAACTTACCGTGCATCCAGTATTTGGTATATCCCGAAATCTTTCCAGAGTTTGAAATTTCTGATTTAATTCCTGAAATAATTCCATGTGCCTCTTTCTGGTATGCATGACCTTCTGTGTAAAAAAACAAAACACGTTGACTCATATTACTATGTGTGTTTTGTTAATGTTTATCTGCAAACATAATTAAATTTAAAGTGAACTGGTCTTGACTTTAAGCATATAAAACTGTCTTAAACTAACAGCAGCAGGCACAAATAGGTGCTTGTGCTTATCCTGTTGTCTTCTGAGTTGTTTCTTTCTGCCAGACAGCCCCTAAAAATCAGACCCCACTCTGTATTATGCTTGTCTTGAGCACTATAATGCTCTTTGGCATCCCACACTGCAATAGAGGCTAGGGGTGAGCTTTGCATTCGATACGATTGTATGTTCGACTCGAACATTGTTTGTTCGTACGTTCGACGAAATTCAAACAAAAGCGCCAAATTCGAGTGACGCAAAACGGCCCATAATTCACTGCAGCATTGCCCGCTGATGATTGGCCAAGCATGCTGTATGTCCCGCATGCTTGGCCAAACCCAGCGCGCAAAAATCGAAGAGCCATAATTGGCCAAAGCCTGGGTGGCTTTGGCCAATTATGGCTCAGGGCTTTAGCACACGCCCCACACTATATAAGGCCGCCTGCTGGGCGGCCTTGTGTAGTGTGTTCCGGCTTGTTAATGAAAGCAGTCAGAGAGACAGAGAGATTGTCTTTTTATATAGCTAGATAGAGCAGGCAGGCTAGTCAGTTTAGCTTAATTTACAGTGTGTAGAGGATATATATACATCCCTAGGAGTTGTATATATATTTATACACTGTATAGCTTAGATAGATCAGTTCTTCCTAATTTTCTGGCAGTCAGGTGATTGTGCTATTTAAAGACGTTATCACACATATAGACACCCAGCAGGTACAATATTTAAAGGATTTTTTTTTTTATTTAAGCATCAATAAAATCACTGCTCCTGGAGCAGTGATTTTAATGATGCTTAACTTAAAAAATAAAATAAAAAATCCTTTAAATATTGTACCTTCTGGGTGTCTATAGTTTGCCTGTGAAAATGTCTTTGAGAACCCGGGTCTTGCCCGAGGGAACGTGTATTAATGAAAAAAAAAAGTTTTAAAAACGGTCACTTTTTCAGGAGTCCTGCTCCTGAAAAAACGACAGTTTTTTAAACTTTTTTTCATTGATACATGTTCCCTGGGGCAAGACCCGGGTTCTCAAAGACGTTTTCCAACAATAACTTGAATATTGGTCTTTAAAATTAGCGTTTTTGAATTCGAACGTTTGAGTCCCATAGACTTCAATGGGGTTCCAAATGTTCGCGTCTGTTCGACGGTTCTGGTGCGAATCGAACGCAGGGGTGTTTGGCTCATCCCTAATAGAGGCATTCCAGCAACCAATAATAAAGCAATTTCATTTCACTTGGGTTTATCAGGGAGCGTGTCAAGGCTGGGAGCTACATTAGATATACCCCCCCCCCTAAATTATGTATTTATAAAAATACATTTTTAAACAGTAACTATGTCTATCTTCCTTATTACTGTCTCCCTGCAAATAAGGATTTTGATTGGCACATGCTATGGAAGCACTATTGGGCAATCAGGCTTTACTCCAAGGCACATTTCTGAAAAACTATGAAATGGTGTGTCGATTGGGTTGGAGATGGGGATGATTTTAATAATGGGCGGATGCTCTTTCCAAATACAACCCTGACCAAACTGTATTTTTTTTGATTACAGGAAAGAAAAAGGACCTAGATAGTGTACCAGACAGTGGGTTCTGGATTAGAAAACTAGCTGAACATATTTTTTTTTTTTGGGCAGGTAAGACAGCTCACACAGGCATACATCTAATATGTGTATTTGGCTGTGTGTCTTAGTTAGGTTCTCCTCAGGTGCACAGGGTGCTTTAAAAAGTCTCTGTAGCTATTTATATGTGTGGAAGAAAGTAAGTTTCTCCACACAGGAGGAATTTCCTAAAACTATAGTAGTGTTTTTTTTGTGAGCTAATTTCTTAATGACATGTCGAAGAAGCACTTCAAAAGTTCCAAATTTAATTTTCTTTCTTTAATCTATTTAAACTGAGCGCTGTTCAGAGACTTGAAAGTGTTTTAAGAGGGCTTGAAGATGCATTTGTGACTTTTCCAGAAAGACATTGCTTTGATACACAGGTATTGACATCTGAGAATAGATATTAGCAGTCTGCCAGCTTTCTGATCTAAACAACTAGCAGATATTTCTAAGGTGTTAGAAACCCACTGAAATTGGAGCTTTGAGTCTTTGCTGTGATCTTTGAGGATTTTTTGAGAATGAATAACTTATTATGAAAAGCTACTGGAGAGGTGAGTGGGAGCTTGATTTAAAGCTCTTTTACAATATGTAAATAGTTTAATGTCCATAGTCTTGACATACCGTATATTTCGGCGTATATCACGCACAGGCGTATAACATGCACCCTTACTTTAAGAGGGAAGTTTCAGGAAAAAAACGTATCATAACCCCCTGCGTATAACACAAAGCCACAGTTTAAAAAGTGAGTGTTATACGCCAACAAATACAGTAATTGCACTTTAATGTCAATATCGTATCAACAATATTTGGGAAACTAGAACGCTGTCCAAAAAAGACCCCTTTAAAATGTCCTTGGTATTTCAATAGGCAATAAAAAGTTTAAATGATTTTTGTTGTAAAATAATATCATGGGTATGGGTAAGACAATGAAACTCATGTGGTATTGAAACTAGTGTTATTGCTATAGTGCTATTTAAAACAATTAAAAAAAATATATTGGAAACCTGCAAATTATGGTGACAGATTATTCAATGTTTCTATTTCACCCATTGATAAATATGTCCCTTAGCAGTTAGAAGAAGGGAGGAACATTTAACATTAAGGCAAACTTTTTTAAAACAGGTACAGGCTATATCTATGAAGAGGAAGGGGCTTAGAATGTAGCACAGAAATATGTATGAGGAATTTCCTAAAACTATAGTAGCGTTCTTTGTGAGCTAATTTCTTAATGACATGTCAAAGAAGCACTTCAAAAATTCCAAATTTAATTTTCGTTCTATAATCTATTTAAACTGAACGCTGTTCAGAGACTTGAAAGTGTTTTAAGGGGTTTTGAAGATGCATTTGTGACTTCTCCAGAAAGACATTGCTTTGAATAGAGATCATTCAAAAGAAAAAAAATCCTTATTATGCATTTAGTTTATCATTCAATTACAGCTGTACAGTATCACATTAATTAAATAAAATCAGTAAAAACTTAAAATATATGTGAAATCGCACCTCACCATCACCACTAACCCAGTCAGTTGAAATGGAAATAAAAGGCAAAATATTTATACTGTGTATATATATATATATATATATATATATATATATATAGTGCCAATCAGTGCCAAAGTAAACCTTCTAAAGTGCAATGTGCATGAATATATATTTATATCATTATAAGTACCTTTTTTGCTTTCTTTTTTTTTCCCTTTTGAAGTGATCACCTACCTGTTCTCAGCTGCATGTAAAAAAACACTCTGAGAATCGTGAGTACAAAAATGTTTTGGTAATTACCAAAGGAACACATGAATCAAAAACCTTCACTACACCATATTTAAAACATTTGTGACAATGTTGTTAAGTAGGTGAATTAGAAAAAAACAGCCAAGGCTCTCAAGCATTAATACAATTACACCAGGAGTGTCCTGATGAAGCTCACATGACTGAGCGAAATGCATTGACGTTACTCTGTCATGTGACCCGGTTTCTCCGGCACGCTCACACGGCTTTACGTACTCCACATTGCATCACTCCAAACCTTTGAACTGCATCAGTCTAGGAGAGCACGGACACTGACAACACCTCTGGAGGTCTGACTGAAGGAAAACAACGGACGGCTTGTGTAATGGTCAAAGATGGGCCAGCTTTGCTGTGGGTGAGATCATTGCATGGGACAGTGAGGTCCCCCAATAACACTATATATCCTGAACTGCAGTGCTGCTGTGTGCTTTGCCTTGAATGGCTTGAGACTTATTGTCTGCCACTCTCTCTATTCATGTCAATATGGCTGTATACAGACTGGTGTGTCCATGATTGTATGAGTCTGTTGTATCTGCATCTCCAAATTACTCTATACAACTTGATGCCTTTAATTACTACCATTATCAAAATATTTCTTCTACACTGATTCGTATCCTCAATCCTGTCCGTTTTTTGACCCTCAATTTGGCCCCATGTTTATGGACATTTTTATTTTTTTCTCACCTGTCCAGGTATTGGGTGTGATCTGATGCTATACTTAGCCTCATCTACTGGTCATCTATGCTAGCCTCCTGGTGTAATTGTAGGCATGCTTGAGAGCCTGGCTGTTTTATAATTCCCCTTTCTTGATAACATTGTCACAAATGTTTTAATTATGGTCTGGTGAAGGCTTTTGATTCATTTGTTCCTTTGGTAATTAATTACTATTTTTGTACTAATACATTTTTGTACTCACGCTGAAGAGTGTTTCTATATGGAGCCCCTTTGTTAACTTTTGCTCTTTATGAGCTCAGGTTACACTTTATATGTATAGCAGTCTGCGGTGTACTACCTATCTATATATTTTTCAGTGATGCTTAATCCCCTACTTCTTACATTTTGAATTTGGTGCATATCAACACAAGACTAATCATTGGAAGAGAGCAAGGCTGAGTTTCCAGCACAGCCAGAAAACTGGCCACACTCAGCTTATATGTCTAGTGTTGTCAGTTTTTAATAGAAAGCAGAATGATTGTCAAGATTACCAAGTATTTCAAACAAAGGAAGCAATACAAAGAGAAGAGAATGCTTTCCATACAAGTACATGATACAGCAGACACATATCCGTAATATAAAATGCTGAGGTAACATATTCTTTAATGACAAAAACAAAAATAAATTATACATGTCTATTTTAATTAATACGATTTTTTTCTTTAGAGGGAATAGAATATTTTCAGGACAGACCCTAACCTTGTATTGGTTCTATGCCTTATTTAATTTATGTTTTTTTCTTTGTCTTTGTTTTTATTATATGACAAGTCCCTCAGTATCTACCTTTCCACACATAGGCCCGGATTCAGAAAGGACTTACGCCGATGTATCTCCTGATACGCAGCGTAAATCGACAGATACGCCATCGTATCTATGCGCCTTATTCTTGAAATTAGATACGCCTGAATTTTGGCTTAATTCAACCGACGTAAGTCTCCTTCCATAGATTTACGCGTCGACTTTGTAAATGAGCAAGATATGCCGATTCACGAACATACTTGTGCCTGTCGCTGTAATCTACGCCGTTTACGTAAGGCTTACATCCGGCGTAAAGTTACCCGTGCTATATGAGGCAAAGGTAATGCAAAGGTATGGGCCAGGGAACAACAATCTGTCGAATTTTACGTCACATACGCCGTTTACACAGTACTACGTGAATAGGGCTGTGCGTAGGTTACGTTCACGTCGTAGGCGTATCTTAGGCAGCTATTTCGACTCAAATGTGAGCATGGGCACTGGGATGCATCCGAGAGCCGACGCATGCGCAGTTCGTTTTTTGAAGCTCAGACCATCATTTGCATGGGATCACGCTTCATTATAATATATCACGCCCACTTCCAGCCCACTTCCACCTACTTTGACTTACGTTGGCTTACGCCGACAACTATACGCTACGCCGGCGCAACGTTGAACGCATATTCTTTGAGAATAGCATGCTTGCCTCTTAGGCCGCATACACACGATCAAATCTGTCTGCTGGAAACGGTCTGCTAGACCGTCCCAGCAGACAGATTTGATCGTGTGTACGGGCGAGCCGACGGATTTGGCCACCCGACAGATTTCAAAGCATGCTTTGAAATCTATCGGGTGGGAACCCGTCCGCCCGACATGTCTGCTGGTTAGTACACTTACCAGCAGACATGTCGTCTCGCACCGGCGCCGAATGGATTCGGCGCATGCGCGGAAGTGTTTTACTTCCTGGTGCGGTGACGTGGCAGCGTCAAGTCACCGCCACGTCACCGACACGTCAGCGTGCTGTCTGCTGGCGGAGATTTTGGTTTGCTCGTGTGTACACGTGAGCAAACCAAAATCCAAACAGACAGATTTGTTCAAATCGGTCGGACAGACCGTTTTGAACAAATCTATTGCCTCGTGTGTACGAGGTCTTAACGTTGTGGCGGTGTATCGTAAAGACGATGCGTTATGCCGGCATAAATATATGCCGCTCTACGTGAATCTACCCCATAGTCTTTAATTTTTCAGGTTGTTGCAAACACAAATTGGTCTCCTCCCCTTGTGAGTTCCTGCCCCCTACATTTAGGATCACTCCCCAGGACACAAAATGAACCCCTTGATCGCCCCTAGTGTTAACCCCTTCCCTGCCTGTCACATTTAAACAGCAATCAGTGCAGTTTTATAGAACTGATCGCTGTATAAATGTGAATGGTCCCAAAAATATGTCAAAGGTGTCCGATATGTCCGTTGCAATGTCACGGTCACAATAAAAATCGCAGATCAATGCCATTACTAGTAAAAAAAATAAAAAAATAAAAATGCCATAAATCTATTCCCTATTTTGTAGACTCTATGGCCCAGATTCACATACAATTAGATTCGCGTAGAGTATCAGAAATACTCTACGCCGCCGTATTTCACCTGGCTCTACGTGGAATCCCGGTAGATTTTGTCCAGTAAACTATGGCGGCTTAGTGTATTTCTCCCGGCGCAAGCCATCTACACGAGTAGGGGGCGTGAAGCATTTAAAATAGGCGCGTTCCCGCGGCGATCGAACTGCGCATGCTCCGTTCAGAAATTTCCCGCCGTGCATTGCGCGAAATCACGTCGTTACGTAATTTTTTTTTGAGTAGCGTCGTTTATGGACATTCCTATTCCCGAACGAGTTACGTAAAAAAAAAAATATTTAATTCGACGCGGGAACGACGGCCATACTTAACATGGGCTACGCACCGTTAGACCAGCAAATAGCTGGTCTAACAGTACGTAGCAAAAAAATGACGTAAGAGATTGCGAAGGCCGCTCGTATCTTCGTGGATCGCCGTAAAAAGTCATTTGCATATCCCGACGCTGAAAACGACGCGGGCTCCTCCCAGCGGCCGCAAAAAGTTTGCAGCGTAGATCCGAAGGCTTACGAAGACGTAAGCCTCTCGGATCGAAGCCCGAAGCCGCCGTATCATGGTTTGAGGATTCAAACTAGTAATATAGCGCGCAAAATTTGAAATTACTCCTGTCTAACACCAGTTGTGAATCTGGGCCAATAACTTTTGTGCAAACCAATCAATATAAGCTTATTGCAATTTTTTTACCAACACGATGTAGAAGAATACATATCGGCCTAAACTGAGGATTTTTTTTTTTTAATTGTGATATTTATTAAATCAAAAAGTAAAAAATATTGTGTTTTTTTCAAAAATTGACGCTCTTCTTTTGTTTATAGCGAAAAAAATTAAAACCAAAGCTCTATTTGTGGGGGGAAAAAACGTAAAGATTTCATTTGGGTACATACAGTGTTGTATGACTGTGCAATTGTCATTCAAAGTGCGGCAGCGCTGAAAATGAAAAATTGGTCTGGGCAGGGAGGGGGTGAAAATGCCCTGTATTGGCTAAACTGCTCCAAGTGCTTGTGTTCACATATCTAGCCTTTTGCATAATTACCAACTATTCAGCACAGACAAAGGAATGGTCATTAAAAGAGAAAAATAAATCCTAGTCAAGTACAAATTTAAGTTTTCAAGTGTGTAAAGGTAGGAGTAGTGGAAACCAAACAGAGAACATGAAATTGCAATTGTCCAAAAAAGAGGTAGATGGGTAAAACTAGGGTTGAGCGAACCCGAACTGTAAAGTTCGGGTTCGTACCGGACTTTTGGATTTTGTACCCGGACCCGAACCCAAACAATTTACTGTAAGTTCGGGTTCGGTGTTCGGCAATGTAATGGTGCGCTGCAGGGCAGCCAATTACCATTTGTTTTACTTGTGTGACCTAGAAGCCATCACAGCCTTGCCTACTAATGGCATGGCTGTGATTGGCCAGTGCAGCATGTGACCCAGCATGTGACCCAGCCTCTATATAAGCTAGAGGCACATAGCACAGCTCGTCACTCTGCTTTAGATAGGGTAGGGGAAAGGCTGCTGCTGCTCTTCTGAGGGAGAGAATTACAGGCATACCCCACTTTTAAGTACACAATGGGGTTTATTTACTAAAGCTGGAAAGCGCAAAAAATCAGGATCACTTCTGCACAGAAACCAATGAGCTTCCAGGTTTTATTACCAAAGCTTAATTGAATAAGCTGGGGTTAGAAGCTCATTGGTTTCTATGCAGAAGTGAGCCTGATTTTGCACTTTCCAGCTTTAGTAAATAAACCCAATTGTGTATTTAAAAGTGAGGTATGTCTGTAGATAGGAGTCAGACTGTCCTGCTTCAGAATTTACATTACTCATCAATCTACATAGTACAGCAAGTCACTGTGCTTTAGATATTTACTTTAGGGAAAGGTTCCTGCCTGCTTTTGCTTTTAGGGAGAGAAATAGGAGTCAGTCCTGCTTCCAAAATGTAATTATACCAGCACTGCATATGTTTCTGTGAGATAAACCCTTTATATATTTAGGGAAAAGGTTCCTGTCTGCTTTTGCTTTTAGGGAGAGAAATAGGAGTCACTCTTGCTTCAGAAATCAAATTATACCAGCACTGCATATGTTACTGTGAGATAAACCCTTTATATGCTTTAGGGAAAGGTTCCTGTCTGCTTTTGCTTTTAGGGAAAGAAATAGGAGTCACTCTTGCTTCATAAATCAAATTATACCAGCACTGCATATGTTACTGTGAGATACACCCTTTAGATATGTTTCTTCTATTGTGCTATTCAAAAAACATCCATTTAGGGAAAAACAAAATTTGCAGTGTTTCCTCAAGTGTTTGCAGTGTTTCCTCCATATCTGTACGCGTGAGATAAACACTTTAGCTACTGTTCTTCTATTTTGCTATTCAAAAAACACCCATTTAGGACAAAAACATATATTTTGCAGTGTTTCCTCCAGTGTTTGCAGTGTTTCCCTCCAGTGATTGCAGTGTTTCCTCCATATCTGTACGTGTGCGATAAACACTTTAGCTACTGTTCTTCTATTTTGCTATTCAAAAAACACCCATTTAGGACAAAAACATATATTTTGCAGTGTTTCCTACACCGTCGCTTCCACCTACACCGCCACATCCACCGCCACTTCAACCTCTTAATCCATATGGACCTCGTCCTCCTAGGTCAAGATTATTTGTATACCATTTTTACGTATTTTATGTTATTTTAAGTTATTTCCCTATCCACATTTGTTTGCAGAGTACTTGCCATGCTCTTACCACCATTTTGCTGCAATTTGCAGCCCTCTAGCCCTTTCCATTTGTTTTTTAGAGACATTTTAGTACTGAAAAGTTCAGGTCCCCATTGACTTTAATGGGGTTCGGGGTCAAGTTTGGGTTTCCGAACCCGGACTTTTTTTTCAGAAGTTCGGCCGAACCCGACAAACCCGAACATCCAGGTGTCCGCTCAACTCTAGTAAAAACCCACCAAGTGATGGCTGACTCAAGATGATACTGTATTCTAGCAGGCAAATGCTTGAGTTACTACTTCTGATGGTTGAACTAGCTTGAGCACTGTGATGATGGTATGCTGTCCTGTGTTGTTTTTTTTTTTTATTATTATTATTTACATATCATCTAAATGGGCTATTCATAGGCTAACAATGCAGCACTGTAACTTTTGTATGCTTCCTTGGTGGCCTCATGGTAGCTAATTGGCTAAAATCAGCAACTTAAAATGCCAATTCTCAGGCTATTCATGGTGTTATGAATATCTTACATTAAATGATAAACTTCAATTTGTAAGTTGCTTAGGACAAAATGAGTTTCCGGGTTCCAATGCAAGTGTTATGGACATTTGTAGACAACATTAGAAAGGTACTCAGGACATGCATGATTGAATGGCATAATTATTCTAAAAAGTGCCCATTGCACTTACAGAAAGCTACCAAAGGAAACAGTTGGGGTGGCCTTATTTTTAATTTTTTTTTGTTAGGTTTACTAAATGGACTATGGAAAAACGGGTTCAACAAGTGTTTAATTGAACCAATTAAGTAATCAGCAGTGTTTGTATTCTGCTGCCACAGACGAGTGAAACAGTCAAACTGAGAGGCGATTGTGAATCACTTAATTAGCTTAATTCAACAGCTTGTGAATTGAATCTAAAAAGCAAAAACTGTTATTATGGTGTATCTATATACAATCACAATCTTTGTATATCAAAATATATATATATATATATATATTTCTTTTTATTCAGAAGTATGGGTTCAGTTAACAGAGGGACCATGTTATGGATTAAAAGATCCTACCTCTTTTTAGACAAATAATGTACTAGTTTTCTAAGCAGCTGAATGTTCATTATATATTTAGGACATAATCCAATATTACTGAAGACTAAAGAACTCCAGTTGCTTTTTTTTGACCTTCAAAAAAGCTAAAACTTTGTGTGCCAAACCTTATAGGTTTATTTTAAAATGTATTAAGGTGATATTAAAAAAAATAAATAAGCTCAATATGTATATTTATTTTATTTATTATGTTAATATTTGAACTTAAATTAAAAAAAAGATATGATACTTACCTACTTTGTGCTAGGATATTGCACAGAACAACCCTTTACCTCCTCTTCTGGGGCCCTCGCTGGTGCTGTCTGCTCCTCCCCTCTTGAGTGTACGGGCACACTCCCAAACTGGGGTGTTTATATACATAGACAGACACAGCATGGCTTGGCCATGCCCCCACTCACTCCTCATTGGGTTTGACTGACAGAAGCAGGAATTAACAGCTCCCATTGCTTTCAGTCTGTCCTGTGAGAGCAGGAGAGAGACCAGTGATACTGCAGATGGGCACAGCACTGCATCAAGAGAGGACTCAGGTAAGTATTTAGGAAAGAAGGGGAAAGAAACAGCAAGTGGAAGGCTTCAAGACTTTTTTTAAAGCTGACACTAGGCAAACGAAATGCATATATGGGAGCTTGCAGAAGTTGTGTATTTCTGTTCATCCAGTACAGAGATTTACAGCGCTGTGGTAAGTAGCACAGCTGGCCCTCTACTGCAGTTATGATATAGTTAGGCCTCCTCTCCCTTCATCCAGTCTGTGATTGGACAGTAAAGGAATAGCAGCACACTGATGAACACATCCATGTTCTCTCACCTACTATGAGCATGTTCTGTGTAAAGTTGATACCTCATACACTTAAAACTGAATACATATTAATTACACAGATTCTGTGGCTGATTACGGTGGTAATTAAACTCACCTCTTGCCTTGCGTGCATTAAATTAGACTTAGATTTTAAAGGGATGTGGTGGCAACCATAGTTCCTTGTCAGTATATTTTTATGTAGCACATATGATTGCCAGATTTACTGGAATTACAAGAGGCTAATATTAAAACTGATTTAGATAATTATATTGGTTATATTTTAAAAGTGCTCAAGCCCTCATTCACCTTTCTAGCTGCTTGCAATGTGAAGTAATCCATATTTCAGTGTGTATGGTCTGGGCACAGGTTTAACCACTTGAGTCCCAGGTGACATTTTAAAATGGCACAGGAATATCAGCTATTTGTCCCAGCACTGTTTTAAAGCAGTGTCTCCCACCATCATTGGAGTGACAGTGAATGTCCAGCACTGGGATCTGGTGCTTCTACAGATTGCTGTATAAGAATGCACCATATAAGAAAATGTAAACACAATGCTTCTGCATTATTCTTACATTGGAAGTATATTTGCATAGTTAGTTATGGTACTTCCTGTCAATATGCAGTCCCAGGAAGAGCTGTTACAGCTCTGTCCAGTTCTTCCCTCCAGCAGTAGATCATGGCTATGGTGATCCAAGGCCTGCTATAGATGGAGCGAATTTGTTGCAGGAAAGAAATTCATGTGATTCCCCCATCAACTTGGGTACATGCTGCCTACCCAAACATGGTTCGAAGCAGGCTGAGATTCGAATTGTCTATGGCTGCCTTAACTCTGATAACTGACTGATTGTAGCCAGCAATATATCACTATTAGAAGTGGACTTCTGCTGCACAGCTACATGATGCAGGGATCTGGATCTGTATAACCTAAAATGAACAATATTCCCTCCCAAAATAAATCCCCAGGTCACAACAATGAAGTTAATCTGGATGCATTTGCAATTACTTCAAACATTAAATGCAATGAGGTTGATTTATTAAAACTGTGTGTAAAATCTGTAACAGCTGTAGCCAATCAGCTTCTAACTTCAGCTTGTTCAATTAACCACTTAAGCCCCAGACCAAAATGCAGCTAAAGAACCAGGCCCCTTTTTGCAAATTGGCACTGCGTCGCTTTAACTGACAATTGCACGGGCGTGCCTCATGGCTCCAAAACAAAATTGGCGTCCTTTTTTTCTCACTAATAGAGCTTTCTATTGGTGGTATTTGATCACCTCTGCGTTTTATATTTTTTGCGCTATAAACAAAAATAGAGCGACAATTTTGAAAAAAATGCAATGTTTTTTACTTTTTGCTATAATAAATATCCCCAAAAAATATATAAAAATATTTTGTTTTCCTCAGTTTAGGCCGATATGTATTCTTCTACCTATTTTTGATAAAACAAAATTGCAATAAGCGTTTATCGGTTGGTTTGCACAACATTTATAGCGTTTAGAAAATAGGGGATAGTTTAATGACATTTTTATTATTTATTTATTTTTTACTACTAATGGTGGCGATCAGCGATTTTTTTCATGACTGCGACATTATGGCAGACACTTCAGGCAATTTTGACACATTTTTGGGACAATTGTCATTTTCACAGCAAAAAATGCATTGTTTATTGTGGAAATGACAGTTGCAGTTTGGGAGTTAACCACAAGGGGGCGCTGTAGGGGTTATGTGTTCCCTGTGTGTGTTTACAACTGTAGGGGGTGTGGCTGTAGGTGTGACATCATCGATCACGTCCCCCTCACGGCTGGGTAGTAGTACAGGACGTACCTGTACGTGGATCTGCCCAGCCGTGCCATTCTGCCGAGGCGGTCCTTAAGTGGTTAAACTTTAACAGTATAACCTAAGAGCTGATTGGTTTCTATGTAGAGCTGCAACTGATTTTTCACTTTACAGTTTAAGTAAATCAACCCCAATGTTATTAAAAATTTTAGCAATCGCAAACCTGTGAAAAAGTTGTCTTCATACTAATTCATGCTCTCCCATACCCACATTTATCTTATCCTAATATTACACATATTATAGAAATTTATGCAAACTTTTTTGCTATGTAAAGCTGGAAGAGGCATAATGCTCTCTCACCTACAGTACATTACAATGCAACGGCTGGTGTTCATTGCAGTGCATCACACTGTATACTTTTTTTTTAAAATCAACTTTATTGAAATCTCACACAGTGACATTTCATACAATTATATTGGCCAGCGTGTGGTGACTGTGCTACTTTGGAAAAAAATACTGACTGGAGTATATTTTTAGTGCACATTGCCTACACATTAGCGCTATGCAGCAGTGTGAACCAGGCTCACTAGAGTTGAGGCATTCTGCCTTGTCTTGCAGTAGGGGTGCTGCCCAACACAGTCCCAATGCACCTGATGTAAAAAAAAATCGGAGCATTACCATTCTGCCACATTACATAAAAGCTGCAGTAAGGTGATACCATTTTATTCAGCAGACTTTGACGATTGTATCTTTATTGGGGTGCATAAATTATAAAAAAAAATTCCCAACAAAAACCAAGGACATGTTGTAAAGCGCTGCACAAACTGTTGGCTCTATATAAGTGCTGTATAATAATAATATAAAAATATTTTTTCAAAACTTGCTGTCTGCGAAGAGGAAATGTTAATAAATAGAACCCTTAATGCTTTTACTTCTTGTGTACTTAGTGCTATTATGTTCATGAAACCTGGACTATGTAACAGAAAGGTGTGAATAAAGGCATACTGTCTGTATTAGTAATAATAATGTAGCCTTTCCAAAAATACACTGCTTAAAAGAAATACTTTGCTAATGTTTACAGAACTGCTATCAAATATGAATTATACGGCTTGTAAACATTTACTAGTAAAAATCAATGAACAAAAACTCTGTTCAAGTCTGTCCCCCAGAACCAGTTATGGCATCACTGGTTGCTGGCATCTGTGGTACATGACAAAGAAGATTTAGTCTAGTTTAGTTCCTATCCTGTGGAGTTCCTTCTGCTTAATGTAGTGGGATTGACTCAACAGGTGCCTTCATCAGCAGGTTCCACTAAAAAGTATTGATGATAAAGCAGCATAAGTGAAAGGTATACTGCCGTGCACCACCCCTCTAATTTGGAAAAAGTGCAAGGGTTACTCACAATATTCAAGAATATTAACTTCCATTAGATGGCACTCAGTGATGTTGGTTACATGCATATTATTAAATGATGGAATACCATGACCTTAGTATACAAAGATCCTAAAATCACATATGCATTTATAGGTTTGAACACATTATGGGACTATTTTTTTTTTTTGCATGCACTATTATATTTATTCACATGTTCTTTGCAGTACACAACCATGCATTTTCTGTCATTGTCATCAATAGTAAAATACTTTGATGCATAAAAAGGGATATGCACATCAATGCATCACACACATGCAATGTGCACCGTTTAAAACAATGGCAAACCTGTGTGTATGTGCTGATGTGCAATACAACATTTATAAAACATGTATAGTAAAAGGCATACATGTGAATTATGCCGCGTACACACGGTCGTTTTTTGTGATGAAAAAAAACAACGTTTTCTGTGAAGTAAAAAACGACGTTTTTGAAACGTCACTTTTCAAAGACAATTTTGCATACACACCATCGTTTTTTCACAAAAAGCGAGGTTACGTTCACCACTCTTTTCCATTGAAGCTCGCTTCATAACTAGCTTATGGGCATGCGCGGGTTGAAAAACGTCGTTTCGAACGACGTTTTTGCTACACACGGTGACTTTTTGTGAAACAAAAAACAACGTTTTGAAAAACGACACAAAAAATTCAAGCATGTTGGAATTTTTTTTTGGTTGTTTTTTTTAAGACAAAAAACGACGTTTTGCCCACACACGATCAATTTAAATGACGTTTTAAAAAACGTCGTTTTTTTTCATCGCAAAAAATGACCGTGTGTACGCGGCATCAGTCCTATGCTTTACATGTAAATTAGAATCCTTTGCATATGTAATACCAATTTCATACACCCTCAAAATAAAAAAGATTTGATTTACTTAAAACAAATATACTTGATTTGCTTTTCATATAAATAAACATTTAAGATTTGAATCCTAATATATATTTAAATTGTAAATATACTGTATAAATACACTTGGCTGATAAGTTGTATATTGGTATAAAACATTGCACATAATGAGTAGAATTGTAAACAGCCTCTTATTTATGGTGTACAGATCTTAATCATATATGTGCTTGTTTATATAGTTATTTTTATCAGCAGCTAATTTTTTTGTCAGTTTCTGAGCATTTCTTGGGTTTAACTATAAAAGAAAAATAGAGCTATTTAAATTATTCATTAGCTTGGGCTATATTATTTGTTCAAATATCTGCAGTGCAACATGCAGCACTGAAGCAAAATAAACGTCAGACTTAGGAACCTTAGCAACAGTTGCCATAGCGAACATTCTGCTATAGAATGTACTGCAGCTCTATAAAACGATCCACAGTGATTATTCATTGTTCACGCTTGGCATTTGTGACTGTTTTTCCTCAGATATTACAGTGTGTTGTTTTCTATCTCTGCTGATTTATATTGTTTATCTTTCACAAGAATAAAAATATTTATGAGTCAATGAAAATGGCTATGGAAACTGAAACGTCTCTGTGTCCTAGGGGTTGGGATAAGGAGTCTATATTGTTCAACCCATGCCAGCATGTTCTAATACTAACAAAGATAAATCCTTTGCTTTTAAGCATGTTTTTGTAATTTATTGGCAATCAACAAATCTTTATCATACAAAGGTATTTGCAAAATTAATTTGGACTGCTTTTCGATCTGTTGCACCTAAGACATAAATGGGCAATATGTGGTGGTCTAACCGCATTGTTGTTTTATACATGTAGGTATAAATGACACCTGCTTAATATATATATATATATATAAATATATATATATATTTATATATATATATATATATAGACACACACACATATATATTAGCTAAAGCCCTATCAGCCCACATATATATTAGCTAAAGCCCTATCAGCCCTGTTAGATTTTCAAAACTAAGGATTTTACAAAAAATTTACACTACAAGGTACCTGCTTGTACGTATATAGCTTAGGTTCGAATGGAGTAGGGAAGACGTAAAATGACAGTGTATTTTTTACAGGTTTTTGCAAAGTGACTAAAGGAACAAAGAACCTTGTGACTAAAGGAACCTTTAGACAGTTGCCACTAAAATTATTGGAGATTTCCCCTCACCTCTTGTTCAGGTGAAAACTGTATAATTATGGTTTCCCTTCACTTGCAGTCTTGGTGACAATGTTCACATTTATGGATGAGCTACAGGTTTTGCTTGCTTGTAAGTTTAGTCAAACCTCAGTTTTTTTCCTTGAATTTTACTTGTTTAGAGGCTTGGCAAAAAAAACTTAATTGAATTGGTGTTCAAGGGAGTCAAACCTCCTGTGGCAGCAGAAGGTGGAACAGTTAGCAGCAGTATTACTACTGATGCTAAACGTGAAAGCTTTTTTTCTGGCTATTTGTTAGGAAGCCGGTAGTCCTACTGGCAGTCCTACATGTACTCAAAAAGTGAAAAATACTCACATTGACACAATTTTGATATGATTCGGGTGTGGGGGCACCATGCGCGTCCCTCCTTTCTTGGCTAATGTGGCTGCAATCTTACATAAGTGTCTGGTGTTAATGTTGCCCTTTATTAATTATTAAAATTCCTGTTCCCCATCAAACATATTTTTTTTCTTTGGTATAAGTTCTGGGGTTTAGATTTTCCACCCAAACACATCTCAAACTGAACCCAGGTATATTTGGCTCACCCCTAGGTACAGTACAAACACAAAGGGTTATTCTGCACCAATAAAAAAGTTTTAGCTATACATGTACTTTAATTTCCAAACCCTCTTTGTTGTACTGGGGATTCCACTTTCTGAAAGGCTTTACCTTCTCTGATATGGAACTAAGTTCAGACTCCAGAGTAAGGGATAGTTTACACTTGCTTCAAAACATGGCTTCAGACACACTTTTTAAAGCTCTCTGAATGCCAGTCAAAGCTCCTGTCACTAAATAAAATGGTTAGCTTACAGTCCTGTTTACACCTTGCTTTTGCTTGGTGCTTTGATGAGAATTCAGTGGGGCTTTGATGAGGCTTTGGTGGAGCTTCGTTGGGGCTTCGGTGGGGCTTTAGTGAGGCTTCCTGTGGCTCCAGTGGGGCTTCAGTGAGGCTTCAAGCGAGCTTTGCCATAGACTTCTATGGAGGCTTTGAAGATGCTTTGAAGCACCACTAAAGCTACATGGGGTATAATTTTTGAAGGGAGGTCAAAGCAAAGCAAAAGCAGGTGTAAACAGGACTGTAGGCTAACCATTTTATTTAGTGACATGAGCTTTGACTAGCATTCAGAGAGCTTTAACAAAGCCCGTCAGAAGCCTTGAAACAAGTGTAAACTAGCTGTTAATGTGTGTTGAAGCCAAACCAAGTATAAATGAGCCCTTAAGCCCACACTACTGAGTGAGAGTGTTCAATAATCAGTAAAGCAACGTTTATTGAACAGCGGGGCTGTGAACTGAAGGGAAAAAGTTCAGGGGTCAAGGAGAATTTCCATATCTATGCTGATAAACACAAAGAAATTATGAAAATCTTGTGGAGTAAGCAACAGAATAAAAACTTAAATCTACTTAAGAATATATTGAATAAAAATTTGCATTTTGCTTGGTATGCAAATGTTTACATTTCAAGACATTATCACATGTCAAAATGAGAACACATATAAATAATTAATATTTATTTTGAAGAAATGTGATCTGTTCTGTTAGGGATATTGACATTGGCCAATACTTATGTTATTTCCTTTTTCTGTCATAAAAAAAAAACACCATGGATTACTTACAATGGGCTATGCTTTATGCACAACTCAAACATCATCAATTATTACTATTATTACTCTTCATTAGGAAATATATTTTCCATAACTTATGTCAAAGACAAAAAAAGTTAAACCATAAAAATAAGCAAAGTGATTTTAGTCAGAAATCACTTCAGGATCACTTTAGTGGCAGTAGGCTCCTTTGTGCCCCTACAGAACTCTATGAACTCCGTGAAAGTGGTCATAAGGTTGAAAACACAGGAAGCCTACTTTGTAGGGAACATTTAGGCACCAAGCAGATGAATTTGATTTTAAACATGCATATGGGTGATAATCCACATCCCCTGCATTGTAGATGACCTAATACAGAAGTAATATGCATTTGATGCTACACTAATAAAGGAGTGTACTACTTAACCACTTTTCCACCGCGCCATAAGCATTTTACTGCTATGGCGCGGCGGGGTTATCTTGACACGACGTCCCTGGGACGTCATCCTTCACTTTCGCGATTGCGCGTCCCCGGGACGCGCTCGCGAAAGTGACCGTGCTCGCCGGGTCTAGAAGACCCGGCGCATCACGGATCACGGTAAATTGCCGCTGATCGCGGCCGTTTACCACGTGATCGTGCCGTTGAATGACGGCGCGATCACTTGTAAACAAACCGGCGTCATTTGAGGTTCCTCCCTCTCCTGCGTCTCCTCTCTGTACAGTGTGCGAGGAGAGGGGGGGGAGCGGGGTGTCAGCATCTGAGCTGTGGCTGGATCTGTGACAAATGCAGTCACAGATCCAGCCATCCCTCAATCCATCCCAGCTCTGCAATCCCCAGTACCCAGCAATCCCCCCAGTACCCAGCAATCCCCCCAGTACCCAACAATCCCCCAGTACCCAACAATACCCCAGTACCCAACAATACCCAACAATACCCCAATACTCAGCAATACCCCAATACTCAGCAATACCCCAGTACTCAGCAATACCCCAGTACTCAACAATACCCCAATACTCGGCAATACCCCAATACTCAGCAATACCCCAATACTCGGCAATACCCCAGTACTCGGCAATACCCCAGTACTCGGCAATACCCCAGTACTCGGCAATACCCCAATACTCGGCAATACGCCAGTACTCGGCAATACCCCAATACTCGGCAATACCCCAGTACTCGGCAATACCCCAATACTCGGCAATACCCCAGTACTCGGCAATACCCCAATACTCGGCAATACCCCAATACTCGGCAATACCCCAGTACTCGGCAATACCCCAGTACTTGGCAATACCCCAATACTCGGCAATACCCCAATACTCGACAATACCCCAATACCCTGCATGATACTTTGCAATACCCCAATACTCTGCAATACCCTGCGCGATACTCTGCAATACCGCCTATGGGGATTTTTAAGTAGCGAAGTTTGGCGCGATTCCACGAGTGTGCGCAATTTTGAAGTGTGACATGTTGGGTATCTATTTACTCGGCGTAACTTCATCTTTCACATTATGAAAAAAAATTGGGCTAACTTTACTGTTTTGTTTTGTTTTAAGCACAAAACAGTTTTTTAAAAAACACGTGTTCAATAAATTTCTGCGAAAATACTGTGCGAGATAAAAAGTTGTAACGGCCGCCATTGTATTCTCTAGGGTCTTTGCTAAAAAAGCATATATATAATGTTTGGGGTTCTATGTAATTTTCTAGCAAATAAATGATGATTTTTCAATGTAGGAGAGAAATGTCAGAATTGGTCTGGGTGTTCCAGAACGCCTGATGGCGTTCCCTGCATGTTGGGCCTCTGTATGTGGCCACGCTGTGTAAAAGTCCCACACATGGGGTATCGCAATACTCGGGAGGAATAGCAGAATGTGTTTTGAGGTGTAATTTGTGGTATGCATATGCTGTGTGTGAGAAATAACCTGCTAATATGACAGAAACAAGATTTTTTTTTTACAGAATTTTCAGTCGTTTTTCTTTTATAGCGCAAAAAATAAAAAACCCAGAAGTGATCAAATACCACCAAAAGAAAGCTCTATTTGTGTGAAAAAAAGGACAACAATTTCAAATGGGTACAATGTTGTATGACTCAGTAATTGTCATTCAAATTGTGAGAGCACCGAAAGCTGAAAATTGGTCTGGTTAGGAAGGGGGTTTAATTGCCCAGTGGTCAAGTGGTTAAAGAGCAAGAAACGTTCCAAAAATGATTCTTATCTTTTTTCTCCCAGCCCCCTTAGTAGGTCCATTCATCACAAAATGTCTGTATTTACCTGAATCTTGCTCCAAGGCCTGCAGTATTGTTTACATCCCTCTTGACCTGATATCCACACATGCTCAGTTTGGCCCCATAGACTTCTAGGAGTCTGGTAGACGGGTTTTGATCAGACTGCCACCCCTATAGAAGCCTAAGGGGTCAAACTGCATATACATAAATGACAGAAGCTGCCAGAGGGATGTAAACAATGCGATGGCCTGCACATGGCTGAGAACGTACCTTTTCTTGCATGATATCTTGATATAGCACTGGTTGCAACCCTTTCTGTACTATTTTTATAACGGAGGGGTTCATGAGCATATGCAAATAAGCTGACTTTCACTGAAAGGGTTTGCATTTTTGTTTTGAGATAGTAATGCTACTATGAAGCTGAATACTTTCAGATTTTCTTCCCTAGATCTTGTAGACAACTGACACACTGTAAAGGAAGCTCAATTTGCACATAAGGCCTCGTACACACGAGGGGATATGTCCGCTGAAAACGGTCCGATGGACCGTTTCAGCAGACATCTCCGCTCGTGTGTATGGGCTAGCGGACAGATTTCTCCACCCGACAGATTTCAAAGCATGCTTTGAAATCCATCCGGTGGAATCTGTCCGCCCGACATGTCTGCTGGTTAGTACACTTACCAGCAGACATGTCGTCCCCCACCGCCGCCGCGCCGCCGCCGAATGGATTCGGCGCATGCGCGGAAGTGTTTAACTTCCTGGTGCGATGACGTGGCGGTGACGTGGCGGCGTCAACGTCACCGCCACGTCACCGCCGCGTCACCGCCGCGTCACCGCGCCGTCCGGTGGCGGGGAATTTGATCCGATGGTGTGTACACGCCATCGGATCAAACTCCCAATCGGACATATCCGATGGAAATGGTCCGCGGACCGTTTTCATCGGATATGTCCGATCGTGTGTACGAGGCCTTACAGGTAAGCTTTCAACTGGAAAGAAGCATAGACGATCTTTCAGCTTTATCTAAGTACACAATCCTGAGCTATTTACACATTTTATTATCAAGAATATAGATTTTGTGAGAAAAGATAATTACCGGTAGATAGTAACATATTATAAAAATATTTAAAGTAACACAGTTGTGAAACAAGACAATAATTAGTGTGTAAACTTACTTCAAAGTCAAGGTCAGAATACCGTGATTTTCTTCTCTATTGTGAAGGAGAAAGAGAGAGAAATAAAGAATGATATTAAAATGCTGATTTACATTTAAGCATATGCACTGCTTAGCATTTATAATACAACTATCCGAACACTTTAATGTCTGCTGCAATTTGAGAGCACTTAGCAAGGCAGGAATGCTTAACGCATGTACAATTCCTGTAAACACCAGAAATGAAAAGTATGTAAAGTGTTTTTCTTTCTCTACAGTTCCTACCTAACTTAGATTATTGGATTAAAAAGGATAAGGAGATTTACCTTCAAAAGTTGTTAAGGTTCCTGTATATTCAGCCCAGACTCAGTTGTTGTCAAAAGTTGTCAAAAATGTAATAACATCTAGCTGGATTTTATCCTTTTCAGCTCTAAAAGTTCTTTACAGAAATTGTTAATTCTTATTTGTTCCTGAATGTTGATGTAATTATCCCTCATGGACACTTACATTATACAAGTATTTTCCACTGACTATATTATATTTCAGTTTTGGAAGGGGATAGCAATAGCTTAACCATCTCCAGCCTTTTAGGCCGCGTACACACGAGGAGACATGTCCGATGAAACCGGTCCACACAATCAAACCAAAATCCCCGCGGACAGACAGCGTGGTGACGTGGCGGTGATGTTGATGCCGCGACGTCCGCAAACCAGGAAGTAAAATGCTTCTACGCATGCGTCAAATCAATTCGACGCATGCGGGGGATTTCGGTCCGCTGGTTAGACGTACTAACCAGCGGACATTTCCGACGGACAGGTTTCCAGCGGACAAGTTTTAAAGCATGTTTTAAAACTTTTGTCCGCTGGAAACCTGTCCGCTAGGCCGTACACACGATCGGATATGTCCGCTGAAACTGGTCCGCAGACCAGTTTCAGCAGACATGTTCGATCGTGTGTACGCGGCCTAAGATGTACCTGTCTGTCTTTGGGTCGAAGCGTTTATACTAGGATCATGACTGCTAGCTTCTGATGCTGCCGGTATAAGCTGGCAAAACCAATCAGGCATGATTTTTTGTGCCTCTACTTAACCCCTTCTCTCACAAGTAGACCTTGATGGCTTAGACTGTTAAGTATAATAATTAATGTGAGCCTTCATCTTTACAATTTTGTGCACACTAGTCAGGCTTTGTTCCTAAACCACAGCTGCCATACCTTCAGTGCCTTTACTGAATATAGACTTTGAGTTATGTGAGCATGATATTGCATCCTCCATGGAGCTTTCTATCTACATATTTATTGAGGGAGGTTTGACTGACACTGCCATATCCTATAGTCATCTTATACATGATAGATTCTAGAGCTGTTCTTGGTGGTAAATAGTAGGGTCCAAAAATCTATCCTCTTCTGGACTTGTTTGCTCCTTCATTAGAGCCCTGCTTGGATACGAGTTGTGACAACATTTGTGAGGAAATTATATTTTATATTATATTTACCTTATCAGCAAGCGCATTGCATCAATCAAGCTGTGGATAAAGTCAATTGTCATTTCAAGAGGCACCATTATTGGTAGAATGCAGTCACGTGTGGACCATGGAATATTATACTTCAACATGATATTGGAACTTTTATAAGAATTGCTAGAATTTCTTTATAGTATTTATTGTGATGCATGAGGATTGATTCAGCACTGCCACCACATTTTTTAGTTGAAGATATTCTACTTGCTTGTTTACAGTTATATACTGTACATAATATACATACAAAATGGAAAGTGAAATATGTAGGAAAATTGGGTCCTTGTGTTAAATTTAAGTATACTTTTGGCCAAGCATTTTGTAATCATTGTATACTTTCCTATGTGATATGTAATAAAAACGTATACAATTTGCATAATGGAATATTTCAGAGAACAAATATTGGTATAAGCATGTTGGAGTTGAGTCTTAACCAGGTTTTTATTGTTTGTGGTGTTCATAAGGAGTTTCATAGCAAGATCACCAGATATTATTTTAATGAAGGTTTTAGATTTAAAAATATTGCAAATTACTTTCTAAACGTATATAATATTTTAGTTATTAGATTTATATACATCTTATCAGTAGTACATTCTTCAGATTACTGTAGTACATTCTTCAAATTCCATAATAACAGTAGTTACATTTTACATTTTTATCAAAACATTTGTATTAAACATGCTGGGGTTTCCATAAATGAGCTAAGTACAATAGTAAAGCAGTAGTAAACTCTGTAAAATAAAAAAGCTTCCACCTACAAGACAATATCATAGTATGCTAGTATGCAGCGCATTCTAGCACATTATAAAATACTTATCTAAACACAAAGCCCATCAGCAATGCGCTGTCGCCACTGCAGAGGCTTTCATTTTCGACCGGGTTCGGGTGTCTGAATGGATGATGTCACTCCCACACATGCATACGAGAGACTCGGCCCCGTCACACAGCTCTGAAGGAAAGACAAGTGTATGCCATTCCTACAGAGGGCATGCGCCGGTGATGCCATGGCTGCTGCTCGCAGGAGTATCTCCTAAACCATGGGTCTTCAAACTACGGCCCTCCAGTTGTTCAGGAACTACAATTCCCATCATGCCTTGTCATGTCTGTGAATGTCAGAATTGTACAATGCCTCATGGGATGTGTAGTTTCCGCAACAGCTGGAGGGCCGTAGTTTGAGGATCCCTGTCCTAAACAGTGCACATTTAGGAGATATGCATTTTACCTACAGGTAAGTTTAATGTAAGCTTGCTACTTTAAAATAACTGCACATAGGAACTGATTATTTTGTTATAATTTTATTTCCACTGTATTTTGTCTTTATTCCCCACAATCCAATAATAAAAGTGTCCCTCTCTTGCACCCCGTGACTCTTTTTTATTTACTCTGGATTATAGGAAAAGCAGGGTGTGCAATACCATAATATAACTGTGTAATAGCCATGGAAGTGTGGCTATGAAACAGCCATGGAAATGGGAATGTCAGTCTATGAATCTAGAAGATCAAACACTGATGTGAAATGTTAAATGTGTTCATTGCAGTCCTAGTAGTAACTGCTTGTGGAAAGTTGTATTTTGCAGCTTGCCAATCACTAGATGTGGTGACTGCATTTTGTCTTTTTTAGGCTTTCCCCTCTGTTTTCACCTGATGATTTGACCAGTAACACACTTCCTGTATTAGAGAGGATGAATGAGCTTAGGGGACACAGCAGACAGAAGAATTGTTAATCTAGGGAGGGGGGGGGATGTTATATGGACTTGCATATTTAAATACACTAACAAACTAAAGCTAAACTCCAGTTCAGACTTTAAAATCACTTACAGCAAACAGTTTTGTTTTTCCTTTAATAAATAAAATGTAATGACATTTTCTGAGGCTTTAATTACATTTTAATTGTCAATTCATGTATTCACTAAGTGGTATACAAGCAGGTGGGACAGGAGTCTCTGCCTTGACCAGACACACAAGTTCCAAGTTGTAAACAAATTGTACATTAAATCGCTATCAAGCATCAAGCTATCACCTTATGCCACACCTCAGGGTCACAGATGAAAATCTTTGTTTGTCATATATGTGTTTATTATTATGCTTTTGATTAAAAAAATTATGCAGAGGGTTTATATCATGATAGCTAAATGATTACTGGTGTATGCATTGTAAGTACTGTCTAAATGCAGATCCTGTACACGGTATTCTATTTAAATATACTTTATTGAAGATCAGGAAAATCCATTAATAAGGACATAGATGGCTTTCAGCCAACTTGCAGCCTTAATCATAGCTGGATTTGTGTTTATACTATGGGAATTGAGAACAGGTGGAGGTCCTTCTGTGCATCGGCATCTCCCTATGAAGATTACTTGACAACCAGGTTGAGCAGGTACACTGTTTGCTTTTGTGCATGGTAAGTAGGTCTGAACAAATGTACTCTTTGTATTGTTAGGAAACAAATGCATACATGAAAGTGTAAATGTCCTTCCACTATATTCTCTGTCATTTAGATTGTCAGCTCTCATGATACAGGGCCCTCCTAACCCTCTTGTGTTGAATTAATATAACTGTGCTGTATCCTTTTATATTGTAAAGTGCTGCACAAACTGTTGGTGTTATATAAGTCCTTAATGATAATAATACTCATAATATATTTTGATAGCTGAAGCCGGAGACACTGTTTAAAAGTTGTATCTTAACTACAGTGCCTGCCGCCGAGAATGTGTTTTTAACAAGCCAGCATCGCGCTGAATCTCGGCGACAGGCTGCCGATATCTCGCACTCGCTGGAATAGTAAAAGCACATTCCAGCGAGTGCGTCATAGAAGCGACGGGGATCCGACGCGGATTCCCGCCAATTCTACACGTGGGCGGAGTTTGTTATGAATCCTGATAGGAGAAATCCCCGCCGGATTTTTGAAAGAAAAATCCGGCATGGGTTCCCCCCTCAGGAGCATAACGGGCCCTTAGGTCTGTTATGGGTTGTAAGGAGACCCCCTACGCCAAAAAAACGGCGTGGGGGTCCCCCCAAAATCCATAACAGACCCGTATCCAAAGCACGCCGGCCGGCCGGTCAGGAAGGGAGTGGGGGCGAGCGAGCGCCCCCCTCCCCTGAGCCGTACCGGGCAGCATGCCCTCAACATGGGGGGGTTAGGGTGCTCTGGGGCAGGGGGCGCACTGCGGCCCCCCACCCCAGAGCACCCTGTCCCCATGTTGATGAGGACAGGGCCCCTTTCCCACACCCTGGCCGTTGCTGAATTTGTCGGGGTATGCGGGCGGGAGGCTATCGGAATCTGAGAAGCCCCCTTTAATAAGGTGGGCCCCCAGATACCGGCCCCCCATCTCCCTAAGTGAATGATATGGGGTACTTGTACCCCTACCCAGGTTCACCTGCAAATAAAAAGGTAAACACAAATAAACCACACAGTTTGAAATATTTTATTAGTGCCGCCGGGGGGGGGGTGTGTATGATCGTAAAAAGCGCCCCCCTCCGGCGGGCTTCTGTGGGGGGTGGGTGCCGCCGTCTGAACAAATGTACTCTTCCGCCGCCGGGGGGGGCGCTGTATTGTTAGGAAACGCCCAAATGCATACACCCGGCGGGCTTCTTTCGAAAGTGTAAATGTCCTTCCACTATATTCTCTGTCATTTAGATTGTCAGCTCTCATGATACAGGGGGTCCCTCCTCTCCGGGGGTCCCCTCCCTCTTGTGTTTCTTCTTCTTCTCCAGATGTTGACGCGATGCTTCCTTCCGCTGTTATGCCGGGCGCGCGGCTCGCAGCGAGTATAAGGCTGTGCTGTACGTCCAGTCCCATATGCTCCGTAGGTACCAGTGCTACCGTTTTTTCGGCGTAGGGGGTCTCCTTAAACCCATAACAGACCTAAGGGCCCGTTATGCTCCTGAGGGGGGAACCCATGCCGGATTTTTCTTTATATAAATCCGGCGGGGATTTCCTTAGGATGATAATAATACTCCGCCCACGTGTAATTGGCGGGATCCGCGTCGGATCCCCGTCGCTTCTATGACGGCTTTGTCTCCATCGCTGGCAAGCCAGCTCGAGACACTGGCTCCCGCGATGGGGCTCGTAGGTGGTCAATCTCGCCGAGAAAGGGAGCGAGATTGACACAATATCCCAGTTACCTACTGTATATGCAGTGTAATTAAAACTATATATATATATATATATATATATATATTTTTTTTTTTTTTACATTTTTTTATTTGTGCATATGATTGGCTTATTACAAATTTATTTTAAGTGTGTGTCAGAATTTTTCAAATATTGCTTCTTTTGTATCGTTTGTGTTTGTACGTGGGTGAGTCATATTTGCTCATCACATCATAAGTACTGCATGATCACTGTCCCTCACTGCTCTCCTCATTATAAAGCTATAGGTTAGGTCTGAACTGGCTCTAAACAATAGACTCCATAATTTAAAATGTGACAGCCTGGAAACAGCCAGCAAATATCACATTTACAGTATGCTGTAAAAACAGCTTTCAACCTGGTTGGCAGATTTGTTGGGATGAGCTCTCCGTGGTGCTGAAACTGTGCTTTTACACCGTTTTAGTTGAAGAATTACATTTACTTTTTTTCCTACCTGTGCCCCCTTCACTTACAGACATAACATGCACAGTACAAGGCAAAAGGGCAAGAAACATCCAGCTTGGGTGTGCTTCTGCATTAGAAAGGGAATGATGTGTGGGGTTCCACAAAAGAAGAGTTTATCTCCCCAATGCATCCCCTGCATCATGTTATGATTTATTTTTTTTGTTGTTGCTGGTCCCTATATCACTACTGTATTTTCTTTTGCAGAGTGTTTTCTTACTGCCTTGGATACAAACACAAATAACTTCTAACAAAGATGAAACAACTTCTGGCATTATCTTAAAGTAATATTTGTTAAAGCACGCACCATGAACTTATTTACTATAGGTCCCAATGCCTCATTACTCTGCACTGTGTATTTCCTATTTCCCACTGCCTCATTTTGTACCCTGTGCTGTGCATTCCCGATTCCCCACACCTCATTCTGTACTGTGCATTATGTGTCCCCTTTTCCATACTGCTTCGTCTTGCATTCTGCTCTGTATATTCCCCATTCCACCATTTTCTATTCAACGCTGTGTGTTCCTTTTTCCAAACCTCATTCTGTACTGTGCTGTGCATTCCCTATTACTCATCATTTTTTCCATACTCTGTGATGTGCCTTTCCTATACCCCATGGCCTTATTACTCTGCACTTTATGTTCCATGTTCCACACCTTCACATTCTACATTCTATATTCTGCACTGTGCATTCCCTATGGCATACTGTATCATTCTGCATTCTGCTCTATATGTTCCCTATTCCACACCTCCTCATTCCAAATGCTGCTGTTTGTGTTCCCCATCTTCTCGTTGTGTACTCTGCACTGATCAATACCACCTCATTCTGTATTCTGCTCTGCATGTTCCCTGTTCCACAACCCTTGATTCCGTACTCTGCACTGTGCATTCCCTACTTCACACCATATCATTCGCTATTCAATGCTGAACATTCCTTATTCTATATCTAATGATTCAGTACACTATTCTGTTCATAGCACCTAATTCTGTTCTCTGCGCTGTATATTCCCTATTCTGTCTTGTAAACTTCTTACCAAGGTGTTCACTGTTTCAACAGTTGCTAAGTAGTGCTCAACTATCTTTGTGAAATTCCTCTTTGAGGTAGGATCAGACAAAGTGTTAGCTCTTTTTTTATATTCTCTGTGTGCACAAGAAGCATATGTATTGAAAGAGCTTCAGTTTAAAAAAAATAATTGGGCTGAGAATTGAATTAGTGACTTTTGTAATTAAAGCATATTTTGTGGGTACAAGGACAAGTTTACAGTGCACCTTCAAACCCCTTCTACCCAATGTTTTCTATGTTAGCCTCATCAATGTACTCCTTTCTGTTCTTTCACAATCCTATTGCAATGACATGTTGGAATCTATTTTGTTTGGAATTATAATTATTGTTTCAGGAGACCAAGTTAAGCCAGTGATAGTGACTGCAGCAAGGGAGGGCTTGTTGCATTCACTAACACTAGTAGCAGAGACTACCCTCCTGAAACTGTTTCAAGTGGTGAATCACAGTGCAGATGTATTTGGTATCTGCTTACTTGAGTCCTTTTAAGTACACTCCAAATGTCCAAAAAGTCTTAATAAAGGTGGGGTGTGTTTAGCCTCTAAAACATGCTGTTTTTTTGTTGTTGCTATGAATCATTTTTTTCATTGAAAGCCCTGATTCTTCAATGTCTGTTTGGAGCTCTCATTGTATGTATGATGCTGCAATGTGGCAGGCTGAAGCCATTAGAGGAAATCTTTTTTTTTATCTAAAACAAAAAAGGAAAAATTAATGTTTTGTTTGTGAAACTATAGCATTTTGGATTGGACCTCATGTGAGTTGAAACACAAATTGAGTGAGCTGCCTGTGTCTCATTTAGTGCCTCTAGTGACAGCAGATTGGGGATCTTCTCGCCTAACTTACTGTCACTAGTTTAAAAAAAACATGGCCCCGTGTGAATAATTTATGTACAGAGTTCTGCGAATGTGAGGCCTTCAACTACTGACAGCCAGCCTTTGTGGCTACCGACTTGAAGTTCTCAATGAACTACCAGGACACTGTTGAGGTAGTTCATTGTCACTTCCTGTCAGTGTTTACAAGCTACAAGCAGGCAGCTTACACTTACACTGACAGTCTTCAGGAGTCCTGCATGGCAACAGCAATCTGAAGATTGCGGGTGCATTTTTTCCAGGATCCTAGCAAAAAAAAATGCATATTTTTTAACCTTCAAAAATGTGCATTGATTATTATTTTTTTTACAAAAGTGAACTTATCCTTTAACTTTCCATTCCTGTTCTAGTTACAACTGGAACAACCAGTATTCCCCTTAATCTTCCCTCCCGTGGGGACACAGACAGAAATATAAACCTAACCGAAATGTAATACTTGCACACTTGCTTTTGTTAAGTATGCCAAAGACTGCACTGTAATTACTATTACCTATGTGCTTACACGGGTTTAGGTCTATAAATAAAATATGATTTTTTTTCCCCCTTGAAAGACTAAAATAATTTGTAAACATTTGATAAGAAGAAACATAGTTTTTTTTTTTTAATAATCAATAATTTAAATTCAGGCTTCTTGGGATTGGCAATTTAAACTGATGCTTTTGCAATACTAAATTTTCCAAACAAAGCTATAGCTTGTTAAGAAGATAGTAAGTACTTAACCTTTCCTGCTGCCCATGTCATTGGATTCGGTTAATTTCTTAGAAACAGACCCCCAAAGACTGCAGGGAATCTGATACTCCTAGAGTGATCACCTCATTAGTTACTTGCACTCAGGACTTCAGCAGACCATTTCTTAGAATTGAACAGGCATTCAGCAGTGTGGGTAACTGAAGAGGTAACCATTCAATACCTTATTTTACAGGTATAGTTTAATTTGGGAAGTTTACTATAGCAGCAAGTTCACTTTTGAATTTGAAACACCTTGACAGCCATTATCCAGAAAATGTAAAGTTATTGACAAGTGTTTTGGCATGAAAGTTTATCATACTTAAGTGATCACTTTTTACTTGCTCACGCATCCCCATCTTTCATATACACACCTTAGCTGTGCTCTCTTCTTGCTTCCTTACTCCTCAGAAGTCAGTGCTAAAATCAACTGTGTCAGTCACCCAGGAAAGTGGCATCACTTCCCTGATCATATGACAATAGTTTTACAAGCAGCTGACATGCTCCCACTATATCTAGAAGTGCTGGGTATTTTCACCAACCACAGAAGAGCAAGGACAAACTAGGGAGCACAGATAAAGTAAGCGTAAAGTGGAACTAAACCCTTTGATTTAACAGTTTCAAAAACAGTTACATTTCCAGCACATGCCAGGAATGTAACATTCACATTGGTTGTACTCTCAACCAAACTGTCAAAACATCACTTGGCTGGAGTCATAACTGATCACATGTGCAGCACATGACAGTTAAATGTCAAACAGGGGGCAAGATGGCAGATTTCTTGGCTAAAAAAAGATAATAAGGTTTAGTTCCACATTGAGGTGTTAGGGGATGCCCTTTTCAGAAGCACCATCACATTGCTCTGCATAGGCAACAAAGTGTAATCTTTTTGTATGTTTCAATACAACATGTGGCACTCCAGCAACAAAGTTAGCTAAAATTCTTGCAAATGTATTTAATTGACCATACAAGGAATTATATATATTTTTTTCAGCAAGAGCAAAGTTACACTTTCACTACTGTGTAAAAGTAAGGGAAAAGGGAATGGGAATAATTGCGCTTAGTAAAAATTAGGGTTGTCCCGATACCACTTTTTTAGGACCGAGTACAAGTACCGATACTTTTTTTCATGTACTCGCCGATACCGAATACCGATACTTTTTAAATGCAGCCACGTGTCCCCAAATGCAGCCATGTCCCTCTGAGTTCAGCCATGGTCCCTCTGAGTTCAGCCATGGTCCCTCTGAGTTCAGCCATGGTCCCTCTGAGTGCTCCGCACTCCACCCCGCACTCAAAAAAAAAAAAAGTATTCTATTTAGGTATCGGGAGTATTCGCGCGAGTACAAGTACTAGCGCAAATACTCGGTATCGGGACAACCCTAGTAAAAATGTATATTAGTGAAACAATTAAGGTAGGGTCCTGAGAAGGACACTTTCACTACTGCAGTTTGGAAATAGCTGACAATAATATTTACAGGTTAAAAGCCATCATTTTTTTTTCCAAATGTGAAGATTGCAAGGCATTACGGGTTTGTCTTCAGGTAAAAACATACCCATCCCTTTGTCAAGGAATTAGCTTTCTCAGTGTTAGGCTGCGTACACACGGAGGGACATGTCCGCTGAAACTGTCTGACGAACCGCTTCCAGTGGACATGTCTCCTCCGGATTTTCATCCGACGGCGTGTACACACCATCGGATCAAAATCCCCGCCGGCAGACAGCGCGGTGACGTGGCGGTGACATTGACGCCGCCAAGTCACCGCACCAGGAAGTAAAAAACTTCCACACATGCGTCGCATCCATTCGACGCTTGTGCGGGCAGATATGTCCGCTGGTTAATGTACTAACCAGTGGACATATCCGACGGACATGTCTCCGGCAGGCAAATTTTAAAGCATGCTTTAAAATTTGTCCGCCGGTCAGACATGTCCGCTAGCCCATACACACGATTGGATTTGTCTGCTGAAACGGTCCGTCGGACCAGTTTCAGCGGACAAATTCGATCATGTGTAAGCGGCCTTAAAGTTATTAATTCTTATTAAACATTTTAAATTTGAAGTTTTCTCATCTAATAATCTGCCATAAATGTCCATCACTATAGCTACATATTTTTTCAAGGGTAAATGTAATGGGTTTGTTGCTCTCATGCGGTCTATTTTTGTAGTCTAATCACTGCCACAGAAAATACCTAGAAAAAAGCAAGGACACCTATGTCTTCAGCACCTATTTCATTAAGTTTCAAGAGAGAAACCATTAAATTAAGAGCTTAAAGGCAGCCTTCGGTCAAAACTGAAAATTAAACCTTGAATTGCCTGCAGGTAACAGAGTTTACCTACTTTAGAGAATATCATACTGTTGGGGGCACATGCTTACTATTTCCCAACATTTTACAAACTTAAGAAATGCAGTAAACTCTCTAGCAGGGAATGACAGTTATATACTGTTATATAACACAAAGTTGCAACATACACCCAAAAGCTAGGTTCACAGCTACACATTGTTTAGTGTGTTTGCAGATCTGCAGGAGTGAACTACAATCCATTTAACATTATTTCCTATGGGTCCCATTTACATCTTTGTAGTTTTCTGCAATGTGTTTTTTATTTTTTTTTGGAAAGGCCCTGCACCTTTCCAAAAAAAAAAAAAAAAAACACATTGCAGAAAACTCCATAGACTTCAATGAAACCGGATCTATTATTTCTATAGTGTTGAATCTTTTCTCTATAATGTCCAATCTTGTCCCTATAATGTCGAATCTCTCTATATCGAATTTTTACCCCAACGAAAACGGAAAAAATGCATTTTTTATGTCGGATCTTTCCGTTTTTCGTTTCTTGCGCTTTCGTTATCGTTTGTTAAAACGATAACGAAAAAAACAGATTTTAGGACGAAAATGCATTCTAACGAAAACGAATGCACATGTCTAATAAACAGTCTTTAATACTTTAGTAAAGTCCAATGTATCAATGTTCCTTTGATTATTATATGCCTTCACCAACAAATAGGTATATCATCCAGTAATCTATAGCAACTAATCAAAACTCACACGCCTGAAGCCATATCAATACAAGATATATTCTGATTTGTTTCTATGAGTTACTGAACCTAAGAATTAGCATACAGGTATAAGAACACTTCATTGATAAGGCTGAAAAATGAAGGCCTAAGTCAAGGCCAAATAATTTTTAAGTGCTAGAACCTCTAGTAATGAATCACTATCTGTCATGTATTGGACTTACTCCAGCAAGATGAATTTTGATTCCTTGCACTGTAATTACCCTTCTTTTTTATTGAATAAGGCAAATAATGTTGATTACGCTTAAATGAACCCCTTCCTTATAAGAGCCAGCAGCTGACTCCTTGTGCAGCTGCTGGCTCCCAATCCTGACTGTTATTAATAGCCGTGGTCACCACTGATGATCAGAAATTGATTAGACTGGTTCTTGATCATGTGATCAATTGCCAGCTCTGACATAGTGATCACGGGTAGATTGCAGGCTCCATTGACATAAATTAAAGCCTTCAGCCTACAGATGAACACTGCCATCTATCTACAGTGACATCTATTTAAAGTGGTTCTAAAGGCTCAAGTTTTGCTGCATGAAGGTACAAAACCTCCTCTGTGCATCAGTCTCCCCAGCCCCCCTAATACTCACCTGAGCCCTATCTCAATCCAGCGATGTACACAATTCATTGGCTCCTGCTTCTGTCAATAATAGTCAGTGAGCCAATGAGGAGAGAGAGGGAGCTGGGCCAAGCAGTGTGTCTGTGTATGAATTGACACACAGAGCCGTGGCCCAGGAATAAGTGTTCCTGGGTGCCCCCATTGAAAGCTGCTTGCTCGGGGGGCACTTGACAGGAATGTGGGGCCAGAAGCGCCAGTGATAGACACAAAAAGAGGAAGATCCGGGCTGTTCTGCGCAAAACCACTACACAGAGTAGGTGAGTAAGACACGTTTGTCAATATATATATATATTTTTAAGAAAGCCTTTAGAATCACTTTAAAACATATATATATATATATATATATATATATATATATATATATATATATCATAGCAAACACTATGAATTCTGATATTACAGAGAAATTTGAGTAAAGTTCTGCTATAAAGTGTTTCAATGTCTTGTTATTTTGGGGGTGGATGCATCATTTTAGTTCCAATTATCATTGCTAATAAAGATATGTATTGGAAACAATTATCATACTTGTCTTTACATTTCCTTTCTGCTCTCTTTCTGTCTAACATTTGCAGAAATCTGTTTCCAGTTGGTGAAAATAATTGCACCTTTACAAGTGACATAAAACATGGTTATAAAGAGCTGCATCATATAGGAAATAAAGGTAGGAAAATGGATGTTACAAACCTCTAGGGAACTCATAGATATTGTTGAACCTGTTTCACTTCTTGATAATCCTGCACTGTCATCCAGCTCTGAGGCTATGAAGTTCTTTACTGCTGTGCGAGGTTCAAAAGGAAGGCTCTGCATGTGTTCTTGAGACACAAATTGCGAATCTAAATTTAAACCAAATTGTTCCATTACAGCTGGATTCATGCTAAATTCAGGATTGACTTTGTAGTGTAATAGTCTCTCATGAGGCAAAGTATCCATAGCAATGTTCATTTTATTCTCATCTTTCATGTGCGGTTGCATGTTGCCAGAGCCTCTTGGCATTACAATATAGTCACTTTCTAGCATTCGGTCCTGGGGGTGGACCATATCTGTGTCTCCCATTCTGAGGTTGTCATCTGTGCATAAGTACACAGTTCGTCTTAATTCGCTATTCTCTTTTTTCAGACACTGATCCGCCATCTCGCTCATACTCATGGGCATATGCAAAGCAGATGGTTGCTGAATAATAACTTTAGAAATGATGTTTCCAGGCAAGGTAGAGTAGCTCATTCCTTCTGTGTTCACTGTCTTTTCCTCCTCGTCGTCATTTAGAGAAATCCTGGAGAGAGTTCCCGTTATTGTAGCAGCTCTGCAGGGGCCAATGTCCTTGTGTAAAACTGCAAATTGAAAAGTGTTACATTTCCATTATAAACATGCCGGTATTATCTTTAGCATAAAAACTGTTATAACTATAATATTTTGCATTAAAATACCCTGATTGGAAAGCTGCTTTTACGCTCTTTATTAGCATACACTGCAGCTTAGTTTGATCACATTTGACATGTAATCTTCTGTTCATAATTGACTTGTCTGCGCTGTTTATTCTGAGGAAGCACCTCATTGTTTATACTTGTGTTTTTCCAATGGTTCCTGGAAGATCAGCTTTAGGTGAGCTACATAATATCTACACTATAGACTCAATAAAATATGCATTAATAGAATTAATTCATTATACATTGAAGCACATATATGTGATTACATTTTGAGGCTAGCACTCACTGGTGTTACTCGCAGTTGTTATTCTGCTTTGACATTATACTTTCAAGGACACAAGCACAGTGAACATAATATGGACACTTTTAATATTCTAGGGCAGCAGGTGAGGAAGAAAGATGCCTATAAATCTGATGGCATAAAATAGGGTCTATTGATGCAATCATTTGACGGAGGCTACTGTTACTGTCACATTACACTTCAACAACACATACTGGCATGTTCAACGTTCCTATGACATCTCACTTTCTACAAGTCTAATATTTTTATCACTATGCCTTTTTAATAGGATACTTTCAGAATATAGATTGAACTGCATATATAGCAAACATTTCTTGAAGTAGGAGTAGCATTTTTCAAAGGAAGCAAATGGTGAATGTTCTCTAGATCAAAAACATAGAATATATTTAAAATGACAATGGATAATTGAAATTCCTTACCTTAGCATTTTCAGTTTATTGTATTATAATACAATTCAAGCTGTATTTAAATATGTTAAATGCTGTTTAATATACAATACATGTGTGCAATGAGTATCTGATGATGTCTCCAGAGTAGTCTTGGTAAACAGTTATACAGTTTGTTTACACCACCAAGCCAATGGCTTTATTACCTTCATATCAGTGTCTGCAAGCTATATTAAAGTGGTTGTAAAACCTCCCTTTTTGATTTTTTTTCATAAAAATAACAAACGTGCCCCTATACTTACCTCCTCTGTGCAATAGTTTTGCACAGAGCAGCTTGTTCCTCATCCTCTGGGGTCCTCCGCTGGCACTTCAGGCCCCTTCTTTTTATTGTGTGCCCCTAGGCAAAGCCGCTTTGCCTGGGGGTACTCATGTGTGCTCACTCGCGATTCCCGCTGCTGTGTCCATTGACACAGACAGCAGGACTTGGCCCTGCTCCTATGTCATGGGATTTGATTAAAAGCAGCGGGAGCCAACCAAGTAGGAGCCGCTGTGCTCATGCACAATTCTGGATTGGATGGGCTCAGGTAAGGAAAATAGGTGGCCTGGGGGGGTAGCAGAGAAGGTTTTTCACCTTAATGCATAGAATTAGCATTTGGGAGAAAACCTTAAGGCTTTAAAGTATAAATAGTATACTAAAATGCAGAGTTTGCCAAGCTGTCTATGATGTGGAGCACTTGGGCCAGATTCAGATACAGTATTTGTGGTGTGTTATGGCTTGCATTACTTTTTTGAATAGGAAGCGAGTACCTTTTCGGTGGTCCTTGCTTCCACTTTCAAATTTTTTGTCTAGGCGAGGATGACACACCTTTGGCCCCACCACCCCACATGCATAATCCAGGGATATACTTCACTTCAGGAGGCTAGAGGTCCAGTCTCCATGCAGCCCTTACAGAATAAGTTTACCTTTTCAGAAGAACTAATAAATGCACTTTTTTTGCAGGTAAAAAAATGTGCATTTATTATTTTTTGTTGCAGGGGCCTGTAAAGCTTTGCACCAGTGATCAACAGATCACTAATGCCATGCAGATCTCCTGCAGATATGTCAGTGTATAGGCTTGCATGTACCTCACATGAGAGAGCTGTCTTGGTAGTCCATTGAAAACTACAAGCCGACAGCCACAAAGGTTTTCCATTCACAGAGTGCTATGAATGAGTGGCACAGCCAGGTGGGAGAATGCCTGCACGGCTACAAAAATAAATAAGTAAATTGACAGCTAGTGGGTGAAGACAAACCCCCTGCTAGCTAGCACTTGTAGTGCAAAATGTATTTGCCTTTAGTAAATAACCCCCATAGTCTAAACTAGTTTTTTTCATTCAGGGTGCCCAAGGCACCACTAAAGGAACTTGCCTTAAAAATGCCCAAAAATTGTATACAATCCAGGGGGTGGATCAAGCCTGCTTAATAGTTTCACATAGCCACAGTGCTTTGTGCACCTTCTAGCCGTCGGTGTCCAAACAGCTGATGACATCATCAGTTGATAAGTTCCTCTAAACTGTCCATAATTTTAAAGGGCGGTTCAAGACTGTCCATAATTTTAAAAGGTGCCTTGACTGAAAAAAGTTGAGAAACACTGATCTAAACACATTGTAGGTCAATGGAGCTTTTATGATTTTTGCTATATGCATCTTTAGGAAATTGCATTAAATATAAAACTGTACAATAGATAATCATGCTTGTTCCTAAAAGTGCACACTTTATAAAGGATATTAATTCAGATAGACATCCGCCACTAATTTACTGGTGGATGTTAAAGTGGAATAAAACCCAAAAACAAAAATGTAATATATTGCAGCTTACCAATCATTAGATGTGGTATTTTTTTGGGCTTTTTTTTCCTGTTTTCACCCAGTTATCTGGCCAGTAACACACCTCATGTATTAGTGTGTCCTCACTCAGGAAGAATGAGCACAGGGGAACTTTGGACAGCAGAATTGTCAGTATTGGGGGAGAGTAGTGTTAGATGTACTAGCAGATTTAGATACACTAACAAAGTAAAGCCAAACTCCAGCTAATACTTAAGGCCGCATACACACGATCGGTCAAAACCGATGAAAACGGACTGAAGGACCGTTTCATCGGTCCAAACCGATCGTGTGTGGGCCCCATCGTCAGTTATCCTTCGGTCAACAAAAAGAGAACTTTCTATAAAATTTGACTGACCAATGGGTCAACGATGGGTCAAAACCAATCGTTAGTATGCAAAAGCATGAGTTAAAAGGCCGCGCATGCTCAGAATCAAGTCGACGCATGCTTGGAAGCATTGAACTTAGTTTTTTTCAGCACGTCGTTGTGTTAAAACACGTAAACGTCACCGCGTTCTAACACGATCGTTTTTTTAACCAATGGTATGTAGGCACATCAGACCATCAGTCAGCTCCATCGGTTAACCGATGAAAGTGGTCCTTAAGACCATTCTCATCGGATGGACTGATAGTGTGTAAGCGGCCTTATGAGCAGTTGCAGCAAACAGTTTTTTTCCTTTTGAGATAAATGTTTTACATAAATATTAATTTATGGAATTAATGGAAACCATGGGGTTGATTTATCTTTGCTACCGTAAAGTGTAACTTTGAGCAAGAGAAAAAAAATACATAAAAAAATACAGTATATAATGAAATCTATCACTAGCATCAGCAGGACAGTTTTTATTTTCCTGAGTCTACAGGAAATATAGGTTTTGTACTTGTTAATCCTATAAGTAAGTCGATCCCTTTTTTCTACTTCCTGCAATATGGGTGGCAACACTATTCCTTTTGCTTTGAAATCGCAAAGCAGCATTATTAATCTGTTGACAGTATAATCTTAGAGGGGTAATCTTAGAGGGTCTTGTGGTTTTAAATGGGGATTGATTTAATAAGGGATTGTGACTTTGGAAGTGCAGGTGCTCCAGAGCTTAGTAAATGAGAGGACACTCTCCATCATCCCATCACGTGCAAGCAAAAATTATGGGTTTTTTTTTGTATTTTCCTTGCATGTAATTGGATATTTTTGTAAAGTGAAGCTTTGCCTCATTTACTAAGCTTTGGCGCAACTGCACTTGCAAACTGCACAGTCTATATGCATTTAGTAAATCAGACCCAGTGACTTTAAGAAAGTTAAAAACAAAGAAAAGCCAAACCCTAACAATTTGCAGGTACAGCACCGAGTATGGCATTAAACCCAAAAGCAAACATTTATTATATTGCAGCTTCCCGATTGTTGGATTTGATGGCTGTATTCATTTTCTTTTTTAATCTTTCTTTTCTTTATTCTTTATTTTCACCTGGTGATCTGGCAAGTAAGTGTGTTGTTTTTTTTAAAAAGAACAAGCTTTCTTGCAGTTGCAGGTATGAGACCAACCATTTAACACTGGCAGGGGTGCTTACAATTGTCTGCTTTTATTTACTCATGGAAAACTTTTATCCCAGGAGGAAAAAACAGTTTGCTGTAACAGCTTATAAAATGTTAGCTGGAGTTTAGCTTTCGAATGTGGCAATGCTGCTGTTCAAATCTACAACATATTTCATTTCTTGTTTTTGGTTTAAAAACACGTTAAATCATGTGAGTAAAAGCTAACAATTTTAAATCCCCTTTAATAATAAATGCTATATCTCAACCCTTTTATCTGTAACTTTTGATTGACAAGCTTGGTCTGTTACAGGAAATTTAAAAATTACAGATCCACTGGCAGGAAAACTGTGCTGCAGGGGGAACCAAAAAAAGCTAAATCTGATGTGTTAATGCATGTGACAAACTGCTTCTTATATCTAATTTGTGTGTTTTTTTATGGTTACACTTTACATTAACAAAGTTAAGTTGTGTTTAAAAGGTCACTAAAGGATTTTTTTTAGCTAAATAGCTTCCTTTACCTCACTGCAATCCTGGTTTCTTGTTCTCATTGTTAGTTTTTGCTTTGAAGTTGCTGTAATCCTTCTCTGATCTCCACACTTCCTGCTTGTCTGTTTCCTTATGAAAAAACTCATGGGATCTTCTCTCTGTGGTCTCTGATCAAGAAGGTGTGATCACTGTGTGTCTAAAACCCCTCAAAACCAGATTCATTTTAAAAACAAACACTGCCCTGTGTTTGTTTGTCTTTGTTCTGTGTGTCTCTGTACTTCACCGAAACATAAAACTAGATTAAAAACTAAACTGAAACTGCAGGCACATTATATGATTGATTTGTATATATTTTTAATAATTTTTAAAAGGAATCAGTTAACTATTGTGTCTCTATACCCTGTAAACTGTCATTTCAGCAAAAAATAAATAAAAATCCTTTACAACTCCTTTAATTATAATGCAGATTTATGTGCAATGAAATAAAAAAAAAATATGTATACCCCTTACCCATGACTAGTTGATTGCACTAAGCTAAGCTAAGCGAATATCCTATACTTCTTTGGTACATAGGCTGCAATATGTTTTTATTGCATAATAGTAAATTACAGAAAAGTATCCAGTATGTGGTTTGTAATAATATTGCAATATTTGCAGAACTGTATTAAGGATATTTAACTTGTACTGTATTTAAATATTGCATTGTGTTGCCTAAAGGCTACCATGCTTTACTTTGTTTAAAGGAAAACCTGAAACCAAATACCAATTTACATTCTCTGTCTTCATTTTTCATTTGCTTTTTGTGAAAGTATTATTCCCAACTTAGATACATGTCATATTTGTTTGTTCACTGAAGTGAAAAAACTTTCCTGTTCAAGCAAAAATAATTATTCCCTCGAGAAATGTGTTTTGTAACTTCTGCTGGGCACTATCAGTTCTATTCCTAGTTGTCTTTAAATAGGTGATCTTCTTTTGTTGCCACCAAATGAAATATTTGTGACTTTCCTTTTAACAGAGAACAAACATTTCAATGACAATTACTACATTGTATGTGGGGATGGAGGCTGTGAATATCTCAAATGGCTAGATATTCAAAAAACATTCCAAACCTGTGCACACTGCACTAATGTATCAGACAAATAGACTATCCTAGGAATCCAGTACATTCTGAAATGCTTTGCTGCATATTCATTTACAAATCTGGCATTTTGAAAATCTTAATAATTTATTGATAGTGTAATTGCTTAGATCAATTTATACATATTCACTTCAGGAACAAACTAATAAGCAAAGCGTAAACTGGTAATTTTGCTTAAAACAAATGCAATACAAAACTTCAAATTTTTGGGGGGCTCTGTCAAAGAGTTTATGTGTAATTAGACTAAGTAATAAAGCTTCTCTAGAGTGCAGGTTTGCATCTGGGATAATATTAGTTACTAGATGAATATTATCCGTAACTAATCTGTTAGGAATTAATCCTGATTGGTCAAGGGAAGTAATGCCATGTACATACGATCAGAATTTCTGATGGGATAGAATCCGGTAGAATTTTCCATCGGAATTCCGTTCAAGCTGTCTTGCACACACACTGTCAGACCAAATTCCGACCGTCCAAAACACGTGACGTAAAACACTACGACGAGCTGAAAAAAATGAAGTTTAATGCTTCCGAGGATGCGTCAACTTGATTCTGAGGATGCATGTTTTTTTCTTCATTGGAGTTCCACACAGACGATCGGAATTTCCGTTCATGTTCCATTTCTAAACTCTGACGGAAAAAAGTCTGATGGGGCCCACACATGGTCAGAATATCCAATGAAAAAAAAGAAATTCTGATCATGTGTACAAGTCATAAAGGTTGAAATTATGGAGGTAAGTCTGTCAGCAAGGACAATACTGAAAATCTTGAAAACATTATTGATCACCGATAGAGGGCTATAATTTTGTGGTAAACGTGGTCCTTATTTGGCGCTGGAAGTAAAGACATGCTGGCCAAAGTATCTCCTTGGGAAAGTAATGACCTTGTAAGATAGAAGTTAAATTAGAAAATGTAATCTAAGGCTCAAAATGGGAGATTAGTGCTTAAAGTAAGCAATAGTAAAGCCTTCTGGTCCTGGGGCAGTAGTATGTTTTAGGGATTTAATAACCCTTAAAATGTCTTTCGTACAAAGAGCATTAAAGTGTTTGTAAAGAATGAAGGATTTTTACCTTCATACATTCTATGTATGAAGGTAAAAAACCTTTTCTGTGCAGAAGTCGCCCCCCTAGCCCTCCTAATACTTACCTGAGCCCCTTCGCGATGCAGCAATGTTCATGAGAGCTTCAGCTTGATAAGGATATTTTTATATTGGATTTGTATTTCTGTCTTTCTAGGCATTTGGTAACCAACTCCTATATGGTTACCAGTGATAAAACAAGATCTATAAAATGGTGGTGGAGTCACAAGCAATGTATTTCAAAGAGTGGGAAAGAGTAAAAACCTCTGTCAGGTTTTTATTGCTGTCTTGTCTGTCTTGTTTGATCACCAGGAGAGGAAGTCAGGGAAAGCTTTCGAAACAACTACAGGCATACCCCACTTTTAAGTACACACTAGGGTTTATTTACTAACACAGGAAATCACAATATCAGGCTCACTTCTGCATAAAAAACAATAAGCTTCTAACCCCAGCTTGTTCAGTTAAGCCTGGTAATAAAACCTGGAAGCTCATTGGTTTGTGTGCAAAAGTGAGCCTTATATTGCGCTTTCCAGCTTTAGTAAATAAACCCCATTGTGTACTTAAAAGTGGGGTATGCCTGTATTGTGTGGATTTTTCCAGAGTATCATGCACTTTTTGAATCATGATTTCCTTATACCTAAAGGGTTTAATTATCTGCATTATATTCATGAAATCAAAAGGCAATGAATCTGTGTCTATCGAATCTGCGGTCGAATCTGCCTAACCTTAACTCTATTAGTCCAAGATTATTCTACATAGAGAGGAAAGATTCGACATAGAGAGAAAAGATTTGACATTATAAAGACAGTGTTGGGGTAGACCATTCGATATGAACGACAAAGATTAGACGAAGCAGCGGAAAACATACACACTTTGAATCTGTCATTGAAGGCTTATGGTGTCTGTCAAAAGTTCTAAGAAGATTCGACAAGCAGCTAAACTGTACGATCCCGCAATCGTACATTTCTGGTCAAATGCTCAGCCCATAGAAGAATTTGAATGTTGGGTGACTAGTAATAATAATTTATAAATATAATTATTACTAGTGTCATACAATTAGAATTCTTCTATTGCTTGTAGGCGGAACATTCGACCGGAAATGTACAATTGCGGTGTCACATAGTTTAGCTGCTCCGTCAAATCTTTTTAGAACATTCGACAGACACCATAAGCCTTCAATGACAGTTTTGACCTTAATTAACCACTTGACCACTGGGCACTTAAACCCCCTTCCTAACCAGACCAATTTTCAGCTTTCGGTGCTCTCACAATTTGAATGACAATAACTCAGTCATACAACATTGTACCCATTTGAAATTTGTGTCCTTTTTTTCCACACAAATAGAGCTTTCTTTTGGTGGTATTTGATCACCTCTGGGTTTTTTATTTTTTGCGCTATGAAAGAAAAACGACTGAAAATTCTGTAAAAAAAAAAACTTGTTTCTGTCATATTAGCAGGTTATTTCTCACACACAGCATATGCATACCACAAATTACACCCCAAAACACATTCTGATATTCCTCCCGAGTATGGCGATACCACATGTGTGAGACTTTTACACCGCGTGGCCACATACAGAGGCCCAACATGCAGGGAACGCCATCAGGCGTTCTGGAACACCCAGACCAATTCTGACATTTCTCTCCTACATGGAAAAATCATCATTTATTTGCTAGAAAATTACATAGAACCCCAAAACATTATATATGCTTCTTTAGCAAAGACCCTAGAGAATACAATGGCGGCCGTTACAACTTTTTATCTCGCACGGTATTTTCGCAGAAATTTATTGAACGGGCGTTTTTAAAAAAAAACAGTTTTGTGCTTAAAACAAAACAAAACAAAGTTAGCCCAATTTTTTTTCATAATGTGAAAGATGAAGTTACGCCGAGTAAATAGATACCCAACATGTCACACTTCAAAATTGCGAACAATCGTGGAATGGCGCCAAACTTCGCTACTTAAAAATCCCCATAGGCGGTATTGCAGAGTATTGGGGTATTGCAAAGTATCATGCAGGGTATTGGGGTATTGCCGAGTATTGGGGTATTGCCGAGTACTGGGGTATTGCCAAGTACTGGGGTATTGCCGAGTACTGGGGTATTGCCGAGTATTGGGGTATTGCCGAGTATTGGGGTATTGTTGAGTACTGGGGTATTGTTGAGTACTGGAGTATTGCTGAGTATTGGGGTATTGTTGAGTATTGGAGTATTGCTGAGTATTGGGGTATTGTTGAGTACTGGAGTATTGCTGAGTATTGGGGTATTGCTGAGTATTGGGGTAATGCCGAGTAATGGGGTATTGCAGAGTATTGGGGTATTGTTGGGTACTGGGGTATTGTTGGGTATTGTTGGGTACTGGGGGATTGTTGGGTATTGTTGGGTACTGGGGGATTGTTGGGTACTGGGGGATTGTTGGGTACTGGGGGATTGCAGAGCTGGAATGGATTGAGGGATGGCTGGATCTGTGACTGCATTTGTCACAGATCCAGCCACAGCTCAGCTGCTGACACCCCGCTCCCCCCCCTCTCCTCGCACACTGTACCGAATGGTACAGAGAGGAGAGGGAGGAGAGGGAGGAACCGGCGTCATCAAATGACGCCGGTTTGTTTACAAGTGATCGCGCCGTCATTCGACGGTGCGATCACGTGGTAAACGGCCGCTATAAGCGGCAATTTACCGTGATCCGTGATACGCCGGGTCTTCTAGACCCGGCGAGCACGGACACTTTTGCGAGCGCGTCCCAGGGGACGCGCAATCGCGGAAGTGAAGGACGACGTCCCAGGGACATCGTGTCAAGATAACTCCACCGCACCGTAGCAGTAAAATGCTTATGGCGCGGTGGGAAAGAGGTTCATTTGGATTTTCGGACAAATGTATTTTTTAACTAAACAAAATAAATAAAAACGAATTTCGGGAGTCACTAAATTAATCATTTTTTTTGGACGAAAACAAAATTCCAAAACAAAATATTTCAGTGTACACATGTCTAATAAATGATACACACATTACTTTGTCATTTATTTATGTTCCTATTGTAATTTGGGCCAGCAGCCATTTTCTAAGAAAGTGTTTCTCAACTCCAGTCCTCAAGGTGCCCCGACAGGTCATGTTTTCAGGCTTTCCATTTTTTTTGCACATGTGATTTGATCAGTTTCACTATCTTAGTAATTAGTTCAGTCAGTTCACCTGAGGGAAATACTAAAAAATTACCTGTTTTGGTGCCTTGAGGACTGGAGTTGAGAAACATTGTTCTAAGACAACCTAACACACTTTTTTTCCCTGCAGACACGCCAGAGTACTCTTTACACAAGTGTTGCTAGAGTTTTTAGTCTATTTGAACTTGAACATGTATTACAGGCTGTTCTAGAAATGTACATAGCATATTACTGGTAGCTGTTGTGGGGAATATGGCAATGTCTACAGAGTAATCCTATATGGAAGGATATATGCCATTGCTTAACTTTCTTTCCTTATGTATTAGTCTTTAGCTGTCATGCTGACCCACTAATTTCAACACTCTGAGTCATGAAGTTGCACAACTATGGAGATTAGGGCCCAGATTCACAGAGCAATTACGCCTGTCTAACTGGTGTTAGACAGGAGTAATTTCAAATTTTGTGCGCCGTATCACTAGTTTGAATCTTCAAACCATGATACGGCGGCTTCGGGCTTCGATCCGAGAGGCTTACGTCTTCGTAAGCCTTCTGAACTACGCTGCGATATTTTTGCGGCCGCTGGGAGGAGTCCGCGTCGTTTTCAGCGTCGGGATATGCAAATGACTTTTTACGGCGATCCACGAAGATACGAGTGGTCTTTGCAATCGCTTACGTCATTTTTTTGCTACGTACTGTTAGACCAGCTTTTTGCTGGTCTAACGGTGCGTAGCCCATGTTAAGTATGGCCGTCGTTCCCGCGTCAAATTAAATTTTTTTTTTTTTTTTTTACGTAACTCGTTCGGGAATAGGAATGTCTGTAAACGACGCTACTCAAACAACGAATGACGTAACAACGTGATTTCGCACAATGCACGGCGGGAAATTTCTGAACGGAGCATGCGCAGTTCGATCGCCGTGGGAACGCGCCTATTTTAAATGCTTCACGCCCCCTACTCGCATAGATGGCTTGCGCCGGGAGAAATACACTATGCCGCCGTAGTTTACTGGACAAAATCTACCGGGATTCCACGTAGAGCCAGGTAAAATACGGCGGCGTAGTGTATTTCTGATACTCTACGCGAATCTAATTGTATGTGAATCTGGGCCCAGGAGTTTTTGAACTTGACTCTCAATTCACAAGATATGGTGTTTCTTGTTACAACACTGGGACTAATTATGTGACTACAATTCCAACTTAGCTTGTACTATCTATACAGATGACGGTTTTCTTTAGAGTTTCACTGTAAAATGACATGTTTTATTCACCTAGAAGCAAAACACGTTTTCTTCTGCAGATAGATGTTTAGTAAGAAATGTCAAGATAAAATATAAAAACAGCAGCTGATCTGTTACTGTATATTTCCTCACAAATAATCTAAAATGTTAACATCTCTCAAATCATTTTGTTTGAAATTAAAGGATTATAGGCACAGTTTACTAAGCTATAGTATTTGTTATATGCCATAATGTTTGTTGTTTCGGCAATAGCAGCTGAAAATGACAGTCATATTTCTGAGAGTAACAATTGTTATGGTAAATAACACATGTGTTATAGCTTGGTGAATTGAGCCAAGTGTTTTATTTTAGAGAAGTGACAGGGCCCAAAGGTCTTTGTCTTGCCCATACTGATATCACAGGGCAGTTCTAAAAATGCTAAGCAATATGCTTACTGCACAGATTTTTTAGTCACTGTAATGAATAGCAGAATTGCAAAATGTAAAGTATTACTGCAAAGACAGCTAAGTAGATCATTCAAGTGAAATATTGACCATAAAAGCTTTAAAAATGTAATTTTATGATTTATGGTTAATACTAGAATTTCTGATATACACTAGAATTTGGCTGGTGGTTTTTACATTTAGTTTATACAATACAATAATCTTTCTGTTGCATGTTTTCACAGTGACAAGCGGCATTTTATCTCAATTTTGAAAAATTACTAAGAGCGCTACCCATTTTTTTCAGCAACAGGGAATCTAACAGTCTCTGTTTGTAATCATAAACTTGTACTATTCTCACAGAGTTGTATCGATTTTTCAGTTGATATATGCTCTTACCTGACCGGCAAGCAATGTCCACATCTTTTTCAAAGTCTGTCTGTTATTGAGAGAAAAAAAAAGCAAAAGGTATGCATATTAATCACCAGTGCACTTTATTCAAATAGCATTGCTTATAGAACAACTTGCACTAACATTGATATATTGAGGCTGATTTACTAAAAGAGTTAAGAAAGTGCACTAAAAAAGCATGGAGATCCACTTCACCTATGAATGTGCATTTATCAAGTGCAGATAAAATATATAAATGGCAATCTGCTTTTGAGATGTAAATCTTCCTCTTTGATAGGCCTCTTTCACACCTACGGAACATATATCCGCTATTTCATCCATCCGTTTATGGATTAAAAAGGCACATACATTGATCCCTATGAGATAGCGGGTGTCAGCAGGTGAACATCCGCTGACAGCAGATCTCATCAGTTTCCGCAATGCTCCGATTCTTCAGACGGAGGAAAATCCTATTTTTCCATCCATCTGCGGTTTGTACCCAGTGAACACGAACAGACGGTCCGTGTTCATCCGATCCCCCCATAGGGGAGAGTGAAGATCTGACAGGGTGGTCTCTGCACAGTATTCGGGCCCGCCCTGTCATCCGCCAGCTCAGTGGGGATCAGCGGTGCGTTCCCCACTGAGCAAGCAGAGATTCAAGGCGGCGGATCATCACAGTTCCGTCCCGTGTGAAAGGGCCCTTTTTGAGTAACCATTTTCAACTCCTTTCAACTCCTTTAGTAAACCAGGTATATGGTTTGGGGAAGGCTTCAAAAGGCATTTCTTGCACTGAAGGTTATGACCCTTACTATCACTGTGCTTTAATGAAATGTAAAAGTTAAAGCATAACTCCATTTTTGTTGCAAAAAAAAACATTCCAGACTGGGTGATCTATTTCCTCTACAAGGATTTTAATTAACTTTGTTGCAGGTTCCTACCTTTTGTTATGCTGAACCCTAAAATGCATATCAATTGTAGGTCAAGAAATTTACATTCCCATTATTGTTGAAGGCAATGTAGGCAAAAAGGCTCAACTTATCACATATGATGGAAATGTCCTAAACTCTGAAAATTGTGGACTGATGTCACTTTCATAAAATCTGTTACTAACATTTCCTTCTCTCCTACATTGCAGGCAATCCTGCTGGGCATGGACCACCATTGCTGGCCTCCTAAAATACACACTCTTATTACGGACATATTCATAGCTAGAGATTCGCAAACGATTCAGCCCGAGCATGAGTTTGCCGAACACCTGAATTTGCTGGGTGGTCGCTACGACAAAGCTTTGTGTTAGCTGGTTGTTAGGGAATGGAGCCGCGAAGCTGGCTGCCGTGTCTTTAACAACAGATGAGTCATCAGCTGTCAATATGTTTCCCGCTCACAGCAAAAAAAATAAGAAAACAACGGAATTATTTGCAAGTAATTAGCCATGAAAGGGGTAATGGGGGTCTGGGTACTGCCCTAGGAGACATGTATTAACCAAATACATGGCTGCCAAATGACCGGGACAATGCGTTGCTTTAACTGACAATGGTGCGGTCGTGCGAAGTTGCTTCCAAAGAAAATTTACATAATTTTTTCCCACAAATATAACTTTTTTTTGGTGGTATTTGATCACTTCTGCAGTTTTTTTTTTTTTTGTGCTATAAACAAAAATAGTGCGACTATTTTGAAAAAAAAGCAATATTTTGTACTTTTTGCTATAATAAATATCCCCATTTTTTTTAAAAAAAGCAAATTTTATTAAATATTCTTCTACATATTTTTGGTAAAAAATTGCAATAAGAGTATATTGATTGGTTTGTGCAAAAGTGCCGATGGACACCGTGATTAATGGTGGATTTACATCGAGGGACGCTTTTTTTCTGTTTTAATAAAAGGACTTGTCAAAAACTGTTTTTTCTTTCAATCTTTTTTTGTTGAATGGGTACGGGTACAATGTACCTGATACCCATTCACATAGGAAGGAGCGGAATCTGGGGGCCCACTCGTTAATGGGGGCCTTCAGATTCCAATAAGCCCCCCACCTGCAGACCTTGACATTGACAGCCCAGGATTGTCGAGAAGATACCCATGTCCCCATCAACAAAGCACCTACACCCCATGTTGGGGGCATGTGGCCTGGTATGATTCAGAAGGGGGCCTGCTTGCCCGTCCTTCCTTTTCCTGATGTGCCAGGCTGCATGCTTGGGTAAGGGTCTGGTATGGATTTTGGGGGGCCCATGCTGTTTTTTTTTTACACATTTTGGCCTGGTGTTCCCCTTAAAATCCATACCAGACCCAAAGGACCTAGTATGCACTGGGGGTGTGCTATTTTTCTCCTTATCTTTTAAAAGCCGGATGACAGTAACCGTTTAGTATGTTCTATATATGCTACAAATGTGCCACTTTACAGGCACATTGAGGGGGGCCCCCAGGCACGATATTTAACCACTTAAGACCCGGACCAATACGCTGGTAAATGACCCAAGGTGTTTTTGCGATTCGGCACTGCGTCGCTTTAACAGACAATTGCGCGGTCGTGCGACGTGGCTCCCAAACAAAATTTGCGTCCTTTTCCTCCCACAAATAGAGCTTTCTTTTGGTGGTATTTGATCACCTCTGCGATTTTTATTTTTTGCGCTATATACAAAAATAGAGCGACATTTTTGAAAAAAAAACACTAATTTTTTACTTTTTGTTAAAAAAAAATCAAATAAACTAAATTTTAGTCAAACATTTAGGCCAAAATTTATTTAGCCACATGTCTTTAGTAAAAAAAAAAATCTCAATAAAAAAAAATAGCTACCTAGCGGGAACAGCGACACTAATACAGCGATCAGAAAAATGATCGCTTAGTGACGCTGGCAATAGGGAGTGAAAGGGTTAACTAGGGCGGTGATCAGGGGGTTAAAACTTTATTAGGGGGGGTGGGGGGGCTATCCTGAACCTAACACTAACTGTTTTTTACACTGCCTGTCACACTGACACTAAATGCAGTGATTAGATCACAAGGGGTTAATATGCCTATGTGAGTGTGTGTCAGTGTTGTGTTGGTGCACACTTACTTGTGATGTCTTCTCTCATCAGCAGCGCTGGGAAACAGCGCTGCGATGAGAGAATACATCATTTCCTCCTTCCTGTGTAAACACAGGAGGAGGAAGTGACAGGTTGGGAGCGCGCTCCCATTGGCTGGGAACGATCGCGGGGGGGCGGGTATTCGCCGACATCCGCCCACAGATCCCGGATCGCTCCCGGAGCCAGGGGGACCCCCGCACGCCACGGAGGGGGTCCCGATGGGACCCCCGAACCGCACTTAGGCGGGGACGTAAATTTACGCCCTTGTGCCTGTACGTGCCATTCTGTGGCCGTATATGTGCGTGCGGGGGTCCTTAAGTGGTTAAAGGAATTTTTCATTTTCATTGTTGCACTTTAAGCATCATTAAAATCACTGCTCTGGGAAAAACGATTGTTTTTAACCACTACATTACCGAGCCTATTTCTGAGATTTACTGTTTACATGTTAAAAAGATTTTCTTTGCTACAAAATTTCGTAGAACCCCCAAACATCATATAACACCCTAGAGCAGTGTTTTTCAACTCCAGTCCTCAAGGCACACCAACATGTCAAGTTTTCAGGATTTCCCTGAGATGAGGCAGTGAAACTGATCAAATCACCTGTGCAAAATAATGGAAAGCCTGAAAACATGACCTGTTGGTGTGCCTTGAGGACTGGAGTTGAAAAACACTGCCCTAGAGAATAAAATGGTGGTTGTTGCAATACTTTCTGTTACACCATATTTTGCGCAGCGGTCTAAAAAGCACACTTTTTTTGGGAAAAAATACACCTTTTGGAATTAAAAAATAAGACAATGGTAAAGTTAGCCAATTTCTTTTTAATATTGTGAAAGATAATTTTACGCGGAGTAAATTAATACCCAACACTTCAAAATTGCACCCGCTCATGGAATGGCGACAAACTTTTACCCTTTAAAACCACCATAGGCGACGTTTAAAAAATTCTACAGGTTGCATGTTTTGAGTTACAGAGAATTATTTCCCTCACTCTACCGTTTGTGGCAATACCTCACATGTGTAGTTTGAACACTGTTTTCATATGCGGGCGCTACTCACGTATGCGTTCGCTTCTGCATGCGAGCTCGGAAGGACGTGGCGCGTCTAAAAAAAAAAAAAAAAATCTTATTTATTTTACCTTTTATTTTTTATTTTTTCACTGTTCTTTAAAAAAAAATGTGTCACTTTTATTCCTATTACAAGGAATGTAAACATCCCTTGTAATAGAAAAAAGCATGACAGGTCCCCTTAAATATGAGATCTGGAGTACAAAAGACCTCAGATCTCATATTTACACTAAAATGCAATAATAAAAAAAACAAATTGTCATTTGAAAAAAAATAATAATAAAATGTTCCTTTAAGAGCTATGGGCGGAAGTGACGGTTTGACGTCGCTTCTGCCCTGCAATGACTTGGAGACGGGCGGGGGCCATCTTCCCCTCACTCGTCTCCATGTCAGGCTAGGGACAGGTCCGGATCGCCTCTGCTGTTACCTTTGGCCACGGTAAGTGGCGGAGGGCACCGGAGTCCCCCTCCCGTCACCGATAAAAGTGATCTTGCGGCAAATCCACCACATAAACCACTTAAATTTCTGAAAGAGAATCTTGAAGAGGATGCCGGGGTTATGGTAGCTAGCTGCTACCAAAACAAAGGTACTCCTCTTCAAGAGTGGACATGTTTAGTCGTACGGCGGGAAGGAAGTGGTTAAATTTTTTTTATTGATACATGTCCCCCAGGGCAGTACCCATACCCCTTTTATGGCCAATTACTTGCATATAAGTCTTCAAAATGGGCACTTTTGATTTTGCCAGTTTGGCTTCTATAGACTTTGATAGGGTTCACTGTTCAGGTTAGAACTTTTCTCCTGTTCGGGAGTTATGCTGCGAACCGAACAGGGGGGTGTTTGGTCCATCCCTTTTCATAGGAATTCACTTAGCTGTTGCCCAAAAAAATTGGAAATCTATACATCCCACTACTTTACAAGAAATTGCCACTATTTTAAACCCAAGTTACCAAATCCAATATGCATTTGCCAAAGCTCATTTTCAAACTCCAAAATTTCTCAGCAATTGGAAACCCTGGCCATCTAACCCTAGAAGCCCCCCAAACTTAAGCTGAAAAAAAATATCATTAGCGACTAATTCTTACGCTTACTAATTAATGAAGGTTGTGGTCTATGCTCACTGATGAATATGGCTATAGTTTGAAAAGTTTTGATTCCTCACCGAGTACACACCGATACTCCATATATACTAAATATCTTGTTAACAGAGTACTGCCAGGGATGATGCACCAATAACTAACTAATGTATTCTCTCAAGATTGTATTATCTCTCAGGACTGTTATACTGTTCCATACATGTTAGTTTTTTTTGTTCCTCAACCGCCTTGATGTATGATGTGCACTGATTCCACATGCTATATGTTTTGTACTTTTGGACCTTTGTCCTTAAAAAAACATTAATAAACATAAAGTAAAAAATACATTTCCATTGACTTCAATGGAGAAGTGTACAGTTCAGAAGCTGTGTTCGTCCTGCTTTGTGTTGTGTTGCATTCCTTTGGATGCAGAATGCAATATTTAAAAGAATTTGAACTGCAGACTGGGCAGATCAAATGCAGCATTTTCTTATCAAATGCATGCCTTCCTTTCAAATGTACTTATTTGAACAGTGATGTGTTCAAAAGAAAACAGGTGCATTTAACACAAAAACCCAATGCACTTTAGCCCCTAAACTCGCTAATCACGATGACCTGAAATCAAATGTTTTTTTCTTATAGGATTTAAAGGCACACAGTTATTGTCACCAATCCAACTGATGTTTGCATGTCTTTCAGAGAGTGGCAGACTACTGTTATCATCATACACTTCCTCTCTTTTTTATAAACATTAGCATTCACACTGTTCACAACCAATATTTTTCTTTACAACGTACGACAAAAATATAAAACCACAGCATGTCACACCGGTCATTATATTTAGCTACCACTGGTGGGTTCTGACCATTAATGGACTAAAGCGTTGGGTAAGTATAAAAATACAAACAGATTAATTCATCACAGGCTCGTGACCATTTTGTTATACAGAGTTTTGCACTTTATTCTGCCAAAAAGAATACACTTAGCACAACAATGCTTGTCTCTAACAAATATAATAACAGCTTTTAACAAAACTGAATATCTCGGAACAAGACAATATTTATCTGTTGATAAATGCAAGGGTAATGGCAAGCAGGAGGTATTAAGCATGCAAGAGCATAGAACCCCAACTGTGACATATAAGATGAATATTAGTAATCAAGTCAGCCCACCGTACAGAAAATACTTATTAAATCTCTCAGCTACTAGCCAGGGTACTTTATCTATCTGACTTTAATTACACTGCAAATAAAGCCTGCATTCATATTCCACTAGTAGCCATTGTGCAGACTTGTGTGTTAGCTATAAATTATGTTGTCTTATTTTTTAATAATTTTAGAGTTCAAAGAATTCCACAAGCACTTCTCAAGAATTATATTTATTGACAGGAGAACACAAATATATGGTACATAGGAATGAAATATTAAAGCTCTTGTAGTACAATAAGACTCTAGTGGCCTTTGGATGTAAATTTCAAGTCTACCACTGGAGGCTGCACCGAGCAGCAGAGAATGAAAATATTCATGTGCTTGCCGCATTAAAGCATGTACTGTATCTGTGAAGTAGCAATGTCGTTTTTGCATGCTGGCTTTTATGTTTGAGATAGATAATTCAATTCAGAGCAATCCCTACCTCAGCAAGGGGCATAATGGTTTTAAACCTAGTATTAAAAAGCCTGTACACATTTTAAAGCGCTAAATGATTATACAACAGATTTTATGCATTCTCTTACATAAAAAAATATCACTGAGAAATAATTGTATATATTCATCATCATAAACATTATAATTGATATTTATTGTGATCATCACAGTAAAGAACTAGTACACGTACAAGCACAGTAAAGCAGCTTTTCATATTTACCAGGCATGATTTCACACTTTGTGATTGATTTACTAAAAATGGAGAGTGCAAAATCTGGTGCAACTCTGCATAGAAACCAATCATCTTCTAGATTTTTTTTTTGTCAAAGCTTTAAGGAGAAGTCCGGCCTGAGCATTTTAGGCAGGGCTTCTCCTTAGGGTCACAGGTGTGTAATTTGTTTTGTTTCATCGGAGAACGGTCTGAAGTGCACTCTCCGCTGATGTCACTGCCATCAGTCAAAGCACTGCATCTTCAAACTCTGTATCCGCTAGCTACCTTGATTGATGGCAGTCTTAGCATCTCAGCAAGCCACTGAGATGGAGGCTCCCTGCCCCTCCATGGCTCAGCGCTTCAAGGAGAGCAGAGAAGTAGAGCAGAAGCGATGCTGACTGATAGTGGGGCTAGTAGGGCGGAGTGAGAACCGAGCCATTGACGGTGTTCAGTGGCTTGGTTCTCAGTGCATAGACGCCGGGGATATATGCAGCATTGGTCTGATGCTGCATCCACCAAGTAAGTATGATTAGGAAAAACAAAAACAAAACAAACTTCTCTTTTAATTGAACAAGCTGAAGTTAGAAGCAGATTGGTTATCATGCAAGCTGCACCAGATTTTGCACTCTCTGGTTTTAGTAATGCAGCTACTTTATCTTTCAGTTTGTGCACCATAACTTTACATCTTACCAAGTATGATTCTCTTACACATTATACTTATTTTAAAAAAAAAACAATCTACATATTCTCTAAAGAGGTGTGGAGGGGAGGGGGGATTATAGCGGTGCCTGGGAAAAGAAGTTATAAGTAGAAACCAAAGAAGACTGCATCAGTATTCAGTACAAAAGATTTTTTATTTTAAATATTTAAATTACTTAATAAGTTAGTACACACAAACAAGAAAAAAGGAAAACCATAAGAAAACAAATATAATAAAACCACAGTTGGGAGTACTCGTTGGGATATATGGTAAGTGATCCAGACAACCCTACTAGTTTCGCCAGGTATGGCTTCTTCAGGGGATTTTATAGCCGGATCGTTCCAGTTATGAGAACTCTAGTACAGAGAGATTTTTAAATTAGAACATATATTTCAATGGATACAAAAACAAAACACAGCAAAAAATGGTTCACATTAACATCATTGTGGAAGGTGTGACTAGGGTCCGCGGCGGGACGCAAACAGGCCAGGTACCCCACCGAACCCAACAGGTGTAACAGGAATACAGGGGAAGGATAAATTAGTGGCTGGCCTGACTGATTATTCGCAGGTGTGAACAACACAAGTGCGAATAAAACAACAGAGAGGGAAAGAATAACCCCTTGTAAAAGAGAAGGTACAAGAAATTAACCTACCCGGATGGTGAACCTGCTTACATGCGGATGGACCTTTAGAAGGAAAAATGGTTTCCTAAAGGGCAGGAGAGTGCCCTCACATATGGGAAGCAACTTGAATAGATATAGGTGAATCTAATAGTTGACAATAGAAAAAAGACATCTTGATTACGAGGGAATAGGTATGGTATATGTATAGCAAAGTATACATATCATAGACATGTCACAGAACAAAAATAAAAAAAGTTATGTAGAAGTACCTACCTTCAGAAATCAGTGCTATTAAGCTAGATTGAAGAGTAGATGAATCACCTTGCAGATCAGCTAAACAGGTGATGAGGGCGTTATGCAGTCAGTGTAGCAGTGACCCTTATTTGAAACAAGACTTCCAAAGACTAAATGCGGGGTGCCATAGGCACGCAGCATAGAAAGAGTCCAATCGATTGAAGGTAAAAATCAAAGGAACACTATAGACGATAAAAATAAAAATAAAAAGGGAGATGTAAAAGCAACATAAGAGCGATAGCATATCTGTAAAAGGATTAAACAGATTTTAAGGGACTTACAGCAACAGTCTTTGTCTGGAAAGCAGCCTTCCAAAAGGTTGGACATAGCGTGCCAGATGGTGTCTAACGAAAGGAGGTTCCAAGTGGTGAAATTTAGGATAAGGATACACTGAATAGGGAAAGAGGAAGCATAAGAGCAAAGAAGTGTCTCTGGATAAGCAGGCAAACTAGAAGTATATGGTTCTATAGATGTAGAGGTTACCTTGATGTTGCCACACAGAGGGATAGTAGTCCTAGCAGGTTGGGTTATAGTTGAAACTGACAAGGCTATAAATAGCCAGCCCAATTAGTGAACGATTGCGTCACAGGGACGCCACGGCTATTGCGTTTGCTGCCTACAAATCCCAGGGTGCATCACGGCATCGACAAACGTCATGACGCCATCATCTTGCGCTCAGTCACGAGGCACGGAGAAAAAGAAAAAAGAAAGAAGGAACGAAGACAGCGCGCGCATCACTGCTGCGGTAAACACACAGAGATGTCATTTCAGACAGGGGGAGGAGGGGCGCGATCAGGGAGATCGCCGCCCATCCGCCCGTCGAAATGATACACAGCGTGCAAAGCATCGCTGGAGAATGAATAGTGAACAAGGGAAAAAATAAAAAAGGAAATGATTTTTCTTAGAGTAAAAGAGGAAAAAAAGAAAAAAAGAGAAAAAGAGAAGGAAGGAATTTTTTGAATATTACAAAAACAAAGTCACTTATTAAGGTATAACTGATTAATATAAATACTCAGTTATATAAAATTATATAGAGGATAGTATAGACAAAAGGAACATCCAGATGTAGCAGGATATAGCAAGGGGTATTGAGCTCACTGGGAAAGGGGGAAGGGATGGGGGAGAAGGATAGGGGGAGGGAAGAAAGGAGAGGGAAGGGAAAGGAGGGGGGGAAGAGACAGGGGAGGGAAACCAAACTAAGGTTGGGTAGAGGGACCATATGGGGGAGAGAGCCCACTCCCAATAATGGGCTGTATCCCCGATTGGCAAAAAACGTCCCGCCACGGACCCGGGCCACACAAGAAAGGCATGTAAACAAGTACAGGCGAATAATATACAAAGTAAAATATATAAGAAGATTCTGTACCAATTTCGTTCATAGAATCTACCTATTTTAACTATGTTTAGTGGATCTTGGTTATTATTGAAACATTTCCAATTTAGTATGAATATCATATGAATGAATATTTCATCTCTAATATTCATTCATATGATATTCATACTAAATTGGAAATGTTTCAATAATAACCAAGATCCACTAAACATAGTTAAAATAGGTAGATTCTATGAACGAAATTGGTACAGAATCTTCTTATATATTTTACTTTGTATATTATTCGCCTGTACTTGTTTACATGCCTTTCTTGTGTGGCCCGGGTCCGTGGCGGGACGTTTTTTGCCAATCGGGGATACAGCCCATTATTGGGAGTGGGCTCTCTCCCCAATATGGTCCCTCTACCCAACCTTAGTTTGGTTTCCCTCCCCTGTCTCTTCCCCCCCTCCTTTCCCTTCCCTCTCCTTTCTTCCCTCCCCCTATCCTTCTCCCCCATCCCTTCCCCCTTTCCCAGTGAGCTCAATACCCCTTGCTATATCCTGCTACATCTGGATGTTCCTTTTGTCTATACTATCCTCTATATAATTTTATATAACTGAGTATTTATATTAATCAGTTATACCTTAATAAGTGACTTTGTTTTTGTAATATTCAAAAAATTCCTTCCTTCTCTTTTTCTCTTTTTTTCTTTTTTTCCTCTTTTACTCTAAGAAAAATCATTTCCTTTTTTATTTTTTCCCTTGTTCACTATTCATTCTCCAGCGATGCTTTGCACGCTGTGTATCATTTCGACGGGCGGATGGGCGGCGATCTCCCTGATCGCGCCCCTCCTCCCCCTGTCTGAAATGACATCTCTGTGTGTTTACCGCAGCAGTGATGCGCGCGCTGTCTTCGTTCCTTCTTTCTTTTTTCTTTTTCTCCGTGCCTCGTGACTGAGCGCAAGATGATGGCGTCATGACGTTTGTCGATGCCGTGATGCACCCTGGGATTTGTAGGCAGCAAACGCAATAGCCGTGGCGTCCCTGTGACGCAATCGTTCACTAATTGGGCTGGCTATTTATAGCCTTGTCAGTTTCAACTATAACCCAACCTGCTAGGACTACTATCCCTCTGTGTGGCAACATCAAGGTAACCTCTACATCTATAGAACCATATACTTCTAGTTTGCCTGCTTATCCAGAGACACTTCTTTGCTCTTATGCTTCCTCTTTCCCTATTCAGTGTATCCTTATCCTAAATTTCACCACTTGGAACCTCCTTTCGTTAGACACCATCTGGCACGCTATGTCCAACCTTTTGGAAGGCTGCTTTCCAGACAAAGACTGTTGCTGTAAGTCCCTTAAAATCTGTTTAATCCTTTTACAGATATGCTATCGCTCTTATGTTGCTTTTACATCTCCCTTTTTATTTTTATTTTTATCGTCTATAGTGTTCCTTTGATTTTTACCTTCAATCGATTGGACTCTTTCTATGCTGCGTGCCTATGGCACCCCGCATTTAGTCTTTGGAAGTCTTGTTTCAAATAAGGGTCACTGCTACACTGACTGCATAACGCCCTCATCACCTGTTTAGCTGATCTGCAAGGTGATTCATCTACTCTTCAATCTAGCTTAATAGCACTGATTTCTGAAGGTAGGTACTTCTACATAACTTTTTTTATTTTTGTTCTGTGACATGTCTATGATATGTATACTTTGCTATACATATACCATACCTATTCCCTCGTAATCAAGATGTCTTTTTTCTATTGTCAACTATTAGATTCACCTATATCTATTCAAGTTGCTTCCCATATGTGAGGGCACTCTCCTGCCCTTTAGGAAACCATTTTTCCTTCTAAAGGTCCATCCGCATGTAAGCAGGTTCACCATCCGGGTAGGTTAATTTCTTGTACCTTCTCTTTTACAAGGGGTTATTCTTTCCCTCTCTGTTGTTTTATTCGCACTTGTGTTGTTCACACCTGCGAATAATCAGTCAGGCCAGCCACTAATTTATCATTCCCCTGTATTCCTGTTACACCTGTTGGGTTCGGTGGGGTACCTGGCCTGTTTGCGTCCCGCCGCGGACCCTAGTCACACCTTCCACAATGATGTTAATGTGAACCATTTTTTGCTGTGTTTTGTTTTTGTATCCATTGAAATATATGTTCTAATTTAAAAATCTCTCTGTACTAGAGTTCTCATAACTGGAACGATCCGGCTATAAAATCCCCTGAAGAAGCCATACCTGGCGAAACTAGTAGGGTTGTCTGGATCACTTACCATATATCCCAACGAGTACTCCCAACTGTGGTTTTATTATATTTGTTTTCTTATGGTTTTCCTTTTTTCTTGTTTGTGTGTACTAACTTATTAAGTAATTTAAATATTTAAAATAAAAAATCTTTTGTACTGAATACTGATGCAGTCTTCTTTGGTTTCTACTTATAACTTCTTTTCCTAGGCACCGCTATAATCCCCCCTCCCCTCCACACCTCTTTAATGCCTTTTTAGGGATGAGGTGCCATATATCAAAAAAGGACTCTTGACCACTAACTCCATCTTCTCAATCTACATATTCTGTCCAAAGGATAACCCTGTTCTAGTTACCCATATATTCACCATACAAATGAATGTAAATGCAGTGACCTCACAGTGAGACACATTTATCCATTCCCTCTTTTTATTGCATAGTTAATACGCATTAAAATATTTTGGAACACATATCATTTATACCAGCTCTATGGTCCCAATTGTAGCATACAGTATTAGCTGTAGCTCACAATGTGGAGCATAATTGTATGGCAATTATCAGTGTATTAGCATTCATAATCCATAGTAATTTTTTGCTCACACCTTTTTCTCCTAATTTTCCATCATATCTTTAACATAATATGACAGATGCAAGGAAGGATGGGCCAGTGAGAAGCTCTGCATGCAGCTCTGCAGTAGGATAAACTACATGGCCCAGATTCACAGAGCGATTACGCCTGCGCAACAGGAGATGCGCGTGCGTAAGTCTAAATGTGCGCGTGCGTTTCGTTGCGCGGCATCCCCAGAATGAGATACGCAAAAAATCGTCTTTTTTTTGTCCCGCGTAATTTCGTTAGACTGGCGCATCCGTCCGCGCAAAAGTGCGATAGACACACCATTGATTTGCTAGTCAAATATGCTAATGAGGGACTTACGGGGATCCACAAAACAACGTTGGGGCAGCGCAGGCGACGCAGTGTGCGCAACAGCAAAATGTCCTGTCTAAAATTAGAGCTGATAAAAGCTGGTCTAAAAAAAGAAAAAAAGTCTACTTGTCAGATAAAGCAACACTGTTAGTGAGGAGTTCAGCAGTCACACGTGTTGCTCAACAATCTGTATGCCAACATGCCAGGGGCATCGTCGCACATAGCTATACTACTGACTTTAGATGAACAAAGAAGGATGAGGGCACGGAGGATGGCACTAAGGAGGGCACGGGAGATGTTTTTTTTTTTTGTATTTGCTTATATAAAATTTACAATTTAATCTAATCTAATACAATATTCTTATCTGATACAAGCCCCTCACTCTTCACTTGATATATCACACACGCATAGACATCTTTGGCATGAGTGATTCTGAGGTGTCTCGCATCTTCAGATTCACCCCTCATGCCATCCTGGAATTACCACAACCTTGCAGGAGGACATTAGCAGCCCAACACATGGCACCACCCATGACACCCATGACAGCTACATATACAATCAGAGCCCCATCCCCACAGATTTCGAACAGAACATGTATGGGGACAGCTGGCTGGTTGGTGAGTGACATGGGTGGCAGGCATGACTATCCCCTCCCATGATGCACACCTCACAAGTGGCACATGCATGACTAACATCCTCCTGTCTTTTCCCTTCAAGGTGACTCTGCATATGCACTGGTACCCCATCTCATGACCCCATCTCATGCCAGCTCACATTATGCATCTTTGCACGTTAAACACACACATTAATCATGGCACAATGAGAATGCATGCATGCACACCACTGTGGACCCTAGCACACACACACCACATTGTCATCACATTGGATTGGCACCAGTCCACCATGCAGGACTTGTGAGCTGCAACGCCACGCCACGGCTCCAATTATGTCACTGTACATTCATACACCATTCACACAGACCTGGGGATCACTTCTCCACCACAAATGAGGGTGACACCCCTTTTCCCGCAGGAATATCACCCCCACATTCCAAAATCATACACAAACAGAACCAAAAAAATTAAATAAATGACGAGCAAAAAAAAAAAATATAATTTAAACAAAATAACAACAAAGAAAACACATAAAAGACAAAATCACTCTGCAAAACAGTCCCCAAATATCTCAAAGACACGTCACAAACAAACAAAAGCACCTTGCTGTAGAGGGAGGGATACAAAGGGATGTACTTTTGCAAAGGAAGTGCATTTGTGTCTGTCTATTTATGCTGTCTGCGTAGTTCACAAAGTTGCCCTAGTCCATTTCCAATTTCACTGATTGCGCCGCTCCCGAGTTGTGAGCATGCGCACAGCGGAGCTGACCATGGTCTCCTTCAAGCGCGCATGCGCGAGCCGGCCGGCCCTTCATTTCCATGGGGTCACGGCTCATTTCAATGTAACACGCCCACGTCCTTCCCAATTTGTATTACTCCTCCTTACGCCTCTGGAAAAACGTTACGTATGCGCAATTTCCTGCGCAAAAGCTACGAGAATAGGGTGATTACGCGGCAAAATTGCGCAAGTCTAACGTAAAGGCGGTGCGCTACGCCGGTCCAATAATGCGCAGATGTACGTGAATCTGGGCCCATGACTTCTTCACAGCATTTGCAAACTTATCGAGTGCTCAACAAACTAGCAGAAAATATGCCAGATTTTTTACAACATTCGAGAACAGATAAAAACCTTGTGCAGAAAATACTAATTCCTGTGCACATATGTAGCAATGTGAGCATAGCTTAACAAGACATGTGAGGACAAGAATGCTCATGTGCATGAGCAGACATGGCCTTGGAGCAAAAGTGCATGCATGGGCGTGCCAACAGATCCTGGTGACCGGCAGCCTATTTAAACATGAGGTCTGACTAGCCTCTTTGCTGGATTGGATTGGATCTTTAGCTCTGATCCCTGTGACATGTATTCCTTAACCTGCTGGTCTTACTACTGACCTGGCTAAGTCTGACTCTTCCGATTTCCCTTGTCTGTTATGCCTGCTGCTCGTCTGTGTTATGGACCTTGGCCTGGAATTTTGTTCATGACACTACCTCCTGACTTTGTGACTCACTATCAGCACTTTGCCAGCCATTGCCTGTCTCCAATCTGAAACCTGACTGTGATCCTGTAACTGTCTGCCTAGCTGCTGCTGAACCCAGCTGGTGACCTGACTCCATACTTCTGCCTGGAGTATCTCTGTGCTTCCAAGCTCAAGTTCACTGCTGTTTTCGCAGTCCATGTTCTCACTACCAGGAGTGATTAGATGGAAATTGTGCAAGAAGCCACATGTGTCATCATGTGTTCCACATTCAGGTACATGACAGTGATAATGTGCTCAAAATACAGTCATATACTGTATCTGTGGGGAGTGTTAGAGGAAACAGGGAGTTGACTGAACAAGTGAATTGGATGGTTCTTCTCAAAGGGCATTGTGGCTAAAGTGATAGCACAGTATACTCTCTGACAAATTTATTCTTAGGGGTGGATTTACTAAAGGCAAATAGGCTGTTCACTTTTTTCAAGAGACAATTCCATTAGCTATGTGAGTTAGGTGAATCTCTGCTGACTTCCATCTTCTAATTATGTCCACAACCATGCACATGGTTGGGCACTCTTTACAAAGTGAATTGTTGCCCTATTTGTTAAGCTATTTATTAAGCTAAGGGAAAATTCACTTGCAAAGTGAACAGCCTATTCGATTTAGTAGTCAACCACTTAGATCAGGGATATGCATTTAACAGACCTCCAGCTGTTGCAAAACTATGTCCCATGAGGCATAGCAATACTCTGACAGCCACAAGCATGACACCCATGAGGTAGTGGGATGATGGCATTTGTTGGAGGTCGCTAATTGCATATCTCTGGCTTAGATGCTCAAACAGGAATGTAGGGAATACAGGAATAATCTTTAAGGAGGCAGGAATGGGTGTTTGTGGGTGGGTTATTGATCAAGACTTCATTGTCACATTCAGTAAAAACAGAGTTGAATAGCTGATGGTACCTATAATAACATTCAGAAGTACAGCCACCACTCAGACATAGCATGGGCTGTGATGATGAAAGAGAAAAGCTCATTATAGGTAGCACTGATATATACTATGTTTTCAGTGAGTTATGCCGCGTACACACGATCACTTTTTGCAATGAAAAAAAACGACGTTTTATGTCACGAAACAAAACAACGTTTTTCAAACTTCATTTTCCAAAACGACGTTGCATACACACCATCGTTTTTCCAAAATGCTCTAGCAAAGCGTGGTGACGTACACCACGTTCGACGGCACTCTGTTCCATTGAAGCTCCGTCTCATAACTTGCTTCTGAGCATGCGCGGGTTTAAAAACGTTGTTTTCAATGTCGTTTTGCCCACATACGATCACTTTTTATGACAAAAAAATTACATTTTGAAAAATGACACAAAAAATTCAAGCATGTTCGAATTTTTTTTTGGTCGTTTTTTTTAAGACATAAAACGACGTTTTGCCCACACACGATCATTTAAATTACGTTTTTGAAAACGTCGGTTTTTTCATCACAAAAAGTGATCGTGTGTACGCGGCATTAAGCATATTACCATGTCAGCTGTATGTTGCTAGAGTAATATAGAGGTCTTTTAATTGGTCCCTAGGTATCACTTCTATTTAAATTCATTGTTTCATTTTGTATCCCATTTTTCCAGCACTTTTCTCCACCAGTCTTAATAATTCTGTGTGAATTATAGTCTTTTTTTGTGTTGCATTTTATTCTCTGACATTACATCTATTCTTAATTTCCAAATCACATTGACAATCTACCAAAGACAATTGATTTTTTTTCTGTATTTACAAAGTACTTGATGCTATATTCAAGTGAATCTCAACCAGTCCTTTTGTAGAAAAGATTTCTGTAAAGGTACACCAATTTCTTTCAATTCTTTATTACAGTATGTGAATCATTTTTTTCCTTGTTATTTTGTTCAGAGTTTGGATAATAGGTTTTTGCCTTCTAATGAAGTGTGTGACACTTATTCCCAGAACTGCATAGACTGTAAGTGACATTTAATAAACCAGTGTTACAGTGACATTTTATAATTACTCTAATACACTGCTCTCATGAAGTTGTGTAGTGAATCATTTTCAGCAGAAAAAAATATAATTTGCATAGCACATCTAGTATATGGAAAGTGCTTTGTTTACGAGATAAGGGTTTTTTATTATTAACTGCTATTTTAGGCTTTCATTACACAAATTACTGATTTCAAGTAGGTTAAAGGGATGCCCAAAAATCGGAAATCCCCTATTGGAGCCATTCTATGTAGTAACATGGAGGAATCCCCACCTCCTATAGCCTCTTTGTAAGAAACAGCAGGACTGCATTTTTCCAACTATGTATATTACTTAAATCACATCTCCAGCCAAAATTAACAAATTAAAAACAAACAGCCCATTTAAAACATAAAATGACAGCCAGACTTTGCTGCAATAAACAGCTTCAATCAAGAGATTTTTTGCCACTAGCTGTCCTCAGCCTGTTGGCCATTAATATCCAATCCACTTCCTCTGAGTCCAGGTCAATGTGAACTCACCACCGCCTGTTAGTGGACAGTAAAAGAAACCACACAGATAAGCTCTTCTCTCTGTCACTCTACTTTCTAATTCTATCAATGTGCTTATTTTTATCACAAGAACTGATTGGTTATTTGCGCTGCCTCCTTCTCTCACACCCCAGCCCTCTTATACATGATCTGTAAAAGGCTGATAAAATTATTTTTATTTTAATTTTAATTAAGTTACTTACACATCTTGCAATTAAAAGTACATGTAATGATGCATTAATGATTACAGCGCTGCATTAATTTATGTCCTTTATATCTGCCTAGAGTTCAGCTATATACCAGCAAATCCCAAAGAGAAATATATAGTATTATGGTCACATTTTAACACTACATTTTGCTAGCAGTCAGCACTGTATGTGAAATCTGTAACTGCAGTTCTCAGTCTTGAAGAAATCAAAGAGCTCTGGGATACTCTATTAGTAAACAGAGGGAGCATGCACAAATTATGATTATAATTTCTCCTGGGCATATCTTTAACATTACCATTATAACATTGGAGCTTCAGGAGTAACCAACAATTGGGATATATACAAATGTTTGAGCAATACACATTAGACATGTTTATATATCTCTCTTCCCTAATATGAATATTTAACTCTTTTACTTATAGAAATAACAAGTGGTATAACACATGACAACCAATCAGCAGTCAACCTTCATTGTTTTGAAACCCTATTGGTTGATATGTGTTATTGCATGTTATCATTGATCTTAATACCACCATATTTGATAACCCAAGGGCTAAGGAAAACAAATCAGAGGAATAGAGTTGGATGTGAAAAACAGGCGTACACTTTCAACTGAAACAAGAAATGTTATATCTTACTTACTTTCCAGTTGGGGGTGCTTTTTGATCTATCAGGTGATATCTCAGAGGGTGCTAATTACTGGGCTAATTTATGAGAAAGGAACGTCAGTGTTAAATAGTAGCCCCAGAAACCAATTAGATGCTTGGTTTCATTAATTTATTAGATTATTAATTATTAAAAAGTCTGCACTAGAAAAATAACAGCTGTATTCTGCTCTGTTGCTACATATAACTCCTCCATATGTTTGTCGGTTTTATGAATTTTTACAAATTCTCTCCTGTCTGCCTGGTCAAGAGAGACTAAAGGTGAATTCAATAAAAACCAGTGATAAAGCGATCTCAGCAGACCCTTATCTTTTGCAAACTGTCGAGTATAGCAGAAGTGCACATTTTCCCATTGTGCATGTCTGTTTCAGCTAGAACAAGCCTTTACCCTCTAGCTCTAGTTAATGACATCATAAGGTTAGCCTGACACAACTCTGGGTCATTTAAACACATATATAATGAAAAATTTGTAAGGCAAAAACACATAAGCGGGGCTTACCTTTAAATGATCAAAAGATCCAGAGATGCATCCAGCTGAATTATGTAAACTAATATTCAAATACTTTTTCTGTAAAAGCAAAGCTTGATCCAACCCCTTACCTTTACCTGAGCCACCCTATAGGTCAGTGAGGCTGGCCATAACAATAAAGAATTAATTGGAGGGACATAGACAAGCATGACTTTTGTAGAAAAAGTAGGAATAGTCATTATTTGCATAGAATATCGTTATTCTGATATGCAGTTTTCACTGTAGGTTACCTCTGCTTTTATATTTTTTTCCATCATATACTCAGCTGGAATGTTCCAGGTTGGTGACATGCTTATTTTACGCTGTCAGTGCTTAGCAAATAAATAAACCTATTCACAACAGATGCACTCGGTTACAGAAGTCAGTCGTTACTGATTAACACCATTTACAAATTCACATCTGCATGTACTTATAGCCTATGCATAATACAAATTATGTACAAGTTTAAAAAAGACTTGTGTGTGTGTGTTTGTTTTTTATCATACATTGTTATTTTAACATTTAAAATAAAATTCACATGAGTACAGAATGCATCACATTGCTACTATGTCTCACACATAAACTTAAACATAAGGTGACCGATTTGTGGAGCAATATGTAATCAAGGCACTAAGATGGCAATAAGATGGTGCAATCAATTGATAATGTTAACAATACTAATAAAAATATCAGATGCTATATGCATAGCAAATGGATATATTAGGAAGCAGAATTATTCTGGGCTTGGTATGGCACTGGCTTGTTTCTATGACCTGCCATACCGAGCACAATATCATCATATAGGATGATATCCTATATCCTGGAGTTGGTTCATGTGAGGTTTCTGCTTATTCTCTATGATCCAATGATCCTAAAACCTAAAGATTGTTAGGTGAACTCTAACAAACAAATATTCAAGGGACAAATAATAATTAAGAAAAGAGACCATCTCGGAGAGGGATGGATGATGTGGACATTTCCACTTTCTCGCTGGCACTGGATGGGCCACTCTAAGGCCTCGTACACATGACCGAGGTACTCGTCGGAAAAGGCACATCGTTTTCCTCTATGAGTTCCTTGTTAGGCTTTTAGAGAAACTTGACAAGCTGTCTTTGCATACACACAGTCAAGACCAAATCTCCTTGTTCTCAAACGCGGTGACTTCAACACATACAACAGCAGGGGAAGTTTGATTCCACTGGCACAACCCTTGGGACTGCTTTTGCTAATATCATGTTACAGCGTGTTAGGTAAAAGTTTGGTAAGAGACATTTTCACTTTTCAGTCTGTTACAGAGTGACAAATGTGCTATTTCCATTACAAACACTACTTTTACCGAAAGTGCGCGGGTTTCTAAGCATACACACCAACGTGTTTCTCGTAGAAAACCAGCCCGACAAGGAAATTGAGACTCCCATCAAGAAAAAAGAGAACCGTTTTCCTCTGCAAAAAATCTCTCCCACTAAGTTTCTTGATGGATTCTGTCGAGTTTCTCAGTCATGTGTACGAGGCCTGAGAATATGAGTAAAGTGTAAGGACTCTTTTTTTTTATTGGTAAATGAATCCTAATGTTTCTTTTTTTGCTGGCTTCAATTCCTGTTAAGTAATTGGTTCCTGCAAAGCTGTCTGGCCACAGAGTGATAATATAGGCACTGGTTGAGAAGAGATTCCAGGAAACTATTCATGTCCCCTACATATTCTGTAAACCTAATCAGAAATTGGGATATACCAGCAGTTGCACTGTTGTAACCTATGGGTACTGCTGTTCACAGTTACCACAGCAGCCCGGTGCTGGTATTATATACTGTACAAGGTATTGGGACTCCTTGTTTGAAAAAGAGCCTGATAAGGCTCAACATATTGCTATGCTTTATTGCTAGAATTAATATGCTACATACCTGCATTATGTGGTATGAATATATATATATTTTTTTTAGAAACTCGCCGTGAAGCCCTTGGTAACCTCAAATACAAAGCTTTGGAATTCATAGGTAATAAATACATTTCACAATATAAATGAACATAATAAATATTAAAGTTTACTGGGTTGGCAATAGATCAACTTTAATCTAAATAAGCCCTTTGGTTACATATACATTACTCTATACTATTCCCTTATCTCTCTATAGGGTAGAATTATTACTCTAATTATGTACATATTTTGCCTTTCTCTAATAGACAATGGACAAAGCATACACGCAACAACATTATTTATGGACAGTTAATACTCACATGGTTATTAAATATATTGAAACCCCTCCACAGGCAAAGCATGTTAATAATACCTGTCTAAATGTATTCTAATTAAAAAAAAAACTGTACCCCTAATGTTAGCGTTCTCCATAGTTTAATCCATATTCTATTTGTGTGCACTATATTGTTATTAATAATTAATCTTAATGGTATATTCATTCCTATTAAACACAAGTATATTGGGGGAAAACTTCTTAACCACTTCCATACCGGCCTATAGGGGAATCACGTCATGGTGATCCCCTTGCCGATGAGACAGGACGTTGCACAACGTCCTGTCTTCACGGCGTTCTAGGGCGCGCGCGCGGCCGCGGCACCACCCGCGATCCCGCGCGCGTGCCCGACGGCCGTGATTGCCGCCGGGCACCCGCGATTTCCGGAAATCACGGCAGGAGCGTGGATCTGTGTGTGTAAACACACAGATCCACCTCCTGTCAGCGGTGAGGAGACTGATGTGTGTTCCCAGTACAGAGGAACACACTTCGATCTCCTCCCCCTGTGAGTCCCCCTCCCCCTACAGTTAGAACATACTTTAGGACACATTTTAACCCCTTCAGCGCCCCCTAGTGTTAACCCCTTCCCTGCCAGTCACATTTACACAGTAATTAGTGCAGTTTTATAGCAATAATCGCTGTGTAAATGTGAACGGTCCCAAAAACGTGTCAAAAGTGTCCGATATGTCCGCCGCAACTTCACGGTCACAAAAAAAATCCCCGCCATTACTAGTAAAAAAAATTAAATAAAAATGCCATAAATCTATCACCTATTTTGTAGACGCTATAACTTTTGCGCAAACCAATCAATATACGATTATTGCGTTTTTTTTTTACCAAAAATACGTAAAATACGTATCGGTCTAAACTGAGGGGAAAAAAAGTTTTTTTTTAAAAAAATATTGTGAGATGTATTAAATAAAAAGGAAAAAATATTGTGTTTTTTTTAAAATTGTCGCTCTTCTTTTGTTTATAGCGCAAAAAATAAAAACCGCAGAGATGATCAAATACCACCAAACGAAAGCTCTATTTGTGTGGGGAAAAAAACATAATGATTTAATTTGGGTACAGTATTGCCTGACCGCGCAATTGTCATTCAAAGTGCAACAGCGCTGAAAACTAAAAATTGGTCTGGGCAGGAAGGGGGTGAAAATGCCCTGTATGGAAGGGGTTAAGCTCAAAAAAGAACATGAGCTTCTTTGGGGCCGATTACAGGCATTTTTCTGCTTTTTACATTGATGACCTGTACAAAATCACGGCAAAATCGTGGTAAAAATCAAATGAAATGCTCAAGTGTGACTGCAGCCTCAAACCTTGGCCGAAAGCTAATGTGTAGAAGGGATGTTAATAATATAGCAGACAGCTGCACACTCACCACTTCCTCCTACTACTCATACCAGTTGGAATATCTGGTGGGCTTCACTGGATTTACTGGAGAATACTATTCTCAGATAGAGTTTTTTTTCCAGTAGAGTAGCAGGTTTAGACTATAATTTAAAATGATCAACTGCATCCAAAAATAATGTGCATCCCTGACAATGATCATTGTTAAGTAGATTAAGGCCCAATAGGACAAATATTAAACTGACCTTTTAATCATAAGCTTTTAATAAAATGACTGTAAAATGGGGATTTGGGGGCATAAAATTGTTCTTTACAACTACTGTATAACTAATTTTATTTATTTTGATTTGGTTCTTGTTTTTCTTATTGTATTACAAATAAATAAATAAATACAAATGTTATTTTGCTCAAATAGAGGAAAGTTGCAGCAAATATAATGATTCACTGAAAAAAAAAAAAAAACGACAAGTGCCTCTAGCAAAGAAACTAATTTGGAACAAAAACTATAAAAAAGGGACAGAAAGTGTCAGCAATTTTATATTCAAATTGTAACAAACACATTGTTTTAGGCTGACACAAAAGAGAAATATACAAATAAAACTACACAAGAGACAAGGAGAGAACAGAAAAACAAATGCATAGAAATAGGAGATGTCAAAAGCCAAAAGCATCTAATGGCAAGTGACAGGTGGTTTACTAAAGTGAAATCAAGTGAAAAAAGATGAAGTAAACTTAAAACACCCACTTGTGTGTACAAAAATAAAAAAGGGAGCATTTTCTGTAAATGATTCGATGTTTGGGCAAATGCAGGTCCACATCACTATACTTAATTCACTCTAGTACATTACCCCCTTTTGTCTTCACTGTTGTAATGTCCACAGAAAGAATATATATACATCTATATGCCCTACAGTAAATAAGGAGATTGAGATTCACTGTGGAATTCTATGGGCATTTCAGTACAAATCCGCAGGGTGTATTATGTAACTTAGAATGATCCTGCAGTTTAGCTCCTGGCAAAGCTTACTAAAGTTGAGACAACTATAACTTAACTTTTTCTGTCTTTCATCAGAACACTAAAAAACAACATCTGATTTAACCACTACAGATCCGCGCTATTGACAAAAGATGTCAACAGCGCGGACCTGAGGTGCCGGGGTCAGGTCTTTGGACGTCATGTTGTTGTAATTCCCTGCACGCGCCACTGGGTGGCTTGCAGCGGGGAAAAACAGTGCCGTCGCATCGCTGAGGATTCGATGCATGTACCCGGCGGCCGCAGTGTCCGCCAGGTAACTGAGACTTCCGTAGTACTCTTGAAATGCAGAACAGTGATGAGGTGTGGATGTGCCTACCCTTAGTGTTAGTTACATAGGAAATGTAGGTTTTGACAGTCAATTCCCTAAGGGAACAGGATAACAACCCGCCTGGCTTATTACCAAACTCGTTATAAGTTTTCCAAGTTTTAGTGTTATATAAGCTGAGAGATGACAGATTCTTCCTTTAAATTTTGAGTTCAGCTGCCATAGCAAGGGATAAGGATTTCTTGTGAGACATTTTAAGGTTTTCAACTGGTCCAACTTCTGTTGGAGCTACAGGGAACAAGCCTTTTTTTTTGTTTTATTGCTTGTTTAGTGAGGTATCCCTTTATAATACATTTGTGATTTTTCCACAGCATTGGAGAGTCACAACACACAACAAAATTATGTAAAATGCCCTGAAAGGAAACAAAGGGACCAGACATCCTGACAATGAGAACCAAAATACTCTCAAAGTAAGTTAATTCAGGCAACACAAAAGAGCTAAGGAGCATGGTCTCCCCATGCCTATCAGCATAGATAAATATTGCATGGGCCTACTTGCATTAATTGTCAGCTAGAGCCCCCAATCAATGCATTTCACTGCCTGTCCCCAGCACCAACCCCCCGGTCACAGCAGCCAGACGTGGGCAGCAGCAACAGGCAGGTACGCCAGGATGCCCAGCTCCAGTTCTCATAAATATAGACATATCCCATATATCAAATGGAAAATGCCTTACTATAAGATCATAAGGTCTGTTGTGGTGCATAAATATGCACTGCATGGTGCCCCACATGATCGCTTAGAGGGCAAAGGAACAGTCCCTGAAACTATAGTGTTGTATAAATGTTTGTTTTCATGACAATGGTCCTCCCCAACAACCCCCTGAGACACTTCTCACCACTGTTCAACCAATATCATGTCGCTGCCTAGGACAGCGTAGCAAGGAACATTCTGGTGCTGGAAGGGAGATAGGGTTCTAGTCCCAGTATGGTCAGCAACAACAGGGGAAACAGTCTGCCCTCACATAGTGCATGCTTGGGGTCTCGTCTGGGTAGAACGCTAGGCTGCATCAATCTCAGGACCATCTACCCCCCAGTCCAGGAGCGCACCCTCTAGAATGGGTATATGGTCCATACGACAAAATCAGGTTTAATAAACAGCAGAAACAGTTTATCTAAAGTAACAGAGTGTGTCATAAATCTGTGAGCCTATAATATAACATAACATAGCATAAGAAAGACTGGTGAATAGGAGAGCTGAGAAGGGGACAAGCCCAGGAGAGAGGTCATATGACTTAGGCCTGGCTAACAATAAAGTAGAAGAGAGTACACTCTCTCGGGTTCAGCCCCCAACACCCACCCTCTACAGACAGCATTACTGGTAGGCAGATGGGAGAACAATGGTTATGATGTCAACCCGACTGTAGCCTATAGCAGAGTCCCCTGTGAGATAGAGATAGAGAGTTCTGAGACAACAGTGTTCACTGAGATTAGAGGGCCCTGGGCCCATCTATTACTCACTGTTGCTCAGTGTTGGGCATAGTCAGGATTGGCTATATGCTCTAAAAAAGCCAGGCTGTAACTGGCAGAAACCATTTAGCTGGAGCTGAGTTCACTACTATTATTTCATAATTTAAGACAGTAAACCAGGATTTGCACTGTTGTTTAATATAAAGCAAAATATATTAGTATACCATAGTTTTTTATTGCAATAAGCTAAACCTTTTTCTTATGAAAAACTTAAAAAACGTAGCGTAATAACTTTGGACACAATTTTACATACAACTACATATTATAACCTAAACAAATGGACTTATTAAATAACAAATTTACAAAAAATCATTAAGAGTAATTAGCTTTACAATAAGTTTATTAAAGACAGATCATTGAAAGATTAATTTTGACTGTTTACATAGGCTTATTGTACAGTGCTGTTTGTTCTATCACATAAACCTAATTAGAATCAAATAAAATAAACTGCGCCAACATTTAAAGCTTGTACATAAATTGATAAATCATTTGCTATTTTGGTTTTTCGACCTTCTTGATGTAATTTTGATTGACATTCAGCACCTTTTGTTTTAGTTTACTTGCCCTATTTTCCTCTTTTATAGTCCTTTGTTTTATGCTGTTATTATTCAGCAGGATGTATGTTTTTGTAACAAAGGAGATGTCTTTGTAATAATGGAAAATGTGCATGTCTGTGTTTTAAATGCTTATTTTTTAATGAGGTATGCTTGATGATGTTGGTCAGATTTATTTCCTGTCTTTTGAAAAAGGAGACCCCTGGAGAGCACAAGGTCATTATTCATCTGTGTTGATTAATATTTAAAAAAAAATAACATACATTGTCTTTTACAAGAAAACATATGCTTTAAAAGATTATATTGTAAAATATAGTTTGATTTGCTACTTGTTGGCACAGCATGATGTTTTTGTACACGCATTTGGCAATATGTACACTTTGCAAGTTGTATAAGCTTGTAAAAAAATGTTTGTCATATTATTTTTTACTGTAAATGTTGAATATAATAAAGATCACATATGTGATTAGGATGTTGAAATGTAAATTTGTTTAGTCTGCAAAATAGGGAATGCGTGCTTAGTCAAAAAAAAGCCATGGCAGAACCAAGTGTTTTTGTTTTCCTCTGGGCAAACTGCAATACAAATTGCATTCTGATTTAAGGTCCTAATTTGAAAATAATACAATACAAATCACAGTCTGATTTAAAACCTTATTTTGGTAACTTGCAATGCATATTATGGTCAGATAAAAACAGGATAGCTTTGCAATAAACGCTCCCCTGCCCTCCTCCTTAGCCCTTATTCTATTCTAAGCTAACCCTCTACTCACCTACTTACCTCATTCCAATAGTGACAACCTCCTAACAATCTTATTGGATGCTACCCACACCTGTAGTAACTTCTCATAGATTTGAATGGACTAGACTTGTATCAAAGGAGTAAGACTGGGAAGTTACTTTGTGGGCAACACAGAGAAAATGTATTCGCTGAGACTGTAAACACAGGGGGGACTGACATTATCAAAAAGAGGTAAGCAGCCACCAGAATAGGGAGGGAGAGGGTAGCATAGGACAATTGGTCGGGATGTTTTAAATCTAAAGTGAACCTGTACTTTAAAAATCTGCTGTCTAAAAGTAAAGATAGTATTTCATTTTTCTACAAATTTTAAAAATGAATCTATAGTTACATGAGATAATATATTACGTACACATTTAAATCATAAACAATTTATGTTTATCATTTCTGCACACTTAAATTAGAACTTATCATACAAAACCATATGTAGTTGGAATATAAGTGTGATAACTATGAAAACTAACCATAATTTGAGCATGTCCATTTGGAAAGGAACTTGAGGAGTCTGCATTTATTGGGTCCTGACAGTTTCTAAGCCGACATCTGAAAGCATCCTGGACCTGTAAAAACAATACATAGTATCATTTAATTTACTGTAGTATCAACTTTCATTTGATTTGTGCTACCTTTATTATACATAACAAGTTAATTTTCAAATACAATCTTTTTTTTTAAATACTAATGCACACCATTGCACTCATTTCCCTAAACTATAGGAAGAGGGAATCTGTTTATTTTAATTACTAGATCAGTCAGAGTGTTTTTTTTTTTTTGAAATATTTTTATTGGGGTTTGTACAGTAAAATAAGATGACGTAACGCGAACAAATAATACAAAGACAATGTATACAAAACCATGTACATGGGAAAGCATTAGACATATCGGATCACAGAGAGATATGGAAAGGGTAGTGAAAGCTTGAAACAGAAGAAAATAACCATACAATCAGAAAATAAAAATAAAAATAGAAATAAAAATATAACCACAAAGAAAATATAGAGAGAGAGAGAAAAAGTAGAAAACCAGAAGCAGGAATTGAAGAGAGAACAAAACAGAGCTATAAAACCACTATTACCTGTGTATCACAATTACACCTACAGGGGTTGCGGATATACAACCTTGTGTTAGTGTCAGCTTAAGTTACAATCGGTGCGATAGGACATATAAACTGGCAGGTGACGGATCATTAGGCGTAATGCACTGTGGAGGGCATGAAATATGGTAGGAACGCTAAGGGGCTTGTATCTATGGTTGCTAGGTTCATGGTGGCAGAAGGGCCGAGGGGTCCGACAGATTCACCAGTTTAAGGATACCCAAGGAGTTTGCAAGGTCCCTATGGAGATACCATTCGGTGTATCGGAACGGATGCATGAGAGTTTGTAGTTCCGTTTGGTCAAACGTGTGTTCCATGAACTTCCGCCATCTCATAAAGAACCGTGGGGTAGAGCGAAAGTTCAAGACAATGGTATCCAGTCTCTCTAAATAGAAAAGCGACGAGAGGGCCTTTCTGACCGCCGGTAGATTCGGCGGACTTGGGCTGATCCAATGAGACATGATAGTCCTACGGGCCACTAGGAGGCATAGGTGAGCCCATTGGGGGGTGGGAAGCGAGCCTCCAGTTATTGCGGGAGCAAGGGGAGGCGGCGGTTCGGACCCAAATAGGCATATTAGGTAGTCCCTCGGGATCAGTGTGTCAGTAACTTCATTTACATAGGCAAGTACAGAGTCCCAGTATTTAACAATAGGTGTGCATTCCCATAGGCGGTGAAGCAGAGACGGGCGGGGGGTAGAGCACCAAGGGCAATTTTCCTGGGTAGGGTCAGCCTTACTAAAACGGAAAGGATAATACGCCCTGTGGATGAGTTTGAATTGCGTCTCCCGCCATGTTTCTGATATGGTTAATTTGTGTACCCGTCTGTAGCCCTCGAGAATTGTGGTGGGGAGAGTGTCATCCTCAAATATTTGCGCCCATTTCTGAAATGGTTTGAGACGGTATTTGGCAGCCTGGTGTTCAATAAGATGAGAATAGAGGGAAGATATGGAGTAATCGTTGTTGCGTAAGACTACATCAATGAAGGATTTTTGCAGGGGATTTGAGCCGGGGGCACAGCAAGTACGTAAATAACCGACCATTTGGTGATAGTAAAAGACGTGTGAGGCTGGCAAACAATATTCCCTTGACAAGGTGAGAAAGGATTTGAAGTTGTATTGGGTGTCTAGGTAAATCGAAGCGACAGTGGTAAGTCCCCTGGCGTTCCATTGTTTAAAGGCTTCGTGTAGAGTGGACGGTGGGAACATTGGGTTTCCAAGTACCGGCAAGTGACAGGAAATACTAGAGGGCAGCCCCAATAATCTACGGACCTCTCTCCATGCTATAACTGTATCCCTGATGAGGATACTGGACTTCATGTAGGTCGGTAATTTGTTGGGGTTCGAATGTAGGATGGCAGGTAGAGTGTATGGATGGGTCGAGGCTTCTTCTAGTATGGTATTGGAGTATTTGGATCTGCCTGATAGCCAGTCCAGGCCTTGTCTCAGCAAGCAAGCCAGATTGTAAAAACGTATGTTGGGCAGGCCCGCCCCGCCCTCAGACTTCGGGAGACATAGTTTTTGCAACGCAATGCGAGATTTTTTGCGAGACCAGAGAAAGACAGATAGTGCCTTATGTATTGTGTTTACATCAGAGTGTTTAAGTAGAAGAGGTATGGTCTGCATGGGATAGAGTAGGCGCGCGAACGACACCATTTTAAATAAGTGGCATCTCCCAAAGAGCGAGAGGGGGAGGGCCGCCCAAACATCCAGCTCCTTCACAATTTTAGAGATTAGCGGTGGGAAGTTGAGTGAGTACAGGGTGGAAGGGTCTCTGCCAATGTGTATGCCTAAGTAGGTAATATGGTTCTTCGCTATGGCAAAAGGAGAGTGACCCACCCACTTGGCAGCCAATCTGGGGTGGAGCGATAAGATCTCGCTCTTGTCAAAATTAATTCGAAAACCTGAGCATAGTCGGAAGGATTGAAATAATAGTCGAAGTCTGTCAAAGTCCGCAAGGGGTCGTGTGGAGAATAACAATATGTCGTCTGCGAATAGGGCGGAGCGGAGAGAATGAGAACCTATTGGAATGCCACTAACTCCGTCAGGGGAATTGAGTATTCGGGATAAAGGCTCGATAGCTATATTAAAGAGTAATGGGGAGAGCGGGCATCCTTGTCTAGTCCCCTTCATCAGAGGAATTGTGTCAGATATAAAGTCGGGGGTCACCAGTCGCGCAGTTGGGGATTCATACATACGTCGTAGAAACTGTATAATCGGGCCTGAGAAACCAAAGTCCGTCATCACCCGGAACAGCCAGGACCAACTAATATTGTCAAAAGCCTTTTCGGCATCGAGCGACAGGATGGCAACGTCCTGTTCTGGGTGAAGTTTTGCATATTCTAATGCCATTAGGACCTTGCGGATATTGAGGGTGGCCGATCGTCCCTGAACAAATCCTGACTGTGCCGGGTGAAGCATAGAGGGCAGTAGTTGAGCCAAACGAGACGCCACAATCTTGGATAATATCTTAACATCGACATTAATTAATGAGATTGGGCGGTAAGAGCCCGGGAGCGAGGGGTCTTTACCTTTTTTAGGAATTATTCTAATATGCGCCTGGGATCCTGTAGGAAGATAGGGGCCCCCATCCCACATATTTGTGTAGACCTGACGTAGGGTGTCGGGAAGGAAGTCTTTAGTCAGTTTATAAAATTCGGCAGTGTAACCGTCCGGGCCTGGGGCTTTAGCAGAGGACAATGAGGTGATCGTCTGTTTGACATCTTCAACGGTTATGGGAGCGTTGAGAGTCTCTAAGTGTTCCCTCTGAAGTTTGGGGAGGTGGACCCTAGCCAGGAAAGCGTCGGCCTCAAGTTGGTCTGTAGGATCCGCGGAGTATAACTGTGTATAATAGTTGACTAGGACTTTACTAATCTCAGTAGGCGAAGTGACTACCGTGCCAGCTGAGTTTGTCAGGGCAGAGATATGGGTAGGGCGTCTAGGTCCCGTACACAGCCTCGCTAGGAGTTTGCCGGCCTTGTTGCCATATCTGTGGAAGTGTAATTTAGCGTACGAGTTCTTAGCCAATTCTTGTTGTTCCGCCCAAAGGTCAAATTCACGCTTGGCATTTCTCCAAGCATGTATATTGTCAGATGTGCGGTTAAGTGTCAGGAGTTCGTGAGCCGAGCGCAGAGCCTCACTCGCTCGTACATAGCTTTGTCTGGCATGTCTCTTAAATTGCGCGGTGTATGAGATTATTTTACCTCTCAGGAAGGCCTTTCCTGCTTCCCAAAACAGGTTAGGGTTTGTGAGGTGCGGTTCGTTGTTGGAGGTGTATTCCTCCCACGCCGCAGAAAGCATGTGTCGGAAGTCCTCACTGTTTGCCAGGTACGAAGGGAACCGCCATATGCGAGGGGAAGAGGAGGGTTGGGCGTTTAGTAGATGTATGGCAATGGGACTATGGTCAGAGATTCTAGCATCGGCAATTACTGAGTCACTTAGCATGGGGAGAAGTGCAGGGGAGGCAAAAAAGTAATCGATGCGGGAGAATGAGTTATGGGGTGGGGAGTAGAAGGTATAGTCGCGGTCAGTCGGGTGTTCTAATCGCCATACGTCAAGGAAGTGCATGGAGTCTATGGCGTGTGCGAGCAGCGACGGGGTTGAAGTCGATGAGGTATGCCTGGGCGGAGTGCGCTTCGTGTCGCTTGCCCGGTCGACTGTTGCGGACATAACCGAGTTAAAGTCCCCACCCACCAGATGTAGGGATCCCGGAGCAGCTAGAATCCATGTCACCATGTCTTGGAAGAATGAGATGTCAGGTGAGTTGGGCGCATATATGTTGGTGATGGCTATGTCTTTGCCCGCTAGGGTTAGGTGAATAGTAACTTTGCGGCCCATCGAGTCGGTCTGTACGTCTCTAAGAGTATGTCTCAGGTTTTTGTGTATGAGTATGGCCACCCCAGCTTTGCGTCCTAAGGCAGGGGAGCCATATACGGTTCCCACCCACAACTTACGTAGACGAGTTAAGTCATCTGTGGAGAGATGGGTCTCTTGAAGTAGTGCCACATCTGCCCGAAGACGCTTTAAGTGTCTAAGAATGGACATGCGTTTGTTCGGAGAGCGTAGCCCCTTAACGTTCCATGAAACAACCTTTAGGTGATTCCCAGCCGCTGAAGAGGCCATATTTGAGCCGGAGTCATGTATTGAGCTAATGATGGGAAGCATAGTTCCCCTCCAAGAGTCAGTACAGCAGCCTGAGGGTCACCCAAACATTGCAAACTTTCTGAGGATACTGGTACAACACAGGTAATCATATATAGTGTAAACATTAAGTAAGAGTAAGGAAAAAAAAAAGAAAATAGCATAAAAACAATAATAGCATGGAGGCCTAAACTCTAGGCCTCTAACAAATAGGAGGGACTTCACTTTTTTCCACATGAAAGTGAGACGCATAGCAGGGCTCCCGCAGTACGCCAGGTCCCTATTCCCAACAGCAGAACAAGAACTTCGGGGGGGAATGTAGAGGGGAGGGTGGGGGGGGGGAAGGAGAGACAAGGAAGAGCTGGCTGTGTGAGGAGTGAGTTTCAAGGGGATATCAGCAGTGGCAAAGCATATACACGGGGGGGGGATAATAAGAAAAGTGAGGTGATACTACCCGTTTTACTCAGGTCTGCCGAGATGAGAAGACTCTGAGATGTGTCCTTAGCGGCTGTCCATGCAATCCGTGTGAGTGGTGTAGCGACTCCGCTTGTACGGTTGCTTGGTAGGGCTGCCGGGTTGCTTGCGGGAGGCGGATGGGGTAGTCGGTTGAGATGAGGAGCCGTCTTCAGAGTTGGTGAGGTCCATTCCTGCAGCAGCTGATTCCAGGTATCGATCCGCCTCATCTGGTGATGTAAAAGTAAAGTGTTCTCCGGTCCTGGATTGAATGTGGAGGATGGCTGGGTAGTGCAGGGAGAATCTGATCTGGTCACGGTGCAGGGTCGAACAGATGGTCGAGAACGCTTTACGTTGTTTCATCACCTCGACAGAGTAATCTGCAAAAAGCAACAGTTTGGCCCCGTCAACCGAGAGGGAACGCGTGCGCCGGAACGCCTTCATAATGGCAGTTTTGTCCGCATAGTTCAGATATTTCACAATGACGTGTCTGGGTTTGGCGCGATTCTCCGCGTATTGACCAAGGCGATGGGCACATTCGACGGTGCAAGGTATGCGGAGTCCCAGTTGTTCAGGGATGATTTTGGCACATATGGTAGCGAGCTGGCCATTTGGGACGGAATCTGGCAGGCCAATAATGCGCATATTGTTCCTCCTAGAGCGATTCTCGAGGTCGTCCAATTTGCTCCAGAGTTCCCTGTTTTCAGTAATCAGTCGGGCAAGTTGTGCAGACTGAGCGGTGGAGTCATCTTCCAAGGAAGAAATTCTGTCCTCAGTTTGTGTGATTCTCTGGGCCTGAGACTGCAGTTCCAGGTGGAGCTGTTCAAGACCCTTTTGCACAGCAGCATCCACCGTTGCAGAGAGAGTGGGTCCCAGCAAGGCAACCACTTGCTGAGCGATGGCCGCCGGGGATGCAGGGTCGACTGCTTGGACGTCCGAGGCGGCGTGTGTGTGAGAGGATGCTCCGGAGGATGGCGCGGCCGCCATCTTGGCTGCACTTGAAGCCGCGTCTACCGCGGGAGGTGCCGAGGAAAGGACTCGGGCGTAGGATCGCTCTACAAAGCGATCCATCTGTGTCCCCACAGCAGCGGGGGAGAGATGGGGTTACCCCGAGGTTTTGAGCGGGCGTGAATAGCCGATAATGGGAGGACGGCGGCGGGAGCAGCGTCTCCTCACTCCTGTCTCATGTGGCGCCGGAACCGGAAATCTCAGAGTGTTTTAATAAGAGAAAAACTGCAGGAATTTAGATCACAGTTACAGTTATTTCATTTTAGGTAAATGGTCTCTGTTGAGCCAAGAGTCTAGTAACTCCTTGACAGGCAATGTATATGAGGCTTATGAAGTCTTATAGTCTTAATCATATGGCTGGTTCAAACTGCTCCAGACTCCTATGTGACTCCTATCAGACTCCTCTCCTTTTACCCCACCAAATATTCCTAGCTCAGCAGTTGACTTATGGTTCCCTGTCCTGTTTTAATTATATATTTTCAATTTATTCAGTAATGTGTTTTAATCATCTCAATAAGATTTTAAGGAGCTACAGTTAGATGAAGCACAAAATGTCTTTCTTTTGTTTAATTGTTCTATTTGTAATAGTAATGCTTGTATGCTGTGAGATGTCAATAAAACATTTGGAAACAATTTTTCTTTTATTTGATTTTTTCTTTTGTATTTCGATCTTTATATTTCTTTTTTCATCCCTAAAAATTAAATAAAAATTAACAAAAATACAGGTCAATAGATGCATGTTTTTGTGAATACTATGTGTGTGAGGATATAAATAAAAAGTTAAATTACTCAAAATATTTTTTTTTGTATTTGTATTTGAAGATAGGTTAGCACAGTTACAATTTATGTCAGGTATTTTTTTTCTGAGCCAACTGGGGAGATTGTTTTCTTACTTCCTGTCCCTGTATTGCCAGCACAATAAATAAAAGGTTCAGTCAGCACCACTACAGGAAGCCTATGTCTGTGTACATTGATCAGAATTCCTATCATGTCCTGTCCTATCCTGGCCCATGCCACACTGCGGTGTAAGCCAGTCTGCTATCTATGGATTTAATCCCTTCATGAAGGAGGGTAAAACAAACTTTAATCCCCCGACCCAATTTTGCAAGTTTGTCATGTAAATTTTACATATGAACTACTTTGTTTATCCAGGTGGAATTATTTGTTCAGGACAAATTTAGCTTTCCTATGGTGGTAAATGGTAATGGGTATCTCCTGTGTTGTTTTTTTATTTATTATCAAAGTAAAATTGTTCCACAATTGTATATATATATATATAATTTAGCTGTAAATCCAAAACACCCCTGTCTTGTATGTACAGTAACTCCTATGTTACTTGTAACGTGAATGTAAAGATTTCAAATCAGCCTTTTCCCGTTTTGATAAACAGCCTGACTTTCAGCTGAGTTTCTAGCCTACCATGTCCTTCTTAGGGAAAACCAACTCCATGACACTTGTACTTCCTTGCTGTAATGGATACAAGGGAACACAAGAAAGACTAATATACAACATGAATATGTAGCATCTAGGCATTATTTTCACATATAGATCAGCTCATTCATTTCTATGGAAAGAGGTAGGTGTGAAAATGTCAATTGTTAAAAGGCATCTTTATCAAACAACTACCTTCCTTTTCAGATAAATTACATCTTTAGATAAAAACAAGCTGTGCAGCTTTGATCAAAGTTAAATCATGCACTATAGATATAGGCCATTCCCCTCAATGTCTAACTGGAAAACTTCTAGGGCGTTACTAAGATAATAGAATCTTGGAGTTAGTGTTCAACATCACAGGAAGACGCTCTTTCCCTGATTCAAAACCTCTTGCATGCACTTTATTTTCCTCTGATCCAGTAGCTTTGACTCTGAGCTCAGAGTTTGAGGCCACGTACACACGATCAGACCGGTCCGATGAGAATGGTCCGACAGACCGTTTTCATCAGACCACGCTGAAGTGGTCTGATGGTCTGATGTGCGTACACACCATCGGGCCAAAAATCCGATCAGGCCAGAACGCGGTGACGTAGAAAACAACGACGTGCTGAAAAAACGAAAGTTCAACGCTTCCAAGCATGCGTCAACTTGATTCTGAGCAAGTGCAGGTTTTTGGTCCGATGCTTTTGTGTACTAACCATTGTTTTGGCCTGACGGACAACGATCCGATGGGCCGTACACACCATCGAATTGGTCCGATGAAACTGGTCTTAAGACCAGTTTCATCGGACCGGTCTAATCGTGTGTACACGGCCTAAGAGTTCTCTCCTGTGATGTTGAAGGTGAGCAGTAACACAAAGCTTCTCTTAGCAACACCCTAGAAGTTTTCCAGTCAGGTTTCATAAGGCGCCTAAATGGTCTAAACCTATAGCAAGGGTATTATTTAACTTTAGTCAAAGATGCACAACATGTTTTTATGTACAGCTGCCCCTTATCTGGATAGGCTATTTTTTGGTAAAGGTGAACAAACCCTTTAAAGTTTCTTAGAGTATATAATGTCATGCCTAATAATTATAATTAAAGCATGGTAGGTTAAATCTAAGGTACCAAAAGGCAGTTGGTTTTGGGCATGTTTGTCCTACAGCAGACATGCTATGGCAATGTATGGAAAAGAAAATATAAGATTGTCTTTTTCATTCTATAAACTACTGATAGTGGTGCCGAAGGGGACTGTTTTTACAGAGACATGAACACTAATACAATCAGACACAAAAGAAAGATTGCACAACTATCAGATTTTGAACACTATACAAGAGGTACAATAGCGGTGAAATGTTCAGAAACAAGTTTGAATTGTTTTATTTGCCTTTATTTACTTTTTTAAATAGAAAAGAGAGTGTGTCAATAGAGAAACCATTCAGATAGTAAAAGAGGACCTTGGCCAGTGCACTTCCTTTATCAATACCATCATAACTCCCAACTTTCTGAGATGGGAATGAGGGACACCTATTAGCAATATATGTAGGCATAGGACACACCCCTTGCCACACCCCCTTAAAGAAGAATTGTACAAAAAAAGATCAGTTAAACCCACAAGTTAATTTATTTACCACTACTATTCATTTATATTGGCCTTTGAAATTTACAAATGCAGCGATTTAGAATTGGAATAAAAGGTTAAGCACTGGCAAACACTTTTAGAAAGATAGAAGGGGCATTTTATAATATAGATCAGACCAAAATGAAGGACAAATTAGGAGGAATGAGAGACAGAGGGACATTGTTCCAAATCAAGGCCAGTCCCTCGGAATCAGGGACAGTTGGCATCTGATTATCCACTCATGTACAGGTTAAATCAACAGGAATTTGCTTCTCCTATAATTAGATATTTGAGGTAAATCTTCACTTTTTTTGTGTGAACATTCCTAACTCCTATAGTAATTCAGCTACAGTATATATAGTTATTTTCACAGTCATGAGACATTATCCAGCTTGACACATGGTAAAAGTTTATAGATGAAGAGATGTTATATAGTGAACACCAGTTAGTATGACAGTTGTCAAGAGATTCTGTACATTGACATAAGTCACTATGACAGTCAGTGATAAATTATATAGTTACATTAGTTGGTGTCATAGCCTGTGCCAAACATTATTATATTTAGTAATATTAGCCAGTTTCAGATCATATATAATAGTTGGTAGAACATACTGGAAACGATCTTCTTAGGGAGTAGAGGCTGGAAAAAAAATTCAATTTTTTACATTTCCCTGACATACAATTGGGTATTGAAAGCTAGTATTCTTGTCAGTGGCGGCCAATTCATAGAGGGTGCATGGGCGCTGCCTCCCGTATCCATGTGTCCAGCCCTCTGATCTACATATCAGTGGACCATGGATTCCATGGTGGGATGGGTGTTTTTTTGAAGCACCCGATTCGAGCCAGAGGCTCTAATAGGCCTAAAGAATGGTGGCCTCAGAGTGCAGAGCTTTGTAAATAAATTTTTTGCAATTATGACACTAAAGTTCCTCCCATTTCCCGATTGGCTAAAGCATCTAGCAATCCTATTGGAAGACACACGGTGGAGGAAACTGTAGGAGCGCACACTGGAGCCTGTCCGCACTCCAGAAGAGCACACCACAGCCCCCCAACACAAGTGGGTGAATACCGGGCTGGACCGCCCACGAGGGGTGCTGTGCCACACCACACGGCCAGGGGGGTGTTGTTTGTTTGCCACCCCCCAAAGAAGAATCCACCAGCCGCCACTGATTCTTGCTCACTAACATTCATTTTGCAAAGTGAGTATTCTCATTACTAGGTGAAGGTGAACAGCCTTTGCTTGTTTAGTAAATCAACTGCATTGTATAAAGTGGTGTTCATTTTCCCAGAGGGCAAAAAGATGGCATAAGAGGCATCACAATAGATAGGATGTGGATGATGAGTTGAGTGAATACAGACGGTATACAAAAAAAAAAAAAGACTGCAGAAGACAGAGAAAGATGGCATAAGGAAAAGGCACAGTAGTGATAAAGCTAGTGCTTCCAGAAATGAGAGAACTAAAGGGCAACTATGTGCAGTTTATGCAGCTATAGGAGTGTGGGGACTAAATAGTGTCACTCAAGCTCCCATGCACACAGGGTGTATGGCTTACATATTAATAGCCTATGTCCATACACTGTACACATGTAATGTTGTTTGTACAGCATACAGTGCAAATAGACAGATCCTGAGGACTAGCTTCTTTCATTGTTAGGATGCAAGCAGTTCCTGTCATCTAGTGTCCTTGGTTGCATGAACTCAGGCAGCATCTGCTGCCCAGTGTCTTTCGTTGGTAGAATACAGGCAGCTCCAATTGCCTTCTTTGGTAGGATGCAGGCAGCTTTGAAGGAGTACATTTTCTCTGTATGCATTTGATTGTTAGCCCAAAGAGAGACATCATAGATTATGATGAACATAAGGTATACAAATGGCAGTCAGATTTAGATCCAACACAACCAAAACCAATAACTGGAGAGATAGGACAAGAAGTGCGAACAGGGACTACCCAAGGTATGGATAAATCCAATAAAAACACCAGTACCCCTAAAAAACATCCGAAAGGCCCCAACAAAACTAAAGGCCCATACCCAATGGTAGATAGGAACCGACCACCTATTAACCAGACCCCACAGTACCCACAAACCCATAACATGTACCCCCCATATGGTGCACCTACTTACAATAGGTATGCCCCATTAGATGACAGAGGGGGAGAGGATAATTACTATTATTATAATCAGGGCCCTAGCCAGTACGCACCCAGACCCCCACGGGGACATAGAGGTAACCCCAGAGGGCGAGCCTCATATTACCAAAACAACCAACCGCGGGGAGGGGGGGAATGGAGAGGCTGGAAAGAGCCATACAAAATCGCCAGTCCCGTCCCCCACCAGTTTGGAAAAAATATAGAAAAAGAGGTAAGAGAGGGGGAACCCGAAAGAAAAAGACCACGAGACGATTAAACGAGGGGATCTATAACCTAGCGGGAATTGACTTTACCAATGCAGAATTGGAAGTTCTCTCAAAGGGTATGAAATTTGCACCAGATAAACACATGGATAAATTTGAGGTATTTATCGATGTGGAGAAATTTGTTAGAAAGTTGAATATTAAAAAACATTTTGCTCAACAAATTATGAATACCACCCAGGTTGACACCACGGGGTATCAACATACTAATTTAAAAAATAATTCCACCTTTAATCCCAAAAAAGGCACACACCATCACATACAAGTATTCAGGAATATGGTGCAGGAAGAAATTAGATCTTTAGATACCAAAAATTCCAAACCCAATAGACTGTTGAGGGAAGGTATTACAAAATTAGAGAAGAACAAAAACATAGTGGTGCGCACTGCAGACAAAGGGGGGGGTGTGGTAGTACTCACGAAAGAAAATTACTACAAGGAAGTTCAGCGGCTGCTGGATGACACCAACACCTACACGCCATTATTAGGTGACCCAGTATGTAGATTAAAAGCGCAACTAAAAACTTGGGTTGATGAAGGAGTCTCAAAAACTATTCTTACCCCACAAGAAGCACTATATTTAGTGCCCGAGGTACCACGTACTCCGGTACTGTACATCGCGCCAAAAATACATAAAAGCAATACCAACCCCCCAGGCCGACCCATTGTTAGTGGGATCGGGTCACTTTACTCCAGATTGGGTGAATACCTCGATCAATATTTGCAACCACTAGTACAAAAAGGCCAATCGTATTTGAAGGACAGCACCCAGCTGATAAATGCACTAGCCAAAATACGGGTAACCACGGATACATGGTTAGTAACAGTGGATGTGGAATCCCTGTATACAAACATAAAGCAGTCTGATGCTATTATAGCAGTCACCGAATCTTTAGAAACAGGTACTGACCTTCAAACGATTCAAATTCAGTTCATTATACAGGGCTTGAAACAGGCCATGGGTAATAATTATTTTTGGGCGCAGAATAAGTATTATAATCAAACAAAAGGAGTCGCCATGGGCGCTAGATACGCGCCGAGTGTAGCCAATTTGGTTCTTAATAGGTGGGAAAGGGAAACAATATACAAAGAGGAAAACAAAGCTCTCCTGTACTATAAACGCTATATCGACGATATCATATTGTTTTGGGAGGGGAATTTACCCTCATTGGAGAACTTCATAATGGCAATGAACAGCAACCAATATGAGCTAAAATTTACAGCAGAATTCAACTTATCTACTATTAACTATCTGGACTTAACGTTAACAAAAAGAGGTAATTCAATCAGTACCAAAACCTACTTCAAACCGACAGACCGGAATGGGTATGTTGCACTTTCTAGCTGCCACCATCCAAAATGGCTGGGGGGTGTCCCCAAAAGCCAACTAATGCGTATACGTCGAAACTGTGACCAGATCACTGATTTTGACGTACAGGCAAATATGCTGGTAGACAAATTTGTAGAAAAGGGGTATAATGCCCAAAGCCTTGCAACTACGAAAAAAGAAGTATTGACAATGGAAAGGTCAGTTCTGTTAGTTCCAAAAACTAAGGCTCCTTTTCATGGAGAGATAACATTTCTTACAGGGTTTCATAGAGAATATAAAAGTGTGGAAAAAGTCATTAAACAATTTTGGCCAATACTATTGAAAGACAATGATTTGGCTACAGTACTACCAGCCAAACCAAAATTTATTTACACCAAAGCCCCTGGTTTGAGAAATATGGTAGCACATAATGTTCCAGACCCCCCAGAAAAACCTCTTACCTTTCTGGATACCCCCGGTTTCTATTATTGCACTAGGTGTAGATCTTGTAAAATATCAAAAAGACAGGGCAAGAAAAAACTTCAGTTTAAATGCAATGTCACACAGCAAGAATTTAAAATCAAACCACTTATCACCTGTCATTCCAGATTTGTAACATACGTTATCGAGTGCCCTTGCCACTTGCAGTATGTAGGGCGCACCACTAGAGAACTAAAAGTGCGTATAAATGAACATGTGGCAAACATCATAAATGGTTATCCTAACCATAGTGTTTCAAAACATTTTGATCTTTGTCATAATAAAGACCCTCGACAAATGACGTTCTATGGGATAGATAGAGTGACAAGTCACTGGCGAGGTTCAGATCTCACTAAGGCGGTATCCCAAAATGAGACATTATGGATACATCGCCTTCGTGCCATGCAACCTCAAGGCTTGAATGTAGAACTAGACCTCAATTGCTTTTTGAGTAACAAGTAAAAAGATCATCCCGATATAAAAGTTGGGGAGTAAAGTTCTTTCCAACTATCAGTACCAATTACCAAGTGTTAGTACAGCTAGTACACCTGATTGGTAGCAATGGGTATTGTAGGAATAGCCGCACTACATAATATACATTGAGTCATTAATAGTAATGCTGGTTTCTCATAGGGGTACTCTAATTTGCTCTAATTTGTTATTATATTTTTATGTTTAAAAATAATTTTTATTATTATTTTTACTATTTGTAATGTAATTTTAATTGCTAATTCAGAATATAATGTTGTAGAGCAACATCAATTCAGTTTAAATATACTGCCAGTTATTGGCATTGTGTCATGTATTATACACCATGGAATAACAATGTTGCATGCATGTAACATTGGATATATGTATCAGTATTACCAATTGGATTGTATAGCAGGTGTTGTTGATATATACAATTGTATTGGTATATGATAACGGGACCGAGGCTTTTTCGATTAAGGTTTTTACATAGGCTTTTTTCCGATTGGCTGGTCCTCCTATCCATCACAATAGACCTTTGGGTTAAATTCGACACCATATCGTGACTGGTTACGCTTCCTGATGACGTAAACCAACGAAACGTACGTCGAGGCGCTAACCAGTCACGCTTTCCCTACCACTTCCGATTTCCGGGTCCGTTGGTTTCCGACGGTGGAACGCACGCCGACTATCGAAACAGCAGTGCGACGGATTTTCGACCTATCTCCGAATGTAACGGCAATTCGATGGTATAACGTACGCCGGTTAGTGAGACCACCAGCGCGACGGAGCACCGTACCATATCGCAATCTGCAGGATTCGATTGGATATCGAAAAACGCCATAAAGCCTCAGTGCCGGGATCAGGGCACAATTCTGAGTAAGCAGCCATTTGGCATGTTACTTTTTTAAAATTATTTTAATAAACAGTACTTCACTATGATTGCTCTTTTGTTTCTACTTATATGAATGTTGGACCATCTGAACGTGCTTATCTGGATTACTCTGAGTCATCCTTGTGACACAAGCGGTTTATGACTTCTTTTTTAATTAAAAGAGTCTACTAGTATTGGTAAGGAGCCATTTCTATTGATCTCACCGGGTGCAAATTTATGGTGGAGGTTCAAGAACTGCAATATTCACGTGTTTGTTTGATTTGAGAATCTTTGGGTGCTTATCATTTAGCACTATTTGGACTTATATACTATTCATTATTTTTATGGTTTATTTCATCATATGGACACTATATCACCAATATATGTTTTTCTAAAGATTGCACATTTTTTATGTATATTCATATAGACATAATTTGATGTTGTGTTACCCAGCGCCCCTTCACTTTTGATTTCCAAATATGTACATGCATGCAGCATAACATAAAATATTACATACCCCATACACAGGTCCCTAAACACAGATTTTCAATTTTTGGTTTAAACAGTTTCAAAATCTGGACCAATATGGGCCAGTGTGCATGGGTCCATAGAATAGAATGCTGTTGTGCTCAGATCTAATTTACAGCTCTACAAAGTATTGAATGCATGTGTACATGCTTTTTTTTGCCATTTGTGTTTTTTGGGAGATTTTCTTTCACTTCCTGCTTTGTAAGAAGTGAGAGGAAATCTCTTAAAAGTGCAAGAAATTATCTCAGTTGTCACAGAAGCAATTATCCTAATTGGAAGTGTTGCCCTCAATTCCTATTCTGGTGGCCACTCACAATTCTCCCTCACTTTGAGTCCCAGAGACAACTGTGTAGATATTCTTCCACCCAGAATGTGTCTTAAAGTGTTACTAAACCCAGGAGCCTGCATTCACTATATCTGGTCCCCCACAGTACACATAACATGGAAATGCAATTATTTTTGTAAATATAATTTGTTAAATACGTTTTCTTATCAGCAGTACAGTATATAGCAGTATTGTGACTTCTATCAGTGTCTGGTTAAAGCTTGAAGGAGGAGTTTTCATTCTACTCTGACTGTCCTATGAGGCTGTAGGACCCCTGACCCTCTTTCTGGACAGTGCTGATTGGCCCTGTGTTGATCATATGCACCCTCCTAGGAAAAAAAATCTCTCTAGCAATACACACCAAACTGAGCACATGCAGAGTGACTCCAAAAGCTCTGTCTTATCAGGAGATGGATTGGGGCAGTGAAAAAAGGAGAGGATAAGAGAAGACAGGATCAAACAGCCTTTTTACACAGTGAAGAGAAATAACCCCTTTGGTTCCACAGTGAGTTTAACAAGTGTGCTTTACTGCATATAAAGATTTTACTGTTTGTGGGTTTAGTAACAATTTGACGTTACGTGAACAGTAAAAATTCCATTAATGTAAGGCCCCTTTCACACGGTCGGACCGTTCAGGTTAGCCTGTCAGTTTTGTCGGCGGACCTAAATGGCTGTTCCATACATCTCTATGGAGTGTCAGATGTCAGCAGAGACATGTCCGCTGACATCCGACCCGATCCGCTAAAATCAGACGGGTGGCGATAAGTCACCATCCGTCCATGGCGGATCGAATTGGGTGAGATCTGATGAAAACAGACATGCTGTCCATTTTCATCCGATCTCTCCATAGGAGACAGAGGTGCTGGACAAGCCCCTCCCTACTCAGTGAGCAGAGAGGGACTTGTCATCCGCCGGCTCAGCAGAGATCAGAGGAGAGATCTCCCGCTAAGCTGGCGGACCGTCTCTGTGTGAAAGGGGCCTTAAGCAGGAGATCATCACAGTTTGATTGTAAAACGTATAGCTTTGCCACAAGATATTGCTTAATTCCCTCTAGAGCTGAGTAAGGGTTCAAAAGTCTCTTGAAATTATTTACTAAAGACGTTAAGAATTGCCGCACAATACACGTCAAAACTCCTAAACTATCTACGTGATCTTAAACAATGATTCAGAAAGTACTGAAACCAACGCAAAGGCATAAAAGCAAGGTAGTTAGCATTTTCAAGAGTGGCCAGTGATGGGAGCCTAATATTGTATCAAATGACAGGTTTTCCTAAAGAATAAATTACTTCCCAAGAATGCATGAATTTGTGTCATGCCTTATATTTACAAAATGTCCAAGAATAAGTAATAAAATGAATGTTATAAAATAAAGTGAGTGCATGCAACCTAGAGCTGACAAGTTCCCAATGTGTTTTTTTTTTTTTTTTCAGCTTAAAATATATGAAAGAAATTACATCAAAGAAATACATACACATTTATTATAAGTGTACAAATATACTTTGTGTTGCATATTAGAGGGAAAGCATAATATAGAGCATGAAAATGAATCACAAATTAGAGGTATACATTGGACTCCACAAGATCTCATTTGTGTGGCACGGATGGCTGACTATGTTGATGCAACCCAGTTTTTATTGGTCATTCATATTCATTACCACTAAGATATGGATAGTTGGCCACAGGATATTAAATACATCTAAAAACAGAAGAGCTCACCATACTTGTTTACAAATGAAATTAAATATAATTTTCTCTTTCATAAAATGTACTTCATAGAGATTTTTTTTTTAAAAGCATCCTTTTTTTTATTTCATGGATTTAAAAGGCAATTTTCATATAGGGTATGGACATACATGCCATGGGGTATAGACTGTGAGGTTGTACATGAACTATTTTTTTGCAAGTACCTGGTGTACTAGGAAGCCAAAAGGCATGTCGGCTGACTTACTAAAGGAGTTGTGAATTTTCACACAATACACAATTTACAAAATGCTGTCTTCTCCTTCTGAAAATACTAGTTGTATGGCTGTCAGCGCATTAATTCTCTGACATGGAACAAGTAGGCACATCAGGAGTTCAGGCTTCACTTTGACTCTACTTGCTGCACACTTGTTCCAGGTTAAGCACTAACTAACAGAATCAAACTATCATTTTTTTTGTTTATTATTTATTACATTTAAAAAAATAAAAAAAATAAGCTAATTGATTAATATTAACCACTTAAGACCCGGACCAAAATGCAGGTAAATGACCTTGCCCCTTTTTGCGATTCGGCACTGCGTCGCTTTAACTGACAATTGCGCGGTCGTGCGACGTGGCTCCCAAACAAAATTTGCGTCCTTTTCTTCTCACAAATAGAGCTTTCTTTTTGGTGGTATTTGATCGCCTCTGCGATTTTTATTTTTTGCGCTATATACAAAAATAGAGTGACATTTTTGAAAAAAAAACAATATTTTTTACTTTGTGTTATAAGAAGAATCAAATAAACTAAATTTAAGTCAAATATTTAGTCAAAAATGTATTTAGCCACATGTCTTTAGTAAAAAAAAATCGCAATAAAAAAAAATAGCTACCTAGCGGGAACAGCGACACTAACACAGCGATCAGAAAAATGATCGCTTAGTGATGCTGGCAATATGGAGTGAAAGGGTTAACTAGGGCGGTGATCAAGGGGTTAAAACTTTATTGGGGGGGGTACGGGGGCTACCCTGAACCTAACACTGACTGCCTGTCACACTGACACTAACTTCAGTGATCATACATATAATCACTGCATTCAGTGACACTGTGACAGGGGGGAGGGGGTGGGGGGGCGATCGGGGGGGGGGGGTTAAATGTTCCTATGTGTCTGTGTGTCAGTGTGCTGTTGTGTACACTTACTATGTGATGTGATCTCTCCTCAGCGGTGGTCGAAAAAAACACAGAGGGAGCGATCACATCACTTCCTCCTTCCTGTGTTTACACAGGAGGAGGAAATGACACGCAGGGGGAGCGCGCGCATTGGCTGAGAGCGATCCGGAGGGGGCGAACAAAAACCAACCGCCGCCCCCTCTGCACGGATCGCTCGGCCAGGTAACCGGACCGCCGAACCCCCTCAAGGCACCAACGTATATATACGTTGATGTGCCTGTCGGTGCCATTCTGCCGACGTAAATGTACATGCGGCGGTCCGCAAGTGGTTAACAACAATATATGTTGCCTTCCCATACATCTCTGCCTTGTTTTACTTACTAAATCAATGTTAACATTTGTATCAGTCCTACTAATCCTCACAAGGTGGAAAGGTGGGAGTCCAGTAGAGCAATTTTTGTTAGGGACTACCCATCCAATTTATTGCAAAGTGACAGGTTCTTTTGCTAGCTGACCTTCACCCACTGATACTCATCTTCACCATGGTCTTCCGATTTTTCATTTCTGCTAACATCCATGAATTGCAGAATATGGTAATGACATAGAGATCAGGAGGAGGCACTAATAAGAGCTGCAAATGAACTAAGAGATGAACATTTGTAGTGTTAATTTCTCTGCTTTTTACATAAAGACCTCCACTGAGCAGCTTTCTGGTGCAACAGGCAGACGGAAAGGTAAGCATTCAGTGTTCTTACACAAGTATCCTTTTTTGGGGTCTTTATTTTATAAATAAAAAAAAAAGGGAGGGCTCACCGATCTTGTGCATTACCAAAATAATAATTTTATTAAAGGTAAACAGCAATGATTATACTCACATACAAACATGGTATACAAGCTTATTAACACAACAGCAATAACAAGCAGTATCCCTAGAGTCTGCAAATGGAACCAAATATGTTTAAATTTGGCTCTGATAAAGAGGGTCCTCCCTTAAAACACGTAAGACATCCTGGTCCTCCAAACATCTTCGGTTCCAGTTGCAGACTCTAGAGATACTGCTTGTTACTGCTGTTGTGTTGATATGCATGTATACCACATTTGTATGTGAGTATAATAATTGCTGTTTACATTTATTAAATTATTTTGGCAATGCAAAAGGTCAGTGTGCCCTCCCTTCTTTTGTATTTGTTTCAGCTCTAAGGAAACCAATGTTCTGAGGAGGGCAGCAAGAGCAGTGACATTCAATACAATAAAAAGCGTTGACTGCACCACACACCTATAGATCCAGTACCCAAGCACAAAATAATTGTATTTTATGTCTTTTTATTTCATGACAGGGTTTTTTATAAAGTTAAATACAATGTAAAATGCTCTATAACCTTCAGCAATGGATCTGCAAATAACATTTTTGTGTAATTATTTTATAAACAGGCTCAGTACTTTTCTGTCTCAGCTGTAGATGCTCTGTGCCAGATTTGGCCATCTATACCCATGGCTGTTTTTCAGTACAGTAAATGGACAGTGACTATTTTGTGAGGTATGTCTTGTACATTTCACTGGGAAACATGGTATAACTACACATACACATTACAGTTTTCTAATGAAAGAGACAGGGAGTGGTTCAAAAGTTGGCGGGGATGCAAGTCCACCCCAACATTACTTCAATGATCCTCTTTTACAACCTGAATATGTCAGATTAGGGTTTGGCTTTCTATGTTTCACCTACATGGGGTAAAGAGTAGACATGTGCATTCATTTTCATTAGAATGCATTTTCGTCCGAAAAACTGTTTTTTTCGTTATCGTTTTAACAAACGATAACGAAAGCGCAAGGAACTAAAACCGAAAGATCCGACATAAAAAATGCTTTATTTTCGTTTTCGTTGCAATAAAAATTCGATATAGAGAGATTCGACATTATAGAGAACAGATTCGACATCATAGAGAAAAGATTCGACATCATAGAGAAACGATTCGACACTATAGAAATAATAGATTCGACATTACAGAGAATAGATTTTGATTTATGAGAAAATAGATTCGACATTATTACTAGTGTGACAAAGTCGTAGAAATAGCGATAATGTTATGCAGCAAAGTCGCTGATCTTAAGCAATAAATACAGCTTTATTGCACTCAAAAATAAAATAATACAAAACAAAATGGCCTACTCCAATTTAGGAGGCTAACTGACAGTAGTGTCCCTCACTACACTGTACTGGAGGGGCTATTCCAGCCTCCAGTATAAAACAAACAGAGTAACAGTCCAAAATAAACAAATCTATGACAGACCTTGTTCCTTCAATGCAGACAGTTTCCAACCTGTCCGTCCAGCTCAGCGTACCTCTCACACTGAGCTCTCACTTCCCACTTCCTTACCAGGTGAGTGTTAATTAATAGGGGAAGAGAGGAGGTTTTACCTGTTGGCCAGGCTTAACCCCTTCCAGGGCAGGGAACGCTGACTTTTCCAGTCTCTCACTGGTGTACATACAATCGTGTACCCTGTCACACTAGTCATACAACATTAGAATTCTTGTAGGCGGAATATTCGACCGGAAATGTACGATTCGACGTAAAGTTTCGAAGTTCCGTCGAATATTCTTTTGACCATTCGACAGAAACCAAGTATTATTGGATTTTCGAACGAAAGCTATTCCCCAATGAAAAACGAAATAAATCAAAACGATTTTCGGGAGTAACTAAATATTTTCCAAACGAAAACGAAAAAAACTAAACAAAATATTCCAGTCTGCACATGCCTAGTAAAGAGGAACAAGATCATCTGCATAGCAGGCTATGATAGTTGTCTTAACCACTTTCTGCCTACCTATAGCAAAATGACAGCCGAGATGGACTTTTGTCGGTTGGATGTCACATGTGGCGCTCTGGGGCTGTGCATGATCTGTGAACGGCTGTGTCTGCCAGACACAGCCAATGACTGATCAGTGTACCAGCCTGGTGCCAGCATCATGTGATCGCTGTGACCAATTAATGTATGATTGTGTTGCTAGCTGTAATTGGTCACAGTGATCACATGGTACAGACAGGGCAAATCACAACAAACACACTGAATGAATATGTTTCATTCAGTAAAAATGGTTGCCTATACCAGTGAAATTCTCTACTGTACTTGCACATTTTACTCTTACTAAATAGACTTATATGCAAAACCTTTTAATTGTGCCAAGTACAAAATGTTATCAACATAGCTGAAACAAGTATTTTGACACAATAGCTAAATTTGAGTAATTTAACTTTTTTAAGTGTTTTACGTGAACTACAAATTCTAAAATCTGTAGTAGCTGCCATCTTTATATATATTTTCAGGGCTGACTCAACCTTATAATCTGCCTCTTTATTCTGACAAAATTCAAATACATGTTTCTGTACTGTATACCAAATGTACTGCCAGCACATTTTCATAAAGAAAGATAGCATACTGTCTGAACATTTAGAAGATACTGGGATGATTTTATTTTTTTTAACAAACCTGCTACATTGGGAATTCATAGGTTTCAGCAACACTATTAATGTGCAAACACAACTCAAAAGGTCCGAAGAAAGGAGTGTTCTGACATTCACAGCGATACCTCAAATATGTGGTGTGGTTATCATTTACATATGTGTGCGGGACCTCCATATGCATTCATATTTGTGCTTTTATTGCCTTACTTTTTTTTTACACTGACTTTATTTATATATATTTTTAAACTTTATTGATATTACAAAGAATGAACAAGGGATGAACAACCTTGTGATATCATGGTTACTCTTTACCGGGAGATCTTCTTTGCCCTCAAAAGCATCCAATCAAACCGAGATCAGTTTGATCAGATGCTTTACAAGCTCTAGTTCTTGTAAACCTTGTCCATCATGAGCATGAAATGGAAAGTAGGATTTATACCGTTAGTAGTGTTAGGAAGGGTCTAAAGGGAAAGAGACATGTTTACAACTAAATGTACCCTTTAAGTCAATAAGACAGTGGTTGCACTTGTTTTCTTTTTTCCTTAATTTTCACCTGGTGATACAGTCAGTAAGTTTGAGTATTTTTAGTTTGTGGGTTGAGACACACCATTTAACACTGACAGGGATTCACACAATTGTTAACTTATATTAATTATATGTACCCCCCCTAAAAATAAAAAAAAACTTATTCTGTAACTGCTTAAAAGCTGCAGTTCAGCTCTAATTTGTTAGTCAAGTCCATCTAAATCTGCTAGATCCTCCTTCACTATCCTTTACACACATTGACAACGCTGCTGTCTAAAGGTGATTGAATTTTCCTTTAGCAAAAGCCGTGTTCTCTTCAGTCATGTGCATGAAATGTTCCTGTTTTTAAAATGTATTTTCAGATGATTAGGTATTCTAAATGAACACCATTTAACCGTATTTACTAAGCTATGGGAACTTTCAGTCTCCCGGGTGAATTTTTATTTTGTCAAGTGTGGACATCCTCTATGTCTTTGGTAACTCAACCCAACCACATAGGGTCGATAAAAGGTATTTACAACATTGTGATCTTCATGGGCTATCAGTGTTGTAACTTTGAGTAGGCCAAAATAAAAATGCAATTATAAAAAATTGTAATTCCAAAGTTTTTTTAATATTATATTACTCTCTCTCTATACTGTACATATACATTCTTTAAATACATACATATAGACAGTATATATTCAAATGCAATGTAAGCACAAGCATGCAAAACCAGTGATTGGCATTAACATATATAGTATAAGGAATAATTTATAGAAAATCATAACAATATTCTCTGAGGGAGAAGGAGTTGGGAATTCATTATTGCATTTGTCATCTGTGTAGATCTTCAGTATAAAGTCCTTAAAGAGAAGTATCTTTATGTATATTGTGTTTTCTGGACAACTGCTTGCTTTATGTTATATAATATTACAGTATATTCCCAAGTTTGTTCCCAAATTACCATAATATATTTTGCATTTGGTCCCAGTCAGATTTCAGCCTGCTAGTTGTCAAAGCACAGCATTGTCAGTGCACTGCCGGTTTGGGAATCTGGGTCTGAGTCTTAAATTAGTATGCTTGCACAGCAGCTTTATGATTTACAGTAAACAAATTTATGATTCCTCTGGTAAAAATTGGCAGTGGCTATTTGTTATGTTATTTTCAAGCTGAGCAGCATTAGTATTTCATCATACACCAAGGTATGCATGCTTTCTATTTTTCTTTATCTTGCCTAATTGCAAAGTGTTAACCATTTATTATCCCTTCCCCTTGCCCTTGAGGGATAATACCAAAGCAAATTAAACTTATAAGACATTTGTATAAAATTTAAAATATTGTCTATCTCCGGGGCATGCAGTAAGCAGAGTTAGTTCCATACATGTGGAAAACTACAGACTAGAAATGAGCATTATGAGAGTACATACTGGCAAAGCCAGGAACCATGGCATTGTAAACCTTGTCCATCATGAAATGGAAAGTAGGATTTATACTGTTAGGGTTCTTTCACACGGAGCGGATCCCTAATGGACCCGCTCCGTTAGCCCGTTTGCTCAGCGGGGATCCTCCGTAAAATCCCCGCTGAGCTGTCAGCGGACAGGGCGGTCCCTGCACAATGTGCAGGGACCGCCCTGTCTCTTCTCCGATCTCCCCTATGGGGAATCTGATGAATACAGACACACGGTCCATATTCATCCGATTTCCCATAGGGGAGATCCGTTCCGCCAGACGGAAGCAAAATAGGGTTTTCTTCCGTCTGAAAAAACGGATCCAGACGGAGGCGGGTGATTACGGACGTTAGCAGATACTTATCCGCTAATGGCCGTGATCCCATAGGGCACCATTCTAAGTCAGTTTACTGAAAAAGCAGACCGTTCGTCCGCTGGTGTGAAAGAGCCCTCAGTAGTGTTAGGAAGGGTCTAGAGGGAAAGAGACATGTTTACAACTAAATGTACCCTTTAAGTCAATAAGACAGTAACATTTGCAGAGGTAAAGTATTTATTAAAAAAAAAAAAAAAAGGTTTTATTTTCCTTAATTTTATTAAACTGAATTGAAAGCTACAAGGTATCGCTCTCTTTTAGCTTTATATCATGCAAAACATAGAGTATGTACTGTATGTGATAAAAATAAAATAAAAATTTAAACAGAATTTATTTTATTTTTAAATAAATGTAACTAAGGTTTAAAATGCAAAAAGCATTTGCAGTTCAATCTGCTGAATATTTTAATTAAAAGGTCACTGAAGCTAAAATAAAGTGAAAGCTCTAAGCCATGTTATACGATTCATAACACACACATCTGAATGTTCCAGTTATTTCACAAAGCATTAACTATTTATCCTTGCATGTAACCTTGCTATTGATCTGCAAGGACTACAATATTTGGTCCCCTCATTTAACAGGGTAAACATAACTACCAGGGGTTATATTGCAAACACATAATAAGTATTCTAGTGTCAGGTGTAAATCAACATTGCTGTTACAATTAACCTTTCACAAACCTGAACATTCTGTCTTTAGTGTCAACTGCATGTCAAAACAAACAATACGTGTACAGATATGGTTTACACAATGTATATGTAAGTCTCAATATTTCCTGAAAATTTTGCTTTTAGCCTAGCATTCTCCCACCTCCTAAGCTTCCCTTTATCAATTCAGCATCAGCCTACTACATTAAAGACCAACGAGAAGTTAAAGCACTGCGCTATATAAATCCTGCATAATAATAATAATAATAAAAAAAGTTTGAGGGCAGGTGGAGTTGTTCCCCCACCTTGACGTTTACAGGAAAAGTTTAGATCTACACATAACTTTAGCTGAATGTGTTTGTGTACCTGCTGATGGTTTGTATATACACTTTTTCACAACACTTTCAATGTTTATCATTGCTCAGATTTGAAGATGGTTTTATTTTATTTATTACAAATTATTGTTAACTGTTCTGCACCATAAACCAATGTAACACAAAATATATATACATTTTTGTCGCTAAAATTAAAGTTATCTTGTATGCAGTTATGCATATTTTAGTGTAAGGCAGAAAAAATACCGGTAACCTGATTGGCTGAGACGCCATTCAGTCATCGAGGGCGGGAGAAGACAACGTGGGACGTGGATGCCTGACTCCAGTAAAGGTAAGTGCCGGGCGGGGGGAGAGAGCAATTTACAGGGCACAGTGGGGACAATTGGCACAGCGGCGACCATTGGCACAACGGCGACCATTAAAAGGCACAGTGGTGACAATTGATGGCACAGTGGCTGCGTTTAATGGCATGGCACAGTGGCGACAATTGATGGCACAGTGGCTGCGTTTAATGGCATGGCACAGTGGCTACGTTTGATGGCATGGCACAGTGACTGTGTTTAATGGCATGGCACAGTGGTGCGAATTGATGGCATAGTGGTTGCATTTGATGGCATGGCACAGTGGTGACAATTGATGGCACAGTGGCTGCATTTGATGGCATGGCACAGTGACTGCATTTAATGGCATGGCACAGTGACTGTGTTTAATGGCATGGCACAGTGGCTGCGTTTGGACACAGTGGCTGCGTTTGATGGCATGGCACAGTGGTGCAAATTGATGGCACAGTGGCTGTGTTTGATAGCATGGCACAGTGGTGCAAATTGATGGCACAGTGGCTGCGTTTGATGGCATGGCACAGTGGCTGCGTTTGGGCACAGTAAGACTGCAATTATTTTTTTCCTTTGTGCCCCCCCAAAAATTTTGAGCACCAGCCGCCACTGGTTGTGGAAAAAATGGTAAGATATAAAAAAAATTAACTATAGAAAAATATAATTGCTATACTGGTTTACAAATGTATATAAAACATTAAAAACTATGTTGCTTTGGTAAATAAATAATTTAATAATATACAGTCACAAAGCAAATTCAGAATAAGAGCTTATGTCCCACATAAAGTTCATGGTCCCACCAGCCATGTTTTAATAGGCTGCATTTCACATTGGGGCATTGGGTCCGTTAGCGGTAAAGTGCTGTTAGTTTTAGTGGAGCTTTACTGCTGTTTCATCTGCACTTTTTGGTTGCTAGAGGAGATCTTTTAACCCCCAGAAATGCTCTTCAGGAGTTTTGAAAATGCTGACCTTTCATTTCAATGGGCAGGGGTAGTGTAGGAGCACTGTATATAGCACTCCTACACAGCCCCAAAGATGCTGCTTGTAGGGCTTGACGTCACGCAAGTGCACGCCCCAGTGTGAAAGCACTCTGAATTTCACACTAGGGAAGTCAACTATGCTCAACTTTTGCTAAGCTTGATATTTTGGGCTTTTTCTTACCACTGGAGGTTATGGTTTTTGTTTCTGGTTTATAAATACCGAAATACAAATCCAGAAAATAAAATTATGTCACACATGTCCAGCCCCGTCCCCCTACAGTTAGAAACACATATGAGGTCACACTTAGCCCCTTCAGCTCCCCCTAGTGGTTAACTTCCAAACTGCAATTGTAATTTTCACAGTAAACAATGCATTTTCATAGCACTTTTTGCTGTGAAAATGACAATGGTCCCAAAAATGTGTCAAAATTGTCCGATGTGTCCGCCATAATATCGCAGTCACGAAAAAAACGCTGATCGCCACCATTAGTAGAAAAAAAATTATTAATAAAAATGCAATAAAACTATCCCCTTATCTTGTAAAAACATTTTGCGCAAACCAATCGATAAACGCTTATTGTGATTTGTTTTACCAAAAATAGGTAGAAGAATACGTATTGGCCTAAACTGAGGAAAAAAAATGTTTTTATATATTTTTGAGGGATATTTATTATAGCAAAAAGTAAAAAATATTGATTTTTTTTCAAAATTGTCGCTCTTTTTTGGTTTATAGCGCAAAAAATAAAAACCGCAGAGGTGATCAAATACCACCTAAAGAAATCTCTATTTGTGGGAAAAAGGGACACCAATTTTGTTTGGGGGCCACATCGCCTGACCGCGCAATTGTCAGTTAAAGCGACGCAGTGCCGAATCGCAAAAATGGGCCTGGTCCTTTACCTGCATATTGGTCCGGGTCTTAAGTGGTTAATAATACAATACAAATAGCAAATTTCCATGAAAAAAACAGAATATAACTGATTTGCAGTCCAATCAATAAAAAAACATTCTTTATGGATGCTACTGTTTTTTGCACCTTTGTACATTGATGTTTGCCTTTTTAAACTTAACAGATCAATTTGCTTTATTAAACATAATACATGTATCAGCCAATTATATGGAAATACCAGACTTATGTTTTGTACTAAGTTGGATGACTCTACCCACTAGTTCAGTATCATAGAAAACATAATCATTGAATGGTGTTTTGAGATTATCTAAACCTCTTGTGGATAAATGATTATTTGGTTCTGTGTCTAGTAAAGCAAAACAAATACAACATATGAGAAGATACAGAGGTCAGAGAAAACTAATTTATCTTCTATTAGCATTTAGGGCCTGCGAAGGAACAAAGCAATAAATAATGCTTTGCAGGCTAAAATAACCCTTCAGTCGATAATTTATTTTGTTATGTATTGTAGATGTCTCACATCCCCCATCTCTGACTTTAGGTTGTAGCTTTTAACAATTAGTGTAGAATTTTCTCTGTGCTCCTTTATGTATTTTATGCCTAAATTAGTGCATTTGTTAACAGGTACATTCTTTTGGTTGACAGGCACCACAAAATGTGTTCCCTTCTAAAAGGTATTTTACTGTGGATGTAAAGATGTTTTCAAGAGGGCTTCAATCAAATGCATGTATTCGTTTTCCAAGGTTACAATGTCCAAGGATACATCCTGTTCATCACTGCCCCTTAACAGTAAAGGCAGAGGAACATATATTTAGGCAACACTGCAGCCAGGTAATTACTGTCAGATGATGGTGATCACTAGCTTGTAGCTTGTGTCATTGGGTTGAAGAAAAAAAAACGACAAGGTGGACACATACATTAGCATACAGTTGCAAGAAAAAGTATGTGAACCATACTTTGGAATGATATGATATGGATTTCTGCACAAATTGGTCATAACATGTGATCTGATCTTCATCTTATTTACAACAATAGACAATCACAGTCTGCTTATACTAATAACACACAAAGAATTAAATGTTATCATTTTTTTTTGAACACACCATGTAAACATTCACAGTGCTGGTGGAAAAAGTATGTGAATCCCTAGAATAATGACATCTCCAAGAGCTTGGAGGTGTTGGTTACAGCTGCCCTGCCCTATAAAAAACACACACCAGTTCTGGGTTTGCTTTTCACAAGAAGCATTGTCTGATGTGAATGATGTCTCGCACAAAAGAGCTCTCAGAAGACCTACAATTAAGAATTGTTGACTTGCATAAAGCTGGAAAGGGTTATAAAGGTATCTCCAAAAACCTTGCTTTTCATCAGTCCACGGTTAGACATATTGGGCCAGATTCAGGTAGAGTTAGGCTGGCGGATCAATGGATCCGCCAGCCTAACTGTCACTTTAAGCCGGCGTTTTTGTTTTCTGTAACCAGAAAACAAGAAACGCCGGGTTGGAGTTCCGATGCGATCGGCGTAATTGAATTTCGCCATCGCATCGTTACTTCAACTTAAAAATGGCGCCGGGGGCGTTCCCGCCGATTTACGCTCAAAAAATATGTTAATGAGCGGGAATCAGCAATTCACGATCTTTTTCGGGCGCGACGCAGTGACTTTACGACAATTCCGGAAGCGATACGCGGCGTATAGATAAAGCAGCCCCCTAGTGGAGTATCCTATGTTAGGTATAGCCGTCGTCATCGCGTCGGAAAAAAAACAAATCGCGTTGTTTGCGTAAAACATTCATGAATGGGGACGTGACGTCATTGACGTTCACTGACAGAACTTGGAGCATGCGCACTGGGATGCATTGACACTCGACGCATGCGCAGTACGTTCGCCGTGGGATCGCGCATAGTTAGAATACTACACGCCCCGTACCCGCCCAATTTGAATTTCGCTGGCTCATTTGCGATGCGTTGCCGCAACTTTAGGAGCAAGTGCTTCCTGAATAACAGCACTTGCTCCTAAAATTTCGGCAGAGTAACGCAAATGAGAAGCGTTACTCCAGAGCAAAGATGCTCTGATCTACCTAAATCTGGCCCATTGTCTATAAATGGAGAAAGTTCAGCACTGCTGCTACTCTCCCTAGGAGTGGCCGTCCTGTAAAGATGACTGCAGGAGCACAGCACAGACTGCTCAATGAGGTGAAGAAGAATCATAGAGTGTCAGTTAAAGACTTACAAAAGTCTCTGGCATATGCTAACATCCCTGTTAGTGAATCTACGATACATAAAACACTAAACAAGAATGGATTTCATGGGAGGATACCACAGAGGAAGCCACTGCTGTCCAAAAAAAAACATTGCTGCACGTTTAAAGTTTGCACAAGAGCACCTGGATGTTCCACAGCAGTACTGGCAAAATATTCTGTGGACAGATGAAACCAAAGTTGAGTTGTTTGGAAGAAACACACAACACTATGTGGAGAAAAAGAGGCACAGCACACCAACATCAGAGCCTCATCCCAACTGTGAAGTGTGGTGGTGGGGGCATCATGGTTTGGGGCTGCTTTGCTGCACTAGTGTCTGGATGGATTGCTATCATCAAAGGAAAAATGAATTCCCAAGCTTATCAATACATTTTTCAGGAGAACTTAAGGTCATCTGTCCTCCAGCTGAAGCTCAACAGAAGTTGGGTATTGCAACAGGACAACGACCCAAAGCATAGAAGTAAATCAACAACAGAATGGTTTAAACAGAAGAAAATACGCCTTCTGGAGTGGCCCAGTCAGAGTCCTGATCTCAACCCAATTGAGATGCTGTGGCATGACCTCAAGAAAGGGATTTACACCAGACATCCCAAGAATATTGCTGAACTGAAACAGTTCTGTAAAGAGGCATGGTCAAGAATGACTCCTGACTGTTGTGCACGTCTGATCTGCAACTACAGGAAATGTTTGGTTGAAGTTATTGCTACCAAAGGAGGTTCGACCAGTTATTAAATCCAAGGGTGCACATACTTTTTCCACTTGCACTGTGAATGTTTACATGTGTGTTCAATAAAAACATGGTAACATGTAATTCTGTCATGGATATGCAATAATGTCTGGCAGCTTACCTATCTCTCCATGTGTTCATTAGAGGCCAGACTCTCTTATCTGGCTGCCTTTATCATCTCTCCTCCCTGTATGGCTCCACTCAGGCCATCCCAGGAACTCTATATTAACCACTGCACTGCTGGTCTGCTTTGCTGATCAACGTTGTTTTTTAGTATTGTGTTCCTGCTTGCCGTGTGCTATGTTATCTCTGTGTACGGACTTTGGCTTGTCTCAGACTATTCCAGTTTACCTGTGACCCTGACCCTTGGCCTGTCCCTTGGTTATCCTCGTCTGCTGGTTGCCCCGACCTCGGCTTACCCTTCACTATCTCTTCTGTCCTGAGTAGCTGCTTCCCCTCCCTCCCTATAGAGCGTGACCTATGGGACTCCAGGGGCCGCAACCTAGATCCATTTGCAGCGAATACCATCCTCACCACTAGAGGCTCTGGTGAATACCAATTAGATCTTAGACTCCGTGACCTGGGGAATCTTGGGCTCAAGCTTCCTGTAGGATCCCTGTTTGAGTCCCAGCGAACCTCTCCTCCATATCCACTCTGTGGTCCATCCGCAGCAGTCTTCTATAGGGTTCACTACCTTGTGGTGCACCCCTGACTCTATCGGGGTGCACTTGGCATCTGGACACAGGTGACCTGACAAATTCTTTTTGTGTTATTAGTTTAAACAGACTGTGAGTGTCTATTGTTGTGACTTAGATGAAGATCAGATCACATTTTATGACCAATTTGTGCAGAAATCCATATTATTACAAAACGGTTCACATACTTTTTCTTGCAACTGTATATTCTTCCAAACACAGCTAATGTGTAATGCAAAAAGTTTCAGGTTTTATAACACATATGTCTCCTATTAGTGGATGAGGTGTTAAAAGAATATCTCACTCAATAGTAAAACAATCCCTCAATAGATTTTCTGTTTCTGAGGGTTCAGTGCAGGTCCAGCCTAGGAGTAGAAAGAAAATGTATCCAAAAACATAAAACAGACCATTTGTGTCCATACCCACTTATAAGCAGGGACTATGCTGTGGTAGGGAAAGGCTAAGTCCATTAAATGGCAAATTATAGCTTTAATTCAAGCAACTTATAACAGCAATTCATGATGAGACTTTCTTGTGCACTTCAAGCATTCTTGCTCTTCCTAGTCCTAGCAAAAAGGTAGCCTTGGTTAGAGCAGGGAAGAGTTACAACCTCTTGCAGTTTATTTTTTGCTGTGGAAATTTCTGGGAAATTTGAAATTTCTCAGAGTGAAGGGAATTTTTTTCTTAGACCGTTACCCTCAGAACAATCTTCCCAATTGGAAGATTTTCCCATGTTTTTGGGAGAATACAATTTTGGACTTCCCTCTGTTCACTTTATCTGTGAGAATGATCACCTAGAGGTGACACATAGTAATAAAAAAAAAACATTACCAGAAGTTTTAACCCTTCCCACTCTATTCAAACTCACAAAAAAAAAGTTTTTCCCAGAGACACGCAAGTAGCAACATCATAGCTGATATTTGGAATAAATATATGTTACTAAGAAAGGGACTAATTTATTTAAAAAAATTATTGAAGCATATCTAAACCCAAACACAAAAAAATACGGTATTGCAAGTCCTTTATGAAATGTACTGAGCAGCGTTGTCATTCTAGAAAAGCTATATAACCCTCACTTAGGATTACATACACCTCTCTCTTCTTCTTTTTAAAGGAGAGGGGGTGTTTTGTAGGTAATAGCGATAGAAGGGAACAATGCTAACTGACAACAGTCCAGAGAACACAGGAATATATCAGCTAACACAATTTCTTATTGAATATACTGAAAACACTTTCAAAGACAGATCATTTTATTGTTAAAGTTTACAAACACTTTATTCACTTGCCGCTCACTCACAGTACATTTACTACAGATGGGTGGCAGCTGCAAGCTAGGCAACATAACCACCACATTTCTGGTTTTCCAGCAGTCTCCTGGTGACCTGTGCTGTAATTGGACACAACACAAGTTTGTCAGCAGGTTACAGCCAAGGATTATGGTTGTACACCTGCTGATTGGCCATGGCCAACCACAGCACAGAGTTCTATTTTTACAAACACACAAAACTTTGTTCACAGACAGTGATCTGGCTGTTTCTTCTCTCTAAAGTCAACTCTGAGTTCAGGGAGAAAAAGCAGCCAAATCTGTGAGTAAAAGCAGCACGCTTTACATTTGTTAGGCACAGAGTTAACCCCTTGGTTTTCCCTTGTACAGTATTAATACTGATAACTGTATTAGTGTCACTAGGAACGTCAGTGGCAGTTAGTCATTTAGTATCCCTCCCAGTTAGTGTATGTTGGTGCCAGATTTCATGCCACACTACCACAGTCACTGATCACTGCCAATACTAATATAAAGTCTGTACAGATCAGTATGTTCAAGATTAGAGCTATACTAGCATCCCCAATAGTATAGTGTCCCCAGAAACACAGGTTGGTTTTTTACCAAATAAATGTTTTATAACAGAAAGTAGAATACATATGTTCTCTTTTACTCTGATGGAATTCCATCAGAATTTCGATGTGATTTTGGTCAGACAAAGGTCCGATTGTGTATACGGGGCTTAAAGAGAATTGGTAAATGTGCATTGTTAGTGGGCATCACACTCTGAAACTAATGAATGCTTGGAACATTATCTTTTTTGGCAAATCTCATCTATGGAGCCAGAGGTTTAGTTGTTTCCTTGCAGGTAGAAATAACTGTTACTGACATTTTTATTCTTAATTTTACTTATTTGCATGTATCATAAGTGCATAAATATTCAAAGTGCATATAGAATGTGAATCTTTGAATATCCTGATTTAAACCACTCTTACAGATACAATATGTTTCATGATTAATAAACTATGGATGTATGGTTGCTCTCTGCAGAGTTGTTGGCATTATGGGAAATATATAACCTAATTAGCATACATCTATTAACTGTTGTGAATTTTTACAAACACTCTTTGATTTTTCTTTTGCAAGATGTCGATCTGAAATGTGAGCTTCTTTCCATTTGAGTGCTAATGGCTCAAAGGGAAGCTGCCTGTCATTGTCGCTGGTCTTTATTCACAGATTCGGTTTATGGATTTTTTTCTTCTCTGATATATTACTAGATGTATTCAGTAGCAACACTTCACTAGTAAGTAATAAAGAATGGCAAAATATAATGATGAAGTAACCTTTTTGCTGCCAGAGCCATTTTTGCATTTTTTGCAAACATTAAAAAAAAAAAAAATTAGGCCTTAAGATTGCATAAAATCTCCAAACATTATATATTTTCTAAAACCAGCCACGCTAGAGAATAAAATTGTGGCAGTTCCAATTTTTTATGCCACTTGATATCAATGTTAGGGCAAACAAACACGGTAAGCTACCCACATTTTTGGTAAAATATAAAAGATGTGGTTGCACAGAGTATCCACAGATACCCAACATGTCAAACCTTAAATGTGTGTGTACCTGTGAAATGCAAAAAAAAACTTCTTTACCCTATATTTTCTATAGGCGACACTTTGAAGTTCGATAGGTCATTAGTTTAGTGTTATAGAAGAGGCCTTGTGCTAGAATTATTGCTTGCGCGCATATGTAACATGTGTATTGCAATCAAAGTTTTCATGCATAAGCACCCCCAACGCATGCATTTACATTTGTACGTGCGCATAAGTGGGGATGGGGGCCTAAATTGTTTTCAGGGGGATGTTATGTCCTTTGATGTAACTTAATTTTTTTGGCCAAAACATTTTTTTTTTGCTTAACTTTTTTTCTATCACGTAGGGGACAAAAAGTCCTCTATGTAATTATTTTTAGGTGACAGGTTCTCTTTATTGATACATGTAGGGTCAAAGATCCTGCATCTCTTCTCGGGGCTCTACTAAATACATTGCAATGCAGATCGCATTGGCTATGCCAGCCGGGGACACAGAGCCTGGCCTGGAAGTGACGTCATACATGTCACTTTCTGGGACACCGCAAGAAGGGAAGGAGAACGGACATCTGTCTCCATCCCCTACACCCGCTGTCACCGGCCAGGTCCTCTGCAAGCAGAGCCCAGAATACATGGTCTAGGGCGTGCACGTGTGTGTGTGTGGGGGGGGGGGGCATTGGTACCAAGGGTGTGTGGAGGCAATCGGGCGGAAGCACAGCTACCCAAATGCATGCACCTGACGTTCAGAAGTCTGCCTGTCAGTTTTACACACAATGAATGAAAAGATCTGGCTCACAATTAGTATTCCAATTTATTACAAAGATGTTTAATGGGGTTGAGGCCAGAGCTCTGTGTAGGCCACTCAATTTCCTCCACACACTGAACTCAGTAATGTTTTCTGATGTGTTATATATAAATCAATAAAGTCTAAGTGGTTTTCTGAGTTGCTTATTATGTCTACAGCTGATACAGAGAACTAAGTGAATCTCTGAAACAGAAACACATACAGCAAACACTTTTTATTAGTATAGTGGATGAAAGTTAAAACTTCTGCTATTGTTCTTTGTATACCCACTGGCAAGGGTGAAAAACTTTGGACACACAAGATATGGTGACATTTCACCAGTGGAGACATAGACAGCAATTAAAGTTTAGCAGGAGTCCTCTCCTTCTTTCCCTTCCACACTCAAAAATGGAACGCATTGAGCTTTTAAGGAGTTGTGCATAAATATTCACAGAATATAATGAGGGTGGAATTGATAATATGCCAGCTCTTTAAAACTGGATGTTTTTCTCTTTTCAGCTCTAAGAAACGGCTTTGTTGTCTTTATCAGACATGCCAAAAATCATGAATCATTAAAAACAATTTAGGCCATATGGCCTATTGATGACACAGCTTACACCAAAATACAAATAAAATAAAATAAAAAGAAACAACCGAGGACCTGCATATTAATTATAACATTATTAATATTAATAATTTATCTGAGGATTTTACATAAGTATGTGTGATTGTGGTAAACACTGAAATGTTTTACTAAAGCAAAGGGAAACAGTATTGCTGAAAGATTGTATGTTAAGGCAGACCACTAAAAGTCAATACTTTCCAAAGTACCCCCTTTCTAAAATCACCACATTAATGAGATAAAAAGAGTACAATTTTGAAAAAAGTTAAGTAGCATATTTACCTTACCCTGGTTTCGGCCTGCAGTGCTAAGGTAAGGGTGGTATCATTAGCTTTTCAACAAGATCCTGGGAACACAGTGGATCTCAAATCCCATGAGCATAGTACTGGAGTGTCTTCTCGCAAGGTTTGAATTACTCAGCATTACCAGGGTATAGCAGGGTAGGGTAAAGGCATTGGGCGGTCGGCAGATCCTCTCTGGTGTAAGAACAGGGGAGTCCGCGCTATGGTGAATATAGTAGCTGTTGCCTCCCAGTAGGATCCCTATGTGGGAAGCTAATATAAATATGAATAGTAGAACGGTAAAAGGCGCTGCTAAATTAATACTATTGTCGGGTATATCCGTGGGGTGAGCCCAGTGGTAATAGGCCCCCCTTTTGGCTGGAATTAGGGTGCAATTGGAGATATACCCTGTGTTAATAGGAGGGTAGATGTTGGTTCCTCAGCTTCCACTAATTTCAGTGAAATTGAGTAAAGGTGGATTAATTAGGTCAGGAGCCTGTGCAGGCCAGCAGGCCCAAAGATTGATAAAGTAAAATGATCCTATGCTGCTATAAGGATGCCAGTTGTGACCGATGCACCCTAAACCATATAAAACAAAGAAAAAAATCTGTCTCTAGAGTCTAATAGGTAGGAATCCCTACTAGTGTGGTTGATTACACTAGTAACCACACTAGTAGGGATTCCTACCTATTAGACGCTAGAGACACTTTTTCTTTGTTTTATATACCTTTGTTTGATATACCTGACAAAGATCCTCTCCCGTGCCCTCCTCCGTGCCGTCCTCCGTGCCCTCCTCCTTCTGCGCTCCTCTAAAGTCAGTTGTATAGCTATGAGCAAGGATGCCCCTGGCATGTTGGCATACAGATTAATGTCCTGCAAGTGTGGCTGCTCAGCTCGGCCCTAATGGTGTTGCTTTTGCTGACATGTCGACGAATTGTCTAATTTTAAGCAAGCTTTTTTTTGGTCTAATTTTAGACCGGCCGTGCAGCTGATAAGCACATCGTGTAGACTGCACCGCACAAATTTACTTTTGTGGATCGGCGTATCTCCCTCATTTGCATATTTGCATAGCAAATCAATGGTGTGTCTAGTGCAGTTTTGCACGCACGCTGCGCCGGTCTATCCAAATTACGTTGGTCTAAAAAATGTGGATTTCAGGCGTATATCGTTTTGGAGATACGGTGCATAGATAAGCGTGTGCATTTTTAGACTTACGCGTGCCTAACTCGTGATACTCCGGAGTAAGTGCTTTGTGAATCTGGCCCATAGTTTCCTGTTTTCATGTTTGGATTGAGCTCACTGTTTTTGGCTGATGGAGTTTATGCTTTCAATAAGAATAAAGAATAAAGAATTATGTAATGCACGTCAGGACCCTTCTGGGTAAGACCGCGCTATATTAGGCTACCTCTCAACTCAACTCAACTCAATGTAATGTCAGTGCATTACTTCAATAAAACCTAATTTTAAGAATTTACACTATGTGGCATTTATCTCCTTGCTGATACATTCCACTGGATACTACGATCTGAGGCCAGAGGAGTATAATTTTCCATGTGACAGTTGGATGATCCTTCCTGCTCTTTGTATGCTAAGGAACAACGGTGGATGGACCGAATGAGATTTATGAGCCCCTTTTGACCACACATAATAGGTGGTCCACACTCTCTGATAAGAGTACAACCTAACTTATGGTGGTGGTCTATTCACGTGGTGGAGGAGCTGAGTGAATTCGAACTTCTGCACATATTTATACTGTGAAGGCATTTCATTGGTTCTGTTTTCAAGACACATGGACTGATTTGCATTTTTTATTTTCAAGCATAAGGCCCCATACACACGAGCAGACAGATTTGTTCAAATCCGTCGGACAGACCGATTTGAACAAATCTGTCTGCTGGGGACGTATTGGTTTGATCATGTACACACGATCAAACCAAAATCCCCGCCAGCAGACGGCGCGCTGACGTGGCGGTGACGTTGACGCCGCCACGTCACCGCACCAGGAAGTAAAACACTTCTGCGCATGCGTCGAAACTGCTCGACGCGTGTGCGAGAAGACATGTTAGCGTACTAACCAGCAGACATGTTGGGCGGACGGGTTCCCAGCCGACAGATTTGAAAGCATGCTTTCAAATCTGGCAGCTGGCCAAATCCGTCGGCTCACCCGTACACACGATCAAATCTGTCTGCTGTTTCCAGCAGACAGATTTGATCGTGTGTACGCGGCCTAACACATATTGTTTTTTATTTTTTTATTCCCAGGATCTCACCTGAAGGATCCTGACATCACCCACTTTAGTGCAGAAGCCAGGATAAGGTAAGTATATTATGTATTTTTTTTACAGATGCTGGCCCAGATTCACAGAGCAATTACGCCTGTCTAACTGGTGTTAGACAGGAGTAATTTCAAATTTTGCGCGCCGTATCACTAGTTTGAATCCTCAAACCATGATACGGCGGCTTCGGGCTTCGATCCGAGAGGCTTACGTCCTCGTAAGCCTTCGGATCTACACTGTGATATTTTTGCGGCCGCTGGGAGGAGTTCGCGTCGTTTTCATGTGTCGGGATATGCAAATGAGTTTTTACGGCGATCCACGAAGGTACGAGTGTCCCTCGCAATCGCCTACGTCATTTTTTGGCTACGTAATGTTAGAGGAGCTTTTTGCTGGTCTAACAGTGCGTAACCCATGTAAAGTATGGCCGTCGTTCCCGCGTCGATTTGAAAATATATATATTTTTTAACGTAACTCGTTCGGGAATAGGAATGTACGTAAACGACGCTACTACGACGTGACGATGTGTTTTCGCGCAATGCACGGCGGGAAATTTGCGAACGGGGCATGCGCAGTTCGATCGCCGCGGGAACACGCCTATTTTAAATGCTTCACGCCCCCTACTCGCGCAGATGGATTGCGACGGGAGAAATACACTACGCCGCCGTCGTTTACTGGACAAAATCTACCTGGATTCCACGTAGAGCCAGGTAAAAAACGGCGGCGTAGTGTATTTCTACGAGAATCTAATTCTCTGTGAATCTGCCCCGCTCTCTTTATACGACATTCTTTCAGAAATGTTAGATTGGAGGGAAGGGGGCACTATGTAATAAGCATAGTTTGCCTTTTACTCCAAGGTCTGTTTTAACCACTTAATCTCATGCAGATTTACCCCCTTCATGACCAGCAAATTTTTTGCAATACAGCACTGCGACATTGCAGCCAAATAAAATTTTTGTTCTTTGATTTCGTATTTGATCACCTCTGCAGTTTTTATTTTTTTGTGCTATATAAACAACAAAAGAGCGAAAACTTTCTGCTATAAAACACATCCAATAAAAAAAATCGAATTTCTTCATCAATTTAGGCCAATATGTATTCTGCTACATATTTTTTGTAAGAAAATCACAATAATCTTATATTGATTGGTTTGCGCAAAAGTTATCCTGTCTACAAACTATGGGATAGATTTATGGAATTAAATTTTTAAATTTTTTACTAGTAATGGCGGCAATCAGTGATTTTTAGCAGATTTGTAGGGCAAATCTGACACTAAGTGACACCTTTTGTGGACCAGTCACTCTAATATAGTGATCAGTGCTACAAAAATGCACTGTCAGGGAAGGGATTAACATCAGGGGCAATCAAAGGGATAAATGTGCTCTCTTGGAGTGCTTTATAACTGTGTGGGTGAGGCTCTGACTGGGTGAAGACAGAGATCTGTGTTCCTGCTTAGCAGAAACACAAGATCTCTATCGTCTCCCCTGTCAGAATGGCGATCTGCCTTGTTTACATCGCATGCTAATTGGCTCCCCCTCATTCCAATCAGCATGCGATCGGGTCTCCAGCGGTGCGCACGTGCCCCCTAGAGGCTTTTGCACAAAATCACATACAGGTACGTGATTTTGTGTAATAGAGCCACTTTGCCGCAGTACATGTACGTTACATGGTCGGCAAGTGGTTTAGAAAAGTTCAAAATAAAGCAGTCCTTTGTTTAACCTAATAAGGTAACAGGATGCAAAATCAAAATAGATGGCATTGTTTTCTCTAGGTAGGCAATTGCTGGGTGCTTTCAGAAGAGTACTGCTGCACAAAGACTGATAAAAAAAAACTTGCAAAAAATTGCATGTTAAAACACTTTGCAGATTCAATTATATAAACAACTAAAGTTACATTCAAGTTTAACTTTTCCCATAAAACTGGAGCTTAGCCCTATGCCTTTTACCTCCCAATTACTAATGGGAAATTGTGGTTTGCAAACATGTCCAAAAGTCTGCAAGTTGTGAATTCCATTGAAGTCAATAGGAGATAAATCTTGAAAATCAATTCTCACCATATGCAATGCCTAATGGCTGAGGGGTTGTCAAATTAGGGACATTAGGGTAGCTGGGCACAATTCTTGGGGACATGCAACAATGCAAAAAAAAAACAAAAAAAATACCTTTCAGCAGGGAGCACCTCTTTTAATAAGGCCTAAAGTGAAACATTAAAAATACAAAATTCTGTTAACCACTTGGGGCCCAAGGTACATCATATGATGTCCTGGGTTTGTGGTGGTATATCTGAATGATGCTTGCAGTTACAGACATCATTCAGATATTGCTGGTTTCAGCCAGCGATTACCTTCACCATAAGAATGATCATAGCGGTGTTCCACCACTTGATCATTCTTACGAGCTGCAGAAGGGGACATCCCCCCTCCCGCCGCCCTCCAGTATAGTTTAGGTGCTACTACACAGCACAAGTGCGGTAACATCAACTAGGTTTAAGTGCTATTAAACTGGACAAGTACAGTAACACTGAGTAGGTTTAGGTGCTACTACACAGCACAAGTGCGGTAACAGCAACTAGGTTTAAGTGCTATTCAACTGGACAAGTACAGTAACACTGAGTAGGTTTAGGTGCTACTACACAGCACAAGTGCCGTAACAGCAACTAGGTTTAAGTGCTATTAAACTGGACAAATACAGTAACACCGAGTAGGTTTAGGTGCTACCACACAGCACAAGTGTGGTAACAGCAACTAGGTTTAGGTGCTATTAAACTGGACAAGTGCAGTAACACAGAGTAGGTTTAGGTGCTACTATACAGCACACAGGCAATACAACACGTTAGAACACTACAGCTAGCACAATCTACTGCCTGACAAATAGGAATAGCTGATCTAGCTAAGCTATACAGTGTATAAATATATGTACAACTCCTGGGATGTATATATATCCTCTACACACTCTATCTAGCTATATAAAAAGACAATCTCTCTGTCTCTCTGACTGATCTCTGTTCAGCGCTGGAACACACTACACAAGGCCAACCAGCAGGCGGCCTTATATAGTGTGGGTCGTGTGCTAAAGCCCTGAGACATAATTGGCCAAAGCCACCCTGGCTTTGGCCAATTACGGCTCTCCGTTTTTTGCGCGCTGTGATTGGCCAAGCATGCAGGGTCATAGTGCATGTTTGGCCAATCATCAGCGCGCAATGCCACAGTGAATTATGGGCCGTTGCACGTCACTCGAATTTGGGGCGAACGACCCGTTTGTTTGAATTTCGTCGAACATACGTTTGATTTGAAACGCGGAGCTCATCCCTACTCATAGACATCGCTGGACAGAGATGGGGCTCAGGTAGGAATTAGGGGGTGCTAAGGAGGCTGCTACACACAGAAGATTTGTTATCTTAATGCAAAGAATGCATTAAGATAAAAAAGAAAAAAAAATGCCTTAACAACACCTTTTAAACTTATTACCCTTGTTGATAATATAAATTAATGTTAAGTGGTATTTTTTAGGTGATAGGTCTATATCAATGGTAATACAGAATCATGCTGGAATGGAGAATTAACCACTTAAGGACCGCCTAACGCCGATATATGTCGGCAGAACGGCACGGCTGGGCACAAACAGGTACCTGTACGTGATTGTTAAATGCCCAGCCGTGGGTCACGGGCGCCCGCGACCCAGTCTGAAGCTCCGTGACCGCGGGAGCCGCGGACCCGATCGCCGCAGGAGTCCCGCGATCATTCACCGGAGCTAAAGAACTGGGAGAGGTGTCTGTAAACACACCTTCCCCGTTCTTCACAGTGGCGCTGTCATTGATCTTCTGTTCCCTGATATAGGGAAGGGCAATCAATGATGTCACACGTCCAGCCCCACCCCCTACAGTTAGAAACACATATGAGGTCACACTTAACCCCGTCAGCGCCCCCTAGTGGTTAACTCCAAAACTGCACATGACATTTTCACAGTAAATAATGCATTTTTATAGCACTTTTTGCTGTGAAAATGACAATGGTCCCAAAAATGTGTCAAAATTGTCCGATGTGTCCGAGATAATGTCGCAGTCATGAAAAAAATCGCTGATAGCCGCCATTAGTAGTAAAACAATTATTAATAAAAATGCAAAAAAACTATCCCCTATTTTGTAAGCGCTATAAGTTTGGCGCAAACCAATCGATAAACGCTTATTGGGATTTTTTTTACCAAAAATAGGTAGAAGAATACGTATCGGCCTAAACAGGAAATTTTTATATATAAAAACCACAGAGATGATCCAATACCACTAAAAGAAAGCTCTATTTGTGGGAAAAAAGGGACGCCAATTTTGTTTGGGAGCCATGTCGCACGACCACGCAATTGTCAGTTAAAGTGACACAGTGCCAAATCGCCGGGTCTTAAGTGGTTAAATATTATGACTCTCTAATTAAGGCAGCTGCTTGTTCTATATAAATTACTGGATTGAATTTTCCACCTTACTAAATCTTTATGTGTGACATGGCAAACAGCAGTCTCATGCCATCTGTGTGCTTTTCAATGCTAAAACCTAAGTTTGCCAAACCAGGTATATTGGGAGTTCACTTCATCCAAGATATAAATGCTAAAAATTTAATTTGCTGCTAACTTTGTTTATGAAACCATACTGTAATTCAGCCTTGCTTTGATAATACCATTCATTTTTAGATGTAAAGTTAAAGGATTTTCTTACAAATGTACATGTGAGGATAACAAGTAACAAAACTAAACCAATTAACCACTTCAATACCAGGCTTTTATACCACCTCCATACCGGGCCTATTCTGGCACTTCTCTCCTACATGTACAAATCCAAATTTTTTGCTAGAAAATTACGCAGTACCCTCAAACATTATATATGTTTTTTTAGCAGACACCCTAGGGAATAAAACGACGGTCATTGCAAAGTTTTATCTTGCACAGTATTTGCGCAATAATTTTTCAAACACCCTTTTGTTTTTGGAAAAAAAATTGTTTCATGAATTAAAAAATAACAAAACAGTAAAGTTAGCCCCTATTTTTTTTGTATTATGTGAAAGATTATGTTACACCGAATAAATAAATACCCAACATGTCACGCTTTATTTATGCGCACACTCATGGAATGGCGCCAAACTTCGGTACTTAAAAATCTCCATAGGCAACGCTTTAATTTTTTTTACAGGTTACCAGTTTAGATTTACAGAGGTGATCTAGTGCTAGATTTGTTGCTGGCACTCTAGCGCACGCAGCGATACCTCACATATGTGGTTTAAACGGCGTTTACATATGTCGGCGGGACTTGCGTGTGCGTTCGTATCTGCATGCGAGCTACCGGGGACAGGGGCGTTTTAATTTATTTTTTCATTTTATTTATTTTTTTACTTATTTTTTATTTATTTTTTTACACTTTTTAAAAAAAAAAAAATATTTTTCACTTTTATTCCTATTACAAGGAATGTAAACATCCCTTGTAATAGAAAATGTGTGTGACAGGTCCTCTTTAAGGAGAGATGCGGGGTCAATAAGACCCCACATCTCTCCTCCAGGCTGGAAACCATGAGATCAGTGAAAAAAAATTCACTGATCTCATGAATTGTTGCTTACAGCCGCAACCGCGGCTTTGTTTACTTACGGGGACCCGGGCGTGACTTCATCACATTGTGCCCGGGTCATCCGACGGTCATAGAGAGTCATCTCTATGCTTCCTGCTGACGCCGGACGATTCGTTCTCCGGGCCCCCGAAAGCACGGGAGAGCCCGGAGAAGCACCGGATGGCGGAGGAAGGGGGGGATGTGCCCTCCCATGGCCTGTAAGAACGATCAAGCCATGGAACCGCCGCTATGATCGTTCTTATGTCGTTCAGAATCGCCAGCTGAACAAGAGGATATCTGGATGATGCCTCTGGCTGCAGGCATCATTCAGATATTCACCCGCAAAGCCCAGGACATCATTTGACGTCCACCCCAGATGGAAGATTCCATCTGTGGACATCAAATGACAATGGGCTGGTATTGAAGTGGTTAAATATAATTTTTACATATAGTCAGCATTTTTTTTTTTTACTTACAAACAAAACATTAACACTGAGATTTATTTGTATGTAGCTTCATGGCTAGCATGAATATATCAGCATGGTAAGCATTTGCCTGGATGCAATAGAAATTCTAGCTCAGAAAACCTGTTCTTGTCAGGATTGACAATAAAGTTATATGCAAATCTGTCATTTCCTGAAGAAGCCAGTCTTTATCATTCCTCCCTTCTTTTGACCCCTAAGGTCAAGGAGCATGCCCTTTGCAGTATAGGGACCTTTAAGAATAATTGGAGAGAGTTGAAGACATGATTTTTTTTTTTTTTTTGAGATTGAGATTACATACATGGATGTCATGTATTTTTACTTATTGTTTGTAAAATCCCCTTTTTTTGCTTTAAAAAAATAAAAACATAGACGTGTTTACAAAATTATGAGGTGGATAGTAACATTAAAATAATAGGACCAGATTCACAGAGCCATTATGCCGGCGTTACAAGAGATGCGCGGCGTAAGTCTAAATCTGTGTATGCGTATCGATGCGCCGCATACCCAAAACGATATACGCATGAAATCTACTTTTTTTGGACCGGCGTAATTTCGATAGACCGGCGTATCCGTCCGCGCAAAACTGCGCTAGACACAATATTGATTTGCTATTCAAATATGCAAATGAGGGAGTTATGGGGATCCACGAAAGTAAGTTGGTGCAGCACAGGCTACGCGCTGTGCGCAACAGCTGCACGTCCTGTCTAAAATTAGACCATATAAAAGGTGGAATAAAATTAGACAATCCGTCTACATGTCAGCTAAAGCAACACTGTTAGTGAGAAGCTGAGCAGTCACACTTGCTGGACAACAAACTGTATGCCAACATGCCAGGGGCATCCATGCTCATAGCTATACTACTGACTTTAGATGAGCAAAGAAGGAGGAGGGCACGGGAGAGGATTTTTTTTCCCCAAAAACGTTTTATTTGCTTTTATAAACATTACAAAAAAAATATACATACATATATACATCAATACATAACATACATACAAATTACATACATGGTCTCACTATCTTTCAATAGCCCTTTAAAACCTTGATGGATATAATAATCTAATCTAATACAATATTCTTATCTGATAAAAGCCCCTCACTCTTCACTTGATATATCACACACGCATAGACATCTTTGGCATGAGTGATTCTGAGGTGTCTCGCATCTTCAGATTCACCCCTCATGCCATCCTGGAATTAACCACAACCCTGCAGGAGGACATCACCAGCCCAACACATGACACCAGCCCAACACATGACACCACCCATGACACCCATGACAGCTACATATACAATCCTAGCCCCATCCCCACAGATTTCGAACAGAACATGTATGGGGACAGCTGGCTGGTTGGTGAGTGACATGGGTGGCACGCATGACTGTCCCCCCCATGATGCTGAAATCACAAGGGGCACATGCACTACTAACATCCTCCTGTCTTATCCCTTCAGGGTGACTCTGCATATGCACTGGGACCCCATCTCATGACTCCTTTCCGGAACCCCCCATGATACCCTGTTGTATTCCCCAAACTTTGTATGTCAGATCATCGGTGCATGTTGCATGCTGCACAACTTTGCAGTGAGAAAGGGCCTGGAGATTGACATAAGTGATGACCTGACCCCTGAACCAAACAATCCCCCCTAACCGAGGCTACCCCGTCTTCTGAGGGAAGAGCAGCCAGGTGTCAGCTCACATTAGGCATCTTTGCACTTTGCATGCACACCACTGTGGTCCCTAGCACAGACACATCACATCCTCATTAAATTGGATTAGCACAAGCCCACCATGCAGGACTTGTGAGCAGCAATGCCACGGCTCCAATTATGTCACTGTACATTCATACACCATTCACACGGACCTGGGGATCACTTCTCCACCACAAATGAGGGTGACACCCCTTTTTCGGCAGGAATGTCACCCCCACATTCCAAAACCATTCACAAACAGAACCAAAAAAATAATTTTTTTTTTTTAAATTACCAGCAAAAAATACAAATGCTCAGCAAAAATATAGTTAAAAAAAAACACAACAAAGAAAACACAAAACAAAAACAAAAATCACTCTGCAAAACAGTCCCAAAATATCTCAAAGACACGTCACAAACAAACAAACAAACGCTAATAAACAACAGAACAAAAGCACCTTGATGTATAGGAAGGGATACAAAGGGATGTACTTTTGCAAAGGAAGGGCGTTTGTCTCTGTCTATTTAAGCTCTCTGCGTAGTTCACCAAGTTGCCCGGGTCCACTTCCAATTTCACTGATTGCGCCGTTCCCGAGTTGTGAGCATGCGCACAGAGGTGCTAACCATGGTCTGCTTCATGCGCCCACGTCCTTCCCAATTTGAATTACTCCGCCTTACGCCTCAGAATTTACGTTACACCGGCGCAAATTTCTGCGCAAATACTACGAGGATACGATGATTGCGCCTCTACATTGCGCCGGTCTAACGTAAAGGAGGTGCGCTACGCCGGTCAAAATATGCGCCAATGTACGTGAATGTTTATATTTATAAAGTTTAGATGATTACTCCAGGTATGATTTATTATTATGATTATTATTATACAGGATTTATTTAGCGCCAACAGCTTGTGCAGCACTTTACAACATGAGATTTACAGTACTAAAGGAAAAATGTTGACCCTTGTATGAGGAAACGTTAATTGTATTATTTTCTGAATATGAGCTGCAGCTATACCCATACAATGAATGTTTGCAAATATATTGTGACAGCAATTTCCTGTAATCAAAGTGTCTTGAGGATGATTCAGTGTTGAATCAAGTTGTAATATGAATACTGGTTCAGAACCCAAGGGAGCAGGACCTTGTCATTTTCTGCTACAGGACAAAATGCTTAATAAACATGATTTAAAAAAAACAAAAACAATGAATCCACACAGAAAAAGAAGACACAGCTAAAAGATTTAAGTCTCTAATATATATTACTGTTTTTATGTTTTGTGTGGAGTTGTCCATTATATTCTCAGCTTAACTGCCTATGGGTGTTTATCGGAATATTAACACATATACTATTTTTATTGTATAATTAATAGAACACAATAAAACCTTAATGTAATAAAGTGCATTTGAGAGATTGTTTGTTGAGGAGTTTAAATAGACTGGTTATAAACCATGACGATCCAAAGCGAATATAAGACAACACCATGATTTTACAGTTGTCGCAATCAATGACAATAAATTGTGTTGCTCTAGTTAAAGGTCTTCATAGTTCTACAAAGACATAAAAGTATATGTGTAGTGCAATCTTTTTTTGTTATAGTTAAAGCGGGGAGGGAATAAACCCCAGTATTTATGTTTTTCCTGCCTTTATCCCACCAGGGAGATTTCCCTTCACTTCCTGTCCTGTCCAGCAAAAGGAAGAGAGAAACATTTTCTACAATGGAGAATTTCCCTCTCACAACAGGTGTTCCGACTGGAAGATGTACCATCACCTCTCATTCTAGTAACAACTTTTATTTTTTTTAACATCACTTTCTGTTTCTTTTTGTTCTGATAGTCTCCTGGACAAAATAGAGAGGGTAAATCGACCTACCAGAGACACAGAAATAAAAATGATGTGTCATTTTTAAACCTTCTCCATTCTACCAAAAAATAAAAAAGTTTGGGCTTTACATATACATCAAAGATTATCAAGGAATATATATCTTTCCAGAGATTGTGCCAGAGCATGTCTAGACATTTGGTGAATTTTAAGTTAATGTTAAAACTTCTCAATAAAAAAAAAATATCATTCATCTATCCATTCCTTTATGCATGAACATGTTTTTTTTTTTTTTTTTTTAACTGAGCCTTTGACATATACACAGGTTTATGTGTCTGGCAAATGATTCATTGATCTTACATGATGGATGGCAGGGATTGCATCTCAGACTATGAATATCGGCTAATTCATTTAAGTGAAGGTGATTTTGCATCTTGAAATTTAAGAAAAGTCATTGCTTATCAGATGTCACACAGAAGAAAATACATAGAAGATACAAATATTGCTCTCACCTCTCTCCGTAAAATGCAGTGGACCATCACAATGACAAATCCTTGCAATGAATCAAATACTGCGAACAGTATCTGAAACAGTATCGATCTCTTATCTGTCATTGCTAGAACAGCAGACATCCATGTCAAAGCCAGGAGAGGTAGTACAACACAGGAACTCCAAAGGGATGCCCTATGCAGAGAAAGATATTTGTTTGCTGAACCAGATTGTGCTTTGTGCATGCAAATCATATTACGGAAGTTTAAATAAAAGTAAGCAAACACCTTCAGTGATAAGATCGCCAGTTGGTTACATGTATATTTTATGATCTGGCCATCTTGGCACTGAAGCGATTAATGCTAAAACACATTTATGTAAAAAAAAAAAAAAAAATTCTAAAGGCAACACTTTAATACTGTTGCACAAGTTAAAACAAATTACAAAAATAAATAAATAATAAAAAAAAAAGACATTGTAGTATTATTAGAAAAACACAAATTTTATCAGACTATTTTCAGACATGCACGGTAATAGATTTGTAACAAGAAGATGTAAATGATTTAGACTAACATGGCATTACTGGCGGTGGTGGCTGACAAAGCTGTTGTTGAAACTACTCCACACTTGGCACATTTGAGCGTCAAACCGCTATGAGGCTCACTCATCTGACTGCAAACAAACAGAACACCCACAAAAAGAACAAAGTATTCAATTTTCACTGAAATCATTACTGCTGTACTTTTTTTTACTATTTGTTTTTCAATAAGATCTCATGCATACGTAACAAGATGAATGTATTGATTTGTTTATTAATGGAAGCTTTTGGTACTAAAGATGTATCAAATTACTTGTGACATTTGCTACTTATATGATAAGAAGGATAATTTCATTCATGCATGCAGGGCAATTTTTTTCCTCTATACAAACTGATAATTTCCCATTTTGCAAATTAATAAGCAGATTATACACTGAGCTAAACATAAGCAGGTGCTAAATCAGACATATGATGACATTCTATATTCAGGCCAATATAAAAAAAAAAACGATTGTTGTATCTTAAACGCTAATAGTTTAAAAGTCATTGTTACTTCTTTTAATAATACTACTAGTTATAATATGATAGGAATTCCATTGCAATTGGTAAAGGTAAATTAAAAATTGTACTGATTGTTTTAATTATTATATTAAATGGCCTGAATATGGAGTTAGGAATGAATGGAATTTGATGAAGTTCATTTGCTGTGTATGCTTATTTTTTTCATAAAAAAGTGCAGAACCATCAATTAATAAAACAGTGATTGTTGCATCTAATCACTAAACAGGCTTTGTTACTGTCAGTAACATATATGAGATACAATTTTATAGAATTTGTGTATATATATCATACTGTTGGTATCAAAATGGATCAGACAATGTGATCACTTAGTTGCACACACAGGTGCAGCACACATATTAAAACAATCTCCAACCTTAAATTATAATAAGTAGAAATGAGAAACCAGAGAGCTAAGAATGCCTAAATACATTAAGTACAAAAACCTCAAAATCAATTAATTTATAATATGTAATTTATCACCATATTTTTTTTGTTTCTTTTCATTGAAAAGTATAGCTTCTGGTTATATCATGATATGTTAATAACTTGTTTCTTTTATTTTGTTGGGGATTGTTCCATATTGAAATATTTTAGGAAAAATAGACTCCACGGGAGATCTAACCTGTGCCGGTTCCTGTCGTAAACACATTTCATAACTGTGTAATATACAAACTGTTTGACTTAATTGGTACTTTCAACAAGTTCATTCATTGTTCATCCCTCATTATAATTCAGAGACAAAAAAAGGAATATCATTGAGCAAACTGTTGTAACTAATTAGCACCATGTTTACTGTACACAAAATCACAATAACACTTGCTGCAGATTTATTCAAATCTCTTAAACATGACAGTGTACCCTAGGTGGTTTGTTTTGCAATTTTTAATATTGCATATGACAATTTTGTTTTTATAAAACAGTGCCTTCTCTCTTAATAATTCATCTGCTGCCTAACTGTTCCGTTTTTTTTTAGCTAACATAACATGTTTGCAAAAAAGAGAAAGATACAAATCAAAGGATTGAGTAGAAACATGAATGAATGCTTACATTAAGGTTCTAAGAAGTTAATGTCTGTGAACTGCTGAAAAACTAAAATTTATGAATATAGTTATACATTTGGAAGAAAAATACAGGTCTGTTACCAATGTGTATATGGCATCATATTTTAGCTTATTCAGACAATGTTCGGCTTTTAACCAATTTCACCTCAATTTTCAAACAATAAGTTTTGTCTCTAACTGTTTGGCTGGATTGGATTTTTTTTACTGGTTCATGGATTGTTGACAAACTGCCTTTTTCATAAACATAACCAGTCAGATTATTCCATTACCTATATTCATGTCCTAATTGCCTAAAAGATTCTAGAACTTGAACTGTGCCTTAAAGGGGTTGTAAAGGTTCGTTTTTATTTTCTAAATAGGTTCCTTTAAGCTAGTGCATTGTTGGTTCACTTACCTTTTCCTTCCATTTCCCGTCTAAATGTTTTTTTTCTTTGTCTAAACTTCTCACTTCCTGTTTTCTCAGTAAACTTGCCTCCATCATCCGAGCGGTGGTTAGTCAGCCAGAACAGCTTACTGAACACCTTACTGAGGAGGAACAGGAAGTGAGAAATTCAGACAAAGAAAACAAAGAAAAAAAACATTTAGAAGGGAAATGGAAGGAAAAGGTAAGTGAACCAACAATGCACTAGCTTAATGGAACCTCTTTAGAAAATAAAAAATGAACCTTTACAACCCCTTTAATATCCCAATGTAAGCTCATGTCTATAGCTAGCTGGCAATAGGGCTCAGTGATTATGAAAGAAAATCTGTTCCCTGTAACGTTGATGAAGAAAAGAGGGAAGGACGGCCGCACTCCAAGGATTTTCAAATGAAAAAAGTTGTCTTTATTGTAAATCCAAAAACATGTACAGTCACAGCAATCACAGAAAACAGGACAGCCGACGCGTTTCGCACTCGATCAGTGCTTAGTCATGGCCTGTAACGTATCTGCTCTATTGAAGTACTATACTATGGAAGAACTATAATTGCACCTATTAGGGAACTAACAGGGAGGTATATTACTTATTAAACAACCTGAGGGAGGGGGGGTACTCTACATAAAACCATACATCAATCAATAAAAACAGGATCTCCTGTAAGAGAAATTTGTCTTACAGGTGAATATTTTCTGTTCAGCATCATATGGTAAAGTGTGAAGTGCTCTGAATGTAAACCGACTGCATCTACCAGCTTACTGATATTCCTTTATGTACCTCCAGATCACATCACCTCCCTGTATGTGACTGTAAGATTTAGGGCCCTTTCACACGTGCGGACAGTTCGTCCATTTTTTTACGGATGAAAAACGGACCGCAATGCTTCCCTATGGGATAGCGGATGTTAGCGGATAAGCATCCGCTAACGTCCGTTTACATCCGTCTCCGTTAAGCTCCGCTTTTTTTAACGGAAGAAAACCTTATTTTTCTTCCATCAAAAAAACAGAACGGACGAAAAACGGATGTTAGTGGACGATCCGTTTAACATCCGATCCGCTAACATCCGTTTTTCATCAAAATATGTAATAAAAAAAAAAAGTTCTAACAAAAAAAACGGATAAAAAACGGATGAAAAAACTGATGAAAAGCGGATTAAAAACGGATGAAAACGGATGAAAAACGGATGACAACTGATGAAAAACGGACGAAAAAGGGATAAAAAACGGACGAAAAAACAGATCAACTGATAAAAAAAAAACGGACCTAAAAAACGGTCCGCACGTGTGAAAGGACCCTTAAAGGTGACTCTGGTATTTTGCAAAAGCAATATGTGCTAGAGGACAAGTAAAGTAGGGCTAAAAAAAAAGTTGATTGTGGTATGAAGGCATAAATGAACCCAAGGAGAAAATGTATTGGGGTAAACTTACTAAAGGCAAACAGGCTGTTCACTTTGCAAAGGAAAGTTGCACCTTATAAGGGAAGTGGTCCCAGGGCTTATTGGATGAAGTGAAGCTCTGCTTATTTTCATCATTCCATCATGTACAAGCCAAACTTTTTTTATGACTGAAACTTCACCACATTCACCAAGCTCTGAGGCAAATGACCTCACAGAGTGCAATTTTCATTGCAGAGTGAACAGCCATTTGCCTTCAGCAAACCAAACCAATTATTTACAATCCAGCAATAGTTTTCAATAACATTTATAACAGGTAAAAGCAATGTGGGTCATGTGTTTTATTAGTTCCCATACATAAAAGCTTGACAAATGCTAAAGCAAAAATACATAAACTAGACTGGAATATCTAGAATGATCCTGGAGAGTAATTTCTTATTGAAAAGGTAAAACCATCTGCTCCAGAAGCCAGTTAGGTCCCGTACACACAAGGAGATATATCCGATGAAAACGGTCCGACGGACCGTTTTTATCGGACATGTCTCCTGGGAGATTTTGGTTTGATCTGTGTACACACGATCAAACCAAAATCCCCACGAACAGACAGCGCGGTGATGTGGCGGTGACGTTGACGCCGCTACGTCACCGAACCAGGAAGTAAAATACTTCCTCGCATGCGTCAAATCCATTCGACGCATGCGGGAGATTTCGGTCCGCTGGTTAGGCGTACTAACTAGCGGACATATCCGACAGATGGCTTTCCAGCAGACAAGTTTTAAAGCATGCTTTAAAACTTTTGTCTGCTGGAAACCTGTCTGCTAGCCCCTACACACGATCGAATCTGTCCGCTGAAACTGGTCTGCAGACCAGTTTCAGCAGATATATTCGATCGTGTGTACGCGGCCTTAGAAAACTTGTTTCTATTCCAGTTCCGAACCCATCTCACATTTTTTTTGTAATGGAATTCTTAAAAAAATACATTTTATTAGATGTATATTTTATTCATCAACATAATTTTACATGGTATGTACAATATAACTGCCACAATTCAGAGTTTTGGAGAGTGTTTAGCTAAAAAAATAAGCTAAGGCAAGGTAATTTGTAGAGCATAAGACTTTGAAATTCACTGAGCTAAAGGCATATATATATATATATATATATATATATATATATATATATATATATATATATACACTTCAGTAGCTTATTGTACAATAAAAACCTTTAGGACTCATGTACACAGGCACATTCCTACTTCCAGCCTAAACTAACTGGTGCATTTTTGGTGTCTGGACACCCCTGTGCAAGTAGCACTGCATTACTGCATTTAACTACCTATAACTATTCAGGTCTTTGGATGGCTGTACACAGCACCAGTGGCTCCAGGGCACAAAAATACATATTTATGCTACAGGGATGAAAGCGCCTGTGTGCATAAACTTCTATACAAATATCTGCTTTTTACATTTTTACGTAGGATGATCACCATTTGTTAACTGTTAACAGTTGTTTGGGTACAACTGTGAGAATAAAAGAAAACAAAAATGTTCTTAAGAAACTGGAAAATGGCATACACGTACATCAATTTGCTTTTTTGCTCTTACTAGTTCAGTGTATGCTAGCTTTTTTCTTAAATTTGTGCATTATTTTACTATAAAGCATGACAAACAACATAGCTTTGTGACATTGTACCTGCTTAGGATTTCCTGGTATTCCTGCTCCCTTCACTGCACATTTCACATAACGGGTGTTGTCAGTCTGTGCTGATAAAGCATTAAACTCTTCTGGTCTGAGCAATATATCATTCTCATTTTTGTTGCTTCTGCTGTTTTGGTTGCACAGACTTCAGTCTGCAGTAATGTGTCTTTTTAAATACATTTAATTAAAAGAAAACAGTCCTGTCAGAAGCCAGTAAATCACATTCTTTTGTAATTTCCCCATACCTGTTGTGCTATAAATCTTAATAGAATACAAAGAATGACATTCATTTTCTGACCCAGAAAGTTTTCAGACACTGCCCTGCTACTTGCCTATAGTGTGTACTATAATGCCCCGTACACACAAACGATTCATCCAAAAGAAAAATGAAGCTCAATGCTTCCAAGCATGCGTCGACTTGATTCTGAGCATGCGTGGATTTTTAACCGATGGACGTGCCCACAGACGATTGTTTTTTTCTATCGTTTTTTTTAACCATCAGATAATTTTAAAACAAGTTCCTAGTTTTTTCACAGATGGATAAAAAACCGATGGGACCTACACACGATTTGTTCATCTAATGAAAACGGTCCATCAGACCATTTTCAACAGATGAACCGATCGTGTGTATGCAACATTAGGCTCACATCATGTTAGAGAACCTGCTGTTGGTGGCTACTCACTAGTAGCAGGAAGACTAGGAGAGCAGGGAAACCACTCATGGCTTCTATGGTATCGTAGAGAGAACCGGCGCTTCATCGCTGCTCCTAGGACATTTCAGTAAATTAGAGAGCAATGCCATAGAAGAAGGTGACTATTCCATTTAGTGATCCTGTTGCTGGAATTAAGCACAAAGCTGAAATGTTTGCTTATTTGCATTCCAAACAATTTGTAATTCTGTTCAGACAAATCTCTACCACCTCCATGTGCACGAATGAAAGCATCAGAATCATTTGATGAAGCCTAGTTTTTTTTTATTTTTTATAAATATTCAGGCAAATGATTTTTGGGATTAAAAAGCCCCCTTTCACTGCACAGCCAGGTAGGTGCCAAACGACAGACTTATTTCTTCTGTTTTTGAACACATTTTCCTATACAATCTCCTCAACCCCAGACAGATTTCTTGTCCAATTAGCAGACAGGTAATTGGGTTATCAATATAATTAAGCAGTAGGATGATCGCCCAGCTGTGTAGAATCAGAGAATTGAGTGAAGAATCTTTTGGTAGAAAAACAGTAAACATATGTATTTCAACTGTGTAATTAGCTAGAACTCCACCTGAATTTCAAGTATTATAAATATATTTTTTTTTCAGCAGTAAAACCTTGGATTGCGTTCTTGAAACATGCTAGTAATCCAAAGCACTTGTATATCAAAGTAAATTTCTGGAAACTTAGACGATTCGTTTCACAACCATTTATTCATAAGTCCTTTTGTTTATAGTCCATATAAAAAGATTATAGCAATGTGTAACCATAACATTTCCATCCACAAATGGAAGCCTCCACAAGGGGATTATAAGCAAAATGCATCAGGAGCTACAGAGTACAGGCATACCCCGCTTTTAAGTACACAATGGGGTTTATTTACTAATGCTGGAAATCGCAATATCAGGCTCACTTCTGCATTGAAACCAATGAGCTTCTAAATTCAGCTTGTTCAATTAAGTCTGGTAATAAAACCTGGAAGCTCATTGGTTTCTGTGCAGAATTGAGCCTTATATTGCGCTTTCCAGCTTTAGTAAATAAACCCCATTGTGTACTTAAAAGTGGGGTATGCCTGTATAAAAATGAAGAGATGCACCTCTTAATGTAGCAATATGATTACATTTAATGAAGGTACACAATTTAGCAATTCACATAGTTGATGATTAAAAGAGACACATGTAAGTATGCAAGCACCTGAGGTAAAGCTGTCCACATAGGCTACCTCCACACTGCCGGGTCTTACCACTGTCAGTCTGCAATCATGATCAGAAAGACTACCCTGCAGTAGAGTATTTGAAAGCGAAGCATGAAACGCTAATGGAGCGCAGCGGAAGGGATGATGTCGATGGTGGTGTGGACAGCTTTACCCCGGATACCTGCATTCTTAGATGTGCCTGTTTAAATCCTCAACAATGTGACTTGCTAAATGTTGTACCTACATTAACCACTTAAGACCCGGACCATTACGCAGGTAAAGGACCTGGCAAGTTTTTGCGAATTCGGCACTGCGTCTCTTTAACTGACAATTGCGCGGTCGTGCGATGTGGCTCCCAAACAAAATTGGCGTCCTATTTTTCCCACAAATAGAGATTTCTTTTGGTGGGATTTGATCACCTCTGCGGTTTTTATTTTTTGCGCTATAAACAAAAATAGAGCGTCAATTTTGAAAAAAAATAAAATATTTTTTACTTTTTGCTATAATAAATACACCCCAAAAAAACATGTTTTTTCTCAGTTTAGGCTGATACGTATTCTTGTACATATCTTTGGTAAAAAAAATCGCAATAAGCGTTTATCGATTGGTTTGCGCAAAATTTATAGCGTTTACAAAATAGGAGATAGTTATATTGCATTTTTATTATTTTTTTTTTACTACTAATGGCGGCGATCAGCAATTTTTTTTCATGACTGCAGCATTATGGCGGACACATCGGACAATTTCGACACATTTTTGGGACCATTGTCATTTTCACAGCAAAAAATGCATTGTTTACTGTGAAAATGACAATTGCAGTTTGGGAGTTAACCACTAGGGGGTGCTGAAGGGGTTAAGTGTGACCTCATATGTGTTTCTAACTGTAGGGGGGCGGGGCTGGACATGTGACATCATCGATTGTATATGCTATAAAAGGGAACGGACGATCAATGACAGCGCCACTGTGAAGAACGGAGAAGGTGTTTACACACACCTCTCCTCGTTCTTCAGCTCCTGTGACCGATCGCGGGAAACCGGTGGCGATCGGGTTCGATCGGGTTCGCACTCTGCCGACGTATATATGCATGAGGCGGTTCTTAAGTGGTTAAATGTAACCACATTGCTACACTTTGAGGCTCCTCTGTTCTGTTTTATACTCAGTTGTAACATGACACTGCTTGTATATCAAGTCAAAAATTATTTAAAAATGTTGCTTGTCATGCAAAGTGCTCTCAAACCATGTTACTCTCAAACCAAGGTTTTACTGTATGTATTAAATAATCTTAAATATTTGTATTTCTTTTTAATGCAGCTAGTATAAATATATGACTCTGTTTATTGACCCATAATGTAGGTAAATTGTGCTTTTAAAATATGCTACACTTTTCAAAACAGATGAATGAATGAATGAATGAATGAATGAAAAACTTATATAGCGCAGCACATGCGAAGCAAATCGCCTCTGGGCGCTTGATGTTCCTGTCTCCTTTGAGATCAAAAGAGATGCGTCTTAATCTTTCTCCTGAAGACTAGATAGTTCTCCTCCAGCCGAATACTCGCTGGTAAGGCGTTCCATAGTCTGGGACCCTGGACAGCGAATCTCCTGTCTCCTTTGGACTTGAATCTGGCTTTTGGTATCTGAAGCCGATTTTGATTGGTGGATCGTAGAATACGATTGGGATTGTGAACTTGTAATTTTTCGCATAGATAATGGGGAGCATTCCCATGGATACATCTATGCGTTAGACAGAGAGCTTTAAAGGAGATTCTGTCACTAACTGGAAGCCAGTGAAGGGATCTCAGTGAAGGTGAGATTGATTCCCAGGGTTTTTTCCCAGTCACAAGTCTGGCGGCCGTATTTTGAACGACTTGAAGACGAGCGATCTGGTACTTGGGGAGTCCGAGGTAAAGGGCATTTGCATAGTCCAGTCTGGAATTTACAATCGCTCCCACCAGGACCGCTAAGTCTTTCTTGGGAATAAAAGGCGTGAGTCTGCGTAGTAGGCGCAGCAGATGGTGAGATCCGCTGACTACTGACCCTATTTGTGCGTTCATTGTCATGTCGGAGTCAAAAATGACCCCAAGACTTTTGACTTTGGCGCTAGGGGTTGACACTAAGAGGTTGATTTACTAAACCTCGAGCGTGCAAAATCTGGTGCAACTGTGCTTAGAAACCAATCAGCTTCCTGTTTTTTTTTTGTCAAAGCTCAATCGAACAAGATTAAGTTAAAAGCTGATTGGCTACCATGCACAGCTGCACCAGATTTCGCCATCTCCAGTTTTAGCAAATCAACCCCTAAACGTAATTTCCTTTTCACTCTTTCTATTTAACATGATATTATCCTTCAATTATTGTTTGTGTAATTCTGATCTTGCATCAGTTCACTGCACAAGTTGAGCTTCTAATGCCGCGTACACACGGTCGTTTTTTGCGATGAAAAAAAACGACGTTTTCTGTGAAGTAAAAAACAACGTTTTTGAAACGTCACTTTTCAAAGACAATTTTGCATACACACCATTGTTTTTTCACAAAAAGCAAGGTTACGTTCACCACTCTTTTCCATTGAAGCTCGCTTCATAACTAGCTTCTGGGCATGCGCGGGTTGAAAAACGTCGTTTTGAACGACGCTTTTGCTACACACGGTGACTTTTTGTGAAACAAAAAACGACGTTTTGTAAAACGACACAAAAAATTCAAACATGTTGGACAACATATTACTAAACGCTGCTATTTTTGAAAATCTCTCATTGGGTAAATAGCAAACTGTACAAGAAAACTAAAATGCAAAGCAGAAGGATATTTTTATAATGATTTTCTAAAGCTGCAATTATATTGGGACCCTATAAAAGAACACCTGATATCATTCAGAAAATTCAATGCATCAAGAATCAAGATTAATAGCTTTTCAACTACTAAAAAGTCTAATTAAATGAGAAAGGGAGCTTAACAATTTGTTTTACAGACAGCTCTATAGTGAGAAGGTATTAAGAGTCCTTCATTCAAGCACAAACTCTGATCTGCATATGGCAATTTAGAATAATTGAAATCACAGTAAACTGCCTTACAAATGTTGTAAATGAAACTCCAATGTCAGAATGACACGTGTTATATGTATATAAAAAATATACACTAGGCAATCATTGAACCATATGAATACACTGCATTTTTCAACCAATGCAAATAAAACATGACTGAACAAACAGTTAGGCCTCGTACACACAACCGAGGAACTCGTTGGACAAGACACATTGTTTTCCTCGACGAGTTCCTTGTTAGGCTTGTCGAGAAACTTGACAAGCTGTCTTTGCGTACACACATTCAAGACCAAATCTCCTCATTCTCAAACGCGGTGACTTCAACACATACGACAGCAGGGGAAGTTTGATTTCACTGACACAACCCTTGGGGCTGCTTTTGCTAATCTCATGTTACTGCGTGTTAGGTAAAAGTTTGGTAAGAGACATTTTCACTTTTCAGTCGGTTACATCGTGACAAATGTGCTATTTCCATTACAAACGCTACTTTCACCGAAGGTGCAAGGGTTTCTAAGCATAAACACCAATGTGTTTCTCGTCGAAAACTAGCCTGACGTCGAGTTCGATGAAAAGCATACACACAACCATTTTCCTTGGCAAAAAAGCTCTCCCACCAAGTTTCTTGGTGGATTCTGTCGAGTTTCTCGGTCAAGTGTATGAGGCCTTAAAATGGACCTTTAGCAATTCTGTGCTTCCTTCCTCCTCTAATTTGCCTAAGCCCCTGCTCACACAGCTCCCACAACCTAAACACACCAGATCTTCAACATTCTGCCCAGCTGGCTAGCAAACTATACTGTAAAGGGAATTGTGGGATGTGTATTAGTATTTTAAAACATATATGTCAGCTATTCTTATGTCGAATGTATAATTTTTCTCTGAAAAATAAATCTAATATGGTTTAGATGTGTTTTAATATCCTTAGGAACAGTAGTATCTATAGAAATGCCTGTCCAGTTTACTAAGCATTTTGAAACCCTAAAAACAAATTTGCCTTACTAGATTTTTTTCCTTTCTGAGTTTTTAGGAGCTACTTGAGAGCTTATAAGGTTAAACTCGTATCCGCCTACTACTGCCTTTCAAATATCACTATAGATCAAAGAGGCTGTCTATCCCACTTAGCAATCTATAGTTGCAGGAGATGAGAGAAGCTAGACAAGAGCTGGTCTCTAAAATTGCTGCTTCTTAACTGCATAACTGTCACAGGTTTTGGATTTCGGTTAGCAGGAAAGCTTCATACTGGGACCAGGCACCAGAGTGTCAGTTTATCAGTTTTCTCTTCTACACCTAATGGGCTTTTAGGATTTACTAAATTCTAGGGGCCAGATTCAGGTAGAATTAGATTCCCGTAGAGTATCAGAGATACTCTACGCCGCCGTACTTTACCTGGCTCTACGAGGAATTCAGAGAGATTTTGGCCCGTAAGGTACGGCGGCGTAGTGTATTTCTCCCGGCGGAATCAAACTACGCGATTAGGAGGCGTGAGGCATTTAAATTAGGCGCGTTCCCGCGGCGATCGAACTGCGCATGCTCCGTTCAGAAATTTACCGCCGTGCATTGCGCGAAAACACGTCTTACGTCATTTTTTTTGAGTAGTGTCGTTTACGGACATTCCTATTCCCGGAAGACTTACGCAAAAAATTAAAAAAAATTGAAAGTCGACGCGGGAACGACGGCCATACTTAACATGGGCCGCGTAACGTTAGACCAGCTAATAGCTGATTTAACTTTATGTAGCAAAAAAATGACGTACGCGATTGCGAACGATGCTCGTAACTTCGTGGATCGCCGGAAAAAGCTCATTTGCATACCCCGACGCTGAAAACGACGCAAACTCCACCCAGCGGCCGCAAAAAGATTGCAGCGTAGATCCGAAGGCATACGAAGACGTAAGCCTGTCAGATCGAAGCCCAACGCCGCCGTATCATGGTTTGAGGATTCAAACTAGTGATACGGCGCGCGTAATTTGAAAGTACTCCTGTCTAACACCAGTTAGACAGGACTTACGGCTCTCTGAATCTGGCCCTAGGTGTATAGTCATAGGACATGTACCAATGCAAAAAAAAGGTACCTAAAGGCAAAAAATGTTTTTTTATTTTTATTTCAGAAACAGTTGAGGGAGATTAGAACAGTGGTTCTCAACCTCGGCCCTCAAGTACCCCCAACAGTCCATGTTTTGGGAATTTTGCTTAGATAAAGTAGTTGTTCAAAAGCCATTGACTCTGATTTAAAGCCAATGTGCAAGATAAAGGAAAGCCTGAAACATGGCCTGTTGGGGGTACTTGAGGACTGAGGTTGGGAACCACTAGATTAGAACACCTATTCATTTTTTGTTGCTATCTATTAACCCTCTATATTTGTTCTGTTTACCATTATTATTATTAAAAGTGAAAGTAAAAGGAAATACCAGATTTTGGGTTGTCCCCAGAAAAGTAACAGAGGGGAAATCTTCCAATGGGGACTCTTTCTAGTGACCTGGGGACCCCAACGGATTCCCTTACTTTGCAGGGATTTCCTCTCACTTCCTATGGGACAGAAAGTGAGGGTAAGTCTTTCCAATAGGAAAAAGATGGCAAAAAACCTGACAGGGATTTTAACCATGACTAAAAAAATGGTTGCCTTTAGTTCTACTTTAACTACTTCAATACAGGGCTCTTTTACCCTCTTCCTACTCAGGCCAATTTTCAGCTTTCAATGCTGTCACACTTTGAATGACAATTGTGTAGTCATAAAACACAAACAATTCTCCTGTGCTCTGGTGTTTCTTGCTATAGGGCAGCGTGATCCAATTCCAAGGTAAATTCTATAGTCTTGCAGCCCTCATCAGAATCATGGGAATTCATAAAACTAAAAGGCTCTGATGAAACGGGTTCGCCTCGGAAACGCGTCAGTTCTACACCGATCTGATACCATCTGATCCGCGTTGTCGTCTTGTTCGGTGGTAATGCTGTGTACCTTTACCACCATTTGCTAAGCGCTGTTTACAACTCATGTTTGTGAGTATGACCATTGTTATTAATTCATTCAATAAATCCATTTTAACTACTTGCCGACCGCCCGCCGTCATATTACTGCGGGACGGTGGCACTGCTACGCGAGAGCACGTAGCTCTACGTCCTCTCTTTAGCGGCCGCTAGGGGGCGCGTGCGCCCCCCGCTCGCTCCCGAGTCCCGCGCGCGTGCCTGGCGGGTACGATCGCCGCCGGGCACATGCGATCGCTCGTTACAGAGCAGGGAACGGGAGCTTTGTGTGTAAACACAAAGCTCTCGTTCCTGTCAGCGGGGAAATGCTGATTTTCTGTTCATACAATGTATGAACAGAAGATCAGTGATTTCCCCTAGTGAGGCCATACAGTTAGAACACACCCAGGAACACACTTAACCCCTTCCCCGCCCCCTAGTGTTAACCCCTTCACTGCCAATGGCATTTTTATAGTAATATAGTAAAAGGACGCCAATTTTGTTTGGGAGCCATGTTGCACGACCGCGCAATTGTCAGTTAAATCGACGCAGTGCCGAATCACAAAAAGTGCTCTGGTCATTGGACAGCAATATGGTCCAGGGCTAAAGTGGTTAAACGGTAACACACTAGGTCCGTGCACCCTCTTTTCTTTTATTCTGTTTTAGTTTTATGAATTCCCATGATTCCCATGAATTGTTTGTGTTTTATTGCTTTATTCCATTTTAGGGACTCCAGCTGCCAAGGCAACTATGGACCACCAAGGCTCTGATGAAAGAGGTTCGCCTCGGAAACGCGTCAGCCATACACCGGTCTGATACCATCTGATCTGCATTGTCGTCTTGTTCGGTGGTGATGCTGTGTACCTTTTCCACCATTTGCTAAGCGCTGTTTACAACTCATGTTTGTGAGTTTGACCATTGTTTTTAAATTCATTCAATAAATCCTTTTTAAATGGTAACACACTAGGTCGGTGCACCCCCTTTTCTTTTATTCAATTGTGTAGTCATGTAGGGCCTCAAAAGATAAGAGGTGTCAATACATCAGGATTTATCAATTTTAATACACACACACATATATATACCATATCTTGTGGTCTCCATAACTCTCCCACAACAATTGGTTATTTTAACAAGGAAGCGTAGCAGAATACATGTTTACCTAAATTTATGAAAACATTTTTTTTTTTTTGCAAACTTTTATAACAGAAACAAAGAAAAACACATTTGTTTCCATCATTTTTGGTCTTTTTTGTTTATTTAGGCAAAAAATAAAAACCCTAGTGATCATTAAATACCACCAAAATAAAGCTCTATTTGTGTAAAAAAAATAATAACAATTTCCTATGGATACAGTGTTGCATGACCGCATAATTGTCATTCAAAGTGCAACAGCGTTAAAAGCTGAAAATTAGCCTGGGCAGGAAGGGTGTAAAAGTGCCTGGTATTGAAGTGGTTAAGGAGTATTTATTAAACATCACTGGACACTACAATTAAAAATAATTTTATGTCATTAGACAATGTGACTAATATGAAGTTAAATCAGGGTACATTAGTATTTTTTCCATTGCATTTTTCTTCGCAGTAATTTTTTTAAAGTATATGTGAACCCTCATCTTGTAAAACAACCAATTCAGTTTAAAATAGAAATCAAAAGCATATGTTTGTGCATATGTATAAAAAGACATTGTAAATACCTTTGCCCCTTAGCCAAGGGTCGGCTATATTCCCAGCACAGCCAGAAAACTGATCACACTGTGCTCGCATGCCTAGCATGATCAGTTTTAAATAAGAAAGCACACAAAGGACACAATGCAAAGACAACAGGATAATTTTTCATACACATTCAAGTACAACATGCACCTATTAAGAACATAAAATGTTGATGTGACATGTGCTTTAAGAGCCAGTTCACACCATAGAAACACAGTCTGGATATGACTTGTGACTTGTGTTTTCCAGTGCATTTTTGGTGCTTTTAGGTGCGTTCTGGTGCATTCCAGTGCCCTTTTTACAGTGTTCCAGTACAGTCCAGTGCAGCATGTTCTACTTTAATTACAGGAACTGGAATTCACTAAAATTGCAAGCACTGGTGTGAACTATGCCATTGAAAACTATATAACGTACTTTCCAGTGCATTTTTGATGCAGAAAAATGTGGTGTGAACTGACCGTAAATGACTTTTTCAAGGTGTGAAAGCGTCATGGTATGAAGATTCCTTTACAGACCCTCACATACTTATGCCATTTTGTTTCATTTTTTTTTAAGGGACAGTACCCTTAAAAAAAAAATGTGGGGTCCCTCTTGAAACTTTAACCAGACCCTTATCCAGTCATGCAGTCTGGGTGTCCATGAAAGGGAGGGCAGCAGACACACACCTCTCCTCTCCGTGAACTAGACCAGGCCACATGTCTTTTAACATTCTGGGCTACCTTGCAAGGGTGGTGGCAAAGCCTCCCTGAGAGACTAGGGCCTCTTCCCCATAACGCAACTATATATATTTTTTCCTCTTCCCCAAATGCAGTCCTCTAAAAAAGGATGTGGGGATTTGTGGGGGAATATATAAAAGAATTTGGAAGCAAACCCATCTAATAAGATGGCTCCCAGATACTACAATCCTAGGGGAATGAATATAAAGGTACATTTGCATTAAATGCAAATAAACATTTCCACACCATGAAAAAGTGCTTTTAGTGTTGGAGGAGGTTACATAATAATATAACATTTATATTGGCTACCAGTAATTAAGACAGAGTAACACATTTTTGCCTACATGTGCACTTTTGTTCTAAGCATTAGATCACTGGTAAGCACCTACTATGTTAGTAGACAGGCTCTTTTTTTACAGAAACAATTAGTAGATAGAGAGCACCAAAGCAAGCATTTTCACAAAAACAGCTAATAGCAATGTGCAGCATGCAGTAATGTATAATAGCCAGTTATCATACACCATTGTGGTTCTTTGAGCTCCCTTAATAAAAAGGCCCAGTTATCTTCTTTAAATACAGCCACAATTACATTTTACTTTTGTCAAAATTAAAGTATGCACATTAGCGATATATGAAAACAATCAGTGATTAACTGCAATTTTAATATAACATACCTTATGCAATCAAAAGCAAAATTGTCAGGCATTTTTTTTACTTTTTAAAACTAAAAAAAGTGCTACCCTAGAGCAGATACAAAAACTATCTTCTATTAGCTGGAAAAAACATTATCTATGTGTCCCTCTGATCCTGGATTAAATTTCTCCAATGATCCAAAGAGTTCCCTTTCTGGACACAGTTGCACTTTCATAGAATACTGGAAAAGCTAGTGGAGAAAACGTAGTTACAGATTGCAGATCTTATTACTGAATTCAAGGCGTTAAACAGTTAGTAACATATGAGGATAACAATGGTGCCTTTTTTAGGGCTGAGTTTTGAATTTAAAAGGCTAAAGTGTTGACAGGTTTGCTTTAATAATATACATCAATAAAATTGTATTCATATACAAAAAAATAAACAATTCTAAGTAGTTTGATCTATCGTTGTCATTGATTTTTTTTGTGTGATGATTCTGCACTTTTGTTTTAATGTGTTTTTTTCTTTATTCATGAAAATAAATCTGGAGACATGAATGAAATATCAACTTCTTGATGAAGCATGCATATAATATAAAACTAAAATAATTGGGAATATGCAGAATGAATAACTATAATAAAATAATATGATTACAGGCATTTTGAATCTGCTTACCCTGCTCTGTGTTTGAGCTTTTTATCTAGGATACCATCTCTGGAAACAAGTTTATTAAAGACTAAAATTCCAATTACCATGTTGACCTGTACAACAAAAAGAGGAATTACACATACTGGTCCTTATAAATCAATGTATTAAACATATAGCGATACAATTTAATGATCAAATATGTTTATCTAAATTATATATATATATATATATATATATATATATATATATATATATATACAACTTCAGGTCACATATGAATGATAAAAAAGACCATATTTAGCATAAATGTGTTAATTACTATATGGTAAGACAGCATCAGAAGCAATGGAGAGTTCGAAATCGTGTGCAGCTCTGCATAGAAACCAATTAGCTTCTATTTTTTTTTCAAAGCTTAATTGAACAAGCTGAAGTTAAAAATTGATTAGCTAACATGCACTGCTGCACCAGATTTTGCACTCTCCAGGTTAAGTAAATGAACCCCAATATTTAGTATTCTAGAGAAATCTATTAACAATGAATTCCACATGGTTGTTATAAGTTATGGCATCCTATTCTTTAATCTTTTATACTGGATCAGTCTGGATATTCTTTATTTATTATTCTATAAATTATATTACATTATATTATATTATGTTTTATTATATTACACTATATTTTTATTATACTTTATATAGAAGACAGTTTAGAGCTGTAGTGATACCATTTACTGGCTAATTACAAAGACTGAAGATGCATGCTTCCTTCACCTGGTATTGTGATTGCTGTATAATGTTCATATACCCCCAAGAAAACAGGTTTGAGCTTCAGGTACTTTGGTCTGCCATTGACATGATATACTGAATAACAGTAAATGTCACCCTAATAACCTGCTGATCTCCAAAAAGAGTTTTTACAATATCATAAGACATTTTTTATGCTCCTATTGTTTATAAAGGCCCAAGCTTGCTTATAGGGATAGTAAGCTTGTCATAAACCTGGCCAACTCAAACTGAGAATATTGTGTAAAATGCATATGCAGAAGTTACACTCAGTAAAACAAAGAACACACACCAAAAAAAAACATAGTCAACATAGCAGCTAAAGTTATATTTAAATATTAAATATTAAATATGTTTCACTTTGCTCCCTCTTGTCTCCTGGGCTTCATGGACAGTCTGTAAGCATGTATTCTGGATTTACTGACTATTAGGAGGGTTACATAATGGTAACCTCAAGCAAATTATATTTGCAATTTATATTTGCTTAAAATACAATTTAGTTAAGGTACACAACATTTTTAAATAATGTTATTTTCCTAAAACTTAGATCAAGAACCTAATGGGTATTAAACACATTTATACCCCTCTCCCTTCAATATCTTTTATCTCAGTCTGATAGTGATGCTCAGGCAAGGACGTCAATGAGTGGCTCCACGATAACACAGATTCAACCCTTTGACATCATGCATATGACCTCCTATTCACATCAATTTTCCATGACTGACCATTGCAAAGATATCATATCTACTAATAGATATGTCTTGGGTATGTTTATCAATTTAGAGGAGAGTACTTTCCAATGGTTACGGTTTACATTCATACATTCATGCACACCAAAATGTTATGTCACCTTTAACTTGGTTTGCATTTGAAATGCATGTTTGCAGGTCTCTTTAAAATCCCGCTATACATCATCTACTTAATATTTTTAATGATCGGGTAATTCAAAACAGAACAATAAAGTCAATTTAGTGCAGTGTTGTATATAAAATAAATATCATATATTTAAGCAGACTTGAATGATTGCCCTGCTAGCCCGATAATAATAAAATATAAAGAAGCCCTTAACTGGTTGCCGACCAGCCGCCACAGTTATACGGTGGCAGGTCGGCTCCCCTGCACGAGAGCCCATAGCTCTACGTCGGCTCTCTTAGCGGCCACTAGGGGCACGCTCGCGTCCCCTACTCGCCCCCAAGTCCTGTGCGCGTACCTGTCGGGCACAATCGTCGCCGGGCACCCGCGATTGCTCGGTACAGAGCGAGGACCAGGAGCTGTGTGTGTAAACACACAGCTCCCGGTCCTGTCAGGGAGAGAAATGCTGATCTTCTGTTCATACAATGTATGAACAGAAAATCAGTGATTTCCCCTAGTGAGTCCACCCCCCCCCATATAGTTAGAACACACCCAGGAACATACTTAACCCCTTCCCCACCCCCTAGGGTCAACCCCTTCACTGCCAGCGGCATTTTAATAGTAATCAATGCATTTTTATAGCACTGATCACTGGTCCCAAAAATGTGTCAAAAGTGTCCGGAGTGTCTGCCATAATGTCGCAGTACCGGAAAAAAATCGCTGATCGCCACCATTACTAGTAAAAAAAAATATTAATAAAAATGCCATAAAACGACCCCCTATATTGTAAACGCTATAACTTTTGCGCAAACCAATCAATAAACGCTGATTGCAATTTTTTTTTATGAAAAATATGTAGAAGAATACGTATCAGCCTAAATAGAGGAAAAAAATAGTTGTTTTATATATTTTCGGGGGATATTTATTATAGCAAAAAGTAAAAAATATTGCATTTTTTTAAAAAATAGTCGCTCTGTTTTTGTTTATAGCGCAAAAAATAAAAACCGCAGAGGTGATCAAATACCACCAAAAGAAAGCTCTATTTATGGGAAAAAAAGGATACCAATTTTGTTTGGGAGCCACGTCGCACAACTGCGCAATTGTCAGTTAAAACGGCGCAGTGCCGAATTTGGAAAAAGTGCTCTGGTCATTGGGCAGCAATATGGTCCGGGGGTTAATGGTTAAAAAATTTAAAAGATTGTCTTAGGAGAAGTATGGGGCCTGAAGTGGCTTTCTACGTATTTCGTATTTTAAAACAACATGTTTTACTGGTATGCTTGCTCACTAGCTTTATTGCCCTAACCGAAGACCCTAAACAAGTATGCAAGTTACAAAAGAAAAAAGTTCTTGTCTGACTACTTGGTCAATAACTGAATGTATGAAAGTCAAAAGATCAACAGCTGATGACAGCTCACCAACTAGCAGTTTGATGGATAGAAGTTAGCAAGGTAACTTAAATGTTATTCACGTGGTTGGCTTTAAAATAAAATAAAAACCTGTATACTAAAGAAAAAAAATCTAATCCTGGATTCTGTATGCTTAAAACGACTTTTCTCTAAAGTTAGAGCCCTTCAACTGAGATCATGTGACCAAGTGCCAAAGTATATGGTCATGTGAAAGATCAAGCATCTTCTGCAAAGCAGTCTCTTTGAATTCTATGTTTTTTTTTAATCAAAACAAGGAGGCAGGGTGGCCAGGTTTTTTTTGTTTTGTAACTACAGGTCTACTTCAAAACATTTAAAGGACTAACTAACAGGATTTTTGTTCTCAGCGAGATGGAACAGTGGGACAGCGGGATAGAAGAACACTGTCCTAGATGAGGTGAAAGGTAAAAAACACTTTAGGTAAGAAGGAAGTCCTGGGTTTCAACATTACTGTATTATGCAGCGTACACACGATCACTTTTTGTGATGAAAAAAAACGTCATTTTATCTGACGAAACAAAACAACGTTTTTCAAACTTCATTTTCAAAAAAGACATTGCATACACACCATCATTTTTCCACAATGCTCTTGCAAAACGCGGTTACGTACGACACTTTCGACGGCACTCTGTTCCATTGAAGCTCCCGTCTCATAACTTGCTTCTAAGCATGCGCGGGTTTAAAAACGTTGTTTTAAACGACGTTTTGCCCACACACCATCACTTTTTATGACACAAAAAACGACGTTTGAAAAACGACACAAAAATTCAAGCATGTTGGAATTTTTTTTTTGGTCGTTTTTTTGAAGACATAAAACAACGTTTTGCCCACACACGATCATTTTAAATGACGTTTTTTAAAACATTGTTTTTTTTCATCACAAAAAGTGATCGTGTGTACGCGGCATTATGTACACACGATCATTTTTTGTGATGAAAAAAACGACGTTTTCTTTGAAGTAAAAAACAACGTTTTTGAAACGTCACTTTTCAAAGACGATGTGGCATACACACCATCGTTTTTTTCACAAAAAGCGAGGTTACGTTCACCACTCTTTTCCATTGAAGCTCGCTTCATAACTAGCTTCTGGGCATGCGCGGGTTGAAAAACATCGTTTTAAATGACGTTTTTGCTACACACGGTGACTTTTTGTGAAACAAAAAACGACGTTTTGAAAAACGACACAAAAAATTCAAGCATGTTGGAATTTTTTTTTGGTCGTTTTTCTTAAGACAAAAAACGACGTTTTGCCCCCACACGATCAAATTAAATGACGTTTTAAAAAACAACGTTTTTTTTCATCGCAAAAAACGACCGTGTGTACGCGGCATAACTGTGCAGATGGAGTTTCTTGTAGTATAAGGTTACCAGTTCAAAACTTACCTTGCAGAGGTTATGGCTGGAATGAATACCACCTTGTGGGTAAGAGTACAGAGCCAACAGCTAGCTACAGAAATTAGAGGATTTATCCAATGAAGAAACTGGGTGGAATTCAAGAAATTCACATCAATTGAAGTAAGCTTTCTACCATAGATAGACCTTGTGTTCTAGGTATTAGCATTAAATGAATCACAGATTCAGAATCATCCCGTATCTCAAAGCCTGAGCTTTAACAGCCATGTTGTTAAAACCAGGGGCCATAAAGCAGGGTATGTTTAGGACAAAATCTTGGCTAAAGAGCTCAAACTGTTAATGTCGGGACCCCTCAGAGAAGCATAGGAACTCAAAAAAATGTGCTCAGGTCTGAACAGCTAAATGTACACCTGCTAGCACCAACATTTGTGAAACCAAACTTACGAAATAAGAATAAAACACTGCAGTGCTATACTACCACATAAAAATGAGAGTGCTGTCTGTAAATCATACTGTATATTCCAAAACATGAGCAATAATAGTACTTATATAAACGGAAAGATTGTAAATAGTCATCAAATTCATACAAAAATCAATTGCAAATTGAAAAACACTGAATAAACATTGCAATTGTTAAATCACACAAATTCAAGTACAAATCACCTGGCGGTATGTGAGCTATCCTAATTGCAGCAATATGGTGATCAATTAGTGTCCAAAACAATTCACACAAGTGAACACACTACAAGGTGAACTTCACAACTTCACACTCTCCTAGTAGGTGAATCTCAAGTACCTCCAACACTGTACCCAATAACACTCCAAACTGTGAGTGCGCACTTTTTTCATTTTAATAAGCTGATTATTTTATGGTACTACACTATTGGAAGTGTCTCCTGTTTCTCTGAACAATATTTACTTGTGAATCCAAATGGAATAAAGCCTGGATTGGCTGTATTGTTCTCACAATGCTATGACGATTATTCATGTGATTACCATTTAAACCGGGTAAGCAGTTTGGTGTATTGTTGGGCACAGTGTTGGAGGTTGTTGAAATTCACCTACTGGAAAGTACAGTGTTAAGTTGTGAAGTTTTTGGGCACGAATTGATCACCATATTGCTACAATTAGGATTGCTCACCTATCACCAGGTGCATGGGCAATTTTCACTTTTTTTTAACTTGATTTGTGTGATTTAGCAACAACGTTTATTCAGTGTTTTTTTCATGTGTGATTGCTGTTTGTATGAATTTGATACACTTAACAATTATTCATTTTATATTATTGCTCATGTTTTGGAATATATGATTTACATACAGATATATATATATTTTTAAGTGGTAATATAGCACTGCACTGTCTAGTTTTTAAAGAAATATTCATGCACCAGAAAGATGGTAATATGTAGATATGCATCTACAGTAGCCAGATTGTTTCCTGACAATCTGCGTTTTGAGATCCAAGATGGGACTGATGATCCCTTTAGGTATGGTAAAAAATGGGTAAGAAAAACCTAGAAAACGTAATGCTATAGGAACTAGCTCAATGAAATCTAGGTACAGAAGACCCACACAGGCTTGATCTGCTAATTTGTGATATGACACAGGATGGATGGAGAGGAGAAATCAAGAAGCAAACACCCTCAGAAATTATTTCCTGAACCCAAGCATGATGGATAAAAGCTGTGTAAGCTCTAAAAAAGTAAAAAAAAAAAAATCTCCCAATCTTCTGGAATGCAGATATAACTTCAACCAGAGAAAGGATCTATGAGAATTTTGTAGACTGAGGCCAAGCCTTGATGGTGGACAGAGAAACAGTCTAGTAGGGTTTCAGCAAGAACCTTGAGGAGGTGAATAGTAAAACAAATGTTTCCTAACAACTGAGAAATGCAAACACTTGAACAAGAATAATTAAATTTTGATCCTCACAGAGTGGAACTGTGGATCAAATGAGGTATATGTATGCCACGTCCCGAAATTAATTTTAGATAGTTGGATATACACCATGTAACCATACATGTTTATTCACTCCCCATGTCACTACGGGCAGAGGTCTTACGTTAGGGTACCTCCAGCAAGATTATTCTGCTACAGTGGTGAATTTCCCTGGGAGATTTGGCTGATCCCTGTTTATTTGTGATCCGTTCGGGTGGATCTACCCTGTAAAGCAAACTTTAGGCTGCCTTTTAGGCCCCATACACACGATCGGATATATCCGATGAAAACGGTCCGCGGACCATTTCCATCGGATATGTCCGATCGGGAGTTTGATCCGATGGCGTGTACACACCATCGGATCAAATTCCCCGCCGCCGGACGGCGCGGTGACGTGGCGATGACGCGGCGGTGACGTTGACGCCGCCGCGTCACCGCTACGTCACCGCACCAGGAAGTAAAACACTTCCGCGCATGCGCCGAATCCATTCGGCAGCGGCGCGGCGGCGGTGGGAGCCGACATGTCTGCTGGTAAGTGTACTAACCAGCAGACATGTCGGGCGGACAGATTCCCACCGGATAGATTTCAAAGCTTGCTTTGAAATCTGTCGGGTGGACAAATCTGTCCGCTAGCCCATACACACGAGCGGAGATGTCTGCTGAAACGGTCCATCGGACCGTTTTCAGCGGACATATCCCCTCGTGTGTACGCGGCCTAACAGTCACTCTGGACCGCCAATGCGATAATGCAGTATGGACTAAGAAGCTGACTATAACCATTTTGTCTTGAACTTGCTGTGAAAGAGTACGTACATCCTTCACCTGACCTCTGCCCCTGGGGAGAAAAAGAAATCCTCCTTGGTTATATTTTTATTTTTATATATATACACTACTACTCACTCAATATCTGTGTTTAAAAGCTCCAGAAGAAGCGTCAAAAATGCAAAACATTGTTGGGCTAACCATCGTGCGACACCCCACCTATAGAAACTGTATCGGTTCCCAAATTTTTTTACATAACTATAGTAGATGTGAAACATCTACGTTTTGGTTAGCTTGTGTATATATATGTACAAATACTTTCTTGTGGTCTGTCTCACTCTGACATATGCTAATCAACTGCCACTTTTTGTGACAGCTCATGTTTTAATTAATATATACTTTGTTCTTCCTTTTTTGTATGTAATAAATAATAAATTTTTAACTGTACTATGCCTAGAAAGTCCGTATTTTACTATACACTAGTGTATGGTTATATGGTGTATATCCAACTATCTAAAACACTTGAACAAAACAACGTGAAGAAAATAGTTTTGCATCCAGAAGAATCCTAAATGAATAATAACTAAAACAGATCTAAAGAGAAATTTCCCCTCACAGACTTTGAAGAATAAAGTTTTCTTAGACAATAATTTTGCAGCCCAACACTTTGACCAGGGTGCCCATGCATAATTACTGACAAGAGAAAAACTCAGAAGCTTTAAGCAGAACATCACAGGTGAAATGAAAAGCTACAGTCATTTGTCCCTGCATGTTATAATTAAGGGGTCAATTGCAGTACTGGAGACAGCTTTTTTAAGAGGTAATAAACTGGCATAAAAATGGCTCCCATGCAGGTTTACCGCATACTAGCACATTATTTCATGCTTCCTTTTAAAACAAAGCCCTCCACCAGCATTCCAACAAAGCCCTCACTGCTGCTTGTGCTTCCATCTTCAGGTCTACCTTCCAGGATCATGGGTTCTGGCTGTTTGAATGGCCTGGGCTGCAATGAAGTCACTCCCATGCATGCCTACCGAAGCCATATCCCTGGCATGACGCTTTGCATTTCACGGCATATTGTGTGCCCTGAATGCAGAACATCACTGTGCATGTGTAGGTGACATCATCGGCTATTACCGATGTAAATATCTCCTAAATGGTGCACCTTTAGGAGAGATCCAATGTACCTACAGGTAAGCCTATAGGATCCTATAGGATTACCTGAAAGTACAAGTTCAAATAGTGAGTTTACTACTACTGAGATTCAATAAGGCATGACTTTGTGACATGTTTCAGTATAGAAAAATTGTTGTTGGTGCAATAGGTACACAACAATTTCTTTTATTTGGGTATAAAAGCCACAGCTTGAAATCAATCTGATCCAGAGAGGGCTTATTGACATTACTGAAGCATAGGTCAGTAGTGGTCCCCAGAAGGCATAAGAACAACTCATAAGGAACCTCCTTAACACGCAAGAGCCAAGCATGGCTAATTCCTGTATTCCTCCTGCATATGCAGACTGACCCCCTTCTCCTTGCCAGAGATAGTTGTAAAGGCCAAAACAAAGCTACAGGTTACAACCGAAAAACAAATCCCTCCATATGCCCAAGATGTACTACAATGCCAAATGCAATGAGGAAGCCTGTAACAGGTCTTTGGCCATTATTGTGCTCTCTAAAAATACTACAGAGAGAAATGCAGGAAAGCAATGCAGAAGTGCACATGATAACTCACAGGACGGTTGTAGATCTGTTAATCTGTTCTTTGTATATACATGTTTCCATGTGTGCCCATGCACTTTTTTTTCATCAAGTGCAGCTGTGGAAAAAAGAAGCGGGCAGGAAATATAAAAATAGTAACATTTTCCTTGTTTAGCCCGAAGCAGAAAATAAAAAGGGCTCCCCAATTGGCCAACTAGCAAAAGTACATAAAGTAGACAGCAAGCCCAGAATAAAAGGAAAATTGTATTCCCCGTCAAAATGGCCATTTAGCTACAGTTGCTCCTATTGCAAGTACAACACACAGACATACTTGCCTAACCTAAAAAGTGGATCCCTGTGAGAAGTAGAACATAGACACTGCCAGCTGCAGGACTATTACAAAGAGAACACTAGTATAGATAATGAACTGGTAAAATGTGCCCCTTAGCTGATTTTAAAGACTTCCAGGAGTTACAACATCTGAATCTGCCAGCACTCATTGAGAAACTTCCAGAAATCCAGGACTGTTGCAGAGATCACCAGTATACTAAGGGGTTGATTTACAGACGGTGCACTTTTGCAAGTGCACTTTCTACACAGCTTAGTAAATGAGGTAAAGCTACACTTTACAAAGAACCCCCAATCACATGTAAAGAAAACAAAAAAGGCAGTATTTGTGCTTGCAGATGCTTGGATAATGGAAGTCAACAGAAGTCTCCCTCATTTACTATGCTCTGGAACAACTGTACTTGCAGAGTGCAACTGTACGTGCAAAAATGCATAGTCTATTTGTCTTCATTAAATCATCCCCTAAATGAACTGGGAAAACCGGCAGTCATTCACTGACCAGAGAGACCTCCAAGATCTCTGTATCAGTCCTGAATCTACCAGCAACTATTGATAGTAAAAGAAAAATCCTCCACACAAACAGAAAAGTTCAGTGTTGAAGAAACAAATCTATTCTCCTGAGGGTACTAGAGGTATGTTTGTTGTGGGCAAGAGTTATCCTGTGCTGACTAACTGCTTTTTTGTTGTCAGTCTTCTTGTGTCCCTCAATGAGCAAGAAAGTGAAATTGTTTTAGGGATGCTTATTTCTCATACTCGATTTTGTTTTATTGCATCTAGAGAGTATAATTATTTTGCAAAAATATACATTTATATTTGTGTGTATTTTTTCTTGCTAATATGTTTTGACAGTTTGATGCTATATTTGTTTCTTAAGGAAATGTTCTTAATATTATATTATATTATTTTTTTAACACAAGGACATTAGTTCATAGTTCATAGTCAGTTCCTTGTTGTCATTTGCAAGAGCATCTTGTATTAATGGCAACTTTTGGAGTGATATTGGCATTCATCAAGTGAAATATTGCTTTTGCATATTAATGGTGCTAGTGTCATCCCTAGTTTAATTATGCCTCTACACAAGCAAAGCTATTGAAATTCATTGCCCATGTCCAACAACTTTAGTTACTAGGCATCAAGATAGGTGTATTGCATTAAAAGTGTTTATGTCAGCATAAATAGGTACAAAAATACTTCTCATTTAAAAATAACACAAGCAGCATGATTTTCCAGCACAAGACATTTTATTATTATATGGGGCATCTTTATATCCCACATTCTGACTAGTTCACAGAGCTATAATTTAGTACCTAGATTTTTAATTAACACTTTAATATACATTTATAGAAGAACTTTAATCTAAACAAAACGTTTATATATAGCATCTTTCCAATACATTAAAGATGATAACTATTTTTTATTGTGATTCCCCTAATATTTAGCTTTAATAAATAAGGAAGGGTGGCCATCCATTTTAGTATTTCTATGCATGTGATTGATTTTTCAGGCATTGCCACACACATTTAATAGGCTTAAGTAGGAAATATTTTAGAGTTATTGCTTTGAAGAGCTAAGACATCATATGCATGTGTAGGATCACAGACAAATAAGTATATATTTACCAAGACAACAGCAGCAGCAGGACCAACAAAGGCATACAGCAGTCCACCTTCAAGTGACAGCCAGCAACTGAAAATAAAGTTAAAAAAGAAAATGATGTGCATTTCCAATAAATCTAGAACACTCTTTAGTATTCTTTAGGATGCTCCAGATGATGTCAGCAGACAAAACCGGTCGAGCGCAGATAGCAGAACGCCATAACACTTCCTGCTAGTATCAATGCCTTTTTAACTTGCAAAATTGTGAGTACCCATTTTTTAAGTTTTATCAATACATCTTTTTATAAATGATAAGACACTATTTGGGGCTTTTTTCTTCTGTACATGAGCCACACTGGAAAAATACCGGCGGTACAAGGGACGTTTTGATCACCACAGTGCTACACAATGGCATACACTGTGAAGTCTTTAATACCCCAAGAGGGGGTGGAATATCCGGTGAGTGCGGGCTTTGCAGGTACACGGATTGCAGTGATCACCTACTGAAAGAAGAGTGTTACTTTCACTGGGCACTAAGCACGCATCATATCACTCAGCACGAGTGGGAATATTCAGAACCTGTGATTACCTGTCAATATGAACTTTTATTTGATCACACAAGTTGTTTAAAATGTATTGCACGTCATGCGTCTTCTTTTGGTGATATTAGCCATATTGCACCATTGCACATATGCACGTATGCACTTTGAAATTACTTATAATTTATATTTTGTAATTATCCATAAGTGTCATTTTAGTTTGAATTTGAATCAATAGAACAGCACCATATCTACTATTATGTTTTCCTTACTCTTTAGTATACTTATCTAACATCTAAAATCTAACAAATGACAGATGCAAGTGCATCAAAATATACAAAATATAAGTGCAAGTATTGAATTATAAATACATTAAATACATTCACTTCTCTCTACAATCTTCATCAAAGGAGAAAACAACAAACAAACAAAAAGTGAATATGCCTCCAGTGACTGCATAGCCCTAAACTAACAGGGTCAATTTGCAAAACCACAGTGATTCATACCCCAATTACCATAGTGATTTATATTAATTTGCTTCAGTTGGTTTAAAAGTGAGTCATTAATGATTAATATAGCTAAAATAGTTAAAGTTAATAACTAATAGTCACATAACTTACTAGTGTGGAGTCCCATATCCCTTTGCTTTGGTAAAGCCCATTGATATGGCCACAACTAATGCTGGCAAGCCTAAAAAACAAATGACAGTGTCATCAAAAATTTGCTTTTCTCCACAGTTTTTCTTTTTCTTGTATTTTTAGACATTGTAAAATAATTATTATATACCACCATATTATAATCATGATATTTAGAAAGCAAGATTCCAGTAAAAACATTTTAATGTTGGACAAACAAGTTAGAATCTTCATTATGGCATATATGCAGTTATCTTCCTGATGCATACATTTCCAGTGACTTACTTTCCTGGAGGTCTATATCAATAAAACAAACATGCAGGTGCTTATATATAAAGCAGTGACATTCATTAAAGCAGAAGTCCAGAATACAAGTACAATTTCTCAGTAAGTTTACTGAAATATGTATTTACGAAAACTTTTACAACTTCACCATTCAGCAGATAAATACCTTCAAAAACATTTATAAAAAAACAGCTATGGCCAGGCACCCAGGAGAGCTATTATTAAGTTGAACAATTCACATCCACCCACTGTGCAGTGTTGCTATGAGAAATACAATTACCATCATGCAGTGAGAATTGAAGTTGCAATGTGGATGTGTTTTGAGGCAGGGCTCTTGCATAACATAGCCTGCCTACTGCTTAAATGCAGGTGTGGATGAGGGCATGACAGAACAGGAGACTCCTGACCCATCAGTCAAACCATTAGGTCATAGTGGGCAGGACAGACATTGTAAAAAAGTTATCTTTATCTATGTAAATATTAAAACTATGTTTGAATATTTATATATTTAAATATTTAAACATAGTTTAAAAATAATAGATTTATTTAAACTTACGTGTCTAATTAACCATTGAATCATCTATGTTAAAGCCCAGGTGATCTTTCAGTCTACACATATTTCTGGTGCATTAAACTAGAATGTGTGCAAAGTTATTCAGTTACGTTTCTTATTAAAGCAGCCACAGCATGAGTAGAAAACAGAGAGAGGCTTTTTTGCTCAGGCTGTGGCTGTAAGTATTAACACATCTTTTGGCTTGAGACACCGGCAATGTATTTAGCTGACTTAACCACTTAAGACCCGGACCAAAATGCAGCTAAAGGACCTTGTCCCTTTTTGTGATTCGGCACTGCGTCGCTTTAACTGACAATTGCACGGTCGTGCGACATGCCTCCCAAATAAAATTGGCATCCTTTTTTCCCCACAAACTAGAGCTTTCTTTTGGTGGTATTTGATCACCTCTGCGGTTTTCATTTTTTGTGCTATAAACAAAAATAGAGCGACAATTTTGAAAAAAATTCTATATTTTTTACTTTTTGCTATAATAAATATCCCCCAAAAATATATATATAAAAAAAATCCCAATAAGCGTTTATCGTTGGTTTGCACAAAATTTATAGCGTTTACAAAATAGGGAATAGTTTTATTGCATTTTTATTATTTTTTTTTTACTACTAATGGCAGCGATCAGCGATTTTTTTCATGACTGCGACATTATGGCGGACACTTCGGACAATTTTGACACATTTTTGGGACAATTGTCATTTTCACAGCAAAAATGCATTTAAATTGCATTGTTTACTGTGGAAATGACAGTTGCAGTTTGGGAGTTAACCACAGGGGGCGCTGAAGGGCTTATGTGTTCCCTATTGTGTGTTTACAACTGTAGGGGGGTGTGGCTGTAGGTGTGACGTCATCGATCGCATCCTCCCTATAAAAGGGAGGACGCGATTGATGCTGTCGCCACAGTAAAGGACGTGTTCCCGGAGCTTAGGACCGTGTCACTGGAGCGCCCCGTGGGCGCACGCCCGTGACCCACGGCTGGGTTCTGCCAACGTATATGTGCAGGAGGCGGTCCTTAAGTGGTTAAACTAAACATTTAAATGGGCTTTGAAACCATTAACATTTTGCAAAATGTTTATAGAAATTACTTCAGAATGTTGAATATGGGACTTTAACAGTGCTTAACCTGGCCATAGGGGATTGACGTCATGGTCATCCCCTCGCCGATGAGACTGGACGTTGCACAACGTCCTGTCTTCACGGCGTTCTAGGGCGCGCGCGCGCGCGCACCCGCGGCACCACTCGCGATCCCGAGCGCGTGCCCGACGGCTGCGTTTGCCGCCGGGCACCCGCGATTTCCGGCAATCACGTCAGGAGTGTGGATCTGTGTGTGTAAACACACAGATCCACCTCCTGTCAGCAGTGAGGAGATCGATGTGCGTTCCCAGTACAAAGGAACACACATCGATCGCTTCCCCCTGTGAGTCCCCCTCACCCTACAGTTAGAACATACTTTAGGACACATTTTAACCCCTTCAGCACCCCCTAGTGTTAACCCCTTCCCTGCCAGTCACATTTACACAGTAATCAGTGCAGTTTTATAGCACTAATCGCTGTGTAAATTTGAATGGTCCCAAAAACGTGTCAAAAGTGTCCGATATGTCCGCCGCAACGTCACGGTCACAAAAAAAAACCGCAGATCGCCGCCATTACTAGTAAAAAAAATAAAATAAAAATGCCATAAATCTATCACCTATTTTGTAGACGCTATAACTTTTGCGCAAACCAATCAATATACGATTATTGCGTTTTTTTTTAACCAAAAATACGTAGAATACGTATCGGTCTAAACTGAGGGGAAAAAAAGTTTAAAAAAAAAAAATATTGTGATATGTATTAAATAAAAAGGAAACAATATTGGGCCAGATTCAGATACACTTAATTTTGCGCTGCATAATCGAAATACTCTACGCTGCCGTATTTTACCAGGCTCTACATCAAATTCTGGTAGATTTTTGCCCGTACGCTACGGCGGCGTAGTCTATTTCTCGCCGCGTAATCGAAATACGCGATTAGGGGGCGTGAAGCATTTAAATTAAGCGTGTCCCCACGGCGATCGAACTGCGCATGCTCTGTTCAGAAATTTTCCGCTGTGCATTGCGCGAAATCACGTCGTTACGTCATTTTGTTTTTGAGTAGCGTAGTTTACGAACATTCCTATTCCCGGACGACTTACGTTAAAAATAAAAACAAACGTTGAAATTCGACGCGGGAACGACGGCCATACTTTACATGGGCTGTCTAATATTAGAGCAGCAAAAAGCTGGTATAGTGTTACGCAAAAAAAAGATGACTAAAGATGCCGTAAGAGATTGCGATTGAACATCGTAATTTCTGGGATCGCCGGCAAAAGCTCATTAGCATACCCCGACGCGGAAAACGACGGGAAGTCCACCCAGTGGCCGCAATTTTATTGCAGCGTAGATCCGAAGGCGTACGAACACGTAATCCAGTCGAATTGAAGCCTGCAGCCTTCTATTGAGGTTTGAGGTTTCAGACTAGCTAAAAAACGTGCGTAAGTTGAAATTACTCCAGTCTAACACCAGTTAGACAGGAGTTACGGCTCTCTGAATCTGGCCCATTGTGTTTTTTTTTTAATTGTCGCTCTTCTTTTGTTTATAGCGCAAAAAATAATAACGATTTAATTTGGGTACAGTGTTGCCTGACCGCGCAATTGTCATTCAAAGTGCAACAGCGCTGAAAACTAAAAATTGGTCTGGGCAGGAAGGGGGTGAAAATGCCCTGTATGGAAGGGGTTAAACATCTCATGGAAAAAATAAATGTTCCTGGACTGCTGCACGCTTATAGGCGATTTATTGAAACAAAATGAACAAAGGATAAAATCCAAAGCTGTATAACATCCAAAAAGTCATGCAACACTGCAATCAATAATAGAAAGTGGACATAGGGGACAAAAAAGCTAACATGTTTCACATCATGGATAGATGCTTAGTACTCTTTTGCATTGCTTAAACATCTCAGGAAGAGATGTTTAGGCATTGTTAAAGTCCCGTATTCTACATTCTGAATTATTTTCTATATACTCTATAGGGATGTGGTGTGTGACATATGTCCTTGGTAACTTTTCAAAATTGTATTAATTTCCTGCGGTTACTGCTAACATCCATTTTAGAAAATGTACTGCAAAGAATTGCTAGGAACTCCCATATTTTTACATGGAAACATACAGTAGTTGGGACCAGACCTAAATGCTGAAGCCATAACAATACCTGCCTCACAACCATATAGACTCCCAGATTTTAAGCCATAGATGTGTGTTCGACCTTTTGCATATGTCTGAATACAGAATTATTTATGGAACATATTTTAAGGTAGCTAATGTGCATATGAATTGGTTACAAACGCATTTTTGGTAATGATCTAGCTATACAATGCATTGTATTAAATTATATACAAGCAGTACAGATGTGGCCATCTATTTGCCAGAAATAAATAATTTATGGTGCAACGTATTTTTCAAATGCTGTTCGATTTCTGCAGTGGATAAATTATATAGAGGTTGCTAGGTTACCACTATTATTTTATTTATATATATATATATATATATATATATATATATATATATATATATATATATATATATATATATATATATATATATACTGTAAACTAGTTTGCAGTCATTTCCCATGTCTTTTTACTTGATAGTGTGTATACATTTTTTTTTTTTATGTTAAATCATAATAAGCAAAAATGTTCATATGCGCAAGTGGCATACATGTTCTACTATATCTGTGAAACTTCAAAAGACATGTAGTCAACTTGTGTGAGCCTAAAAACGGGGCTTATTGACCTTGAGTAATATTTTATCCAGCAAATTGACTACTTTTTTTTTGAGCTTGGTGTGATGTAATCAATATAATCAGCAGGTCAGAATGATATTGCGGTTTTCATTATGTGTGCGATCCTGCAGTCTTTCATTTTGTTAGAAAACACAAAGGTGGATAATAGAGAATCCAGGAAGTCTCACTGCTGAAAAGCACAGTTCAAAACATGAAAGCTTATACTGTATACTGAAGAGTGAAAGCAAACAGCAAACAAAACATTTTTACATGAAATACAGTTACTTACACAAAATGCAAGGTGTGTATATAGCACATATTATTACTTTATTTTAAAAATAATTGAGGAAAGGAAAAAGGCATATGTGTTGCATATCACATTCAATTATAGCTTTAAACTGAACTCAAAAACTGAAGATTTGCTATGGTAAAGGATCCAAAATGAATCATGTCTAAGCAATACCTGGAAAAATGTCTTGTCCCTTTTCAGTCCTATGTCTTTAGTGCAGTGTGAGATCTAGGGCACTGTAATCCAGATTGTGGGAATTGGAGAAAGCTGCAATGCAAGAATCTCCCTTTCTGCCTCAATTATTCTCTGTATTTGTTGCAGCAGATTTATATCGCCAGTCATCAGGGGGCAGCTCTGACATGAGGAAGAAAAATCCTGCCTTTAAAAATGGCATGGGTGCCCGTTCCTTTAGAGCGAATGCGCCAATGACATCATCGTGCAGTATACAGTATATATCTCCCAAACAGCGCTCGTTTAGGAGATATTTACAGTACCTATAGGTAAGCCGTATTATAGGCTTACCTATAGGTACTAATTACACAGGGAGGTTTACAACCTATTTAAGATGTATTTTCTCATTTTCTTTTATGCATTGCAAACACATGGTAGCTATGTTCTTGTTGCTATGGACATTACTTCCAGTGTCAATGTTTCTATATAAGAAATTCTATACACTAGTGCAGCACTATCTTGTGTTGGTCTGGGCTGGACATCTGAGAGCAATTCAAACTAAAAAAAAATATTTACATGTACTTTGTATGTTTTCCCTGTGTTAGCATGGATTAGCTCCATATGCACCAGGTTAATAAAAAAAATGGAGGTAAAGGACTAAGCAATAAACTCAACCTCATATTGTAAACTTAATTTGCAAAATTTGTGAATTAAAATTTGTGAATTAAATGTTGCAATGCTTATACTGGATTATGCTGGTGTGCTATAAGTTAATGAAAACAAAAGCTACTAGGCCCATGCGCAGCTTCAGAAGTTGCAAGACATCTGCTAGGCGAGCTCCGAGCCTGATCCAGTTTCCATGGCCACCCGCCCCACTACATACAGATCTGACCACTCCGGGGGTAAGCGCATCTGAATCCTAAACACCCATGCACCACATTGGCAAAATAGGGTGGCAAAAATCCTCCGCCCTGCTGCCTCCTAAATCTAGGCTTCCCTCCAATATGGAGCGATTGCTCACTAGGCCCACATTCCTGGTCTCGCTTACAAAGTAGGATCCATCAGAGCAGCTTGGTGTCTTCCTGGGGGAGAATTGATCCATTCCTGCTCCATCCACCAACAGACCCCCAGCACCTCAGTCTGTATTAACTCTGTAGCTCCTAGATGAGAAGCTACAGGCCCTGCTCCACCAATTGACCCACACTATCTCTCAGGCAGTGGGTAACATCTCACAGGAACTGAGGGACGAAATTGACCATCTTGGAGAGCGTACTGATACCTTAGAGACTAAGTTTGATAAATCGGTTTAGTATGTCCACGTGTTAGAGGAAGAAAATTCTACACTTAAACATACATTCTTTCAACTCCAGCTACAACAAGAAGACTTGGAAAACAGAGAGTGGCACCAAAATCTGTGCAAATGAGGAGTACCAGAATCTGTGAGTGACAACAACATATGTTCCTACCGTTTGGGATTATTAAACACTCTAGCCCATTATAAAGCTGATATAGATTGGTGCCTTGAACAGGCCCATTGTTCCTTGGCCCCTAAACCCCCAGCTGGAGCTAGGCCTAGAGACAATTTTCTGCTTTCATTATTAAGACAGCAAGGAGGTCCTTACTCTAGCTACCCCTACAAGTTGCAAATAAAATATAAAGGGGACAGGATCCATATTTTCAGCGACCTTCCGGTTTAAATTCCACCAATAAACTCTGTTTGGCGCTGAAAGCATTTAAGAACTCCGGAACTGTCAATAGGGTTCATTTAAAATTGCCTCAAAATATTTCCCTTCCTCTTACAGCCCTAGACTCCACTGGAAAGGCTGGGGTAGCGATTTTGATTAAATATATGAATCAGTGGATGTATGGATCATCGTATTCAAGCACCTCATCCCGTATACATATAAATATAAAAGGGAGGGAATGGGTACCTAAGGACCCTGGGACTATAAATCGGTGCTGGTAGAAATGTACTAAGACACAGGTAAAATACTAGAAGAGTTTTTTATTTATACAAAAAATTGATAGAGATATATAAAAAAGAGAGATAAACCATCTGAAGTTTTTGAGATGAATAAGACTTCCACCATTTCGGAAGAAGTATCAAGTTGTTTAGTCATACGCTCGACATGTTTCGCTCCTAGAGGGAGCTTTTTCAAGAGCTTTTGTAAATCAACTATTGGGTCTCTACAGAAAGATAAACAATTAAACAAATGATCAGTGGAATAGAAACAGGTAAATATACCACAACAAATTCCAGAATATAGAAAAATAAATCCAAAATGGAAATCATATTACAGTAGATATGTCTTGAAAATAACATATTAAATAAACAATATTTTTCATAATGGGGGAAACGAATAAACAGCAATAACAATTTACAAAAGTAGGTCCTATAAACAGCAGAGAAAGGCGCAAGACTTACCTCAGCGGGCACAAATATAAATCGAAAAAGGAACCCCTCAATTTGTTGGGGGCTGAGCCAAATGGGTCGTGTCCAGGATGATGCCGCAGTGGTGTTGACCAAAAATCATACACTAAAAAGAAGCCCAAATAATAATATTGTTGATTTAATGTTTATATTGGTGTTTGTAAACTACAAACCCATGGAAATAATAAGGATAAATGAATAGGGTCCTGTACCTTTAAAAGTATGGGCACAACACTTGTAGTAAATGCACTTGTCAAGCTAAGTGATTGAGAGTGCAACAAGCTGATGAATGATCTGTCTTGGAGTACATAGTACTGGCTGCATTTATCTGGATGTCCAAAAGGATTTATCTATGTAAAGGAAGGGGATAAGTAGAGAATGTCTCAAACGAAGCATTTGCAAGAGAGAAAAGCATGAAGCCATGCACTAGGAGAGAAGATCATTGATCCAGGAAAGAGGATCAGCGCTTACATCATTGTCAGGGTTTGGAAGTGGAGAAAGAGATCATTAGAGAGAGATGATCGCTGTGCTGCTGTGTGTACTGACATTCAGCAGCACTGACAAATTGTGCCTGGAATTGCGGCTGTCATTGCCTGGCTTCAAATAGTGCGGTGCAGGCTGACGTCGGCAAAGGCGTAGCCGCAGCGGGGACACGTGACTCGCCGCATCCAATGGGACCCGTTCAATTCCAATGAAAGGTAATATAGTGGGCGGTACACGGACATAGGACAACAGATTGGAATTGAACGGGTCCCATTGGATGCGGCGAGTCACGTGTCCCCGCTGCGGCTACGCCTTTGCCGACGTCAGCCTGCACCGCACTATTTGAAGCCAGGCAATGACAGCCGCAATTCCAGGCACAATTTGTCAGTGCTGCTGAATGTCAGTACACACAGCAGCACAGCGATCATCTCTCTCTAATGATCTCTTTCTCCACTTCCAAACCCTGACAATGAGGTAAGCGCTGATCCTCTTTCCTGGATCAATGATCTTCTCTCCTAGTGCATGGCTTCATGCTTTTCTCTCTTGCAAATGCTTCGTTTGAGACATTCTCTACTTATCCCCTTCCTTTACATAGATAAATCCTTTTGGACATCCAGATAAATGCAGCCAGTACTATGTACTCCAAGACAGATCATTCATCAGCTTGTTGCACTCTCAATCACTTAGCTTGACAAGTGCATTTACTACAAGTGTTGTGCCCATACTTTTAAAGGTACAGGACCCTATTCATTTATCCTTATTATTTCCATGGGTTTGTAGTTTACAAACACCAATATAAACATTAAATCAACAATATTATTATTTGGGCTTCTTTTTAGTGTATGATTTTTGGTCAACACCACTGCGGCATCATCCTGGACACGACCCATTTGGCTCAGCCCCCAACAAATTGAGGGGTTCCTTTTTCGATTTATATTTGTGCCCGCTGAGGTAAGTCTTGCGCCTTTCTCTGCTGTTTATAGGACCTACTTTTGTAAATTGTTATTGCTGTTTATTCGTTTCCCCCATTATGAAAAATATTGTTTATTTAATATGTTATTTTCAAGACATATCTACTGTAATATGATTTCCATTTTGGATTTATTTTTCTATATTCTGGAATTTGTTGTGGTATATTTACCTGTTTCTATTCCACTGATCATTTGTTTAATTATTTATCTTTCTGTAGAGACCCAATAGTTGATTTACAAAAGCTCTTGAAAAAGCTCCCTCTAGGAGCGAAACATGTCGAGCGTATGACTAAACAACTTGATACTTCTTCCGAAATGGTGGAAGTCTTATTCATCTCAAAAACTTCAGATGGTTTATCTCTCTTTTTTATATATCTCTATCAATTTTTTGTATAAATAAAAAACTCTTCTAGTATTTTACCTGTGTCTTAGTACATTTCTACCAGCACCGATTTATAGTCCCAGGGTCCTTAGGTACCCATTCCCTCCCTTTTATATTTAGCGATTTTGATTAGGCGCTTCTGCACTATACAGGTAAAAAATCTCCCACTTAAAACCGCACAGGTGCTATGTGACCATGTCTTGCCACTACATGGCCATCTCTTCACCCTTATGGATGTTTATGCCCCAAACTCGGGTCAGGTTAAAGTCTTCACTTTGGTTTTTGAGGTGCTGCAAAGTTTTTCTCAACCTTTCATAATTGTTGGTGGAGATTGTAATGCTGTGTTCTCCCTTATGAGAAATAAGCAGACCTTGTTTCACTCTTCTCTATCTAACCAGGTGCAAGTTCTGTCTACCTCATTTTGCAAGCTTCTCCAGACCTACCGCCTTCTAGATTCCTGGTGCATTATACATTCCACTGGCAAACAGTTCACGTTCTATTCCCCACCTCACAAAATGTACTCCAGGTTGGATTGTTTTTCATCTCTGCCCCTCTCCTGACCAATAATTGGAGTGCTTACTTGGTCTGACCACTACCCTTTGTCTTTTTTCAACCTGACTAACTATGTAACTATGTAAACCACAAACTATCCTCCCCTCTGCAAAGACATCCATAACATATTGAAACAATAGGATGGAAAACATAATCTGATTGCTGGGTAGAATTAATGTCTTGAAAATGTCTATACTATCTAAATTACTTTACCTTTTTTAAGATGTTGCCTATCCCTATGTCCCCATTTACAATTCTCCAACAATGGTTCCTTAATTTTATTTGGCACAACAAAGCCCACCATGTTGCTAGCTCTGTGGTGTTCTATCTCCTAAATGCGGGGGTATGGGGGCCCCTGATATCACCAAATATTATTATGTTACACACTTACACACCATAGCCACTTGATAAAGCCAATACATTCCTAATAGATAGTCAGAAATTGAAATATCTTTATGCCTACATGTAAAAATGGTCTCATCTTTTGCAAAGGCTCATACCCCTACCTTGTTGTGAAAATATATGGACATGTGTGTCTAAGTCATCCAGATGTGTAACCTTTGACACCCCTTGAGAACTTTAATAAACATATAATTAAATATAAAAAAAAAAACCCACTGTACATAGTTTCATTCTTTATTAGATGCATTAAATGTCCATAATTTGGAATAGAGTCATATATTAATACAAGTACATAGCTTAGTATTATTATTATTATAAAAAAAAAATATATATATATATATATATATATATATATATATATATATATATATATATATATATATATACATACACACACATATAACAGAGTACCCAGAGGAAACCCCCACAGGCACAGGGTTAACTTGCAGACCCCAGACAGGTAATGTTGTGGTTGGGATTTGAACCGATCCCAATACTGCTAGATGAAAGTGTTAGCCAATTAGCCCCTGTGTTGCAATATATATATATATATATATATATATATATATATATATATATATATATATACACATGACAATTAAGGTGAAATCCAGTTCTTTTACAGGTGCAATTAGGTCCTCCCAGAGACCATATGTATAGCTTATGGAACAATGTACATCATTTTTATTTGTTTTTACCTGTTGAGTAAATTAGAAGTTCGTCAAATCATGTATTCTAATTTCAATATATATATATATATATATATATATATATATATATATATATATATATATATATATATATCTGTATCAACTGCATCTGTTCTTCTCTGTAGACCTTTTATGTTACATAACTATGCAAAACACCATAGTATAGATTATGTCTGGTCAGTATAATTTTTAAAGTTATGTAATCAATACATCTGATTTCAACAGATACTTCATTTCATATACAAACTTACCCCAGCCAAGGCACAGAAAGCGTTTTCTTATAACCCTTGTTCTAATTTTCCCAGTCACTGCCATATATGACTGCCAGGCTTCTGTCAAAACCCAGCAAAATGATGCCAAGAAAAAAAAATGGAGGAAGGCTGTAGTCATGGTACATATACCCTGAGGAAGAGAAAAACAAATATTTTACAAATAGGTTTCTCAACTGAATATAAGCACATATTGCTATTACAATTAACTTTCACTTTTGTATTCATGTGTGAAATACATGTGTGAATACTTCCAAAAGCAAAAAAAGGTTAACAATTGGCATTATAAGTTTAAAATCTGAAAACTTTCAAAAAAAATCAAATAAATACATGAAAAAACAGACAATATTTAGGAGAAACAATTTAGGGTCTATTTAAAAATAAATATTTGCTGCACATTTGTCTATCTGAATTTAACAGCATTTTACAGCTAAGATTCTCCCTATGTGTAATGATAATAAAAAGGCTGATGGACAAATCTTGTTACATTTTACATGTGATAGGCTATTCATATTTGTAATTGTGATCTATTATGTTGTGTATGTGGATGGGCAAACTATGTTTGAATTTATATGTGAGAGAATCTTATTTATTTTTGGTATCTTTCTATGCGTGTTCTGGTGCACCATAGAATGTATTGATGGCGTCATTAGCAATTCAGGGATTTTTCTAAATTTACTCTCAAAACCTCTGTCTCCCACCCCAAAGCTTATGCCAAAATTATATTTTCTATCACCTTGTCCTTTTATAGAGAAAACAAAACTTGTTTTACTCTTTGTGAAATTATCACAAAGCCTGCAAAAAGCCTTACACGGGGGGGTCAAGGTTGTTTCCTATGGATGTAGGTATGCCCCTCTATCTACATCTCTGAACAGCTATATCCCTACAGGTAGGCTTCCGAGAGTCAAGACCATAGCATTGAAGAAGCTGATAAAGAAATCAATGTACACACTTGGAGTGAAACAGAGAGGGTTTGAGGATAGGCAAAGTTCTAAAGTCTCAGAAAGAGCTTCAGGTTTATGTCAACAGAGAGTTTGACCTGAACTTTAGCTGTTCAAGGTTCCCCAAACTGGTTAACGAAATGGCCATTTTTGGCTGGTTCATTCACCCAACATCTGGCTGTTGCCGCTAAATGAATAACTTTCTGGCCCAACCGCTGGCTTATTTCATATATTAAATGGGATAAGAGTCTGCTATGGATTGTGAGGAGGACCCCACTTTTTTCTTTATTTTTACTGTTGTTTTGTTTTATTGCATGGAATAACCCCTCAAAATACATACCAGACACTTATCCATATCAGATCCCACAGAATTAGCCTATGAAATGCAACTTGAACTTTAACAGGATAATAAATCATTAAGTGGTTTGGCCGACAAAATAAAGTCCAAAACTGTAGTAGGACTCATAAGCTGGCAAAAACATATTAGATAACCAAACACGTACATCCATTTTTCCATAGGCATTCCAGTTAATTGGTGCGCTGGTGAACTGGGTTGGTATTAGAGAAAAGTGGCAGCATGTTATGTTTAATGAAATAATAACACACAAATGAAAAATAAAGAAAAAAAGAAAGGAAATAAAACAAGAACAGTTCATTTAAAAATAGCAACCTATAAATGTGGGAGGGGATTGCTCAAATCTAGTTAACATCATGACATGTCTTACCATAGATACTTGATAATGATAATTTCTACACTATGAATATAGCAGTCTTTGCCTAATGACTTGACATGTTCCAGCTTTTTACACTTCCATTTGTTACAAAGGTCTTTTTTCTTATATGATAATAATTAATCTTGAATTACAGGTATAATTTTATGCAGTTTTAACTTTATAAGTACTTTTTTAGTACATTTCTCACATCACATACTTTACAAATGCTAAAATATTTTAGTTTCATTTACCTTCACTAATTTGTGTCTCTGCTATACATTTATTGTTTACAGTGTAAAGTGTAAATTCTAAGAAAAAAACTGTGGGGCAGATTCACAAAACAATTACGCCTGTCTAACTGGTGTTAGACAGGAGTAATTTCAAATTTCCCGCGGCGTATCACTAGTTTGAATTCTCAAACCATGATACGCCGGCTTCGGGCTTCGATCCGAGAGGCTTACGTCTTCGTAAGCCTTCGGATCTACGCTGCCATCTATTTGCGGCGGCTGGGAGGAGTTCGCGTCGTTTTAATGCGTCGGGATATGCTAATGTGTTTTTACGGGGATTCACGAACAAACGAGCGAGCGGCGCAGTCGTTTTCGTCTATTTTTTTATACGTAAAGTTAGAGCAGCTTTTTGCTGCTCTAACTTTACGTAGCCCATGTTAAGTATGGCCGTCGTTCCCGCTTCGAATTTATTTAATTTTTTTTTTTATTTACGTAACTCGTCGGGACGTGGATCGCCCGTAAAGTACGCTACATAAACAACGAATGACGTCACGACGTGATTTCGCGCAATGCACGGCGGGAAATTTGCGAACGGAGCATGCGCAGATCGATCGCCGCGGGAACGCGCCTAATTTAAATGTTTCACGCCCCCTACTCGTCTATATGGATTGCGACGGGAGAAATACACTACGCCGCCGTCGTTTACCGTAGAAAATCTACCTGAATTCCACGTAGAGCAAGGTAAAAAACGGCGGCGTAGCGTATTTCTGCTACGCTACGATAATCCATTTCTATGTGAATCTGCCCCTGTATATTGATACATTACCAAAAACCCTTATTTAAGGATCCTTCCCCACCAGCTTATGCACATTTACGTTGGCAAACTGGTTCTTTACCGCAAAATTACGTAGCTGTACGTCAGTCCCTGTAAGGGCGGCCGGAGGCCCGCACGCATGCCCACTGCATGGCGGGGGGGCCTGATGCGCGTGGCTGGTAGGTGTGATCTCTGCCTGCCATCTGTGATTGCGGGCACAAGAGGCAGAACGGGGAGTAAACACACAAATCCCTGTTCTGACAGGGGAGAAGAGACACAACTGCTGTTTGTAGTAATTACGAACATTGATATATGAATAAAAAATAGTGCTGCGCTGTAGGGATAGGAAATATCCCTACATATGAAATTAATATATTTTTGGGTTTTGATACACTTGCAGTGCCGCAGCAGTTTTACCTTTTCTCCCCTTGTTTGTTCACTGTCCTTCCCACTCCCCCATCCCCCTCCCTTCCCTTTAGTTTTCCTTTCCACAAGTCCTTTTGTAGCGCGGTAATGCCCCTTCTCACACAAACAGTGATATGTCTCCTCCCCCCGTCAGTCCCACCCCCCCACAATAAAAAAACACTCACGAGAGAACCCATTTAACCACTTTATTGCCCCCTACTGTTAACCCCTTCCCTGCCCGTGACATTTGCACAGTCATTTTTTGGCTATGATCGCTGTAAAAACTGCAATGGTCCTGCAAATGGGTCAAAAGTGTCCGATATGTCTGCTGCAATGTCGCAGTATCGCTAAAAATTAAAGGTCACCGCCATTACTAGTTACAAAAATAATAATAATAAAAATGCCATAAATATTTCCCATAGTTTGTAGACGCTATAAGTTTTCCGCAAACCAATCAATATACGCTTATTTCAATTTTTTTACCAAAAATGTGTAGAGAAATACATATTGGCCTGAACTTTTTTAGAAACATTTTTAGGGATATTTATTAAAGCAAAAAGTAGTAAATATTGTTTTGTTTTTTCAAAATGGTTGCTCTTTTTTGGTTCATAGTGCAAAAAAAATGCAGAGGTGATCAAATACCAACAAAAGATAGTTCTATTTGTGGGAAAAAAAATTACGTCAATTTTGTTTGGGTACAGCGTTGTATGGCCGTGCAATTTTCAGTTAAAGCGACACAGTCCTGCATCGCAAAAAATGGCCTGGCCATTAAGGGGGCACATTTTCAGATCTGTAAGTGGTTAATAAAGCGTTCTCTGATGCTGTTAGTCCAATATTGCAATAGTTGATTGACAGCTTTAAAAAGTGACTATAGTTGCAACTCACTGGGTTGCTACAAGGATCATTGAGTTCACAAGTTAATAGGAAATGGGTCTTTGCCATGTTTCTAGAAAAAAACGTAGGCAGGAATCTGTAATGTAATTTTTTAAACCCCTAAACCCCATTCTACTGGCTGTTGGCAGTGCTTGAAATGGGCTTTAATGCTGGGAGGAGGAGTAGCTTACCGGTCACATGACCTCTGAGATTGATTTCACAGTGATCACATAATCAAGAGTCCAAAAGTATATATTTGCCAGTACACCATACACTATCAACAAAAGTGACGTCCAAATGGATCATTTATTGCACGATAACAACACACAGAGAGTGCAATGTTTCAGCATCACACAGGACCCCTTCATCACATGCCTGACGAAGGGGTCTGGTGTGACTCGAAACGTTGCACTCTCCTTGTGTTGTGATGCAATAAATAATCAGTTTGGATGCCACTTTTGTTGATCCATGGTGTGCTGGCAAATCTTTACTTTGGAACTTGAACCATTACCCAGCTGGTTGTTGCTGCAGCACCCAAACTTTAAGAGCATATTCAGGAACGCGTGCGATTGGTATATGAAGTATTACGTATGATCAAATAGTTCATCACGCTGACTTAGGAGCCATGACCAAGAGCTATAGGAGTGACTACGCCCACTGTTCCTGCCACCACACATTTGCATAACATTGTCAGGAAGAGGTAAAATAACTGTAGAAGATCTTTTTTAGCCAGCTTCTGTAGGACAGGCTGATGTACGCACAGGCTTAATGTTGGCTGATTTCTGTTGAGCCGGCCAATATTTGGCCTGTATGTGCCAGGCTTTGGTGAGCTGCAGCAGATAAAAACAGGTCTCCTTCACTATTCGATAGGGCTGTGCTGTAAGGTAGAGTAGTGTAAAGCTGAGGACTGGATGGGCAGAAATAAAAAAAACATTTGACAGCTAAAACTATTAGCCTAATTGTTTGGCTGAAGTTCAGCTTTAAGGTGCATATCCCCTTTTGTGGCTTTTTTAATGTGATCAATGACCACCCCCAGCATACAGCACGTGTGGCTGGCTATAATCGGTTATGACAGTATCAGTTAAAAAAATTAATCCTGCAGTTTTGTTCTGGCTATTTACAAATGCCATGCCAGAGTAGAGCAGCAAATACCAACCAACCACCAGAGAGCGCATTAGCTGCAATATGCTATGTTGTTGTTTTTGACAGGTCAGTATTAAATGAAAATACATAAACTATTAAACATGTTTTTTCATACATGAAAACTATTAAATTAGTTGTGAAATGCAAAATAAAATAACCTTGTAGATGATTTCTAATTTGTATGGCAATACAGAACTTTCTCATAAAAAAATAAATAAAAAAATCCTTAGTATAAGATGAACAAGCACATGGATGCAAGTAAATCAATGTAATTGAAAATACAGAATCTATATTTCCAATGGTTGAAGCATAGCATTCCAATAGCTACATATTTTCTTGAGTTAAGCAACTGCTGAGGGTCAAATGAACACTACACTTAAGAACGATTAATGAGAGGGCTTTTTTTCAGCACAGACACAGACTTTTCATTTTTGACCTGGCATGGTTTTACCTTTGAGCACTATGCATTTTAAAGGGGCAACAAGTACGACAAAATGACAGCACAAAATGCACAATTTCATTGACCTTTGGTTGAAGGTACTTAACAGAACACTGAGCACTGAAGCAAAATGAAGATCATCAATTAGTAGTACTGTATGAGGGTATGAAATAATCTAGAAGTTACTGGTGACCAATTACTATCATCATCTTTAACACTTTACCACATTTTTTCAAATATGTATATTATGCTAGAACTTAGAGTAACAAAGAAAAAGAAAGAAAGGAGCATTACCGTAATAAAAATGTTTATTAAAAATAGAATAAAAGCAATGGTCCAACTCACAGAACGAGCATAGGTATACGCCTTTCTGACAAACAAACTTGCTCTCCTGGCCCCTACAGGTGGGATTTGATGATGAGAGGATCAGACATCTCTCAAACGGCTGACGCCAACCACGTACCACCTAGGCTCTGAAGAAAGGGGTGCGCTGTTTGAGGGACGTCTGATCCTCTCGACATCAAGTCCCACCTGTAGGGGCCAGGAGAACCAGTTTGTTTGTCAGAAAAGCATATACATATGCTCGTTTTGTGAGTTGGACCATTGCTTTTATTCTACTTTTAATAAACATTTTTATTACGGTAATGCACTAGGTCGTTGTGCCCTCCTTTCTTTCTTTTTCTTTGTAGCCATACGAACACCCATTGTTCTGAGGAGGGCTACAAGACTATAGACCTTGCCTTAATGACTGGATTACACTGCTCGTGTTTAGCGAAACACCAGAGCGCAGGAGATTTTTTCTGAGAACTTAGAGTAACAGCCACAAAAACTGCATTCATTCATGATAATATGCACATAGATTTATGTTTAAAATATGTAAAAATAAAAAAATAAAAAAATATTGAGTAGGGAGGAGTTGGAACTCCTTTCTTTTTATTATTGCTGTCTGTTTCCTTGCAGGGGAGGTTTAACCACTCTATTTGTCTTGTAGACTGTTGTCACAGGGACAGAAAGAAAATGCAAAAATTATAAGTTGAACAGAAATAGAGAGCAAGTTTTTTTTTTTTTATGAATGTGACAAGTGCATTTTCCTCACTTTACTGTTGTATGTGCAACGAAAAAAAAGCATCCATTACTCTATCCAAAAGAAAAAAAAAATAGAAGTGACATGCATTCTGGGTTGCGACAAGTAACACGTTAGACTTATAGGGCAAAGAATCCATTATAATAAAGGGACGTGATTTCAAAGTAAATTTTTTTTACTATAAAAATATGCCTGTCTGCTCATTTTCATGATGAAGCATGCCAAGTATTATTATTCAGTATTATTTACTGAACTGTAAATTTAATATTGCAGTAGCATTTTGAAAATACTAGATTCCTGCTAATGAAAAGACTACATACTTAAAGATCCAGTTAACATAACTGATGACTGAATCAATTCAAATTAGTATTTTATTTCTGGTTAGTTTTAAGCTGTGGCATTGGCACATTGCTGTGTAGCACAATGTTGTTTTGTGCATTGTATTCAAGGGCGGTTACTGAGAGCAAGCTGAATATTTGTTGAGACATCTGGTGGCATGACTAACGTTTACAGCTTCTCACAGCCATCAGGAAATCATTAACAGCCACACTGATTAGAAAGGTAAGTGATGTCACAGATGGAATATTCTCAGAAAAGCTTGTGGCTATATTTGTTTCTCTATGAGTCACAATGCAGAGATTAGGAGACATGGTAGTGCACAAACCATAACCAGGACTGTAAAATGAGGGCAAAGTTATCAAAGTTGATTTATTGTATAATAACTCACAGACATGTGCAATTTTATGCAAGCATTAGATGCATAATAAAAACAATATTTTCATTGGTCAAAAGTTATACTTAGCCTAAAATGTGCTTTCTAAGAGAAATATCTTCAGTAGAAAGATGTCCCTGTGTATCTTTTACAGATATTTTTTTCTCATTCTAAATCTGTATGAGCAAGCACCAATAAATCACATTAATCTATAGTACTCTCATAAGTCTATATCACTGATAGTATGGTATATGCCCCTTAGTATGACTGTACTTTTAGGTATCTCTCCACTCCTAATTGCTTCCCATACATGGTATATGCCCCTTAGCATCACTGTACTTTTAGGCCTCGTACACACGATCAGTCAATCCGATGAGAATGATCTGAAGGACCATTGTCATCGGTTAACCGATAAAGCTGACTGATGGTCTGATGTGCCTACACACCATCAGTTAAAAAAACGATCGTATCAGAACGCTGTGACGTAAAACACAAGCATGCGTTGACTTGATTCTGAGCATGCGTGGATTTTGAACTGATGGTCGTACCTACTAACAATCGGTTTTGACCTATGGGTTAGGCATCCATCGGTTAGTTTTGGCCGATGAAAACGGTCCATCAGACTGTTGTCCTCTGGCTATCCTATCGAGTGTACGAGGCCTTAGGTATCTCTCCACTCCTAATTGCTTCCTATATCATGGAATTCCATACTCATGCAGTATGAATTCATACTGCATGAGGGTATAATTAGACCCATCTTAAAGAAATCTACCCTGGACCCCAAAGATCCACTCCATCGCCGCCCTATAACAAGCTTAAACACTTTTTCCAAGATTATGGAGAAAGCAGTGGTGCAACAGCTGCAACAGCATCTAGACACCCACAACCTACTCGACCCATTTTAATCAGGTTTCCGCCCTGGACATGGGACGGAAACAGCATTGCTCAAGATATGGGACGACGCTCTCGAGGCCGCAGGCGAAGGAGAATCTTGTCTTCTGGTTCTGTTAGACCTGAGCGCAGCTTTCGACACAGTAGACCATAAGCTCTTATTGACCCGGCTAGCTGAAGTAGCCAGAGTCGCAGAAGGCGATTTATCTTGGTTCTCCTCTTTTTTGGAAAACAGATCGCAAATAGTGAAGTTAGGACCTTTCTTTTCGGAAAAACGCACGGTATCATGCGGAGTCCCTCAGGGATCCGCGCTGTCGCCGGTGTTATTCAACATTTATCTTCGTCCGCTTTTTGAGATCATCAGCAGTCAAAAACTGCTTTATCACTCATATGCAGACGACACGCAACTGTTTTTCCGCATTTGCAATAAAAAGGATCACCACCTCAATCTAGAGACATGCCTCTCTCTGATAGAGAACTGGATGACAAAGAGTTATCTAAAACTCAACGGAGCGAAAACAGAACTCCTTCTGTTTCACGCCAAACGTAAGAATCTACCTGCAACAACTTGGACACCCCCGCCCATTCTGGGCAAAATCATCACCCCTAGCACCAAAGTCAAAAGCCTCGGGGTCATTTTCGACTCCTACATGACTATGGACGCACAAATAGGGTCAGTAGTCAGCGGATCTCACCATCTGCTGCGCCTACTACGCAGGCTTATCCCTTTTATCCCCAAAGAACACATAGCGGTCGTAGTGGGAGCAGTTGTTAACTCCAGATTGGACTATGCAAATGCCCTTTACCTCGGACTCCCTAAGTACCAAATCGCTCGTCTACAAGTCGTTCAAAATACGGCCGCTAGACTTGTGACTGGGAAAAAACCCTGGGAATCAATCTCACCTTCACTGAGATCCCTTCACTGGCTGCCAGTAAAAGACAGAATCACTTTTAAAGCACTCTGTCTAACGCATAGATGTATCCTTGGGAATGCCCCCCATTATCTACGCGAAAAAATAAAAGCCCCAATCGCGTTCTGCGATCCACTGATCAAAATCTCCTGCAGATACCGAAAGCCGGATACAAATCCAAAGGAGATAGAAGATTCGCGGTCCAAGGTCCCAGACTATGGAACGCTTTGCCAACCAGTATTCGGTTGGAGGAGAACTACCTAGCATTCAGGAGAAAGATCAAGACTCATCTCTTTTGATACCAAAGGAGACAGGAACAACAAGCGCCCAGAGGCGATTCAGTTCGCATGTGCCACGCTATATAAGTTTTCATTCATTCATTCATTCATTCATACACAGAAGAAACCAAAATGTATTAATTTCAAATATTTATTTTAAATACATTTGAATTACTGTAGATTGGAAGTAGTTAAAATCTGGTAACCTATTATCAATTGGAAATCCCCTTTATGTATTTGTATAGTTCCTTTAATCATTCAATATCAGTCAGCAAAATTAACAAAGAAGTGGGGAAGGTAAACACTTAGCAAGTATACTTGTTTTTTTGTTTTAGATGCTGATCTTTTTTTGAGACCCTGGGGTTGCATATATGGTCAGTAAAATTGTCATTTCACATATTTACTAAAACCAGTGCATCTGTGAATGGCCATTAGAGTTGTACCTGGATGTCTAAAAAATGATGGTGTTGATGAATAGACCACAAGTCCAAAATAAAGTGAATCTAGCCAGGTCCAAATTTGTTTCTAAGTTTTAACCAGTATTGTGTTTAGCAATCTTCAGCCTTTCTTAGTCAGGGTCTTTAGATCCCTAGGGTTCCCCTGAAGGGTGATAGAGATTTCTTGCGCATTGATCAACTTCTGTCCTTCAGTAACAACAGGTCTGAACTATCCTTTTAGCTGTCTATTAGGTTGAAAGTCAAATATTCAAAGGGGTTCATCTCCTACTACCCACTTCTTTAAGGGTATCCTTTCATTTTCCATCAATGTTAAAGGTGCTTCTCTACTGACCACCATTGCACATTTCTCAATCTCTACTCACTAGCAATGCACAGGGACGGTTCTGCAATAAACATGTTGTAATCTTTTACTTTTTTTTGGGCTATTGTTATTATTTATTTAATTTCATAATTTCATATTTTCTTTACTGAAAATGCATTTACCTTATAGAGTATGGGGAGTGTTAAAATAATGTTCTGTTTTGGGTGTAAATAGAGTACTAGATTTGCAGCCTGCTGATGCGCTAATGTTTATTGAATTCTAAAAGGCTGCTTTAAATTGATCCCTGTGTCCCTGAGTCCAGGCTGTTTACAGGGCCTTGACTTCTGCTCAAGTGGATGTTAAGTTTTGGCTCTCCAGTCATCAAACCCCATCCCACCTCATTTAACTGTCACATTTTAGATATTTAGGGAACAATAGAGGCTAAAGTTGGCCATACACACATCTAATTCATGCTGAATCAAACTCTGTGGGTGGCTTTGTCAGCAATTCCTGGATTTTGTGGAATAAGATAGGGTGAAAATTGTCTGCTAAATAGTGCCCACAACCAATCCAATGCAGGCTTAATTTGTGTATTCTGACAGCCGGCTTCCCCAGCTCTCAAAATACAATATCCCTGAGCTGTTATTGTTGATAAAGGAATTGGTTAGACTTCTTTTGTTAAAACCCACAAGCTGAGCCATAGAAATCCATTTACATGTACAGTATAGCCAGTTTATATAATTTGGCAGTTGAAGGACAGTGGCAGGGATATGCACTGAGAGGGAGAAAATCTCTGCTTTATGTTGCCTTCCTTATACGCTAAACAACTTAAACACTGCATTGCTTGTGTAAATTCAATCAAATCCATATACCTTTTTACCTTTCTACTTTGTTCTTAGTTCTGTAATATTATTCTTTTCATATCCATTTGTATACCCAACTCTCCACTCTTAGGCTTGTCTGTTAGCTATTCTGACTTCCACTGTCCCCAAACCTGTATGGTCATCTGACTTTGAGTTTCTGTTTGTCCTTGGCCATTTTTATTTACCAGTAGGTTCCTCTTTTTTGACACATCTCTCTGGGTTCCTGTTGTATGTTATTTGGGCCTATGCTGTTAATCTATAGCTTGCTGCATAGTATTCTACTTCACTGCCCCCTCGATAGCTGTTTAGTTGTCTTGTCTAATCCTAATTCTGATTTCCCCTATTCTCTTTGACCTTGGAGTTTGTCTATACAACTCTTTTGGCCATAAGTAAAGCATTGCTTAACATAGCATTCAATTTTAAACAATCAAATTCACCATTGTAGTCCTTTAAAATACATTACTGTGAATTTGGCCGTTTTATTGCAGCATATGAGTAACCAGACAGAAAAGTAATAAGAACAAAAGCAGAACACTTTTTCTAAGCAGTGTTAAACTTACATGGGACAATACAATCCATCAAAGTTAAACTATTTTAGAAAGAGATTCTGAGTGCTGAGTAATATAATGCCACTGCCAGACATACTGAAACCTCTGTGGATCATGTCATTGGCAGAAGCAGACTTTGTCTGTCATTTTCAATGGAGAAGCTTTCACCACATAGCCAAAGGTAATTAATCATGTGCACTGGATTCCTTACAGCTTTAAAATGACTTTTCAAAAACCACTACAATTTCTAAATCCATTAATCTTCAGAAAAACTGTTAATGTCCATGTTTTTACAGTATGAGAAAGTATACCATAAATAATTATTGTTGTCAATAGTCAGGTAAGCATATGAATGAATGTCAACCTGAGAATGTCAATCTCATGGGTGTCAAGCGGAGAAGTATGGGCTATGTTTTAGAATGAAACCTTGATACCATGAGGATTATATGTTCTAATGACACACTTATAAGTAATGATGTGAAAATTTGTTTTCCTAAACCAGGAATTAACCTGGATTGTAGTGATTCTGTCTGTCATTTGCTGTGGTACTTAATATGTGTGGGGGTCAGCAAGTGAGGGTAAAGACGTTGCACTCCAGAGTAAACAATGGACTTTAATTTTCACTGACTGATTTCCAGTGAGTAAGTAAGCAGAATCCAATGGAGATTTAGAGTGGATGGAAGGAATTTTGGACACACACTCTCCTCTCCCTGTTATGCAACTTACCTTATAAAGAAGTACTATATTCCCTTATTAGGGTAACAACTTGAAAGACAATATTGCACTTGTTAAAGCAAAGAATATAACAATATAACCCCTGAATCCCCTCACACTTGTTGATGAGAGAGCGAGCAGGATCCTGCAGTGAACTAGTACAAGGTTTGTCTGGTGGAGCAAATTACTAAAATGTATGACTGTTTACACATAGGGAATAATTTGCTACAGACAAATAGGCTATTTGCTTTGCAAAGGAAGTTGCAATTTGGGAGGAAATTTTCCCCAGGGCTTAGTGAATGTAGTTGAGTTTTAATTTGCAAAGAATACCCAATTGTGTGTAAGAAAAATATAAAAAAAATGCTGCCTGCATATGATTGGATGATGGAAACCAGCAGAGCTTCGCCTCCACTAAGGTCTGGGGCAATCCCCTTGATGGGGGCATCCTATTTGCTTTAAGTAAATCAACTCCATAATGAGGTTATGGTTATTTAGGTATGCACTACTGGAGTTGTCCAAATCTGACTGTAAATGACTGCAAATCATTTGACAGGCACATTATTTTTCTTGTATTTTTGCTGGGAATTTTATTGTAAGGAGTTCTTTGAGGTCCTGACCCCCAGTGGCCCACCCCTCCCTGCAAAGGGAAACAATTACTCAAAATGTTTAGTACTGATAAGTCAGTGGTGGCCTTCAACTTAGAGACCCTACCACTCCTCTTTCCATTCACATGAGCTTTACGATTGCTTAATCTGGCATTACATGTTTATAAAGTACCCCTAAAGTTTTTCAATCCTGTTACATTTGGTAAATGTCTTCTGTGCATGTCTGCTGAATGCATGCCTCTATGTATCTTTGCAAGACTTAAGGCCCATACACACGGTAAGACTTTTTGCCACCAAACTTCAAAATGAGCAAGTTTGCAAAAAAATCAGACCGTGTATATGCTCCATCGGACACATTTTTTTGGTTAGCATCAGACAAAAGTTTGCTCTGCAAATAGACAAACTTTTCGGCAACAAAAGTCCTACGGTGCAAAGTCCTATCGTGTGTATAGAAATCCATCAGACTTTTGTCCTAAGTACAAATACACATGCCCAGAACCAATGTTAAAATAGCAGAAGTTGACCAAAGGGTGGCGGTAAAGAGCAGAAAAACCATGTGATGTTGGGAAAGTTTGGGGAAAGTTTGCAGGAAAGTCCTGCCGTGTGTATGCTATGGGTGTGCCCGGCCAACTCCCTTCGGACAAAAATCCACAGAAAAGTTTGTTTGAAGTCCGACCATGTGTATGAGGCTTAACAAGTATATGTTGGTTTAAAAATAAGCTCCAAAGCTAGTACATGTTCTGTAATTCTTTATTCACACCACAACCCTAGTGTCGTGACATATATTACATAGATACATAGTCGTAAGGCCGAAAAAAGACACTAGTCCGTCCAGTTCAACCTGTGTAGGTGCATGTGTATCGGTGTCTATAATTATTTCCCATATGCCTGTATGTTGTATCCTTTAAGATGTACATCTAAGGCCGCGTACACACGATGAGATATGTCCGCTCAAACTTGTCCGACAGACAGTTTAGAGTGGACATGTCTCATCGGCAGACAGCGCGGTGACGTGGCGGTGACGTTGACAATGCCACGTCACCACACCAGGAATAAAAATACTTCCGCGCATGCGTCGAATCCATTCGACGCATGTGCGGGAAGATATGTCCGCTGGTGAGTGTACTGACCAGTGGACATATCCGACGGACATGTCTCCGGCGGACAAATTTTAAAGCATGTTTTAAAATTTGTCTGCCGGTCAGACATGTCCGCTAGCCCATACACACGATCGGATTTGTCCGCTGAACTGGTCCGTCGGACCAGTTTCAGTGGACAAATTCGATTGTGTGTATGCGGCCTAAGAGTCTTTTAAACATATCCATACTTCCTCTGCAGTCACCACCAGTTTTGGGAGAGAGTTCCACATCCTTATTGCCCTAATCGTGAAGAACCCCCTATGCAGTTTAGGGTTAAACTGCTTTTCCTCTAGTCTCATTGTGTGCCCCTTGTCCCTTTACAATCCCTAAGAGTGAATAGTTTATTTCCTATGCTGGGATCCCCATTGAGATATGTGTAGATCGCTATCATTAAGCGTCTCATCTCCAGTGAGAATACATTTTGTGTTTGCAGACGTTCCTCGTAATGGAGGTCCTCCTGTCCCCTGATTAGTTTTGTTTCCCTTCTGTGAACTCTCTCCAGCTCCAGCACATTCCTTTAGAGCACCGGTGACCAGAACTGGACACTAAACTCTAGATGAGGCCTAACCAGAGCTTTATAAAATAGCAGAATTATGGTTTTCTCCTTGGAGTATATTCTGCCTGCTTTGGTAGCTGAAGCTTGGCACTGTATGCTTTTGCTAAATCTGTCATCTATTAGCACCCCTAGATCCTTCTCCATCCTTGATTCTCCCAGCTGTTCTCCACCTAGTGAATATTTTTCATTATGTTTTTTGACCCCAAGTGCATTACTTTACATTTCTCAACATTAAACCTCATTTGCCATCTGTCTGCCCACTCCTTTATTATACTCAGGTCTTTCTGCAAAATGTATGTGTCCTGATGCGAGATTATTACTCTGCTTATCTTTGTGTCATCCGCTAAAACTGAGACTGAACTAGTTATCCCACACAACATAATTTATCAATATGTTGAATATAATTAGTCCCAAAACAGAACCTCGGGGTACCCCATTCACCGCTCCAGACCAGTCTGAGTACATGTTATTTATCACTACTCATTGGACCTGTCCCTGTAACCATTTTTTTTTTACCCAAGCACAAACCCTATGGTCCAAGCCTGCAGACCTCAGCTTGTAAATTAAGCGTTTAGGGGGGACTGTATCAAATTATTTTGCAAAGTCTAGATACACCACAACCACTGACTCCACAGAAAAAAAAACACACATGACACTGGTGTTGTGGTATCAACAGAAGAAAAGTATTTTACATTTAAATTTTATATAGGTGTGTTTGCTCTCTCAACCATGCAATCTGGATTTGTCTAGGTTTACACCAGATATTAACTGGTAACTTGCTAATTGGATTGTTGATTGGGTCCCCAGCTGCTATCCTTTTTGTCATGTGACATATAGTTGTATATATACTGGACATCCATTTTCTATGTTGTAAGCTATGAATAAGCACTAAAGTTTGGTGTGAAACGCGTCAACTGTGGCATGCTTTTTTGTGTGTTTTTTTTTATTTTACAATAAAAGCTATTTATTTTTTGGAGTGTGGCTGTCCAGAAAGTTTTTCCTTAATTTTGCATCATTCCATGTATTGCCAGCACCCTTGGCTTTGGATCAGGTGAGGAGACTTTCTGATTAGTATCTTAGAGCGGTGATTCCTCTTTTTCAGAAGAAAAGTCTTGTTCTTTGCCCCCTCTTACTAGCCTACATTAAGGAAATGCTGATCTCTGCACACAGCGTAAACAAACCCTATGAGTCAAGCTACATCCTAAAAAAATTATAGCAAGCAGTTTCACAGATATGCACTAAAAAAACTCTAATAAGTACCATATATACAGTATTTGGAAGTGTGTGTTTATGCTCAGCAGAGAAAACTGCATTGTGCTAAATACCTTTATGGTTATAAAAGGGTTATACTGAATGCCTTTTATGACAGAATTGTATAAATAAATTAATTTAGTCTATTAACATATATGTTTATATGCAGCAGTGCTATGCTATTCATTTGAAGGTTGCTTCTACCATTACTCAAGTTGACAGGGCAGGACCTTGGGCTATGAAATCTTCTCTCTTGACTTTAGCAGTCATATCGTAATCTATGGATATACTCAGTCCTATAAAGTGGTCTTTACAAACTGTTCTAGCTTTTGTTTACAGTGATGCCTGTTATGCAATGTCATTTAAATCTGTTTTCTGGAAGTTAGATGGTTAAAAAGCTAGGTGTCAGATTTTTTACAATGGTCAAATTTAATATTACCTTCTGCTTCCTAAGTATTAAGTAAAGCTTGCTGGTAGTTCCTATCTTACTGTCTGGATCAACTGTATATTCTTAAAATCCCTTTGCTGTACTATATCTCAGAAGACAATGCTTTCAGAATGCCAAAGTAGTTTGCTAGTATTTTTTTTTTCATATCCTTCATTGCAGAATGTAACTCTTCACCAGTCACCACCAACTGACAATCAGTTCCACTGGCAGTCTGCTCAGTCCAGCTCTGAAATCAAACTTTCCTAATTCATAACTGTGTCCATTAACTGCATTCATAACCTATCTTCTGTTTCTTTATTATTTATTTATGTTTTGTTAATTTATACACTGCATGCTCCTACCCTAAATTAGACCACCTTAGCCCACAGTGCAAGGTATGTGGTCTATTATTCCCACAGCTAGAAAGCTGCAAACCTTCAAATTATTATCCCACAAATGGATGCAATTTTTGTACACCTGCAGTAAGGTATAGTAATTATGTTATGCCCCCCACTGAACAGATTACATTTAGGACTCCAACTGCATTCCTTCATAGGATATAGAAGAAATAATGGAAAGACCAGCATCAACATATCAAGATACCAGCCTGGAACAGCTTTTTAAACATATAGCTTGAACAATATTCCTTTTAAAAAATGAAGCAACCTTTCCTTTTGAAAAGAGGTTTAGAGCCAAATAAAATTATGATTTTCGTACATATAGATGTTTTATGATTAAAAATTTAGGGCTAAACGTATTATTATCCATGCCAAATTTTAAATAAAAAACCGGCATTGGTTCCCCTCCAGGAGCATACCAGAATTTTAAGGGGAACCCCCTATGCTGAAAAAACGGTTAGGGGGTCCCCCCCAAAATCCATACCAGACCCTTATCGAGCACACAGCCCGGCGGTTAGGAAAGGGGGTGGGGACGAGCGAACGCAACCCTCCTGAACCATACCAGGCCAAATGCCATCAACATGGGGGATGGGTGCTTTGGGCCAGGGGGGGGCGCCCTGCAGCCCCCCACCCCAAAGCACCTTGTCCCCATTTTGATGAGGACAAGGGCCTCTTTCCAAAAACCCTGGCCATTGGTTGTCGGGGTCTGTGGGTGGGGAGCGTACCTTTAATAAGGGGGCCCCCAGATCTCGGTCTGGTACGTATTCTGGGGGGACCCCCACGCCTCACGAGAACCCATGCCAGTTTTTTATTTAAAATTTGGCATGGAGTTCCCCCTCATGATTCCTACCAAACACAGTGCCTGGTATTGGCGGGGATCCAAGTCGGATCCCCATTCATTGAAAGTCTGATGTATGTCAAATAAAATTATGATTTTCGTACATATAGATGTTTTATGATTAAAAATTTAGGGCTAAACGTATTATTATCCATGCCAAATTTTAAATAAAAAACCGGCATTGGTTCCCCTCCAGGAGCATACCAGGATTTTAAGGGGAACCCCCTATGCTGAAAAAACGGTTTGGGGGTCCCCCCCAAAATCCATACCAGACCCTTATCGAGCACACAGCCCGGTGGTTAGGAAAGGGGGTGGGGACGAGCGAACGCAACCCTCCTGAACCATACCAGGCCAAATGCCATCAACATGGGGGATGGGTGCTTTGGGCCAGGGGGGGCGCCCTGCAGCCCCCCACCCCAAAGCACCTTGTCCCCATTTTGATGAGGACAAGGGCCTCTTTCCAAAAACCCTGGCCATTGGTTGTCGGGGTCTGTGGGTGGGGAGCGTACCTTTAATAAGGGGGCCCCCAGATCTCGGTCTGGTACGTATTCTGGGGGGACCCCCACGCCTCACGAGAACCCATGCCAGTTTTTTATTTAAAATTTGGTGTGGAGTTCCCCCTCATGATTCCTACCAAACACAGTGCCTGGTATTGGCGGGGATCCAAGTCGGATCCCCATTCATTGAAAGTCTGATGTATGTCGGCTTCAACACATTTTTAATTTCCCCATGAGCCAGCTCGGTACTGGCTCCCACGACGGGGCTTGTAGGTGGTCAATCTCGCCGAGAAAAGCAGCGAGATTGACACAATATCACGGTCACCTACTGTAAATACCTTAATGCCGATCTTCAAATGAACAATTTAATCCAATTAGGTTTCTGTTTAAAAAAATTGAATATATTTTTACAGCATAAGTACTAGTATCTGTATTTATAGCAGCTTCTTGTAATCCTCTACAATGCAGCACTCAAACTAGGAAAGAGGGGCAGTATTTTGCGTGTATCAGGGCTCTACTACTTTGCACAGTACTGTTGTATGTATTATGAGCTTGCTTATGGAATACAGGCTGAGATGGGACCTAGCCCAGACCTTATTCCTTGACTGAAATGTAGAAGGGGGGGGGGGTAGAGAACTGTTTTGGAGTAAGAAATACAGTGTTTGAATGTTCTCTAAAGGCCCTGTACACACGATCAGACCAGTCTGATGAGACAGGTCCGATGGACCGTTTTCATCAGACAACTCTGAACTTGTCTGATGGTCTGATGTGCGTACACACCATCCAACCAAAATCCGATCGGGTCAGAACGTGGTGACGTAGAACACAACAACGTGCTGAAAAAACAAAGTTCAATGCTTCCAAGCATGCGTCGACTTGATTCTGAGCATGCACAGGTTTTTGGTCTGATGCTTTTGTGTACTAACCATCGAATCTGTCCGATGGACAGGCGTCCACCAGACAGGTTTTAAAGCATGTTTTAAAACTGTGGTCCGAAAGACAATGGTCCGATGGGCCGTACACACCATCGAACTGGTCCGATGAAACTGGTCTTAAGACCAGTTTCATCAGACCGGTCTGATCGTGTGTACAAGGCTTTAAAGTCTACAGTATGTAAACGCTTTTTTTTTTTCGTCTGGGGTAGAGCGGGAAAGGGTTACGCTTTATCTTAGGATTTTATTCCTGTCTGTGTCCCCACTGGGGAAATGCATCTAAATGTTCTGGTGAGCATTGTTACTAACAGAAAGTAATGGGAAATCCAATATTTGGAGCTGCCACTAGAGCAAGAAGTGAGGAAAACCCACCAGTTGCGACAGCTGTGACAGCTCTCTAAGATGGAAATTCTGTCAACTTCAAAGAGATTTCCTCTAGGACATTAAGTCCCCCAGTTGGACACATGTAACAAAAAATAACCTGATAGAGTGTGTACACTTTAATAATTCAGAGAAAATGAAAACACTGTATCAGAATTTAAAATTATTTGCATTGTTCAGGGAGAGGATCCTTTGAAAATACAAATTTAGCTGAACTAATAAAAAAAAAAGTAGTGGTTTTACTACTGGTAAGGTGTTAGCTAATCACTGATTGACATAATCAGGTAAGGAAAAATTAGCACTTATTTTCTACATGACACTGAGCTCTAATGATGTAGAAGATAAATTATCAAATCATGACAAATAAGACTGCTGAAAAGCAATGTGCTGTTTATTCAGATGCAAATTAATTCATCTTAATTAAGGAAAATAGGGTACCTTTTACACAGGTCCTGATCTTTTGTCTAAAATGATTTAGTATATATTCAAATGGTATTTAGTATCTCATAGGTATTTGGATTGCCTCATATTTCTTCCTGCAATAGCCATTATGCTTTATAAGCATAATAATACGTCATATTTGCTTCAATAAACAATGTCATTAGGTTATAACTAAACAATGGCTTATACAGACATAATCTCTGGTAGTTTGTAACACAAAGCTACCATTCGGGTAACATGCTGCCTAGACAGTACAATTATTAAGCTTAGGAATTAGGCTGGATAAAAAGAACTAGCAAGCAATCAACTGTAAATATTTATTATAGATATGGTTGAACTTTCTGACATCTGCTCCTCCAGAATTTTCCTAATCTTCCCCCACAATCTGGTACACAGTGTGAAATTCTACTGAGATTCAGACATTTTCCAGCTATGGATTTTTTTCTGTGAGAAATTAAGAAGAAAAAAATATCCTTACTGTGCTCTTACACTACCTTTCTGACCCAGACACACATCAAAAAGTTGTTTGGATCAAGAAATTATAGGGAAAGAGTTTGTTTTACCAGAGGCATTGCTAAATATTGTATTGTATTTAAATTTCCCTTTATATTTTAGGTGTTGTATTGAGAACACTGGCCTTGTAAGCAGCTGACAGGAAAAAAACAAGGCAAATAGAAAATGGAGCACAAGGTCAGGATAGCACCACCAGGGAAGCTGGAGTTGTAAAAGAAAAATAAATGTATTTTCAGAGGCTACAACATAGGGGTAGCACCAGCAAGAAGTAGACATTTAAGTTAAAGTACATATACATCCTCATCTTGTAAAACAACCCATTCAGTTTAAAAATGAGATGAAATACAAATCATTTGAATAAAGATATAAAATAATTATCAATGATTTTTTTCCTCCTTTTTATAAGTGATCACATTCCCTCTGTTCTCTGCTGCATAGGAGCTGGTGTAGGAGAAACAGCAGAATAATAAACTTCCCAATGCATGGCTGTGTAGGGTGGTATGTCAGGACAAGTCTGATAATTCGAGGTGAGCAGGCTGAGTTTCCAGAATAGCTAGAGAACTGACCACAGCGTGTTCACCTGCTTAGTGTGGCCGGTTTTTAATAGGAAAGCAGAAGGACTGGCATTTCCATAGCAGACGTATTCCAATATGTGATGACACCAACACTCCAAAAAAAAAACACAGAAGCCATGACAATGATTTGCAATGTCATGAATGAGTAGACTTAAAAGAATGATGCAGTGATTAACTTTATCTTCTCATCATTGTCAGTATTTTGCTGTTTAATGTTTTTTTTTTGTCAGCTAACCTCAGATGGTGCCACTCCTATGCTGTAGCAGCTCATTACATCATTAAGAATGTGCTGCTCCTCTTTTGATCTAGTGTTGCACCCTAGAGTAGTATTGCTGCTCTCTATCTCCTCTCTCACAGGCACAGAGGCACCAGTGGGAGTCATTGGCTCCTGTTGTTGTTAATCAAATTCTGTGAGGAGGGAGCAAGGGCTGTGTTGAGCCAAGATGTGTGTCAATAGATGCAAACAGCCCAGCTTAGACTCGAGCTCGCACATCTGCCCCCATAGCAAGCACTTTGCGCAGGAGTAACGTCATCACCGCTCCAGCCAATCACAGCTCCGGAGCGGCGATCCCAGGAAGAAGCTCAGAGGAGACATGGTGGTGGCGGCGGAGGGAATCGAGGAGCACTTTGGGGGCTTTGATTTCAGGTAAGTGCCACATAATAAGCTAGTATGCTATACATACTAGGTCATTATGGCTTTCTCTTGCAGGTGGGTTTCTTTTCTGGATTGATTTAAGAGGGTTTACTTCCTCTTTAAGTTAAATCTGTTTGTAAGTCGGAACAGGTAAAAGTGTAGCTCCAGCAAAAAAAAATACCGTAGTTATCGGCGTATAACATGAACCCTAACTTTAGGAGGGAAGTTTCAGGAAAATAAATTTCCACAGCCCCCTGCATATAACATGCAGGCGCAGTTTACCCTCTATTTCCAGGGTAAAAAAGTGAGTGTTATACGCCAATAAATACAGTATTTTTAAGCTTTTGGAAAGCATAGGGAAGGGTAATCACCCCTGTAACGTTTGTGTTGCTGTCTATTCCCCCTGTACAGAAGATTTCACCTCACTTTCTGTCCCAATGACAAATTGGATTTAGAACATTTTGGGTTGTTGTGGAAACAAGGATTGGTGATAAAGCATCAGCGGAGATACGTTTTTCCCATAGTAACTCTTACAGTATTGCATTTCCCTTCCTTGGGGTCGATTTCCTCTCACTTCCTGTTGTCTCCCTGCGTTTGTAAGTAGGAGTTTTTTTGTAATTTGGATGTTTGTAAGTAGGGGACAGCCTGTACTGGCAATTTGTATCCTGCTAGGAGACAAGCTTATTGTTCAGCCCAATGCAGGGTAGGAATCTTCTTTTTAAAAAACATTCTAATTTGGTGACCAGATGCAGTTTCTTAACATTACACCAGAATATAAGAGCCAGGAGACTGCAGGCCATAGTGTTGGAAAGAGCACTTATCTTTAGGAAGGATAATTCCAAATACAGGCAATTTTTTGTGGTTTTCAAGGAAAAGTATAAAAGAACAATTCAATGAAAATGCTCTTATCATTCAAAGACTACAATAAGCTCACAAACAAAAAAATAACTATATACAGTGGTTGACCGCGATATTATGTCAATCTCGCTCCCTTTCTCGGCGAGATTGACCACCTGTAAAACCCCATCGCGGGAGCCAGCGCCGAGCTGGCTTGCCGCGATGAAGACAAAGCCGTCATAGAAGCGACGGGGATCCGACGGGGATTCCCGCCAATTCTACATGTGGGCGGCTTTGGTTATGAATCCTGAAGGGGAAGTCCCCGCCGGATTTAAAAAAAAATCCGGCATGGGTTCCCCCCTCAGGAGTATACCGGGCCCTTAGGTCTGTTATGGGTTGCAAGGAGACCCCCCTACGCCGAAAAAAATGGCATGGGGGTCCCCCACAATCCATACCAGACCCGAATCCAAAGCACGCCAGCCGGCTGGTCAGGAGGGGTGTGGGGGCGAGCGAGTGCCCCCCCCCCTCCTGAGCCGTACCGGGCGGCATGCCCTCAACATGGGGGGGTCAGGTGCTCTGGGGCAGGGGGGCGCACTGCGGCCCCCCCCACCTCAAAGCACCCTGTCCCCATGTTGATGAGGACAGGGCCCATTCCCGACAACCCTGGCCGTTGGTTGTTGGGGTATGCGGGTGGGAGGCCTATCGGAATCTGGGAGCCCCCTTTAATAAGGGGGCCCCCAGATACCAGCCCCCCATCCTAAGTGAATGAGTATGGGGTAAAAAAAAAGTGCAAACACAAATAAACAACACAGGGTATTAAAATATTTTATTATAGTTGGCCGCCAGTGGGGGGTGTGTGTGTGTGTGTATGGATGCTTTTATAAAAGCACCCCCCCCCCCCTGGCGGGCTTCTCCCGACATCTGCGGGGGGTGGGTGCCGCTGTTCTTCGGCGCCGGGCTTCCTTCGACATCTTCAGCGGGGGGGGGGGTCTTCTCCTGCTCTCCAGGGGTCTTCTCCGCTCTTCGGGGGTCTTCTCCGCTCTTCTTCCGCTCTCCGGGGGTCTTCTCCGCTCTTCTTCCGCTCTCCGGGGGTCTTCTCCGCTCTCCGGGGGTCTTCTTCGGGACTGGCCGCCGCTATCTTCGTGTGTTAGCTCAATTACTAGCGGCGGCCAGTCCGGTCTTCCGTGATGTCTTCTTCTTCTTCTTCCCTCTTCTTCTCCAGATGTTGACACGACGCTTCCTCTCGCTGTTCTGCCGGGCGCGCGGCTCGCAGCGACTTATATAGGCCTATCTTGTGACGTCGCAGTCTCATCATGCTCCGGTAGGTACCACGTGGGTAGGTAGCACGTGGGTAGGTACCACGTGGTACCTACCGGAGCATGATGGGACTGCGACGTCACAAGATAGGCCTATATAAGTCGCTGCGAGCCGCGTGCCCGGCAGAACAGTGAGAAGAAGCGTCGTGTCAACATCTGGAGAAGAAGAGGGAAGAAGAAGAAGACATCACGGAAGACCGGACTGGCCGCCACTAGTAATTGAGCTAACACACAAAGATATCGGCGGCCAGTCCCGAAGAAGAAGAAGACACCCGGAGAGCGGAGAAGACCCCCGGAGAGCGGAAGAAGAGCGGGAAAGACCCTCGGAGAGCGGAAGAAGAGCGTAGAAGACCCCCGAAGAGCGGAGAAGACCCCGAAGAGCGGAGAAGACCCCCGGAGAGCAGGAGAAGACCCCCCCGCCGAAGATGCCGAAGGAAGCCCGGCGGCGAAGAACAGCGGCACCCACCCCCCGTAGATACCCCATACTCATTTACTTAGGGTGGGGGGCTGGTATCTGGGGGCCCCCTTATTAAAGGGGGCTCCCAGATTCCGATAAGCCTCCCACCCGCATACCCCGACAACCAACGGCCAGGGTTGTTGGGAAGGGGCCCTGTCCTCATCAACATGGGGACAGGGTGCTCTGAGGTGGGGGGGCCGCAGTGCGCCCCCCTGCCCCAGAGCACCTGACCCCCCCATGTTGAGGGCATGCTCGCTCGCCCCCACTCCCCTCCTGACCGGCCAGCTGGCGTGCTTTGGATACGGGTCTGGTATGGATTGTGGGGGACCCTCACGCCGTTTTTTTCGGCATAGGGGAGTATCCTTGCAACCCATAACAGACCTAAGGGCCCGGTATACTCCTGAGGGGGAACCCATGCCGGATTTTTTTTTTAAATCCGCCGGGGACTTCCCCTTCAGGATTCATAACAAATGCCGCCCACGTGTAGAATTGGCGGGAATCCACGTCGGATCCCCGTCGCTTCTATGATGCGCTCGCTGGAATGTGCTTTTACTATTCCAGCGAGTGCAAGATGTCGGCACCCTGTCGCCGAGAGTCAGAGCGATGCTGTCGCTCTAAAAACACATTCTCGGCGGCAGGCACTGTATTGAATCTTAGCAGTTCTAAGATGGTGGCTGTGTCAAGCCTACATTGCCTAAATTGATGGTAAGTCCGTGTTGCTGAATTCTTGGATTTGAACAAGGTAAAAACCAAGAAAAGGGAACACATATATTTGAAATTTACAACAACATGGTTCTTTGCCTTCATTGAGATTTCTATCTCTAATTTCACCTAACTTGTCAGCTTGTGAATGTTATCAGATCACCTACAGTAATAACGGGAAGACTTATTTCAAATGTCAGTTCCCGGAAAAGCAAAGCAAGCTTAGTCTGTGCTGTCAGTTGGTAGCATGATCCTTTCACCTGTGGGAAATGAGCGAATTGAAGCATTTTGACATAAAGAACTAGGCTAGCATTGATAATTGAAGAAAGTGAAAGTGGTCCTAGTGAATTTTAGCCCATTATGTTATTTTTGATTTGTTTATAATAAAAATACAAATTAAGCATAGCATAAAATATCACATAAATTATTTAAAAGACAAATAACATTATACATCTGTCATGTCATATTAATAGCTCCAATAAATTTGCTGTAGTGAATTCCTTAACATGTACTTTATATAAAGCACCAAGTTCGTAAAAAAAGTCAAATGCAATTATTAACGTGTATCTTAAAAACACTTAAAGAATGTTGCATTTTATGGACATCAGTCTTTGGCAGCCTTATTAGATATGTAATTATTAAAGTTTAAGTCTAGGCAAAATAATCAGCAGATTACTGTGCATGTCAAATTGGCTGTATTGACATTATATTTTTATTCTTAATAATATTGTTTTGAAGTTTATAATACCTTGTTCTTAGCTGCATTGCAGATTGCCATTTTTAAATCTGTGTAGATCTGTTTAGATCACACAAACCCCCCACTTTCTCAAGCCGGGGGTTACCCAATGACGTGGACAGGTGACCCCGCTCCGTGACGCGCCACAAGGCGGGGTCACCCGCCCACGTCATTGGGTAACCCCCGGATTTCTCCTTACGCAAGGTGAAAGCCAGGGGTTACCTAATGGCGTGGACGGGTGACCCCGCCCCCTCTTACGTATCACAGTGTGGAGACTGGAGCATAGCTGGAGAATGGATTATAATTGGACATCGAGAGATGGGATTACATCGGTGGACAGACATCCAGAGACTGGGTTACATCACTTGAATTTATTTTTTATTTCTTTATTTTTAATAAAGGACTTGTTCCAAGCCGTCTCCTGTGATTTTTAACATTTTCACACTTTTTCTTTGTGAAATGATAGAGGTACCCCCTCTTTTCCCCTCTTTTCCTGCGGCCTGCCAGATTGCATGCTCGGATAAAGGTCTGGTATGGATTTTTGGAGGGGAACCCCATGCCATTTATTTTTATTTTGGTGCAGGTTTCCCTTAAAATCCTTACCAGACCTGGAGGGTCTGGTATGGATTTTTCGGGGAACCCCACACCAATTTTTTTTTAAATGGTGCAGGGTTCCCCTTAATATCCATACCAGACCTGAAGGACCTGATATGGAATTTAGGACAGACCCCCCCCCACTTTTTTTTTTCTTGGTGCCGTTTTTTCAATGACTTTGATCTGTATTTCTGGGACTCAACAATTAATGAATAGCCGCAAAAAAAATGTAATTACTTTTTTTCCTTTAGAAATTACATTTTGTGCAGGGACAGTTCTAAACATGGGAAATATGCGCTACTTTACATGCATACTATAGACAGCCCGCAGGTATGAAATTTAAAGGAATATTTCACTTTTATTGTTTTATTTTAAGAATTATTAAAATCACTGCACGTTTTTTTTGCAATAATACATGTCCCCTGGGACAGGACCCAGGTCCCCAAACACTTTTTTATGACAATAAATTGCATATTAACCTTTAGAATTAACACTTTTGATTTCTCCCATAGGCTTTTAAAGGGTGTTCCGTGTCTTTTCGAATTTGCCACAAATACCCAAAATTGTTTGCTGTTCGCCTAACGAGCCAAAAAGCCAATGTTCGAGTCAAACTCATGCTCGACTCGAACATAAAGCTCATCACTACACCTGATGATGTTTCCTTGCTGCTACAAGAAACCACCACCTGACCAATGCCATAACCCAGCATCCCCATCTAGTTTTCCTACTAATAGTAGCCATCCAAGGATCTATCATTTAGCCACTAAATGACAGATCCAAATCTAACTGCTGTTTGAAAACAAATCAGCTGGACATCTGTAATTTAGTGGTTGTGTAGGTGATGCTAGCACTGTGGTATTTCCTAAAAGCACTGGCAGATACAGGGGTGAGGGGACTGCTGTGGCAGGAGATAAGAAAGAAAGCCAAACACAGGATTTTATAGACTCTTGGAATATAATTCCATATCCATAGAGTAAAACACAACATATTATTTAACACATAATAGTGCACCACTGACACCAATGCCTCTTAAAGTGAAATGTAGCATTTTTAATTGTAGAAGAAATTTTATTTAATCCAAAAAATGCAAATTTTACAAAAGCAGTATTTTTGTTAAACTTACACTTGCTCAAAGGTTGGATATATACTCTTCTGATCAGATAGTTCAATGAGAGTGAACATCCTTGATCGCAACAGAACCCACTAAGATTCAATAACACTTAGGGCTCTTTCACACGGGGCGGATCAGTAATGATCCGCCCGTGCACCTCCGTTTGCTCAGCGGGGATCGCTCCGTTGATCTCCGCTGAGCTGCCGGATGACAGGGCGGTCCCCGCACACTGTGCAGGGACCGCCCTGTCTTTTCTCCGCTCTCCCCTATGGGGAATCGGATGAACACGGACCGTCTGTCCGTGTTCATCTGATCCGATCCGCCAGACGGAAGGAAAAGTAGGTTTTTCCTCCGGCATACTTTGGCGGATCGGAGCGGATCGGATGTCAGCGGATATGTCTCCGCTGACATCCGCGATCCCATAGGGATACATGTATGTCCGTTTTTCATCCGACAACGGATGGATGAAAAACGGACATACAGAATGTCCGTGTGAAAGAGCCCTTATGTTGTATAGAGACATAGTTAACCCTTCCTTCTTGTTTCTACTTTTCTTTCAAAAAATTTTAATCGGATTTCTCTCATTCAAAAATGGCAGCCAATAACCCTTAGATCTTTTAAACTACTATTTAAAAAAAAGTTTCCACTTACATCTATAAACATGCTCCTGGGAGGTATTCTTAAAATAAACATGCAGAATATGCAAACTACCATAAAAACAAGTGCAAAAAAAAAGTTAAAAACAAGCTTGATTTTATTGTCTGTATGTTAACCTTCAGCCTTGGGTTGATTGATAATATAGTTAAATTAAATAACAGAATCCCAACTATGCCATTTTCCAGTCTATTAAATCCCAGTGCCTGCTAGCTATTTCTGAACTCACCTTTTGTTAGCTACTGCTAGCAGCTGAGGCTGTTAACAGCTATTTACTGTACGCCATAAATAGCCACTACAGAGTGCATTTAATCTTTTGGAACTTGTAAACTGAAGTTTTACTTCGTTTACAGAGAGAAAACAATTAGGATTATATATATATTTTTTTCAACAATAGTTTATTTAGGTAACAAATGCAATGTTGCATTGCCAGCTCAAAATAATATGATTTTTTTTATGTATTGTTTGTATATTGTGTGTTTTGATTAAGATAGTTGCCTATAGTGATTGTAAAGGTAATTTTTTTTTTAAATAACAAACATGTCATACCTACCTACTTTGCACAATGGTTTGTCCAGGGCAGATCTGATCCACCTTATTGGAGTCCCCCACCAGTCTTCCTGACTCCTCCCTCTTTCCGAGTGCTCCCATAGCAAGCTTCTTTTAGCATTTTAGCATTTTAGCCCTGTTGTTGAATCCAGACATTATCTGAGCTTGCTTGCATTGTTTTCATTGGATACTCTTATGCCGCATACACATGATCGGAAATTCCAACAAGAAAAGTCAGATGTTAGCCTTTGGTCGGAAATTTTGACCGTGTGTAGGCTCCATCGGAATTTTTCTGTCCGAATTTCCACCAAGAAAAGTTAAGAGCTGGTTCGCAAATTTTCCGATGGGAAAAGTTTTTGTCGGAAAGAAATCCAAAGTATTCTTGTTGGAATATCCGATCCTGTGAACGCGGCATATTTTATTTGATGAGGATCTTAAATTGTAAGCACCTTGAGGGTTATATGGATGTATAATATGTAAAGAGATAGAGAACTTGAAGGTGCTATATAAATATCTGTAATAAATAAATGTAAAAAAAAAACCTTTCCAGTGACACCTCTCTAAGCTAAGTCACAACAATGAAATCAAGATCAATAAATGAGATTGCAACCTCAAAATATAGAAAAAAATATAGAAAAATAAAAATTCCAAATATACTTTAAATTATAATAACAATCTAATAATATCACAAAGGTTTTAATGTATTTAGAAATGATATATTTTCTACAATTGCAGCTTGTTGTGGTACATTGAAGGTCATTAAGATTTAGATTAAACTAATTGATCAAATGAGAGTAGAAGTGTATTTTTACAGTACATGCAAATGTGCTAATGAATGTAAAGTTGTCATGTAACAATTAAATAAATAATATAACATAAAATAGCAATTTAAATAACATTATATGTACTACTTTTGCTTCTACTTACTTAGAATTAATTAATTTGAATGATTATCATACTTGACATTATGTACCTAAAAGCCCCTATTATGGGAGCACAAACAATCTAAAACCCATCCCTGACATAACTTCACTGCTGGAATCCTAATTTCCAAAATGTCAGCCAAGGCAGAAGAACCATTTTCTGTATGCACATTAACTGTGATAAATCCCATCAGAGGCTTCTTCAGATTTTCAGTAATCGTTTTATACCCACAATGCTTAAATAAGGCTAAGAAAAATATGCAAGAACAAAAGAGAATACAAAGCAATATGTATATATAGGTTGCAGCTAATTAAATGTTATATTAAACATGATTTCATTATATTACACGGTACTCATATTTCATAGTGAATGCTAAAATTAAATATAATTTTTTTATGTATGTGTTTATTATAAAAAGAAGCATTTAAATTTAAGATTTTTTTTGTAGTCAGGGGTTTTTAAATATTGATTGGCTAATTATGACCTGTAATTATGCCTTTCCTACTTGGATTGGTGCAGGATACTGTATATGAACTAGTTACACAGTTATATGTTTCAGTTGTTTCAGTTGTATCTGGTAATGCTGCTAACTTTGGGCCAGATTCTCATCGGCGCTACGACGGAGTATCTCAGATACCCCGTCGTATCGCCGTTTTTTTTGGCTCGTATCTATGCGAGTGATGCTTAGCATCACTTTGGCATAGATACGCTTGAACATCCGACAAGTGTAATACCATTACACTTGTCGATCGTAGTTGTAATGACAACTCCGGCCACTAGGTGGCCTTTACGTTGTTTTCTCATTTACCTATGCAAATGAGGCTACTACGCCGATTCCCGATCGCTTTTACGCCGCCCCGTCGTTGCGTACATCGTTTACGAACCCGTAAGGTTACCCCTGCTCCTATGAAGAGTAACCTTACGAAGTACCGTCGGATGCCGTCGGGTGCCATCGGATGCCATGTTAAGTATGGCGTCGGGTCAGTGTCGGCTTTTTCCGTCGCTTCCGTCGTTTTAATAACTCGTTCGTGAATAGGGCATTGCGTAGTGACGATCACGTCGTTTTGACGTCAGTTTCAACGGCGCTTTCCGATGTAAGCTGGAGCATGCGCACTGGGCTTTTTTCCCGGCCGGCGCATGCGCAGTTCGTCCGACGCGGGGGCGCGCTTAATTTAAATACAAGCCGCCCCATTTTAATTACGCAGGCTTACGCTGGGCCATTTTCGCTACGCCAACACAAACTACGAAGCAAATGCTTAGGGAATACGGCACTTGCTCTAGTACGATGCGGCGGCATAGTGTAAATGGCTTACGCTACGCCCGGCGAATTTCTTAGAGAATCTGGCCCAGTATCTCCACACAACCCTTTTACTACTGTCTTACTATGTATGTAGTGAGAATACCATACTTTTCCATATTCACCTGCCTTTAGAGAAATTCAGTAATGAAAAATGTTTTTGTCAAGATAACAAGTAGAAACCACAGATGTAGATACTTTTAGATACTGGTTTAATTCACCATGTCACCATTAAGGCCCCTTTCACACATGCGGACCGTATGTCCGCTTTTTCATCCATACATGTATCCCTATGAGATAGCGGGTGTCAGCGGATGAACATATCATCAGTGTCCGCAATCCTCTGATTCTGCAGACGGAGGAAGATCTTATTTTTCCATCCGTCTGCAGAGAGGATCGGGTGAACACGGACAGATGTCCATGTTCATCCAATCCCCCCCATAGGGGAGAGCGGAGATCTGACAGGGTGGGCCCTGCACAGTGTGCAGGGACCGCCCTGTCATCTGCCGACTCAGTGGGGATCAACGGAGTGTTCCCTGCTGAGCAAGCGCAAATGAAAGGGATCCGCATGTCTGAAAGGACCCTAAGTGCCTAAAAGCTGTTAAAAATGATTTCATGTGCCCATTGGGTCCCCCCCAATGTTGCCTTATGGGTTTATGTGAAATCTCCATTAATAGCTGTAAAATATTGTAATTATGAATACATTTCATTTAGCTTGCATCTATGGAAGGCATGCATTATGGCGTCACAGAAGTGCCAGGTAGAACAGACACTTTGGTACCTAGGCTTGTATATACAAACAATGGAGAGCCAAACCGCATTGTTTTACACCTTTACACAATAACTTTGACAAACATTCAACGGAAATGTGTTTTTAATCCAATGGTAGTCATCGACTCATTATGCTCATTATGAGGGGCTCTTACCATCCCTGTGCTGTGCTCATTATAAGGGGCTCCCACCATGCCTGTGCTGTGCTCATTATGAGGGGCTCACACCATCCCTGTGCTGTGCTAACTTCCTCCTGGGGCTGTACCCCTTGCTCTGCTCATTATGAGGGGCTCCCACCATCCCTGTGCTGTGCTGACTTCCTCCTGGGGCTGTACCCCTTGCTGTGCTCATTATGAGGGGCTCCCACCATCCCTGTGCTGTGTTTACTTCCTCCTGGGGCTGTACCCCTTGCTGTGCTCATTATGAGGGGCTCCCACCATCCCTGTGCTGTGCTGACTTCCTCCTGGGGCTGTACCCCTGCTGTGCTCATTATGAGGGGCTCCCACTATCCCTGTTCTATGCTGAGTTCCTGCCGGGTGTGTTTGTATTTCGTAATTCATGTCTGAAATTCTATTTAGATTTAATTTGAATTTTCGTTAACTTTTCATAACAATTATGAAGATTCGTTATGATGAATTTAAAAAGCAAACCCAGGAAGTCAGCAGTGCTGCTGACTTCCTGGGTTTGCTTTTAAAAGTCATCATAACGAATGTTCGGAATTTTGCGAAAATTCGTATTTCGTACGAATCCAATTTGAATTTCGGACACAAATTACGAAATATGAATTAGCGGCTAATATGAAACGGAACAAAACAAATTTATTGACGGTGCCCATGTCTATTAGAAATAGGTTTAAACATGAATAGGAAGTAGGTGAAGTCTTGTTCTGAGCCATGTACTATAAATCATGTTGGCTTTTTTCCTCTGTGTATTCACCTGGTGATTTGGTTAGTAACACACCTCCTGTATTAGATTGCCCCCACTCTAGGTGAAGGAGCAGAGAAGATACATTTGGACAGCAGCACTGTCAGTAGGGGGGTAGGGGAGTGTTACATGCACTCGCAGGTTTAGATGGACATGACTAACCATTTTTCATGACGAGAAAAATGCCATTTTAATTGGTCATTAAAAACGATCGTGTGTAGGCTCCAGAGCATTTTTCTCAATGAGAAAAATGGGCATTAAAAATTTAGAACCTGCTCTATTTTGTCTCGAATTTTTTCACGTTTTCATTTTTCATTTTTTCACGTCATAATAAATGATCGTGTGTGACAATGGGGAAAAAGCATGCATGCTCAGAAGCAAGTTATGAGAAGGGAAATTTGCATAATCAGCCCAAAGGGTGGCACCATTCGAATGGAACTTCACATTTATAGTGCCGTTGTACGTGTTTTACGTCACCGCGCTTTGGTCGAGCATTTTTTATCACGATCGTGTGTATGCACGGCAGGCTTAAGAGGAATCACATAGAGCAAAACATTTTTTCCATGACATGAAAAATGGTCATGTGTACACGGCATTACAAACTGAAGCCAAACTCCAGCTAACATTTTTTTAAGCAATTACTGCAACAGTTGTGTTCCTTTTGGGATAAAGGTTTTACAAGAATAGACAAAAGCTGACCATTGTACCCACCACTGGTAGTGATAAATGGCTTGTCTCAATACTATAAATGCTACGTCTGCAGGACAGCATGGCCTATTGAAAAACAACAGACTTACTGGCTGGATTACCAGGTGAAAATTAAAGAAGGAAAGCCATTACATCAATAATTATTAATCTACAATAAAATAAATGTTTGCTTTTGGGTTTAATCTCTCTAATGTCTATCTTTAGTTAATGATAATTATCTTTAATCAGTAACTCTAAAACAGGTATGGCTTTTTAAATGACCACATTTTGGGAAAGTTTAGCTTAATTACCGATTTGTCTGGTAAAAATGAAAAATATTTGCAGCAATCACATTCATTGTTATATTTTAAATTATTTACCTCAAAGCTTTAATGTCTGTTTATTTCTAGCAGAAATCTGTATGCAACTAGAACCCATACCCCTCTCACATTAACCTTCTTATATAGCTGGCTTTCGCTATCAGGGACCATTTAACCTAAACTGTCTGCATAGAACTTTATTGCATGGTAATGGCTGATGACTGTGTTTTATAAGAAGCCGTGGGCAAATTGGCACTGAAAGAATAAATGGCAATTTCTGTTTACAACTTTCTGTTTATCTTTAGAGAAGAAAATAAAATTCATCCCTATAGTTTAGATGTCATTTAGTGTAATCACCACAACATGATGTGCGAGCTGCCGCCCAATTAAATTAACCATGTTCAGAAATGTATTATTAGCTCTTTTTCAGCTTAAAGAATAAGTGTATATTCAGGCATTAGGCACCTATTCTTTTCGCCCATGTGACATGACCTAATAAATTTGTCTCTCCCCCTCTGCAGATGCATACTTACCAAGATCCAAGGCACATAGGTTCTTGTGTTTGTTGACATCCAGCATTCAAAAGTCCTCCCTCCCTGGCCGCACGTGAGAAATGCAGTCTTGTAGCCCAGGTTCACACTGGGCTGCGGGAGTGAAGCCGTGCAAGTTCAGCTGAACTCCCGCTGACAGTCCTGATTTCGGCCGCAATTATAGAGACATCTGTGCAGGTTTCTGCACAGATGTCAATGTAAATTGCGGCCTGAAATCGCAAAAAGTAGTACAGGAACTACATTTTGAAATTGGTGCAGCGGCGCAGGTGCGGCGTCGCACCGATTAGGACGGTGCCATTGCCGACAATTACCGATTAGGACGGTGCCATTGCCGACAATTACCGGCAAATGCCGCCAATTTAAAATGCGATTTGACATCGCAAATCTCATCTCAAATCGTACCAGTGTGAACCAGGGCGTAGACTTGTATGGGGCTTAACTATGGTACTTCCATCTTCTGACTGGGAGATGCCAGGAGTTGGGGCGAAGAACATCTAATAATTTGCACTATAGAATTTTGTACAGATTGCTTGAATTAAAATAAAATCATTCATTTTTAGAAAGATTGATATAACTAACCAATTGTTTTGTATTAAAAATTGTTAATATTAAAATATATCTTATGCCAAAACAACTTTTTTGCATTTTTTGTAGAATAGGGAATGATAGCAACCATTACTTAAACACAGCAGGAAACGAAATGAACATTCTGTCTTCGTTATTTGTGACTGGGACAAGTGGCCACACAAGGAGGATTGTTTTCCGCTATTTCTGTTCTGGTGACAGTAGAAATGTTTAAATTTTCCCCTACTTCCAGTCTGAGTGACAGTGGTCACCAGGACAAAAAAAGGAATTCAATATCAGGGGGTGCAACACCTCATTACTCTCTCCAAAAAAGATTATATACTGTATTTATTGCCGTATAACACTTACTTTTTCACCCTGCAAATCGGTTGAAAATAGTGTCTGTGTGTGTTATACGCCGATACTGCAATTTGGACTGCCCTTTAGAGAGAATGGGAAGGGGGGCAGGACGAGTGCCATCAGATTACATACAGCAAGAATCTCTGGTTTACTCAGCAGCCTCTGTAATAGGAAGTCCCATCTCCTGGGCCGGCATTGAACCAATGTTCTGTCTATCATAGACGCTGGTCTAGCAGTTGGTACTTTGTAGTAAAGAGGCCGCCGAGAAAACAGGAGGTTCTCGCTGTATGTAATCTGATGGCGCTCACCCCGCCCCCCTCCCTGAGATGGGCATTGATCAGGCTGCAGCCATGGCAATGGGGAGGCTGCAGATGGGCATTAGGCAAGCTGCATTGATGGGTAACTGTGAGGCTACAGATGGGCATTGATTAAGCTACATTGATGGGCAATGGTGAGGCTGCAGATGGGCATTGATCAAGCTGCATTGATGGGCAACTGAATGTTAAAGCTAAAATCAAGACTTATCAGACCAGGTAACATTTTTCCAATCTTCTATTGTCTAATTTTGGTGAGCCTGTGCAAATTTTAGCCTCAGTTTCCTGCTCCTAGCTGACAGGAGTGTCATTTAGTGTACAGTAGCTCAACTGCTTCAAGGTTTGATGTGTTGTGCATTCAGAGATGATATTTGGCATACTTTGGTTGTAACGAGTGGTTATTTAAGTTACTGTTGCCTTTCCATCATCTGCCCATTTTCCTCTGACCTATGACATCAATAAGGCATTTTCCTCCATGCAACTGTTGCTCTATTGATATTTCCTTATATTCGGACCATTTTCGGTAAACCCTAGAGATGGTTGTGCGTGAAAATCCAAGTAGATTAGCAGTTTTTTAAATACTCAGACCAGCCCATCTGGCACCATGTCACTTAAATCCCCTTTCTTCCCCATTCTGATGCTCGGTTTGAACTTCAGCAAGTCATCTTTACCATGTCTAGATGCCTAAATGCATGTTGTTGCTGCCATGTGATTGGCTGATTAGCAATTTGTGTGCACCTAATAAAGTAGCCAGTGAGTGTGTGTGTTTTATATCTACAGTATATATATAGATATAGATATATACATCTCTCTCTCTCCCTCCCTCCCTCTCTATATAAAGTTTTTTTTTGATAGTCAAGACTAAAAAGTAAAGCGTTAATATAAAATGTTGCATACGCCAGTTTTGTATTTACATTATAAGTCAAAGCTCAATACATTGATGAATGGGATCAGTGAGTAACTAATTACAATGTGCCGAAACACACAACAAAGAAACATGCTTGAGCGCACTTCCTGGTGTGAACAAGCACTCAGACTGGTGCGCCCCAGGATTGTGCACAGTTCTACAGGGTGTGCAATTATAGTAGCAATTCATGTGTCACTTGCAACTGCTGTATCAATAAAGGGTCTGTTTACCACAAAGGGAGAATGTTATGGTGGGCATAATGCGTGTGCATTGGTGAGTGTTGTACAGTACATGCACCCTGAGATATATTGCTAGAACGCATCACAGTTCTTTTATTTTACGAACCTAAACGTTTTTTTACAGTTGCTTCATGCTGATGCACATTGTAGTCATTTTTTTTGTGTGTTGCATTGTATTAAAATGCAGCTTGAATACATTTACCCCAACTCACACCAGTGCACTAGTTTGGTGTGAATAAAGGACTTGGGTAGCAATTGTTTCTGTTTTGTCCTTGCATCAACTCAGATCATTGTAGATCATCGTAGTTCAATAAAGCTGGTGCGAATGAGCACTTATGTTTTAGGACCCATTTAGATGGGCATTATGGGGTTGATTTACTAAAACTGGAGAGTGCAAAATCTGATGCAGCTGTGCATGGTGGCCAATCAGCTTCTAACTTCAGCTTATACATACAAATAAATATGTTGAGTCCTCTGCTCAAGAAGGCACATGTATAGTCATGCCAATGAACATCTAAATGATTCAGAGAAGAATTGGGAGAAAGTGCTGTGGTCAGATATGATAAAAAATGTAGCTCTTTGCCATTACCTCGACTCGCTGTGTTTGGAGTAAGAAAAATACTAACTATGACCCTAAAAAACAAAATCCCTCCTGAGATGTGTGCAAACCTGGTTACCAACTACAAGAAACGTTTTACCTCTGTGCTTGCCAATAAGGGTTTCTCCACCAAGTACTAAGTCATGTTTTGCTTGGGGATCAGAAACTTAGTTTACTCACTGAACTACACCTTAGTGTATAGCTTTTGTTTTATGTGTTTTTATTTTTTTGGGATTTGTGGTTAATATTCTGTCTCCAATTATAAAATACATCTATGATAAAAAATAAAAAAAAATAAACCATTTGTTTCTTTTTTATGTGGGCAAACTTACAAAATCTGTAGGGGATTAAAAAATGATTTCCCCCACTGAATATTTCGTCAAGTATTTACTTCTGATTGTCAAGTTAAAGGATGATGATGATGCTAACACATAAGTGTTCTCAATACAAATAAAGACAAATCGACAAATAAAAAAAAACTGAAATGTTTTATTAAACTTAAAGTAGTAGCTGGATCATAGCTCATATCCTGAAAAATCTTCAGCTGAAGTCCACATTTTCAGGTTTCTTGATTTCCTGTTTGCTCTGTAGCCCTCACTGTGCTTTTCCTTTGCTCTCTACCCTGACCCTTAAAACTCTACCCATAACAGAATACAGAAATAATGTTGGGAAATCAGTGAAGCTGTACAGGGATCAAAGAGAACAGCTCTCCTGAAAGTGTTGGTTTCAGTATGGGCTTTACTGTACAGACAATTTATTGACATCAATGAAATGTCTGGCATTTGTAAAGGTGAGCATGCACAATTTATTTTATAGGTTAGGCTTGATTTAAACATTTTTGTATAGCAACAAGGTCCCTTTAAAAATGTAGCTCTTTTAAAAAAAAATGTATAATTAAAGTCTACGGGCATAACAGTTGACTCCTATTAATGTTGGAGTATGCATAAACTTCTGAATTAAAGGCCTTCTCAGATGGCTTGGGTAGGAAGGGGAATAGATGGTGGTCATCAAAAGGAGAAATACAAATGATGGGACCGATTTAAAATGAGGGACTCACAATGCAGTCTCACTTCATTTTATTGTAATGCAGCAACATCATTTTGCTTAATGAGCTTTTTTTCTGCACAAAGTGCTGATTAGTACATAAGGAAATGTACTAATTTGCACTTCATTCATAAATAGAAATCAGTTTAGTAAAAATGCCTAGTGAGCACAATATTTAACTACCTCCCACCCGGCATATAACAGATTGACATCCAGGAAGTGGATCTGTTATCCTGACTGGGCGTCATTTGACGTTGAGCAGGATAACATTCTTGGGGGGACACAGCACGCCGATCACGAGTGCGGCGTGTCAGTCTGACACGCTGCATCTCGGATGGTGATCAGAGGATTCTTACCACGAGATCAGCTATGACCAATCACAGCTGATCCTCGTGTAAACCATGACGTGCTAGTAAATGGCATACCTCGGTTCGCGCTGACAGGGAGAGCCAATCTGTGGCTCTCCCTGTCAGAGGGGGGTCTATGCTGATAATCAGCACATTGATTATCAGCACAGCCCCCTCAGATGTGCCAATCAGCTACAAATCAGTGCCCAGCAGTGCCTCAATAATAAAGTCTATCAAAGTACCAATCAGTGCCCACCACAGTGCCAATCAGAGCCCACCACAATTCCAATCAGTGCCCAGCAGTAACACCTGTTAGTAACACATCAATACCTCATCATCAGTGCTGCCCATCAGTGCCACCTGTCAGTGCCAATCAGTACCACCTACTGGTGCCAATCAGAGCCACCTATCAGTGCTGCCTATCAGTGCCCATCAGTGCTGCCTATCAGTGCCCATCAGTGCCACATATCAGTACCCATCAGTGCTGCATATCAGTGCTGCCTATTGGTGCCCATCAGTGCCCATCAATTCTACATATCAGTGCCAATCAATGCCACCTTATCAGTGCCAACTCATCAGTGTCCATCAGTGCCAACTCATCAGTACCGCCTCAAACTAAATTTTATGACAGAAACTGAGAAAAACATTTTTTTTTCCTCAAAAATGTTGGTCTTTTTTTGTTTGTTTAGCAAAAAATTAAAACCCCAGAGGTGATCAAGCTCTATTTGTGGGAAGAAAATTATAAAAATTTTGTTTGGTTACAGTGTAGCCTGACCGCGCAATCATCATTCAAAATGTAACAGTGCTGGTGCCTGGTATTGAAGTAGTTAACACATGTACAGGGTTTCAATAAATAAATAAATGATCAAATGTTATTATAACCCTAGTCCATAAGCTAATAAAAATGAAAACATTCGAGATCCAGAAGAGTTGTCAATGTGTGTTGGGAAATGGCTGAAACATTTAAATTGCAAACAGTGCAATACCTCTAGGCTAACCGAATGCCATCAGTCTCTGGATATGTTAGTGGAAGGAGTTTGTTGAACATTATATTTGCTTCTGGAAAGGCTTAAAAGGCAGCATTGCAAATCTGGTTAGATAGAATGTCATAACTGCTATATATAATGCAAATCATTTGATGATTGCACACTATTTTGTTCACTGAAATTCAAGCGCAATTTAACCACCAAAGGAAAGAGCAGAAAATCACTTCATAATATTCAACGTTAAGACAGGCAACAATAAAAGTAAAATCTGAATACCATGAAATAGAAAATATATTTTGAGATTGTATGAATAAGAATAAAGCAGGTTAAGTTCCTGGGGTAAAACATACAAGCAGTATATTATTTAGAAATACCATGGTTCCAAGATCAAAGGCTAGGATGCATAAGCATACCATCACACACGACTGCATTTGATATAGAAATGAAACAATTTTCCTTACTTTCTGAGCTCTAAAATATGGTGCTATTTAACCTGTATTCTTATGCTGCTTCTATACTATAAACCAGAATACATGGATGGAAATTTGGCCCCTGGGCATACAACAAATGATTTGCATAGCTCCTATCCTAGAATGAGGAATAAACCTCTTATACTGTATTTTGGAATTTCTTTGTGAGATATGTAAATGCTATCTGTTTTTTTTTTTGGTTCCTTTAGTCCACCACACCCATGTTACAATTATTTAAAACTTTTAAGTACCCAACTAAAATAAAACTGATGGTAACTTGGTTGCTGACTTTATCAAAAGAGAAAAAATATAGGTGTTATGAAACACATTTTAAGGGACCAAATAACATTTTTTTTTTGCAAATGTGTTCTATAGGGGCAAATGACCAGATCACTTAAATTGTGTCCATATATTTAAATAAATAAAACTGCCTTCTAGGGGATTTGAATGTTGGTATAGATTGTTTTAATAAACAATAAATAGCAGTTAGCTTTGCGTTTCCACATATGTGAAAGGCATTGGTTATAACTGTACAATTATTCTAAATGCCATTTTTAGCTGCGATTTACCGTCAATTTTGTGGCTCTATTTGGCCACTAGCGGGGCACTTTTAACCCCTGCTAGTGGCCGAAAAAGGGTTAAAACCACCCGCATAGCCCCACTGCAGCTGCGCTTTGCCAGCAGCATAACCGCGGTGCCCATTCATTTCAATAGACAGGAGCGGTGGAGGTGCGGTATACTGACCGCTCATTCACTGCTCCAAAGATGCTGCTAGCAGGACTTTTTTTAGCGTCCTGCCAGCTCACCGCTCCAGTGTGATAGCCCTTGGGCTTTCACTGCAGCGGCACTTTGCCAGCCCTCGGGGGTTTCACACTGGAGTGTGAGGAGCGGCTCTTTCAGGTTGCTTTGCAGGCGCTATTTTTAGCGTTGTAGAGCATGCAAAGCACCTCAGTGTAAAAGGTGTTTTATAATTCTTTTAGGTTGACATAGATTTTGTTTGGGGTTAACTAATAACACCTATACCTGTTTTTAAGCCATGCCTTTCTGATTAGATTATATTTGTCTCAATGGCGTCTTAGATTTATGTTATAGGATATCTTTGCCTTGGTAACATCTATGATTCCTGGGGTAATTTATTTGCTTTACATTTTTAGAGTATTTTAATACTAGACCTCAAAGGAATTGTGGATACTCACACAATGTTAAATAGCACATAAAGTGTTATTAAACCCACAACAGTGAAATCAGTCTGTATATATGCAGTAAAGCATGCTTGTAATACTTATTGTGGAACCTAAGAGGTTAATCCTGTCCATTGTGTGAACAGGCAGTTGTATCTTGTCTTTCCTGATCCTCCCCTACTTCCACTGTCCCCAATCCATCTCCTGTTAGTACAGAGCCAAAGACACTCTGCACATGCTCAGTTTGGTGTGTTTTGCTAGAGTTTTTTTTTATTTTTTTGAGAAGGTGCATGTCATCGGCACATAGCCAGTCAGTACTGTCCAGACAGAAGGTCAGGGGTCAGGCAGCATCATAGGACAGTCAGAGGTAAATAAAACCTCCTCTTACAAGCTTTAACCAGTGCTCGGAAATACACTGATAGAGATCACAAGACAACTAGATAATGCTGATGAGCACTCCAGTCAGTGTCAGTGGGAGAGTAGGACGCTCCATGCTTCCGCACGAGTCTGCTCTCGCCAGGGACCAGACAGACAGTCAGAGATCAGGCAGACTGCTAGGCAGGTTCTCTCTATCCCTCCAGAGACCAGAGACTCACCATCTGGCTTCCATCTGGCCTCCCCCCGGCTTCACCAGATCCCCCCTGGCTCCCCTTTTTCACCCCCTCTCCAGGGGAACCAGCAGGTAAGCCATCCACTGTAGGTGCAGGCGGCCGTCCTTATCAGGACAAGCTGCTGCTACCTGCTCAATTCCTCGGCTCTTCCCCTCTCCATAACTCCCCTCCTGTACCCCCACGCCATCTCCCCTACTCTAGTTAACCATCCGCCACCCATCCGAAGCCATTTTACGCCTTTTCGGGCGTTTCCCATTGCTCCGCGCCGGCCTGGAAGCATTTTCGGCAGCCGCAACTAGGAAAGGCCGCGGCTTCACCCGCGGCCTAGCGGCGCACCGCTTCTCACCCCTGGCAACTGTCACCAAACACCTGATACGGCCCAGAAACCCCCCCAGACCCCTGGAAAGTATCTTCCACCCCCTGTCCACCGATCCTGGCCCCCACAGCAGCACCGATCCACTTAATCTGGGTGCTCACCAGTCTGGATCCTGCTGCTGGATCAGTGGCCATCTTACTACACCCAGCCCTAATCTCCCCTTTCTCAACACCATTACAACTTGATCCAGGGTTCACCCGATCGCCTTTCAAGGGGTCAGGAAGGAATTTTTTCCCCTACCGCAGCATATTGGCTTAGCACGGTCAGGGTTTTTTTGCCTTCCTCTGGACCAAGTCAGGATAGAGGATTCAGTCAATCCTTGAAAATCCCCCCCCCCTCGGTGTTGGCGACTATGGTTAATCTGCAATACTCGGCAGAGGCCATCTGGGGTCTGAGGCGATTTGCCGCAATACTACCAGCCATCACCAAAAAAGCCCTTCGAACTGAGCAACTTCTGAGAATCGATCGTCGATCGACTATCAAAAATGTCAGCCGTTTGCCCCAGCCTAAGCACATATCGTGTGCTTTGATCAACACAAGATCGGCAGTAAAACACAGACTAGAAATCCATGATTTCCTCCTACAATACGATGTAGACTGCCTCTTTATTACAGAGAGCTGGCTCACAGCCGACTGTAACACCATTCTAGGAGAAATGGTGCCAGAAAATTATCGTATTATAAAGGAAAATAGAATAGGGCAAAGAGGAGGAGGACTGGCTGTGATCCATAAGACTCATCTTGCGATCACAAAACCAGTACTTCAAAACCCTCTTCCATTCATGGAAACCCTTACTCTACAACTGCAAGTAAACTCCCAGGAGACCGTCCGGATTCTACTCTGCTATAGGCCACCCGGCCCAAAATCGCAGCTTCTCCCTTCATGGACGGACTTTATCTCCACCTATACCCTGAACAGCAAACGCCTTCTGCTGCTCGGGGATTTCAACCTCTGGGCCAACTCCTCACAAGACCCCGTTGCTGACGCCTGTATTGACCACATGGAAGGATTAGGGCTACAACAACTAGTATGTGGGCCCACACATGCTTCAGGTCACACACTCGATCTCATTTTCAGACTAGATCTGGAAATAGAAATCTTGGGAAATGAACCATTGCCATGGACAGATCACCATGCAATCAAATTCATTATCCCCAATTTCCCCCCCGAACAAAAACATCAAATCCATTGACAACTCATTGGACTAGATGTCAGAAGAAGCTCCACTCGGAATTCTTCAAAGCCACATTAAGGAAAAAAATAGAAACAATTCAGCCGCATCAAACGGCTGAGGAAACACTTGAGGCCATAAACACAGCCCTATCACAGGCAGCTGACTTAACAGCGCCAAAACGTAAAACCCACATCCGAAAAAAAAACTCCAGCTGGTTCAACAACCAACTGGCGTTATTGAAGCAAGAACGCAGAAGGGCTGAAGCCGCCTGGAAAAGAAACTCATCTGATGAGAATCTTTCCATCTACAAGGCAATAACAAGGACATATCATAAAGAAATCTTCAAAGCCAAGAAAGACTATTTTTCTGAGGCTATCAATAGCGCCCTGAATCGCCCCCGCGAACTCTTCAAGCTAGTCACTCAGACCATGAATCCAGGATGTCTTGAAGCCCCCAATTCCGACACACAAGAATTTTGCAATGAATTGTCGGATTACTTCATCAATAAAATTGAGGGTATCCGGCAAAGCATTAAGCAAAACAATTCCCCCCGTAGCCCCCCGTAATTATTTACACAACACCTGTAGTAATTCACCACAACCAGGTAAATTCAAGCTGGAACTCATCTCTACCCAAGCCACTAAAAATATCATCGGCACTCTGCGCAACAGCACTGCGCCGAACGATATTATCCCTACTAAGCTGCTGAAGGAATGCGCCGACATCCTGGCACCTCCTATCACGCAGCTTATTAACCAATCTTTCGTGGAGGGCATAGTACCCTCCCAGTTGAAGGAGGACGTAATTAGACCCATCCTGAAGAAACCCACCCTGGATCCCAAGGATCCACTCCACCGCCGCCCCATAACAGGCTTAAGCACTCTCTCTAAGGTCATGGAGAAAGTAGTGGTACAACAGCTGCAACAGCATCTAGATACCCACAACCTACTTGATCCATTTCAATCAGGATTCCGCCCCGGACACGGGACAGAAACAGCATTGCTCAAGATATGGGACGGCGCTCTCGAGGCCGCAGACGAAGGAGAATCTAGTCTTCTGGTTTTGTTGGACCTAAGCGCAGCTTTCGACACTGTAGACCACAAGCTTCTATTGACTCGGCTAGCTGTAGTAGCCAAAGTCGCAGAAGGCGATCTATCTTGGTTCTCCTCTTTTTTGGAAAACCGGTCGCAAATAGTGAAGCTAGGACCTTTCACTTCTGAAAAACGCACGGTGTCATGCGGAGTCCCTCAAGGATCCCCCCTGTCGCCGGTGTTGTTCAACATTTATCTTCGTCTTCTTTTTGAAATTATTAGCAGTCAAAAACTGCTTTATCACTCATACGCAGACGATACGCAACTGTATTTCCGCATTTGCAATAAAAAGGATCACCACCTCAATCTAGAGACATGCCTCTCTTTGATAGAGGACTGGATGACAAAGAGTTATCAACGGAGCGAAAACAGAATTTCTCCTGTTTCACGCCAAGCGTAAGAATCTACCTGCAACAACTTGGAGTCCCCCACCCATTCTAGGGAAAATCATCATCCCCTGTGCCAAAGTCAAAAGTCTCGGGGTCATTTTCGACTCCTACATGACAGTGGACGCACAAATAGGGTCAGTTGTCAGCGGATCTCACCATCTGCTGCGCCTACTACGTAGACTCATCCCTTTTATTCCCAAAGAAGACATTGCGGTCATGGTGGGAGCAATTGTGAACTCCAGATTGGACTATGCAAATGCCCTTTACCTCGGACTCCCTAAGTACCAAATCGCTCGTGTACAAGTCGTTCAAAATACGGCCGCCAGACTGGTGACTTGGAAAAAAACCTGGGAATCAATATCACCTTCACTGAGATCCCTTCACTGGCTGCCAGTAAAAGACAGAATCACTTTTAAAGCACTCTGTCTAACGCATAGATGTATTTATGGGAATGCTCCCCATTATTTATGCGAAAAAATAAAAGCTCATAATCCCAATCGCGTCCTGCGATCCACCAATCAAAATCTACTCCAGATACCGAAAGCCAACTACAGGTCCAAAGGAGATAGAAGATTCGCGGTCCAAGGTCCCAGACTATGGAACGCTTTACCAACCAGCATTCGGTTGGAGGAGAACCACTTAGCCTTCAGGAGAAAGATCAAGACTCATCTCTTTTGATACCAAGGGAGACAGGAACAACAAGCGCCCAGAGGCAATTTAGTTTGCATGTGCCGCGCTATATAAGTTTTCAAAAAAAGAAAAGGGGGCAGATTCACAAAGACGTTTTCCGCTGCGTATCAAATACGTACGCTGCCGTATTTCACCAGACTCTACACCGAATTCAGGTAGTTTTTTTGCGCGTACGCTATTGTGTCGTATTTTTTTCCGCCGCGCATAAATACTGATTAGGGGGCGTGAAGCATTTAAATTAAGCCGTCCCCGCGACGATGAACTGCGCATCTGTTCAGTTTCCCGCCGTGCATTGCGCGAAATATGGACGTCATTCGTTGTTTGAGTAGCCGTTTAGAACATTCCTATTCCCGGACGACTTACGAAAAATAATAAAAGCATCGGAAAACGTGAAATCCGCGGGAACGACGGCCATACACATGGGCTGTCTAATTTAGACACAAAAAGCAGGAATGAAACGGAAAAAAAAGATATAAAGGTGCCGTAAGAGATTGCTAAAGTGCGAAATTTTGTGGAGAGGCAAAAGCTCATTAGCATACCCTGACGGCGAAAAACAACAGGAAGTCCGCCCAGTGGCCGCAATTTTCTGGCAGCGTAGATTGAAGGCGTTAACACGTAATACACGAAATGAAGCCCGCAGGTGTCTTTTCATGGTTTGAATTTCGACTAGGTAAAAACGCCCGTGCGAAATTACTCCAGTTAACAACATTTACACAGCAAGCTTTGTGAATCTAGGCCAAGGTATTTTCAGTTTCTATTTACATTATTTCCATGTTCTGTGTACATGGGAGACCAGATATACTGAATATGCAAAAAAAAACAGGAATTATTTACTACTAGATGCAGTGAAGTTTTTTCACTGAAGACAAATAGGCTGCTTACTTTGCAAGAATATTTTTCCATTAACACAATGAATATGCAAAAAAATCACTTTGCAAGGAATACCCAATCACATGCAAAAAATTCAGTTGCACAATATTGAATGAAGGAAGTCAGCAGAGCTTCACCTTCACTAAGCTAAGGGAAGATCCCCTTGTAAAGTGAACAGCCTACTTGCATTTAATAAATAAATCCCAATGCCATAGATGGTTTAATGAGAAAAGCCTAATGGTTTAAATAAATAATTTTCTCCTTGAAACAGAACAATTGCGTTTGTAATTAACATCACTTTGCTACAGTTTGTTTCCATAAAGAGAATTATACCATCTTTTTCTTACTTACCTAATGTTATTCCCTACATGTGTAGCATACATATCATAGAATTAACCTTTCTAAATATTTCGTCATTTGCAATGGCAAGGGTTTCTGTTCATAGTTTGTGACAGTAAAGCAACATATACAGTATGTAATAAAAACATAAAAACAAAGCGATCACAACTATAGAAGCTGTCTTGAAAGGTTGGAATCCATTATAATAGATAACATTTGTTTTATTTTTTTCATTTATAGCTTTTTATTCACTCAAGAAAAAGAAAGTATTTCCTACAGGACTCTCAAAGAGTTAAAGAAACATTCATTATGTACAGACTTGATTACACACAAATTCTGACATGATTGTTGAACTTTGATTTGCCTTTACATTCACCAAGCTATTTTGTATTACCATGTAATTACTGCTCTTTGATGACGTGCAACTGAAGGCATTCTGTCACCAGTTATAGGCTCCAAAATGTCTCTAAAATCCACATATTCATGTTGATGGATGTCTGTTGTATTCATTTGGTGTCCAGTTTTTTCTTTCATCGAGCATATTACACTTAAATTACATTTATTTACAGTAGTTAAGTATTATACAATTCCAAAAATAGTTTGGAGAGAGAAACTATGCTTTTATTAAAGGATAAGTTCACCTTATAATAAAAATAAAAATAAATGCACATAATTTTGCAGAAAAAAAAAATGTGCATGTATTATTTTTTCCTACAAGAGCCTGGAAGACATTGCACCCCTTATCAGTGCAATGGCCAGACTTCTGCAGACAAGCCCTGCATCTTTCTGCTTGTACATACCTTGTATGTGGACTGTCTGTTAAAAACTGCAGGGCTTGTGAATGAGCAAGCGATCATCAGCTCCCTCGCAGTTCAGAACTACAAGCCATCAGCCTTGGTGGATGACGGTAGTTGTAGTTCATTAATTCACACAATACTATCAATGAATGATGTGACCATGTGGGTGGAGCCCCACATGGCTGTGCTATTTTAAATCATGACCGCGGGTGTGGGGAGAAGATACCTCACCTGATATCACATAGAAGAGGGGTGAGGAGGAACTGGCAGACGGATTATGAATATGCTACATGTATCACCCTGAATATGGATGGAATATGTAACATGTTCCAAAAGGTGGCCTTTAAATTAAAAGTTTAACACACCTAGAATATAAGGAATAGATGAAAGTAGGGAAGGGGGACTTCATGACTTCATATACAAAACAGAATCACAAAGACCTCTCATCAATAAGTGACAGAACAGATCTGCAGAAATGATTGCAGCTATTTATTCTCAATTGCTAAACACAAAGCATGATCAAGCAAGTAATGAAAAGATTGCTCCTTTTTCTATGAATTAAGGCAGGTCTCCAAACTGTGGCCATGGGAAATAATTCCTTCCACTGACACCAATGATGGGGCAAAATTCCTTCCACTGACAACAAAAATGTAACACTAGTCCCCCCACTGACACCAACTATTTCTCCCCCTAATACCAAAGATCGGGCATTGTCTTACTCTCACTGGGCACAGTCCACCCCCCTAAAACAGAAAATTGGCCCTTTCTATGAAAATTTTGGAGACCCCTGAATTAAGGGGAGAAATTGGTCAACGAGAAATGTTACAACCAGTTGTGAAAACTCAGAAAGTGATAACCAATAATTATACTGCTTGTATCACTTGAAAAAAATCTGAAGCTAGATGTTTAACAATGAAATACACATATCAGCAGCATAAATTTTGCTGTGCTATAACATCATTAGGGCAGTGCCACAATGATGTAATTACTCTGGCTGTGATCACAATCTGCATGCAGGCAATGATTCTCCGGTCAAAATTCCCTATTACAGTAATAATGTGCTGGTCTTAACATGTAGTTCCCAGTGGCAAGTCATAGAGATCATAACTTGGGATCTTTCCTTTCTGGATACATTTACAACACTTCACTATAGATCCTATAGATAAATATTCTTAATTGCTGTGTTTGGCATTCAAACATGCAATTGTATTTAAAGTAGACCCAAAGCAAAACTTTTTATTTTTTATTTTGGATAGAGCAGGAGAGGGTTATAATATATAAAATAATATATATATATATATATTTCCCTTCACTTCCTGTCCCAAAGACAAACAGGAAGAGAGGAAATCCCTGCAAATTAAGGGAATTCCTAGGTAACCCCCAGATCACCAGAACTACTGTCGCCATTGGAAGATTTCCCCCTTACTACATTTCTGGGAGCAACTTAAAATTTGGGATTTTCTTTTACTTTTTCTTCTACTTTCACTTTCAATGATAATGAAAGTGATCATTCCCTAACAGGGGAACAGACAGATACGACAGGTGTTCTAATCCCTCTACACTCTAAACTAAAAATAGAAAGTTTTGACTTTAGTCATACTTTAAATACCAAACAGCATTTGAAAATAATGCCCATCAAAATGAGCCTTTATTGTGATTATGCAGATTTAGAGCTATGTGGTTAACTTGAGTGTCACTTGTGATAGTAATCGGTACTAGGTTGCATAATTTTCCCTGAAGGTAATGTTAAGTACATTTGATGGCTGGAAAATCTGTGTGAAAGTTTTAGAATTATTTTGCCCTTTTCTATGCAACAAAAGGGGACTAGATGTCACTGTGCATGCTTTGCTTTCACATATCAACTAGGGTGGAACATTATGGCAGTTCACAGCGTTATGGTGTGCTCTACATTGAAGTGTGTCCGGATTATTTAATTCTGCATGGCTTAGAAGCCAGTGACAAATTTCAAGTAGCATTATTACCTAAAATATTCCTGCTTTCTCAACATACCATATATATATATATATATATACATACATACATACATTATATTGCCAAAAGTATTTGGATGCCCGCCTTTGCACATGAACTTTAATGGCATCCCAGTCTTATTCTAAATGGTTCAATATTGAGTTGGCCCACCCTTTGTAGCTATAACAGCTTCAACTATTCTGGGAGGCTGTCCACAAGGTTTAGGAGTGTGTCTATGGGAATGTTTGACCATTCTTCCAGAGGTGCATTTGTGAGGTCAGGCACTGATGTTGATTGAGAAATCTTGGCTCGCAATCTCTGCTCTAATGCACCCTAAAGGTGTCATATCCAGTAGAGGTCAGGGCCCTGTACAGGCTGGTCAAGTTTCTCCTCCCCAAACGTGATCCTCCATGTCTTTATCAACCTTGCTTTGTGCACTGGTGTGCAGTCATATTGGAACTGTTCCCACAAAATTGGGAGCATGAAATTGTCCAAAATGTCTTGGTATGCTGACGCCTTAAGAGTTCCCTTCACTGGAACTAAGGGACCAAGCACAACCCCTGAAAAACAACCCTGCACCATAATCCCCCTCCACCAAATGATTTAAAGGGGTGGCCCAATACTTTTGGCAATATAGTGTGGATGGGCGAGTTTGGGGTGGAGGAATAGACACACTCCTAAACTTTGTAGGCAGCCTTGCCAGAAGAGTTGAAGCTGTTATAGCTGAAAAGATTAGGCCAACTCAATATTGAACCCTACGGACTAAGACTGGGATGCCATTAAAGTTGATATGCATGTAAAGGCAGGCGTCCCAATACTTTTGGCAATATAGTGTATATATTACTGGTGAAAGATTCACTTATAAAATACTAAACATAAAGGCTCACTTTGATTCTGATCTATAATATATAAAAAAAAAAAAAACATTTGTCACTGAATATCATTTACTAAGCAGCACAAATTATTTTCATGAGTAACTGCAAGACACAATCTTAATTGGACATGGCAAACCTAATTTTTAACACTTATCATACATTTCTAAAGAAAATTATATCCTGAAAAAATACCAGCGGTTGTACACATATCCGTTATAATCCCAGAGAGGCTTACTCTTGTAATTCCATCCTTTTTATTGATTTCTAAGAAAACCACTGACTGCTGTATTTTTAGATCAAAAATGTGCTTTTGATGCCAGTTTAAATCATTTACACTCTTTCAAAATCATACAAAATAATTATGTCTTTACTCGTTAAAGTAGCAGATACATAAACATTGTGAATTATTCTATATCCAAAGCAATTTTTACTTCAGATGTTGCTTTAGCTTTGTTCTAAACCAGTAACGTATTTTGGCCCGGATTCACATACATCGGTGCATCTTTATGCCGCCGTAGCGTATCTTCTTTACGCTACGCCGGCGCAACGCAGAGAGGGAAGCATGGAATTCACAAAGCAAATGCTCCCAACGTTGCGCCGGCGTAGCGTATAGTCGTAGGCGTAAGGCAGCGTAAGTGGAAGTGGGCGTGATACATTTTAATGAAGTGTTATCCCATGCAAATGATGGGCTGAGTTTCAGACAAGTACTTAAAATGAACTGCACATGCGTTGTAACTTGGACGTATCCCAGTGCGCATGTTCACAATCACGTTGAAATAACTGCCTAAGATATGTCGAATCACTGCCTACGACGTGAACGTAACCTACGCCCAGACCTATTCACGTACTACGTAAACGACGTCAAATTTGACGGCGTTTGTTACCTGGTCCATACCTTTGCATGAGTTGCGCCTCCAATATGGGGAATAACTTTACGCCGGACGTAAACCTTACGCAAATCGCTTAAAACATGCGCCGGGCGCAAGTACGTTTGTGAATCGGCGTATCTCCCTCATTTGCATATTTGCATCGAAAATCAATGGGAGTGCCAAATGCGTCCAGCGTTAACTATGCGCCCACTATACGCCGGCGTAGGCAAGTTATGTCGGTCGGATGAAGTCAGTTTTTAGGCGTATCTTAGTTCTGTGGGCACGGGGCACAGATACGACGGCGCATATTTACACTTACGCAGCGTATCTCGAGATACGTCGGCGTAAGTGCTTTGTGAATCCGGGCCTATGTATTCTGGTCATATATTAAAAAAAAAAACATAAGAATAACTCACTAATATAGTGACTAGGTCAGGAATTTTTCAGTTGTCCCACTCTCAGCCTTGCCTACCAGAGGAAAAAACATTCTTTACCACCACTCCTCTGTGATAAAGCAGCCAGCATGCCAAAGTGGTAGTGTTTATGGTAATGTTTATGTTCATTCCTTCTGGGGTTTTTTTGTGCATGTGATATGTGCTATGAGGTAAATAGGCAGATTCACTTAAGAAATTAATAATTAAAATAAATAAAAAAATAAAATGACTATTCACTTCAATTATCTGAACATATGCAAAATAAACTCCTGTTTACTGTTTTGACTTGCACACGATCGGGTATTTCTAGTGAACAGGAATTTGCTTTTCACATGATTGGATAATTTAAATGAATGTTCACACAATATTAGCACAAGAATAAGGCTTTCTAATTTGACAATGTGATCTCATTTTTGAATCTCACTTGAATTTATCTGACAACTCTCACTTTTTTGGATTTTTTTTTAGCGGTGGTGTGTTTATTTAGTGAATTAGATCTAGTGCACAGGTGTCAAACACAAGGCCCGCGGGCTAAATGTGGCCCGCCAGGCCATTTCATGTGGCCCTCGCACCTAGGGTTTTTATTTTTAGCCAGAACCCTGCACACTGTGGATAGCACACTCCTCATCCCTTCATTCTGTACACATTGCACCCCTGTACTCTGCACATAACGCCTGGCATTTATTGCTCCTTTAAGATCCTCCCACTGGTACTGCAATGAGTTCCTGCACCAATTCTGAGAAAAGAAAAACCCTGGATAAATGTATGTACTCTTATGCCCTGTACACACGATTGGAAAAAATTGGAAAAAAATAAAACATGTTCTATTTTTCAACTCCGACAGAAAAAAGTCTGATGGAGCCCACACACGGTAGGAATATCCGATAAAAAAAATTCCGTCTGACATTTTTCATCATAAATTCTGATCGTGTGTACAAGGCATTACGAATACAACCGGCTCTTTGAAGGCAACCATAATACTGATGCGGCCCTCGATGAAATTGAGTTTGACAACCCTGGTCTAATGCATTGTGTAAACACTTCCAACTCCTTTAGTAATTCAAAAAAATAGGAAGCTATTATTGCTGACAAACCAAAAACCAAGCTGATAATTGCTGATCTTTTCGAGAACATGCCAACATTTCTCAGGCCCTAATGCTTCTAAAACCAATGACACAGAACAAGCATGCAGATAGCTTCACCTTGAGTTCACCTAAATCAGGAGGTAACAAACGCAGAAACTGGAGACATGGGCTGTTGCAACTCTCCTAGTGGTGCTACAAATGTTTTTTTTTTTTTAATCTTTGTTGCAGTATTTACTAGGTAAAAAGTTAGGGAAAGATGCATATTCATTATGGTATATGCAAGCTGAATAATACATTAACAGGTGGCACCAACAGATAAGACCCTATATTGTATCAGAAGGAGACTCAAATGAGATCAATTACATACCACATTAATGGGTCACATTTAGTATCTCACATAAGTGAGTACACCCCTCACATATTTGTAAATATTTTATATATTTTCATGTGATAGCACTAAAGAAATTACACTTTGCTACAATGTAAAGTAGTGAGTGTACAGCTTGTATAACAGTGTACATTTTCTGTTCCCTCAAAATAACACACTACCATTAATGTCTAAACTGCTGGCATCAAAAGCGAGTACACCCTTAGTGAAAATGTCCAAATTGGGCCCAATTAGACATTTTCCCTCCCTGGTATCATGTGACTTATTAGAGTTACAAGGTCTCAGGTGTGAATGGTGAGCAGGTGTGTTAAATTTGATGTTATCGCTCTCACTCTCTCATAATGGTCACTGGAAGTTCAACATGGCACCTCACAGCAAAGAACTCTCCGGGAATCTGAAAAAATTATTGTTGCGCTACATAAAGATGGGCTATAAGAAGATTGCCAAGGCCCTGAGAATGAGCTGCAGCACAGTTCCACTGTTCTGAAATTCCACTCAGAACAGGCCTCGCCATGGTCGACCAACGATGTTGAGTGCACGTCCTCATGCCATGGTTTAAGGGCTGCATAAGTGCTGCCAGCACTGGGTGGCTACAGTTCATTGAGGGAACCATGAATGCCAACATGTACTGTGACATACTGAAGCAGAGCATGATCCCCTTCCTTCAGAGACTGGGCTGCAGGGCAGTATTCCAACATGATAACGACCCCAAACACACCTCCAAGACCACCACTACCTAGCTAAAGAAGTGGAGGGTAAAGGTGATGGACCGGCCAAGCATGTGTCTAGACTTAAACCCTATTGAGCATCTGTGGGGCACCCTGAAACGGAAGGTGGAGGAGCGCAAGGGCTCTAACATCCACCAGTTCTGCAATGTCATCATGGAGGAGTAGAAGAGGACTCCAGTGGCAACCTGTGAAACTCTGGTGAACTCCATGCCCAAAATGGTTAAGGCAGTGGTGGAAAATAATGGTGGCCACACAAAATATTGACACTTTGGGTCCAATTTGCACACATTTTCACTTAGGGGTGGATTCACTTTTGTTGGCAGTTATTTTGATTATACAAGCTGTACACTCACTACGTTACATTTTAGCAAAGTGTAATTTCTTCAGGGTTGTCACACGAAAAGATATTATAAAAGATTTACAAAAATTTGAGGTATGTACTCACTTTTGTGAGATACTGTATGTAAAGGAAGATAAAGAAAATTAATTGATAGACCCTACCCCAAGCTAGATATTGATCTAGTAGCACCAGATCTATTACATTAAAAGAGAAGTATGGCAAAATGCTTCTTTGGCTAAACTTTTTATGTGGGTCACATGAGTGCACTTAGATCTGCACTCATGTGACCCAGAATCAGCTGAGAACATTCTTAAGTCCACTGTTGGCTGATGTCACAGAGCTGGTCTAGACCCTGAGAGGATCCCGACAACAAGTTCAGTATCCACCCAGATGCCTGAACGGCAGCTGGCAAAGCCTCTCAGCACACTGCTGAGAGCCTGAGCCAGATCCCTTTTCCCCTCTCCTGCCCAGTAATGGTGACTGACAGTTCTTGGGCTTAGAGGCAGCAGGGGACAGCTGCAGCATCAGACCGATATAGGTAAGTATAAATGTTGTTTTCACTTCCTGCACTCCTCTGTTGTATCATATGCAGGCAATAGTTAAAACTGGTTTAATGCAAAAAACATTGGAGTTGGTTTACTAAAACTGGAGAGTGCAACATCGGATGCAGTTCTGTGCACAGTAATTAACTTCTAGCTATTTGTCAAAGCCTCAATAAACAAACTGAAGTTTGAAGCTGATTGGCTACTATGCACAACTGCACCAGATTTTGCACTCTCCAGCTTTAGTAAATCAACCCCATTCTGTTGCATATTATTATTATATAGTGCCAACAGTTTACAATAAAAAGGGGGAAAATACAGCATATACTATTATATTAGCAGACGTATATAATGACCAACTCTGTGCTGAAGTCTGTGCAACTAAAATAATTGAAAAGCACAGTGGGCAGTCTGTAAAGTGCATAGCACAGTTACAGGTAACACAGGTCCTCGCTGTCTTTTTAATAGCTCAGTGATAGTAGAAACAAGTCATCTACTCTGGTCATAAATGTAAGCTATATCAAACACTAAACAACATGTTGATATATTTGAAGTGAACCTGTTTGCTGCATGATCGTGCAGACACCTCTTCCTGCTTTCATAAACTGTCACAGTTTAAACCACCTTGCTTTTTCAATGAACAGAACATCCAAGAAATTACATTTTATGCTCAGGTTATTGACAAAAGAAGTTCCATACCACCAGATAACCAACAAAATGCTGTGGGGTGGATTGGTAATGAGCAACTTTGCTTATCTGAAGAGCTGAAGCAGGCAAGAGGTGCACTGTGCTCGCTGTATGCATTTCATAGCAAAGAAACTTTAGATTTTTTTTTTTTTTTACTACCTTGTCCTCTTTTACTGGTGCTAATTTTATAGCCCATTTATTCCTTTCAATGAACAATCAATGCTTTAGAGTGAATATAACCTCTCATTAACCATTTAGTACTGAAATTGAGATTAACAACCATTTTAACTAATATGTACTGTATGTGGAATTCTGAAATCCTATAGATAATTGCTATCTAATACTGTAGCAGTATTATCAGTATTTTCAGGCTTATCAAATGATAAGTAGAATCTATTATAGTCTATTATGAAAAAAAAAATACTCTGTGATTTAGGTTGAAAATATGCATCTATATGTTTGTTTAAACATTAAAGTAGTTGTAAAGTCAGAAGGTTTTTTTATTTTAATGCATCTATGCATAAAAAAAACCTTCTGTGTGCAGCAGCCTCCCTTAGCCCCCTAATAATTACAGGAGCCCTATCTCCATCCAGCTATGTTCCACAAGAGACTCGCCTGTCCGGGACTCTCCCTCCTCATTGGCTGAGACATCAGCGGCACACTATTGGCTCTTGCTGCTGTCAATTAAATTTGGTGCACCAATGAAGGCAGAGGGGGGGTGTGTATGAATGGACACACAGAGCAGTGGCTCGGCTTGGGTGCCCCCACAGCAAGCTGCTTGCTGTGGGGGCACTCGACAGGAGGGAGAATCCAGGAGAGCCAGCAAGGGACCCAAAAATAGGAGAATCGGGCTGCTCTGTGGAAAATCACTGCACAGAGCAGGTAAGTAAAACATTTGTTATTTCTAATAAAAAAAATAAAAAAAGCCAATATCTCTTTGGGTACTATTGCATCTTGATATGATTATCTGTGGCTATATTTAATAATTATGTGTTTAATGGATGACCCAGATGTTAAATCACAAATGTTGCCTTGATTTTTTACCTGTTATGCATTCAGGCTGCTTGGTAAATAAAGATAATGGGCACTGTTTTTTTTTTTTTTTTACTAAAGCCTAAGCTTAGCTAAAACTAAAAACAGAAATATAAGTACAATTAGTATGTGTCCCTTGTCCTGATTCATCTGCTTTCTGTAGAAATCTCTATCTCTCCTTATTCCTTCTGCCCTCACATTGGGGATGGTGGTGGGGATTTATAAAGCTACAGGGATGTCAGGAGCTCTCACCAAGAGAGCTTCACTTTTCCCACCCTTCCCTGCCGGATCTGCCATTCATAGAAGCTGTACTACCATAGGCGTGCACACGGGGTGTGCCGGGTGTGCCAGGGCTTATTTTATGGCAGCGTGTGTAGGATCTCCATTTGGCATCTCTGCTATGCCACAATGTCAGTGCTGCAAATGGCACTGTTTTCCATTTGGCTTTTTAACTCCTGTGTGTTCAAGCCACTGGCCGCGGAGTAAGCTGACAGGCAGCCGCATTTGCCGCTGCTACCTCTATAGTTCCGGCTCCCTGGCAGCAGAATATCACTCCGCTGCCTGCTTACACCACAGCGTGGCTTGCACTCACAGGAGCAAGTCGGAGCACACACACAGCAGAACGAATCTGTCTCCTCCCCCTTCAACTCTGTATACACACAAGAGGAGGAACACGCTCTGGATTCAGGTCTGTACAAACTTTTCCATACTTTATAGATAGACAGGGAGGAGGGGAAGAGAGTGGCTGGGAAGGGGGTGAACTAAAACGATGTACATACAGTGCAGCCTGGGATAGAACTACAGGTCCCAGCATGCCTTGCTCTAGTGCAGCCTGGGATAGAACTACAGGTCCCAGCATGCCTTGCTCTAGTGCAGCCTGTGATAAAACTACAGGTCTCAGCATGCCTTGCTCTAGTGCAGAGTGTGATAGAACTAAAGGTCCCAGCATGCCTTGCTCTAGTGCAGCCTGGGATAGAACTACATGTCCCAGCATGTCTTGCTCTAGTGCAGCCTGTGATAGAACTACAGGTCCCAGCATGCCTTGCTCCTCTAGTGCAGCCTGGGATAGAACTACACGTCCCAGCATGTCTTGCTCTAGTGCAGCCTGGGATAGAACTACAGGTCCCAGCATGCCTTGCGCCTCTAGTGCAGCCTGGGATAGAACTACAGGTCCCAGCATGCCTTGCGCCTCTATTGCAGCCTGGGATAGAACTACAGGTCCCAGCATGCCTTGCTCCTCTATTGCTGCCTGGGATAGAACTACAGGTCCCAGCATGCCTTGCTCCTCTATTGTAGCCTGGGATAGAACTACAAGTCCCAGCATGCTCTGCACATTTCTTGCAGCCTATGCTAAAACTACAAGTGTCAGCATGCTCTGCACTTTCATTGCAGCTTATGATACAACTAAAAGTCCCACTATGCTCTGCAGGAGCATTACAGCCTGTGATGGGGCTACAAGTCCCAGCATGCTTTACAAAGGTGGGGGCTGAAGACCAGGGGATACAGAGGTGAGACAGATATGCAGGAGGTACAGTGTTGGGCCAGATTAGCAGGAGGGTACAGTGTTGGGGAAGAAAAGCAGGGGGTGTAAAGCAGTGGGGCAGATGTAAAAGGAGGTGTATTGGTGGGGCAGATGAGAAAGCGGGTTACATTGGTGGGGCAGATGAGAAAGCGGGTTACATTGGTGGGGCAGATGAGAAAGCAGGTTACATTAGTGGGGCAGATGAGAAAGCGGGTTACATTGGTGGGGCAGATGAGAAAGCGGGTTACATTGGTGGGGCAGATGGGAAAGCGGGTTACATTGGTGGGGCAGATGAGAAAGCGGGTTACATTGGTGGGGCAGATGAGAAAGCGGGTTACATTAGTGGGGCAGATGAGAAAGCGGGTTACATTGGTGGGGCAGATGAGAAAGCGGGTTACATTGGTGGGGCAGATGAGAAAGCTGGTTACATTGGTGGGGCAGATGAGAAAGCGGGTTACATTGGTGGGGCAGATGGGAAAGCGGGTTACATTGGTGGGGCAGATGGGAAAGCGGGTTACATTGGTGGGGCAGATGTGAAAGCGGGTTACATTGGTGGGGCAGATGGGAAAGCGGGTTACATTGGTGGCGCAGATGAGAAAGCGGGTTACATTGGTGGGGCAGATGAGAAAGCTGGTTACATTGGTGGGGCAGATGAGAAAGCGGGTTACATTGGTGGGGCAGATGGGAAAGCGGGTTACATTGGTGGGGCAGATGGGAAAGCGGGTTACATTGGTGGAGCAGATGGGAAAGCGGGTTACATTGGTGGAGCAGATGAGAAAGCGGGTTACATTGGTGGAGAAGATGAGAAAGCGGGTTACATTGGTGGGGCAGATGGGAAAGCGGGTTACATTGGTGGGGCAGATGAGAAAGCTGGTTACATTGGTGGGGCAGATGAGAAAGCGGGTTACATTGGTGGGGCAGATGAGAGAGCGGGTTACATTGGTGGGGCAGGTGAGAAAGCGGGTTACATTGGTGGGGCAGATGAGAAAGCGGGTTACATTGGTGGGGCAGATGAGAAAGCGGGTTACATTGGTGGGGCAGATGGGAAAGCGGGTTACATTGGTGGGGCAGATGGGAAAGCGGGTTACATTGGTGGAGCAGATGAGAAAGCGGGTTACATTGGTGGGGCAGATGGGAAAGCGGGTTATATTGGTGGGGCAGATGGGAAAGCGGGTTACATTGGTGGGGCAGATGAGAAAGCGGGTTACATTGGTGGGGCAGATGGGAAAGCGGGTTACATTGGTGGGGCGGATGAGTTCAGTGTTAAGAAAGATGAGAAAGTGATTCAGTAGTAAGAAAGAAGAGCATAGGGATATGGCGGTGGACAGATGTGCAGGGAGGTAAAGTGGTGGGGCAGATGAGAAAAGGGGTACATTGTTGGGGCAGATGTCAGGGGTCTCTGATCATCTGAGTCCCCACTTACAGTGTACATAAAGCGGGACTCTGGGTACCCTTATATAAGAGGGGATGCTAGGAACTCTGATGTAAGGGGGGACTCTGGTGACCAGATACCCTCTTATATCGAAGTCCCCCTTTACACTAGAGTCCACAGCATTCTTTACATCAGATTTCCTAATGTGAAGGGGAACTCTGGGGAATCTGATGTAAGGGGGGGGGGGCTCTCTGAGAACCCTAATTTAAGGGCAGAACTGTGATATAAGATATTGACTCTGGTGTAAGGTTAAATGCTGTGGACTCTAAAGTAAAGGAGGACTCAGATGAGAGGGAGGCGCTGTGGAATATGTAGGGGCTCATTCACAAATGCTTTAATTTCTGAAGAGCGATCTGCAAATAGATCACTCTTCAGAGAGCATTTGAGAAGCAGTAAGGAGTTGTATCACCTGCAGACCACCTGCTTTACCCTTTAAAGTGCACATGGTTGAGGGCTGCTTGCAGAGTAGTGCCTTTCACTTGAATGGGTCATGGTCAGTGGGTGCTACAGGGTATAATTGCAGGTGTGGCACATGAACATGCCCAGTCGCTGCCTATACAGCTAAAAAGGTGGTAGCGGTTGAGGGGTGGTAAAAGCAGGGCTCAACCACAGAGTTTTACTGCCCCTAACCGCTAGTGTGAACAATTTATTGTTAAAATTTAAAAATTAAGTGTTAAAGGCTTTAATACATTTTAAAATGTTTGTTCACATTTATTTATAAGGCCTCGTACACACGAGCAGACAGATTTGTTCAAATCTGTCTGTCCGACAGATTTGAACAAATCTGTCTGCTGGGACTTTGGTTTGCTCGCGTGTACACACGAGCAAACCAAAATCCCCGCCAGCAGACGGCGCGCTGATGTGTCGGTGACGTTGACGCCGCCACGTCACCGCACTAGGAAGTAAAACACTTCCGCGCATGCGCCGAATCCATTCGGCGGCGGAGCGGGACGACATGTCTGCTGGTAAGTGTACTAACCAGCAGACATGTTGGGCGGACGGATTCCCACCCGATAGATTTCAAAGCATGCTTTGAAATCTGTCGGGTGGCCAAATCCGTCGGCTCCGTCTGTGTTTCTGTGTGATATATGTATGTGTGTATATGTATGTATGTATGTATGTATGTATGTATATGTATATATATATATATATATATATATATTAGGGCTGTGCAAATTAACTTTTAATTAATCGATTAATCTTTAATTTTTTTGATTGATCAAAATATTTTCGATCGATTAAAATTCTTTTCATTGGTACTCACCTCTCCGCCGGCTTCTGGGCCTTCGGGGAGTTCCATCGGAGACCCGGTAATGTCAGACACCGGCGGGGCTTGCCGTGTCCATCTAAAGGGCTCCTTTGCTGTGCCTTCATATCTGCATGCTAGCGAGACCTTACTATCTGCCACACGCAAGGGCTGTTTTCCCTCTATCACTTCTATCACCCTGGGATTTTACAACCATCCACTGGGAGTTGTGATAGTTCCCTTCATGGGACAGCTACATGCCGACGGAATGATGTTAACCTCTCCTCATCTGGATTCAGCAGTGGTATCGTTGTACACATTTTTATACCAGTATCATACTTAGCTACATGTTTTTATGACTGCTTTTGGTACCATTTGGTATTACTCGCACCATTTTTACAGTTTATGTAGTTACATCGATTTTATCTCCAGTGCAATATTTATTTTGTTACCTACTTGAAGACTATAAAAGTTTTGATGCTGCCGCTGTGTGTTTTTTGTATCCCACTATCCATTTTTCCAGTTGTTGGGAGCTGCACTGGGAATCAGCCTGCAAGGAGATCAGCTAAGTAGTTGGATATGTATGTGCATTATAATTAATCAAAATTAGTCGATTAATCGATTAAAATAAAAAACGATTAATCGAACACAAACATTTTGATCAGCAACAGCCCTAATATATATATATATATATATATATATATATATATATATATATATATATATATATATTTTACGCACACACTCGTGTTTGAGCTTTGGGGTGCACACCCTAATGCAATAGGCTGCGCACGCCAGTGTGTACTACTGATTCTTTGAATGAAACAGGATCTATGAATGGAGAGGGCAGAGCTATCAATCATCTACACAACCCCCATTTAAAAATCCTCTGTCCTTATTCCCCCCTCAACCCCCCAATGTCATCCTCCAATGTGGGTGGGAGGATAAGGACAGATGACGTGATGTCAGATGTGTGAGAGCAGCAGTCCTGCTCTCTAGCATGCATGCAGCTTTCACACGTGTAAGTACACACAATCAAAAAAAAATAAAAAATCAGCTATATTATTTACTTGTTATACAGCCTGACTGCAAAACAAATTGCTTTAATTGCGCTTTAGATGTATATATCCAAACTATATGGTAATTCGAAACTACTTTTCTTTAACTGGATTTGTCTTGTAAATTAAGCAACTAGTTAAATGTCATGATCATGCAAGTATATTATTTAAAAGGGAAAGAATAACAGCATGACTTAGGAATGATTAACTAATGCCCCATTGGTATGCGTTACTATCATAAAACCCCCATCCCTTTGTTACTTCTTTTCTTCTAAGTAACGTGCTTCAAATTTTTGTATCCATAGAGATACTCTAAAATCTACAAAGATGCTTATGACACACAAGTCAGGAAGATACACTGAAACTGTAATGTAAAATACATTTTATACGGAAGTTACTCAAAGCCTCCTCAAGAATTACCCCTTTGTAGCTTACCACCATTTGACCTGGTACTACCTGCCTAGTACATAAAAGTACACTCCTGTGACTGTGAATTCAGAATGAAGCCTTAAATGCATACTGGGAACATATTTTACCTGTCTAGGGATTAAGTTGTTCTTTCAGGTATTAATGTAAGTCACTATGCCGCCTACCTAGTGCTTAAAATTTCCTATTATTGATTTGGCATGGGGGAAACCTCAGTTGCTAAGACATGAAAAAAAAACACAGTTGTCCAAATTCTTGCTCTCAGTAAAATCCTTAGAAATACTGACAGAAGGAATTTCGAAAACCGGAATCATATAACGTAAGGAAACAGTTTCTGCCACAAGCATGTGCTGTTGCCTACTGGAATGAAACTAATATATCTAATTTAAGATAAATTCAATGTACTATTTAAATAAATACAGATGTAATATTTTTTTTTAACCAATTAGGTGTTCCCAGATTGATTTTACACCCCAGAATTGCTATTTAACTAGCTGAGGACACTGGAAATACTACCTTCCTAAATAAATAATCAAAGTACATGGGATGTATGTAGCATGTCCAGTCCATTTGCCATGATGCCACCCCCCCCCTATTCTCACACCCTCCCCACACACACTTTCTGGCAATTCTCAGCTTTTTAAATAAAAGCTGGGGGTTGCTGTGTAATTACATCAGATCTAGCAAGCTGGTGTATAATAAAGGCTGACTGAGTTAGCCTAGGTTCACACTTGTGTGGGTGGTTCCCATTGGTCTGCACTATTTCTTGCAGCTGCAACCACCTGCTCAGTAAAATTGGCAGTGCAATTAATGCTAATGGCATGCCACGTGCACTGGAAATTGCTCTCGCACTGGAAACCGCACTTTACTTGCCGTATCACTGCAGGCTGTGATTTCTTAAGTTTCGCAGGGACCTTTTCCTTGCATTTCAGGAGGCATGGCAGCCTATTTAGATGATCTAGCCTTGGTCTGCATTCACACTACAGCGTTTGGAATCGCGGGCAGATTTGCCATGAATCTGTTTGCGATTTGACAGCACTAATGTGTGAATGACAATTTGAGATGCCATTAATTTGATCGAAAGGTCATAGCAATATGCTGGACCACCATGGGATAGCTCAAAGGGGGTCTGCAGTTCTCCTTTCCCGTTTTCTAATTTTGCAGGTTGCCATTGGTTGCCGCAGTTTCCTTGGGCAGCAACAGACATGGGATTGGTAAGCTAAGGATAAGCAGCGGATTGTTCAAATTTGGCGGTGTAAAGCCCGTGTGGAAGGAGCCTATAAAAGGAGCTGGAACGGTGGTCTCATCAACCGCTTTGGACCAGACCGCTACACCCACCCTCCCTATCTTTAGCAAGTCATAATATTGTCCAAAGGGGGAGTCGTCATTTAGCATTGGCTGGATGGACACCGCTTAATTATATTTAGTAAATTTTAGCCAGGATGGCCTTAAATTAATTTAAATTTGAATATGTTCAAGTTAACCCCCCCCCCCCCATGGATGACACTGTGGCCATATAAATTGCCAAATGAATAAATATGTTTGATTTTATTAATAATGTGTTGTCTCTTTTATTACTAAATACCTTTGTGCTAGCCCATGACACTTGTGGGTCTGCTAGGATTGTCACGAGATAAAACGTGCTGCAATTGCCGCAATCCGCATCGCGGGAAGCATGTCACCCAAAAAAAGTTCTGGAGCTTCTTTTGGGCGACTTGCTTCCCGCGATGAGGATTGGCGCGATTGCAGCATATTTTATCGCGCGACAATCGTGGCAGAGCCTCACCGTGATTTGAGGTGTCATTCAAATGAATGGGTCCCCCCAAAATCCATACCTGACCCTTAACCGAGCATGCAGCCTGGCAGGCCAGGAAAGGGAGGGCATAAGCAAGCCCCCCCACACCATACCAGGCCACTTTCTCTCAACATGGAGAGGATTCATTAGGGTGCCCCCAAAGCACCTTGTCCCTGTGTTGATGGGGACAAGGGCCTCTTCCGAAAAACCCTGGCCGGTGGTTGTCGGGGTCTGCAGGCGGGAGGCTTATCAGAATCTGAAAGCCCCCTTTAACAAGGTGGCCCCCACATCCTGCTCCCCCTATGTGAATGGGTATCGGGTGCATTGTACCCCTATCCATTCACCCAAAAAAGTGTCAAAAAGTAAAAACCACAAGAGACAGTTTTTGACAATTCCTTCATTAAAAAATAAAAATCCATCTTTAATCACTCCACCTGATGGACCCATTCCATATGGACTGGAGGGGGGACTCTGTGCCATTTTTTTCATTTATTTTTTATCTATGTTGCCGGGAGTCGGCAAAACATTACAGCTGCAAGCAAGTTTATAACAAGTTTTTCAGGCGGTACAGCGCTAAAAATAGTGCCTAAATACCGCCTGAAAAACTCCTGCCCAGCCTTCTCAATGTGAAAGCCCAAAGGGCTATACCTCCCGCCCCAGTGTGAAAGGGGCCTTAATGAAATGTTTTTCATTTAGAAATGTCATTATTGCCGTGGCACTGTTTTACACATAGCACTGTGCCACTTTACAATCAGACTAAGGGGACTCCTCAGGCACCAAATTGTTTAATTAATTTTTCATTTTTATTGCGATCTGGTGCTCATTAAGCATTATTAACATCACTACTCCTTAAAAACTATTATTTAAAAAAAAAATTTGCATTGATACATGTCCCCTAGGGCAGTACCCGGGTCCCCTTACACTTTTTATGCCAATAACTTGCATAAGCCTTCAAAATTGTGACTTTTAATTTGTCATGTTCATGTCCCATAGACCTTAATAGGGTTTGCATGTTCACTAAAACGTTTTGCCTGGTGTTCTGGTGTACACCGAACCAGGGGGTGTTCAGCCCATCCCTACTGACAACTAGATAAGCTGAACTGCCAGTGGAAACATTTTAAATTTTTTTACCCAAGTTAAACTCTGGTACAAAATAATGTCTTTCATGTTACCATATATAGTGTAGTTTTTCCCATTTCTAATTCTGTGGTATGATCTCTTCAAAAGATATTGGGCCAGATTCAGAAAGAATTAGATTCCCGCAGAGTATCAGAGATACTCTACGCCGCCGTACTTTACCTGGCTCTAGGAGGAATTCAGAGAGATTTTGGCCCGTAAGGTACGGCGGCGTAGTGTATTTCTCCCGGCGGAATCAAAATACGCGAATAGGGGGCGTGAGGCATTTAAATTAAGCGCGTCCCCGTGGCGATCGAACTGCACATGCTCCGTTCAGAAATTTCCCGCCGTGCATTGCGCGAAATCACGTCGTTACGTCATTTTATTTTTGAGTAGCGTCGTTTACGGACATTCCTATTCCCGGAAGACTTACGCAAAAAAAAAAAAAAAAATTGAAAGTCGACGCGGGAACGAGGGCCATACTTAACATGGGCCGCGTAACGTTAGACCAGCTAAAAGCTGGTTTAACTTTACGTAGCGAAAAAATGACGTACGCGATTGCGAACGACGCTCGTAACTTTGTGGATCTCAGTAAAAAGCTCATTTGCATACCCCGACACTGAAAACGACGCAAACTCCATCCAGCGGCCGCAAAAAGATCGCAGCGTAGATCCGAAGGCGTATGAAGACGTAAGCCTGTCAGATCGAAGCCCAACGCCGCCGTATCATGGTTTGAGGATTCAAACTAGTGATACGGCGCGCGAAATTTGAAATTACTCCTGTCTAACACCAGTTAGACAGGCGTAATCACTCTGTGAATCTGGGCCATTGTTTTTATAAACTCATCTTACTTTCAATGTTCTCTGGCAATTGAATCAACCTCTTAAGTCCCATAAAAGATCCAGTGGTCCTCTGGAATAACTAAACACTCAATACACTTCAAGCATACTTACAATATCAGAACACTTGGTCTAAACATGATTTCAGAATGTTCCAGAAATGCAATATACAAAGCTGAATTTGATAGTTCTAGTCTGATGCTATAATTTTTTTCCTACTGAGATAACACATCATATTAATTCTGGCACAACAGCAAAAACAGCCCTCCTTAACAGGCACTCACAATTAAATGTGTTAATTGGTTGTTGATTAATTGTGGTCCTATGTTTTTTTTTCACTCCTAGAGACCATACAATTTCTCAAACCTTGGATTCCCAAAACCTGATGGTTTAGACTAATAAATAATTAACATGTAGTGAGGGTAATTTCCATATTATGTAAATACTCCCTATACCTTATTTCTACTGTTATAAAAGTTAAAGCGTTATTATGGGATGAGTTCACCTTATAGTAGGGGCAGACAGCTTTACTAAGTGTCTGCAGAAGGCTGAAATAGCACCTGCGATCTGGCGCTCATGAGTGCAATGTTCTGCAGGTTCCCCAGAAAAATAAAATAAATAAATACAATATTTTTTTACAAAGGTGAATGTATCCTTAACCACTTCAGCCCCGGAAAGAATTTACCCCCCACTTTTTGCGATGTGGCACTGCAACACTTTAACTGACAATTGCGCGGTCGTGCGACGTTGCACCCAAACAAAATTGATGTCCTTTTTTTACACAAAATAGAGCTTTCTTTTGGTGGTATTTGATCATCTCTGCAGTCTTTATTTTTTGTGCTATATACAAAATATATATTGATTGGTCTGCGCAAAAGTAATGCGTCTACATAATAGGGGAGAGATTTATGGCATTTTTTTTTCCTTCAATCGTTTTTATTAAAATGGTATATTTATTCATATTTTTTTATACTAGTAATGGAGGTGAACTGCAATTTTTATCGTGACTGCGACATTATGGTGGATACATTGGACACTTTTGACACTATTTTGGGACCATTGTCATTTATACAACGATCAGTGCTATAAAAATGCACTGATTACTGTGTAAATGACACCAGCAGGGAAGGGGTTAAACACTAGGGGGTGATCAAGGGATTACGTGTGTCCTAGGGAGTGATTCTAACTGTGGGGGGGTTGGTCTCACTAGAACATGACAGATATCACTGCTCCCAATGACAGGGAGCAGTAGATCACTATCATGTTGCTAGGCAGAACAGGGACATGCCTTGTTTACATCTCCCCATTCTGCAGCTCCGTGACATGATCGCTGGACACCGGCGGACATCGAGTCCGTGGGTCCTACGGTCACGGAGTAAGCAGCAGTGGCGCACGTGCCCACTAAGCCACAATTTAAAGGGGACTTATCTGTACGCCCATTTGCGTAGCCGTGCCATTGTGCCGACGTATATCGATGTGCCCTGGTTGGCAAGCGGTTAAAAACGTATGCTTAAAGCCCAAATCAAAAATGTAATATAGTGCAGCTTGCTAGTTCTCTATGTAACACAAATATAACAACACACTGAATGTTATGAAGATAAAAAGTGAAAGCTGTAGAACTATGTGTTGGTGCTCTCCTGTTTTAAATGGTCTGCAAGTATAACCAACTCTCCAGTTGGAGAGTGCTTAAGATAAGAAATGTAGTAAAAACATATCAAAATCCACTTTATTAAAAAAAAAAATAGTCTAAATAAATCACTGCATGGAGGGGGTTCGCTGCCTCAATGGTGGGTTGGGAGACCTGAACACTGAAAAAAAAGAAGGGAGGGGGGGAGAAGCGCCCAAACCGCCTATGGTGCAATAATTTTTATTAGATATGAGCAATGGTAAAAACACAAGTGATGCATTTACAAGGTATCCAGTGAGACGGGAATGTAAGTAATGCTCAAGGGAGCCAGGTCTGCCCAGCGGCTGGCGTGTATCAAACTCCTCCACGGATGGAAGTGCAGGGAGCTGGGAGGACACTGGAGGAATCTCTCAATGACAGGAGCTGTCAGAGTACTGTCCAGTCTGGAGTCAAACTGGCCAATCGGAATACATTTCAGAGGCAGGACCATGCCTCCTTCATCCGCCTGAAGAGAGATTCCTCCAGCATCTTCCCAGCTCCCTGCATTTCCATTCCCAAAGGAGTTTGACACATGGCAGCCACTGGGCAGACCCAGATAGTTTGAGCTGACACTCAGCATTACTTACATGCCTGTCTCATTGGATACCTTGTGAGTGCATCACTTGTATTTTTTTATTATTATTATTATCTAATAATTGTATTATTATCTAAAAATGCATCAAAGGCGGATTAAGAGCTTCTCTTCTAGCCCCCCCCCCCCCCATCCCTCTTCTTGTCTTTTCATTGTATTTCTCTTCAGCTGTTAAATCTACAGTGAATTTATATACGTCAAAGCATATTTTTTTGTAAAGGATTTTTTCTTGTCTAATAGATACAACAGGAAGCAAGAGAAAATAGGACTGATTTATTAAATAAGTTGAGAACCTTCACACAGTAAATGGCACACACGACTGGATAAATGGCACACACGACTGGATAAATGGCACACACGAGTACATACTGTATAATACATAGTATACTAGGCCAAACAAGAGGGTAAATCCCCCCCTGCAAGAAAATAGAAAGCAATAAAAACCTGAAAGGTTCTACCCTTTCTCAAAACAAAATATAATGTTTTGGCATCAGATATGCGCTAGGATTAATGCACTCATAATATCTCCTGGTATATGCTACACTTTTAAGTATATCTTGCTGATTTATCCTTATTTTCAGTGAAGATTAATACTCTTCAGATGCCAAGGTTTCTTACTCTCACTTAACAATATGTTTGTGTAATATGGTATACAACCTCACTTTTTCTGTTAGTCAGCAATGTTTAAATTAAAATCCATTAAGCATAAGCTGTCATGAGTCATAATATATGCCTACAGATCATATACATACCCTGTAATTTGCTTTTATAAACAATATTGCATAACTCATTCACGAACAGCAAATATCTCTAAGAGACCAGTATATTTTTAACCATTATTGTGATGGAAACAAATTAGTACACGTTTTTTTTCAGTCCTTGAATACTAGAGGACAATGGTTCATGTATTAGGTTAATTAATAAAATTAATAAATATGGTTGTTGGTTTCAAAGATACAAAATTGTACCCAAAATAACTGGCACAATAAATATGGCTTTTAAATAAATATTTATTTTGTGCCATCAATGAAATATAAAAAAAAACACGGTTGTCATGGGGATAAAAGGGTTTCAACTAAATCAACGGGAAGTTAGTGGTCTACCCATCGTTTCCATAAACATGGGCAGAACTGTACCTTCCTGTTGATTTTGTTGAAACCCCTTTATCCCCATGATGTGTTGACTCACATTTCTAAATTGATTCCTATCTTAAGCAATTTCAGTTTACATCACCCCCTGTGATCCCTCCCCCTTTTCATTCTTCCCTATTCCTAAACACCCCCTCCTCCTCCTCCTACACTTTCTGACTTCCCTTTTTTTTCATTGTTCCTTATCATATGCAGGTCCCCCTATTTTAGATGACTTGTATCTATAAATATCAACTTCAGTGGGATTAATATTGTACCCTACAGCGGTATCCCTAAAATTACCTCCTACTTTTCTGACTTCAGTACTTCCCTACTTAATGTATCTCACACATATTTTTACTTAACCATTTCTAACTACCTCCTGGTCTTTTATGCATTATTCTTCCTTACATTGTGTTAATATTGTTCTTTGCGTCAGATTGCATGATATAAAAGAACATTTGCACTACTGACTGGCTTTATTATTGTACCTATTTCTCACATGTATATTGCCTTTTGTCTTTTCTGTGACAGAGATGTTATTCTGTACTATCTCTGTAATTTTGTTTTCCTTCTTAACAAAATCTATGAACAAGAAATATAAAAACCACACGACCTATGAAAAACTGGTTAAAGATTATTTTGGGCAATATGAAGATTTTTTGTTTATTGAAGTTGTATGTTTGCCACATAAAATCAAGGTTGGTAATAACACTTTACTAAAAATGGAGCATGCAAAATCTGGTGCAACTCTGCATAGAAACCAATCAGTTTCTAGGTTTTATTTCCAAAGCTTAATCGAACAAGCTGAAGTTACAAGCTGATTGGCTACCATGCATAACTGCACCAGATTATGAGTGCATTTTTTTTAGTAAAATTCCGCATACAAAAGGATTGAGAATAAATCTCAAAGAAAAACAGACTTTGCAGGCACATCATGAGGCAGTGGTAATAAAAAAAAAAAAAAACAAGGTCTTTATTACAAAATGATTAAAAAGCATATAACATTTAGACAACACCCTATTGTTTGACAAGGTCAACAGATACCCAATACAACAAGCATGAAGGTTAGATCCTTAGGTATATGAAAAGAGAAATTTGTAGATGTATGAGTATGGATAATTTGATCTGTATAGAGAAATATGATCCAACAAATCTTTCGCGCTTGCTTTGTCAACATGTTTCGCAATTTAGTAGCTTCCTCAGGACATACTGAGTAAGTGCTGATGGGCCTTGGATCAAAGTATCAGGGGACACCACACATCACAGATTATAACAATCCTTTTGGGGACCAAGTGTAAATGTTTGACAGCGGTCAATATATATATATATATATATATATATATATATATATATATATATATATATATATATATATATATATATATAAAACCCCTCTTCAAGAAGTAGACAGAGACGCATAATATACAGCGTCCACAGAAACTACGATCACAGGTGATTGTGAACTGTTTAAAGGCATGAAAAAAGGGGAAGAAAAAGGATCAACACAATTCAGCCAGTCATCAAAGGTAGGCATCAAAAATACAAAAATATAGTGTGTCTCTCTAGAGCACAGGTGTCAAACACAAGGCGCACAGGCCGAATTCGGCCCTCTAGACCATTTCATGTGGCAATTGCACCTCTCATGCAGCTGGAGAGCTCCAGTCCTCCTCCAGACCCTTACTTTCTGCTTTTAAGCAATGCATCCAGCTTCTTCCCAGCAGCAGCATAAGGAAAGGGGGTACACTGTGTTGTAAGGGAGAGTGGGGGACTCGACTTCTGATGGTGGGGTGGCTCTTGACATCTAATGTAAAGAGAAGGGATGTGCTGAACATCTAATCTTACTGACATCTCCATACATATATATCTACACATCCACATATTATACATAAAAATAGGCAAATATATGTGAGGCTGCGTACACATGATCAAATCTGTCTGCTGGAAACGGTCTGCTAGATCATCTCTGCAGTCTTTATTTTTTGTGCTATATACAAAATATATATTGATTGGTCTGCGCAAAAGTAATGCGTCTACATAATAGGGGAGAGATTTATGGCATTTTTTTTTCTTCAATCGTTTTTATTAAAATGGTATATTTATTCATATTTTTTTATACTAGTAATGGAGGTGAACTGCAATTTTTATCGTGACTGCGACATTATGGTGGATACATCGGACACTTTTGACACTATTTTGGGACCATTGTCATTTATACAACGATCAGTGCTATAAAAATGCACTGATTACTGTGTAAATGACACCAGCAGGGAAGGGGTTAAACACTAGGGGGTGATCAAGGGATTACGTGTGTCCTAGGGAGTGATTCTAACTGTGGGGGGGTTGGTCTCACTAGAACATGACAGATATCACTGCTCCCAATGACAGGGAGCAGTAGATCACTATCATGTTGCTAGGCAGAACAGGGAAATGCCTTGTTTACATCTCCCCATTCTGCAGCTCCGTGACATGATCGCTGGACACCGGCGGACATCGAGTCCGTGGGTCCTACGGTCACGGAGTAAGCAGCAGTGGCGCACGTGCCCACTAAGCCGCAATTTAAAGGGGACTTATCTGTACGCCCATTTGCGTAGCCGTGCCATTGTGCCGATGTATATCGATGTGCCCTGGTTGGCAAGTGGTTAAAAACGTATGCTTAAAGCCCAAATCAAAAATGTAATATAGTGCAGCTTGCTAGTTCTCTATGTAACACAAATATAACAACACACTGAATGTTATGAAGATAAAAAGTGAAAGCTGTAGAACTATGTGTTGGTGCTCTCCTGTTTTAAATGGTCTGCAAGTATAACCAACTCTCCAGTTGGAGAGTGCTTAAGATAAGAAATGTAGTAAAAACATATCAAAATCCACTTTATTAAAAAAAAAAAATAGTCTAAATAAATCACTGCATGGAGGGGGTTCGCTGCCTCAATGGTGGGTTGGGAGACCTGAACACTGAAAAAAAGAAGGGAGGGGGGGAGAAGCGCCCAAACCGCCTATGGTGCAATAATTTTTATTAGATATGAGCAATGGTAAAAACACAAGTGATGCATTTACAAGGTATCCAGTGAGACGGGAATGTAAGTAATGCTCAAGGGAGCCAGGTCTGCCCAGCGGCTGGCGTGTATCAAACTCCTCCACGGATGGAAGTGCAGGGAGCTGGGAGGACACTGGAGGAATCTCTCAATGACAGGAGCTGTCAGAGTACTGTCCAGTCTGGAGTCAAACTGGCCAATCGGAATACATTTCAGAGGCAGGGCCATGCCTCCTTCATCCGCCTGAAGAGAGATTCCTCCAGCATTTTCCCAGCTCCCTGCATTTCCATTCCCAAAGGAGTTTGACACATGGCAGCCACTGGGCAGACCCAGATAGTTTGAGCTGACACTCAGCATTACTTACATGCCTGTCTCATTGGATACCTTGTGAGTGCATCACTTGTATTTTTTTATTATTATTATCTAATAATTTTATTATTATCTAAAAATGCATCAAAGGCGGATTAAGAGCTTCTCTTCTAGCCCCCCCCCCCCATCCCTCTTCTTGTCTTTTCATTGTATTTCTCTTCAGCTGTTAAATCTACAGTGAATTTATATACGTCAAAGCATATCTTTTTGTAAAGGATTTTTTCTTGTCTAATAGATACAACAGGAAGCAAGAGAAAATAGGACTGATTTATTAAATAAGTTGAGAACCTTCACACAGTAAATGGCACACACGACTGGATAAATGGCACACACGACTGGATAAATGGCACACACGAGTACATACTGTATAATACATAGTATACTAGGCCAAACAAGAGGGTAAATCCCCCCCCCGCAAGAAAATAGAAAGCAATAAAAACCTGAAAGGTTCTACCCTTTCTCAAAACAAAATATAATGTTTTGGCATCAGATATGCGCTAGGATTAATGCACTCATAATATCTCCTGGTATATGCTACACTTTTAAGTATATCTTGCTGATTTATCCTTATTTTCAGTGAAGATTAATACTCTTCAGATGCCAAGGTTTCTTACTCTCACTTAACAATATGTTTGTGTAATATGGTATACAACCTCACTTTTTCTGTTAGTCAGCAATGTTTAAATTAAAATCCATTAAGCATAAGCTGTCATGAGTCATAATATATGCCTACAGATCATATACATACCCTGTAATTTGCTTTTATAAACAAAATTGCATAACTCATTCACGAACAGCAAATATCTCTAAGAGACCAGTATATTTTTAACCATTATTGTGATGGAAACAAATTAGTACACGTTTTTTTTTCAGTCCTTGAATACTAGAGGACAATGGTTCATGTATTAGGTTAATTAATAAAATTAATAAATATGGTTGTTGGTTTCAAAGATACAAAATTGTACCCAAAATAACTGGCACAATAAATATGGCTTTTAAATAAATATTTATTTTGTGCCATCAATGAAATATAAAAAAAAACACGGTTGTCATGGGGATAAAAGGGTTTCAACTAAATCAACGGGAAGGTAGTGGTCTACCCATCGTTTCCATAAACATGGGTAGAACTGTACCTTCCTGTTGATTTTGTTGAAACCCCTTTATCCCCATGATGTGTTGACTCACATTTCTAGATTGATTCCTATCTTAAGCAATTTCAGTTTACATCACCCCCTGTGATCCCTCCCCCTTTTCATTCTTCCCTATTCCTAAACACCCCCTCCTCCTCCTCCTACACTTTCTGACTTCCCTTTTTTTTCATTGTTCCTTATCATATGCAGGTCCCCCTATTTTAGATGACTTGTATCTATAAATATCAACTTCAGTGGGATTAATATTGTACCCTACAGCGGTATCCCTAAAATTACCTCCTACTTTTCTGACTTCAGTACTTCCCTACTTAATGTATCTCACACATATTTTTACTTGACCATTTCTAACTACCTCCTGGTCTTTTATGCATTATTCTTCCTTACATTGTGTTAATATTGTTCTTTGCGTCAGATTGCATGATATAAAAGAACATTTGCACTACTGACTGGCTTTATTATTGTACCTATTTCTCACATGTATATTGCCTTTTGTCTTTTCTGTGACAGAGATGTTATTCTGTACTATCTCTGTAATTTTGTTTTCCTTCTTAACAAAATCTATGAACAAGAAATATAAAAACCACACGACCTATGAAAAACTGGTTAAAGATTATTTTGGGCAATATGAAGATTTTTTGTTTATTGAAGTTGTATGTTTGCCACATAAAATCAAGGTTGGTAATAACACTTTACTAAAAATGGAGCATGCAAAATCTGGTGCAACTCTGCATAGAAACCAATCAGTTTCTAGGTTTTATTTCCAAAGCTTAATCGAACAAGCTGAAGTTACAAGCTGATTGGCTACCATGCATAACTGCACCAGATTATGAGTGCATTTTTTTTAGTAAATTTCCGCATACAAAAGGATTGAGAATAAATCTCAAAGAAAAACAGACTTTGCAGGCACATCATGAGGCAGTGGTAATAATAAAAAAAAAAAAACAAGGTCTTTATTACAAAATGATTAAAAAGCATATAACATTTAGACAACACCCTATTGTTTGACAAGGTCAACAGATACCCAATACAACAAGCATGAAGGTTAGATCCTTAGGTATATGAAAAGAGAAATTTGTAGATCTGTATAGAGAAATATGATCCAACAAATCTTTCGCGCTTGCTTTGTCAACATGTTTCGCAATTTAGTAGCTTCCTCAGGACATACTGAGTAAGTGCTGATGGGCCTTGGATCAAAGTATCAGGGGACACCACACATCACAGATTATAACAATCCTTTTGGGGACCAAGTGTAAATGTTTGACAGCGGTCAATATATATATATATATATATATATATATATATATATATATATATATATATATATATATATATATATATATATAAAACCCCTCTTCAAGAAGTAGACAGAGACGCATAATATACAGCGTCCACAGAAACTACGATCACAGGTGATTGTGAACTGTTTAAAGGCATGAAAAAAGGGGAAGAAAAGGGATCAACACAATTCAGCCAGTCATCAAAGGTAGGCATCAAAAATATAGGGCCAGATTCACGAACACTTGCGCTGGAGTATTTGGATATGCGCCGCGTAACTGTGCTGATGCGCCGACGTTTCTATGTGCCCGTACCCACCAAACTAGATGCGCCCAATAACGGCTCATTTGCGACCGGCGGAACGTTCCGACGCCAGAGTATCGTCAGCGTTTATTTTCGCTGGGCGCATCAGTCGCGCCCATTGATTTCCCCTGCAAATATGCAAATGAGGGATTTTTCACAATTCACGAACGGATTAGCACCATACGCTGGCTACATGCGCCGCGCGTATCTGATCCGTCCGGCGCAAAGTTATTTCTACAAAAGGCTGCTTTATCTTTACTCCAGACGGTCACAGGTCAGCAGGAGAGCAGCTACAGCAGCGTTACCGACGATAGGAGCTAGCTGAGCACCCCCACTTGCAAGGACAACACCTCTGTGTGCCAACATGCCAGGGGCACTCGTGGTCCTAGAACTACTGATGGGTCCCCTGGAACCAAGAAGGCGGGCACGTGAGAGGATATACCGCACACGTATGAACCTCTTTGGCATGGGGGATGAGGAGGTGTATCGCCTATTCAGATTCAGCCCAGATGCAATACTTGAACTAACCACAACCCTGCAGGATGACATCACCAGCCCAACACACCGATCACAAGCAGTGCAGCCACTGGTGAAGGTCCTGGCAACACTCCATTTCCTTGCCAGTGGATCATTCCAGCGTACAAGTGGAGTGGTGGCTGGGATGTCACAATCCTCCATAAGCAGATGTGTGCACCAGGTTGTCCCTGCAATCCTCAGACGCATGTCCAACCAGTTCATCAGACCCACCACTGAGGAGCTACGGCAGAAGGCAATGACAGATTTCTACAACATTGCCAGATTCCCACGCACTGTGGGGGCCATTGATTGCACACATGTGGCCCTACAGCCCCCCAGTGCCACAGAGCACATATACCGCAATCGGAAGCATTGGCATTCCATCAACGTACAGGTGATAGCCGATGCCCAACGCCTCATATGGCACGTCCGTGCCAAACACCCCGGGTCCAGCCATGACAGTTTCATATACCGTCAGAGCCCCATCCCAGCAGAATTTAACCAGAACATGTATGGGGACAGCTGGCTGGTTGGTGAGTGACAAGGGAGTCAGGCATGACTATCCCCTCCCGTGATGCACAACAGAAATCGCACATGCATGACTAACATTATCCTGTCTTTTACCTTACAGGTGACTCTGCATATGCATTGGGACCCCATCTAATGACTCCTTTCCGGAACCCCCAAACCAGAGGAGAGAGAAAATACAATGAAGCACACATCAAAACCCGTGCAGTGGTTGAGCAAACATTTGGGCTCCTGAAGTCCCGTTTCCGATGCTTGGATAAGTCTGGGGGGGCCCTATTGTATTCCCCTACCTTTGTGTGTCAGATCATCGGTGCATGTTGCATACTACATAACTTTGCTATGAAAAAAGGCCTGCATATTGACATACGTGATGACCTGACCCCCGACCCACACAGTCCCCACCTGCCAGAGGACACCCAGTCTGCTGATGGAAGAGCAGTCAGGAGGGTCCTCGCCGTAGGCATCTTTGGACACTAAACCAAAACATTAATCACACAGACAATGCACGCGTGTACACCACTGATGTCCCTAGATCACACACACAACATGCACATCGCATTGGATTAGCCCAAGTCCAGCATGTAGGAGTTGGGAGCAGTAACGCCAGCGTCAAGGCCCCAATGATGTCACTGTCCATTCACACACCTTTCACACATCATTCATTCAGCCGTGGGGTTCACTTCACCACCACGGCCGAGGGTGACACCCCTTACTTTCAGGAGTGCCACCCTCTCACATTCACACACCATTCACACTGTCCCCTGAACTCCTGACCGTGTGCAGTACAAAAATAAATTATAAATATCATATCCTGATCATTAAACGAAAAAAAATCGCATAACCTGAGAAAAATAATAAATAAACTCATGACCTGAGTATGTGAAAAACAATAATATAAACCAAGAAAAAAAACAAGGCCTCATCGGGGATGCCGGGGGCTTCTTCTGGGGGCCCCTCTCTGGCTCCGCAGCTGCCTGGATGGAGTGGGTGGGGGTGGGGGGGCATCTGGAGGTGGCTGCTCCCCAGGTGGGCCACTCCTGGCAGGTGTGGCCTGCGTGCCCTCCAAGGCCCTGGCTATCCGTCCAAGGTAATTGTTCGTCTGGGCCTGCATCCGGAGCTGACGGGTCACCTGGTAATGCTGGGCCCGCCGACTCAGCCTCCCCTGCTCCCGGATGGCAGCACTGTTCCCATGGATGGCAGCAGTGTTGGCCTGGACGGCTGCAGTAAGGTGCTGGATATCCCCCTGCACCTCCCCCAAAGTGGTGACCACTGCAGCGCAATTAGAGCTGACATCCTGCACTGCGTTGCTGAGGTTGGCAACGGAGCCCAGGCTGTCAGCCACTTTCTCCAAGTGCACCGCTATGGCCCCCATCTGTTCCGTCTGCCTGGCGTGATCCCTCGCCAACTGGTCCTGGACACCATCAGACACCCCCCTGGTCTTCTGGGTCGCCTTCCTGGGGCCAGAAGATGGATGTCCTCGGGTGGAAGGTGTCGCCCTTGAGGGGCTTCCAAGGATGGGGGAGGGGACGACAGACGGGCCAGGAGAAGGGGAGGAGACAGACAAAACCAAAGAAAAGTCCTGCTCTGCCACAGCAGGATCCTCCACAACCACCTCGGCAGGTGTGGTGTGGCCACTCTCCTCCTCCACAACCTCTTCACCACCCAGTGGCTCGGGCACATGATGGCGTGGGGGGGATGGGGTGGAATGCAGGCTGACAGATGATGGCCCAGCTCTGTCATCTGTGGATGACACAAAGCAGACACATGTTGGTGGTCCTACACACTTGGCACATGTCCCCCCCCCCCCAAATGCAAAACAACAAATAGGGGATTATAAAACACTTACCTGTCCTTGTGCCTTCCTCCACGGAGTCATAGCCTGCGACCCCCTCCACCTGCTCCCTCTCCAGGCAGCGAGCAACCACCTCCTCCTCTGCGGTCAGGGTGACAGGACATGGGGGACCACCACCTGTGCCCCTCTCATACCTCCTGATGGAGGCCACCTTGTCCCTCACCTTGCGCCGCAGGTCATTTATTTTCTTTTGTATGTCCCCAGCAGTCCGGGTGGAGTAGCCCAGGACATTGACCCTGGCAGCAATCGACTCCAGGATGCCCTGCTTCCTCTCCCGGCTGGTCTTCCGGCTTTTTTTGCCATGGAGAAATTCATTATCCGTCTCCATTGCCGAGATAATCACTGAGACCTCCTGGGAATTAAAGTTGAGGTTCCTCCTCTCTCTGGGGGTAGCGGGAGCAGCCATTACAGTGCAAAAGTATCTTCCCTGGGGTGGGGGGAAACGGAACTACTTTTGCGCCGGAATGGCGTTTCCGCCAGCGCTTTTAAGCGCCCAGCGGAACGCATTGCGCTGACGTTTCCCAGGAAGTGGTGCCGACGGAAGTTGTGAGCATGCGCACAAGGGGGCGAGTGGAGCCGCACTCACTGCGCATGCTCCGTGGATGATGCGCTGAACGTAAGCCTCTGCGCTGGGCTCCGCCCATCATTTACATATGATCACACCCACTTCCACTTGCGTCGGGTTACGCCAGCGGATTATCGTTACTCTGGCGCAAGTTTACGCGCAACTGCTATGTGAATTACAGGACTTGCGCTGAAAGGGTCTTCAGAGTAACGTAAATGAGAAGCGTTACTCCAGAGGAAAGATACTCTCATCTACCTGAATCTGGCCCATAGTGTGTCTCTCTAGAGCACAGGTGTCAAACACAAGGCGCACAGGCCGAATTCGGCCCTCTAGACCATTTCATGTGGCAATTGCACCTCTCATGCAGCTGGAGAGCTCCAGTCCTCCTCCAGACCCTTACTTTCTGCTTTTAAGCAATGCATCCAGCTTCTTCCCAGCAGCAGCATAAGGAAAGGGGGTACACTGTGTTGTAAGGGAGAGTGGGGGACTCGACTTCTGATGGTGGGGTGGCTCTTGACATCTAATGTAAAGAGAAGGGATGTGCTGAACATCTAATCTTACTGACATCTCCATACATATATATCTACATCTACATATATTATACATAAAAATAGGCAAATATATGTGAGGCCGCGTACACACGATCAAATCTGTCTGCTGGAAATGGTCTGCTAGACCGTCCCAGCAGACAGATTCGATCGTGTGTACGGGCGAGCCGACGGATTTGGCCACCCGACAGATTTCAAAGCATGCTTTGAAATCTATCGGGTGGGAACCCGTCCGCCCGACAGGTCTGCTGGTTAGTACACTTACCAGCAGACATGTCGTCTCGCACCGGCGCCGAATGGATTCGGCGCATGCGCGGAAGTGTTTTACTTCCTGGTGCGGTGACGTGGCGGCGTCAACGTCACCGACACGTCACCGACACGTCAGCGCGCCGTCTGCTGGTGGGGATTTTGGTTTGCTCGTGTGTACACGCGAGCAAACCAAAATCCAAAGAGACAGATTTGTTCAAATCGGTCGGACAGACCGTTTTGAACAAATCTATTGCCTCGTGTGTACGAGGCCTGAATGTGCTACCCAATATTAAGGATTCAGCCGATTGAAGTGCACACTGAAAGGAAGCACACTGTAATGGCTCACATACAACAGTGCTCTCAATCATTTGCTAGCAAAATAGTTAGAACAAAAACCTGATAGATATTCCTCTGGATATATATCAATTTAGAGATTTTGACAAGTAGCATATCTCACTGTCTAGATCCAGGGAGAGAGCAAATTACCGTCTGTTTCTTTATTAAATGCACAAGCTTTGGAGGTAAAAAAAATGTGCATTTTTTTATTATTTTTACAGGAGCCTGCAAAGCATTCAAAAATTGGCTACATAGTTTTCGTTTTAACTGGAGTGCAGCTTGTGATATTAATTTTATTTTTTTTGTTGGATGATTTACTAAAACTGTTGCATACAGAATTTGGTGCAGCTCTGCATAGCAGCCAATCAGTGTCTAGGTTTTACTGTCAAAGCTTAATTGAACAAGCTGTCATTAGAAGTTGATTGGTTATTATGTACAGCTACACTAGATTCTATGTGCATCAGTTTTAGTAAATCTCCCCCAGTGTTTATATCAAAGTTTCATTTTGATCTTATTTAGAATTTGCAGCTGGTGAGAATATTAGGAAAAAGGGTGGAAACTAGTATTTATACAGATATTATCTTGCATCATTCAGATATTATTCCTTTATTCCTCTATTCATCATTTAGATATTAACACTTACATTCACTAATGATGGGTTTCACTTATTTGTAAAGAAACAACTCAGCAAAAAACGATTGTTTCAGTATATCTTTGACGTGGTAGCTAGCAGCCTGGCCCTTTTTTCCACTGTAATGTTTTTCCTATTGTCATATTAGGAAATGTTAACTAATTTTAATGATGTGGCACAATGAGTTCTGATATACTGATTTAACCAATATTGGCTGGCCTATGATGGCCCTTCGACCCCTTTCATACTGAGGCAATTTTCAGGCATTTTAGTGCTAGAAATAGAGCCTGAAAACAGCCTCCCATTCACTTCAATGTGTGCTTTTACACTCGGGTGGTGCGCTTGTGGGACTATAGGAAAAGTTCTGCAAGCAGCATCTTTGGGGTGGCTTGGGAGCACTATAAAAAGCACTCCCAAAACACCCTTGCCCATTGAAATGAATGGGCGGTGCTTCCCAGGGGCCGTAAAAGTGCTTTGAAAGTGTTGCAAAACAGGTATTCTGTGCACTTTGGTGGAGCACAGAATCTTTTGGAGTGAAGTCACATAATTAGGGAACCGTTATTGCACCATTACAAACACTGAATTTTATGTAACTTTCTATGATTATGAACTTTTTGGTCCCGTTCTATTTTATTTCACATGGTTTACAGCACTGGTGATTGGGATCGCTGCCCAGTAGGGCATTTTAATATTTATACATCTCTGTATTGATTCTAATATATTTAGCATGTCTATTGATGGCTTTATTTATTTTAAGGTGAATTGCAAATTTATATATTTTGGTCTTTTAATAGTACTGATGTTTATTTTTTGATGGTATCATGTTCAGTATCTAATTGCAATTATTCACTCATTCAAACAAATTCATTATTTATTTTAGATTATTAGGGTATTTTTTGCTGAATATTTTTTTTTATTATTATTCTTATTGGTGAACTATATCTAATTAAAGTATGACCTAGTCTGTGTTGTACATTACAGGTGACCTAAAGTTATTGTTTCTATGTCCTTCTGGATCATTATGAAGGTCATCCCATACACATGTCATGACCTATTTATTTCCAGTGGTGCATGGTAATGAAGCAAAAGCAAAGATTTTCATAAGTGACCATAGATGAATAAAATTTACCATTTAAACAGCAAATGACAAAAAAAAAACACAACTGTAAAAGGCAGTACCATAATACAAAGATGCCTAAGGCATTTGGTGATGTTCCAAAGTTAACATTCTGACAAATCAGGATAAGCAAGCATCTCTGAAAGTTGACCTGGGTACATACAGTAACTACAGTACATGTTATAATAGACACATGAACACCATGCTCTAGTGACAAGCCTACAAATACCAAATGAGTGTTACACAAAACTAGGTTTTGGAAAATTATATACAGGGCCGATCCTGAGCGGGTGCACTGGGTGCCTGGCACCCAGGCGCCCAGAGGGGGGAGGCGCCGAAGTGTCAGAGTGCTTCCTCCCTCCTCCTCTCCTTGAACTGTGCCAAAGAGTCACTCGCGCGTGCGGTGCAGTCCGCGAGCAGACACAAGCACAGTAGCACTGTTAGTGGCGGCGCCGGGAGTGCAAGGAGCCACGGCCGCCCGCTTACATGTTTTTTTTCTTGTTGCTTCAGTCCGAGCGAGCGCGTCAATCGTCTGGGTTGGAGGAAGTTGCGGACTACAGCTCCCAGAAGCCACAGCGGCGGCCGGCATGTCAGCTGACTTCACTGACGTGACGGCCGCCGCTGTGGATTCTGGGAGCTGTAGTCCGCAACTTCCTCCGACCCAGACGATTGACGTGCTCGCTCGGACTGAAGCCACAATAAAAAAACATGTAAGCGGGCGGCCGCGGCTCCTTGCACTCCCGGCGCCGCCACTAACAGTGCTTCTGTGCTTGTATTGTGACGGCTGCCGATGTGGCTTCTGGTAGTTGTGACTTCTGAGGGAGGCTCCCGGTGGGTGGTGTAAACAAGGAAGAGAAGTTGTGCTACAACTCCGGGCCTGTCAATGTTATTGACCCCACAGAAGCATCAAAACCACCCCCCCCCCCCCCCAGGACTGGAGGAGGCCATGCAACTTGGAAGCAGGAGGACCTGTCTTGCTGAGCTGGCAGCTGCCATTGGACCATGGCTGAGGTGAGAGATCCTGACCCCCACATGATCATTCTGCCCATTACCTGTGGGTCCTGCTGGGAGCTGCCCATTACCTGTGGGTCCTGCTGGGAGCTGCCCATTACCTGTGGGTCCTGCTGGGAGCTGCCCATTACCTGTGGGTCCTGCTGGGAGCTGGCCATTACCTGTGGGTGCTGCTGGGAGCTGCCCATTAACTGTGGGAGCTGCCCATTACCTGTGGGTCCTGCTGGAAGCTAGCCACAGCCTACAGGCCAGCAGGGCCCACTGGTCATGACCAGCTCCCAGCAGGACCCACAGGTCCGCTGCCAGCCCCCTGCAGGACACACAGATCACCAGCCAGCTCCCTGCAGAACCCACAGGTCCACGGCCAGCTCCCTGCAGAACCCACAGGTCCACGGCCAGCCCCCTTCAGGGTCCACAGATCCGCAGCCACCTCCCAGCAGGACCCACAGGCTGTAGGTCCTGCTGGGAACTGTCTGCGGACCTGTGGTTCCTGCGGGCCGCTGACCTGTGGTTCCTGCGGGCCGCTGACCTGTGGTTCCTGCTGGCCTCACCAGGTGACCCCAACCCTAGCGATGCCACTGCTTGTGTGTGTCTCGCACATCGCACAAGCTTTGGTCTAAAATTCCTGGCGGCACTGTAACAAAGTCCCGCCTCCTGTGAGATAGACGGAACACTGATCCAATGCAGTAAAATTTAATCAGTGTGATGTGTATCATAGAAGCCACAAGCTGGTCTAGGGGCGGGACTTTGTTACAGTGCCTGCCCGGGAGATTTAAATCCAAGCTGTGTGACAGCAGGAGATCGTCGCTGCTCTGTGTGATCGAGGAGCACTAAAAGGCTGCAATTGGTGTACACTGATGAGCTGGATTTGGTGGGAACTGGTAGGTTGCATTTGATGGGCGCTGATGGGGCTGTAATTGGTGGGCACTGGTAGGCTGCATTTGATGCATTGATTTCTTGTATCATTTCCGCAGTCTCTGACCATCTCTTGTATCATGCCCGCAGTCTCTGACCATCTCTTGTATCATGCCCGCAGTCTCTGACCATCTCTTGTATCATGCCTGCAGTCTCTGACCATCTATTGTATCATGCCTGCAGTCTCTGACCATCTCTTGTATCATGCCTGCAGTCTCTGACCATCTCTTGTATCATGCCTGCAGTCTCTGACCATGTCTTGTATCATGCCTGCAGTCTCTGACCATGTCTTGTATCATGCCTGCAGTCTCTGACCATGTCTTGTATCATGCCTGCAGTCTCTGACCATGTCTTGTATCATGCCTGCCGTCTCTGACCATGTCTTGTATCATGCCTGTAGTCTCTGACCATGTCTTGTTTCATGCCTGCAGTCTCTGACCATGTCTTGTTTCATGCCTGCAGTCTCTGACCATGTCTTGTTTCATGGCTGCAGTCTCTGACCATGTCTTGTATCATGCCTGCAGTCTCTGACCATGTCTTGGATCATGCCTGCAGTCTCTGACCATGTCTTGGATCGTGCCTGCAGTCTCTGACCATGTCTTGGATCATGCCTGCAGTCTCTGACCATGTCTTGGATCATGCCTGCAGTCTCTGACCATCTCTTGTATCATGCCTGCAGTCTCTGATTATCTCCTGTATCATGCCTACAGTCTCTGACCATCTCATAAGACCTCCTAACATAAGCCCTCTCTCTATCTATCAAAGAGACCCCCCCCCCCCAGGTCCCATTAGTGTACTGTTTTCTTGTAATTTGTTTATTGTTAAGAGGATCCCAGGATAATGAAGACTTCTTAAGGGAGCATCTCTGTGTCTGAGTCGTTGAAACATTTTGTAAATGGGAGGAGTTAGTAAGATGACTACGCCCATGTGGGGGGCGCCAGAAATATTTCTGCACCCAGGCGCCTGTGACCCTATGATCGGCCCTGATTATATAGCAAGAAATATTCTAAACTGGAACGTAGAGTTAATGTTCAATGCTTGGCTAGGAAGTCTATTATTTTAATGAACACAGTAAGCACTGGAGAGATCTCACTCACTGCTTAGAGATAAATTGAAGCTCTCTTACAAATAGTTACCAATCAGTACACGGTCTCTGAACATGAAGAAGAACGGGATGTTAAATTGGTAAATAGTAATAGTAGCAAGAAAGAGTAGCAGTCACAAGAATTACATCATTCATTCAACTGTTAAGAATTTAAAACATATCATGAAGATTATAGGGACTAGTTGATAAAACAGTTCAAAGCAATTTGAAGAACACAATCTGAAATTGACTTTTAAGTGCCCTAAAGTAAGCTTATCTGTGTTTAGATGTTAAACATTGTTTTAAACCATATCCATTTAAAGGGAAGATATAGTCTTTTTATTCTATTTCATTTCTCCATGCAAGACCATCTGGATGCTATACTGGACGCTATACTTCAATTATAAAGTGCAAGTACAGGTGTTTACAGTGCCAGTATATACCTGCAGCAGCCTCTAAACTGTGTCATTATGGCTAAACACTTGCTTACTATGACAGGCAAACCTTCACACTACCTGATGAGGCTGAAGCTTTCCTATACATTCAACACGGTTGTGTTCTACGTCACCGCGTTCTGGTCTGATCTGATTTTTGGTCCGATGGTGTGTACACACATCAGACCATCAGACCACTTCAGCCTGGTCCGATGAAAACGGTCCGTCGGACCAGTTTCATCAGACCAGTCTAATCGTGTGTACGTGGCCTAAGACAGCTCATGGCTTTACACTTTTGAGCAAAAATGAAACAATTTTGACCAACCACTTTGTCTGTCTACAGTAAGAAAAAAAATGTAAACTTCTCATCGTGATGTTAACTTACATTTAAAGCCAAAACTTTTGATATTGGCCCCATATGAGCACTGTTAGAACCCTTGTGGGTTCATAACTTTATCCAGAACTAAGAAAAACATTAAAACAATAACTCAGAATATTCACCGACATGAAATACACAATTTTTTTAACCGATTGACTATATCCAAGCAAAATATTACTTCTTGATGGAACTGGCCTTGAAACAACATTGTGAAATAATAACTTTTACACGTTGTGCGAGGTACACAAAGGTGAGGACACTTTTTGTCACCAATGGTATTATGTGATTACTGCCAAAATGATTATTACAAAAATTAAAATAATTAAACTTTTTTATTATTATAATTAAACACAAAATTAAAAGTTTTTAATTACAAGGCAACCAAAGATTTTTCAGCTCATTGTAGACTGGTATAATCATACTAATGAAAATATTTCTGATTTGTGTTTACTGATTATTGTAATCATCAATATTTAAATTAAGACAAATAAATAAACTTCGCTATGTGATTAATGTTTCCTCCACAGTAAATACAAGCCATTTATTTTTCATATGATATGCTTTCACAGATTTTAATGCATTAATTCTTACTGTAATTAAATGAGAGTATTTGTCACAGAACACTAACTTTGAGTTTACCTTTTTTAAGAATGAACCAGCTCATGGTCACCAAATAATGCGGTGAGGCACAAGACTGGACAAATAGAAAAGACATATGTTATGTGGGTCAGCTCCAACATCAACATGTTGCTCTTCATTTTTTTGACTAACATGAACAAACTACCTAACCATTTTTTTATCCATTATTAAACATTATTATTTTAATCATTAATTTATTTTTTATTACGGTAAAATGCCAACAGACAATAATTATTAACATAGCATCAATTGGAACTGCATTTATAAAAATAAAATCCCAAAAGCTACCATCCATAACCTTACTTATTAAAGCTGACAGATTGTATATGCAGACAAATGTACATTTCTATTGCCATGGTCTGCCAAAGGCTAGTCAGTATTTACATCTGGGGATTTCCTGTTCTATAAAGTATGTAAACAAAAGTTTTTGTAAGATCAGTGTACTAAACTAGGTACAAGTGTGGCAACTATGGCCTGGCCTGGCATAAGCGCAAATAGTTTATTGTATGAACTTTAGATTACAGAGAACCGTAGCCATTGGCTATCCTGGGTAAGCTGTATTAGTTTCACAATGCATTTACAACTATAATCAATAGAGCGATGCAGGTGGGATATAGGCTTTTGTTATAACTATAGTTTTACAGTCCAATTCCAGGCAAAACATAGTTCTGTCACAGTTTTTGATAATGTGGGAATGTGATATAACTTCTGTCAGGTTTTAAATGTGCCAGGATACCCACTGTGGAAATTTTCCAGTCAAGTTTTGAAAGATATATTCTCCCATATACAGGTAATTTCTTGTAACTTCCTATTAGAGCTGACATTCGTCACCTTAACAGTAAGTAATGGGAAATCTACCTAGTAGGAAAACAGACAATGGTAACCTACCAACATAAGTTTCAAAAACCTTACACGTTTTACTATGAAATTGTCCTTAATAGCTGCCATTGTCCCTGTTGATGGCCCTCTCTTTATGTTTTACTCGACATAAGGACAAAGTCAAATAGACAGTGCACTTTGCAAAGTACATTTGCGCTCTGCAAATGCAGTTGCTCCAGGGCTTAGAAAATGAGCAGAAGCTATGCTGACTTCCCTTATACAATCTCGTGTAAGCAAAAATGTTGTATTTTTATTTTTATTGCACGTTATTGGGTGTTCTTTACAAAGCGAAGTGCTAACACATTTAATAAACTCTGGAGCAACTGCACTCACAGAGTGCAACTGCTATTTGCAAAGTCTTTTTGCCTTTAGTAAATCAACCACAGGTTAAGAAGAAATGTGCACAGATGCAGTATTAAAAAAAGTAACAGAGAGAAAACTGTCCACACTCTATTAAAAGCTCAAAAAAAGTTTGACTAAACCTGAGCTCATAAAAAGCATAATAGTGAATATTAAACATCATAATCATACACAAAATCCTTTTTTACTGCAAGAGAATCTAGGTCAAAAACACATACTGTATGTATACCATAACAATAAAATATAAGTAAATAAACAAACCAACAAGCAAATCAAAGACTAAATAGAAAATGTATATGACAAGAAGAGAACATGCCTAATACTGACTTCACAATCAGACATATATGCATATGAGGACGTGCAAAGGTCCATGTGATGACATGAACCAGGGACATGCAGTCAGGAAAGGCAGGTGAGGCATAGCTTTGAGGTCGTAGTTGAGGTCACAGAGACCAAATTTGGGTGGTAGGTAGTCTACCCCACCACTGATAAAAAAAAATTGGGGCCCCTACAACCTATGGTTCCGGAGATACGGGGCTCCTTGCGCAGCCGGTCAGAAGCTACATACAGAGCAGCCAGTTTAAATACAAGCTGACACAATCTGTGAGGATGAGCTCACAGTGCCTCTCCTCACTTCTTGTCAGAGGTACTGAGCTTAATGGACAGCTTGGAGTCTTGGACCAATGGTAAAGTACCATTAGCCCCAGCTGTCCAATAAAAATGATGCAGTGGAGGCACGCCTCTCACTGCAGTGTCATAGAAGAGGCATGTGTCTAAAAGACAAATGCTCTCTTCCAGCCCAGCCATCTTAACTATAAGGAAATAACAAAAGTTTATAGTTATAAGATTTACCCACAATCCCATGTTTTTCTCACACAGTTAAGATGGAGAATGAGAATATGCTGCTGTTGAAAAGGTGCTGTTATAAGCAAGCTAAATCATATATTATGATGCTATATATTATAAGATAATAATTAAGTATTTGTCTATTTACTGTGAAATTACTCGTTTGAAGATATAACTTCAAACTTCAGTATTTTGTCTGTTAAGCCACCTGCTTGAGCACAGTTTTTGAAAATATAGTAAATTACCTTAAAAACAATATATAAAAATTATTTGTATATTACTTATGGCAATTAACCCCTTGCCACCCAGGCCAATTCTAACACTTCTCTCCTACGTGTAATAATCATAATTTTTTTGCTAGAAAATTACTCAGAACCCCCAAACATTATATATATATATATATATATATATATTGTTTTAGCAGACAGAAATATGTTGTTATACTGTAAATGTCCTAACCACTTACCATGGGAGAAACACATGATAAACAGTGACAGTCTTGATCAATACAAGTGATGGACATATGCCTCCCTGGACATTCTTGTGAAGACATATTTCTATGTGTGGCAGGCCTTAGGTTCATTAACCCAAGACTCTTACTACAAGTGACAGGCTCAAGTAATTCAGATGATGGATGGATGTCTCCCTGGCAATTTTTGGGGAGTCATCTTTCCATGTTTGCAAAGTCTTAATATCATTGATTCAAGGCTCTTGCTACTAGTATCTAGTGATGATACTAAGCTTTTTAGCTATGATACCTATTTAAACGAATATCTTGTTTTCTATGATAATCATGATCATCAAGGTAAGGTTCTCACAATCAATCATACACCAGTTAGCATGTGATAGCAAATTTAAAGTGTAACTATCTAAAGACAAAACTTTTTTTACTTTGTTTTGGATAGAGTGGAGTGGTGGTATAATACATGTCAGTTTGTATTGCTGTCTGTGCCCCTGTTAGGAACACCCTTTCTAAAATTCTAAATTGTGGGTAGTCCTCAGAAAAGCAATAGAGGGGAAATCTTACAATGGGGACACTAGTTCTGGTGACAATTGTGATACACCCTTGCTTTGGAAAGATTTCCTTTCACTTCGTGCTTTGGCTAGGGGACAGAATGCGAAAGAAAAACTCTCCAATAGGACACAGATGGGAAAAAAAACTATCATGGGTTATAACCCTCTTTTACGCTATCCAAAATCATATAAGAAAGTTTTACCTTAAGTTACACTTTAATACATCACTTTACAGAAGATACAACTTAACCTGCTTTGGTGTCCTTTTATGAACCAGTGAAATCTATTCACTGCTTCATTCTCCGGCATTCACGGAGGAGATTTTTCTCCTCTGTGTGCCTGTTTATGAAGCGAAGAAGATCGCTTCACCCTAGGAGAAGTGAATTGATCTACCAGTGCTTCAAACCGTGGAGAACGGCCCCTGATACTGGAATCTCGTGAGACTTTACGAGATTACAGTACCAGAAATTCACTGAAACACGGGATGTCAGTTTATTGAGGAGTGATAAATTATCACCGCTCAGTACACTGACAGACGGCGTGGTTAATGTAATTAAAATAACGAGTCCCCCTACATAATATATATATATACACACACACACACACATTATATATACATGTATACACACACATATATATATATATATATATATATATATATATATATATATATATATATATATATATATATATATATATATATATATATATATAAAAATATATACATGTACACATTATATATGTATATATATACGTATACACATAAATATTACAGGGGGACATGGTTACAGTGTTGGGGGGTCTGAACGAGGTAGAAGGAAGTTAAAAATCTTCCTCCTTCTTCCTCAGAACCCCCAGGATTCCCTCTTCACTCCCTGAGTCTCCACCTCTGAAATGGTGAATCGGGGAGGGTGATTTCTGACTCAGATCGCCAGTGAAGCGCTCAGATCGCAGCTTCATAAACTGGCCGTTACTGTGTCAGTCTATGAGGATTCTCTGTGTGTGGAGATAATCGGCAGGAGAACAAGTTCAAATACTTCTCCCCCCGATTATCTCTGTTTCATAAACTGTTTATGCGCAGTGGTCAGTGGTGATCCTTGGGATCACCGCTGTTCACTGCTTCATAAACGGACACCTTTGGGTGTAAACTTGTTCTACCATTTAACATATTGTAAGAGCAAACTTTCTGCATGGTAGCCAATCAGCTTCCAACTTCAGCTGGTTCAATTAAGCTTTGACAATAAAACCTGGAAGCTGATTGGTTTATATGAAGAGCTGCACTATATTTTCCACTCCAGTTTTAGTAAATACACCCCTGTATCATAAAAAATGTAATGGGATGGAGGACATGATAGATAAAGTCTATTTAGAACAAGCAGACATATTAAAACACCATCAAACAGAATCATAATCTTAGAAACAGCTTAAAAAATCTGACCATTGCTGGGCAGTGACAGATATCTCTAACAAAATATTTTTTTATGCTGAAATGACTGTTTACAGGGTATAGAGACATAATAGTTAACTAATTCCTTTTAAAAACGATTGAGAATAGATAAAAAAAACAATCATATAATGTACCTGTAGTTTCTAGTTTAGTGTTTGCATGTTTCCTGCCTCTCTGCTTTACAGAGCCACAGCGCCAATACAGGGCAGTGATGGTTTGGAAAACGAAACAGATTGGTGCTGTGGGGTTTTAGACACACCTCCTTGAGGTGTGGGTATCAGGAAAAGGGAAGTGTGGAGATCAGAGAAGAATTACAGCAACTTGAGAGCAAAAACGAATAATAAGGACATGAAAACAGCACTGCATTAAGGTAAAGGAAGCTATTAAAATAAAAAAAGATCCTTTAATCAGCTAGAAATGGCCAAATTTGTGTTCCACCTTTTGCAGCATTGTAGTTTAAGCATGTATATAGTGAAAGCATTGTGGAACATCAAAGTGAAAATATTTTTCATCACACCAAAATATCTTTGAAAGTGATACAATGTTTGTGATGTACATGTATAAAAGCTGATTAGAAAAATAAAACAATAAACCGTCATTAAACACCTGAGCTACTAATGCAGGCATGCAATCTATTAATGCCCTGTTAAACATCAAGAAGAGACATGAACATAATAAGCAAAGAGTTATTGCAGAGTAAAGCTCTATCCCTTTGTTAAACAAGGCTTCTTTTTCCCACACTATACGCAGATAGTAACTCACTGGCTGTGTAAGTGCTGTGAAGTATACATAAATATAATATATGAAGTTATCGCTCCATGATACCAAATCATTATATCAACTACATTTTACCACATTGTGGATGACAAATGGGAACATTTCTTGGAAATGGAGTACGGGTTTCACTGACAGAATAAATGGCTCACATTAATTTATTTTGTATGGCCAAGCAAAATTATTGCATGTTATAAAACAGAGCAGTAAATGTGGACATCCAAGTGAATTCTGCCTTTACTGCTCTCAGCTTGTATTCCCTTCAACCAAAATGCTTATGTCACAGACATAGTAAGGGAACCAGTAATTTATATACATAATTGTGCAATAAGGGACAACTGTACTTTTAAAACAAATTCGATTTGTGATATATCTAGGGACAACAACTACCTGCCGAAATAGAACTGCCAACTTCTGCCATTTCTTTCCTTGTACTTGTGCAGTGCTGTCAACAAATGAGAAAGCCATTGCAAACATAGCTCTGTTTACATACAGCCTCTGCAGTCTGCAGTTTACAACTCAGAAAGCAACATGTAACAAGGATTGAGAAATGAGAGAGCGTCTGCTCCACATGCCTGTTTGATTCAAAGTGGCAAGAGCCATATATGATTATATATACACAGCATTGCACTTATGTTATCAAGAGAAGAATAAATCACAGGTGGATGATTTTCCCACCCCATGTTATTGCACACAGCCTACCTTAATAACAAGATTCTCATCCAGGGATCTAGATTCCTGTTGCTCTTGGTCAAGAGGATCGCTACAAACCAAACACTGTATATAGTTGCCTAAAGGCCATGCAAGTCCTTTTATAAATGCTTTCAAAATATAGGAACCTACGGTTGATTTAGTAAAACTGGAGAGTGCAAAATCTGGTGCAGCTCTGCATAGAAACCAATCATCAGCTTCCAGGTTTTAGACCCCTTTCAAACTAGAGCGTTTTTCAGGTGCTTTAGTGAAAAAAAAGCGCCTGTAAAGCACCTGAAAGAAGCCTCATCTGCAATCCCAATGTGAAAGCCTGAGTGCTTTCACACTGAGGTGCTGTGCTGGCAGGGCATCAAAAAAAAGTCCTTTCCATTGAGGTGCTTTTTTTTAACACCAAAGCGCCTGAAAAACATCCCAGTGTGTGTTAGTGGGGCTTTACCAGCGTTTTTCGGGTGCTGGCAGTGTGAAAGGGCTCTGAAAGCACTCAGGCTTCCACACTGGGATTGCAGATGAGGCTTCTTTCAGGCACTTTACAGGCGCCTTTTTTAACACCAAAGCGCCTGAAAAACACCCCAGTGTGAAAGGGGTCTTATTGTCAACGCTTAATTGAACAAGCTGAAGTTAGAAGCTGACTGGCTATCATGCACAGCTGCACCTGACTTTGCTCTTTTCAATTTTAGTAAATCAACCCCATAGTATGCAGTTGTTATACAGTATTTACACAGTTATTTGTTATCCCTGGATATGTTACTTAGCCAGATAATTAACAAAGTTAAGTATGATTAATGCCTATCAATCGCTCACAACCACTTAAGTTTTGATCCAGAAAAAGGCAACTCTTGTTAACTATGGCACACAAGAAGGAGAAAATCCTACTAGAAACTCAACTGGAATTTACAAAGTTACACTAATCTATCCTTTATCCTATACCTGTTATCAGCTATACATATTCAAAAATACAGCAATCAGGTCTGCAAGGTGAACTCTAAAGTATTTATTATAATGTGTAACTATTTTAAGAGGATAAATACTGTTTTAACATAAGAAAACATCCCAATGAAAACAAATGGTTTCAGAGACTTAGAGATGGTTCACACTGGGGCGACTCGTCAGGCGACTCAGCTGCCTGACAATTCGTGTCTCATTCTATTCAATAGAACCGCTCTAATAGGAGCGACGCAAGTCGCTCCGACTTAGAAAAAGGTTCTTGTATGACAGTGGGGCGACTCGGGGTGACTTGCATTGACTTTTATACAGAAGTCATTTTGTAAGTCGCCTCTGAAGTCGTCTTCAGGATGCCTTGCCGAGTTGCCCCCAAAGTCGTGCTGCCCCAGTGTGAACCGGCTCTTACAGTAATAATATAAAAATATTGAAGAATTTATCAGTATATCACAAGAAAAGATATTAAAATTCACACACACAAGGTACAGCTGGCAACATTTGAAGACAACATCAGCCTACTCAGAAAATGGATAGTTACCTTATCAACTCCAAAAGTCCCAGAGGAAGTGCATAGTGTTAACACCTGGTTTAACCTCAACTCCCCTGGTCCCAAAGATTTCACCACCAATCTTGGAACCATATATACCAAGCCTAAACAAAACAATGTTTCCATTTAACTATTACCTTATGTATAAACACACTAATGTAGGGAAAAGGGACACAGGCACCTCCTTTCATATCTTCCCCCCAGTCCCACCTCTTCCCTATAAATATCCCTTTTTACCAGCATAATCCACATTAGCTCTTCTCAACCCCAGATGACCTTATACTACAGTTACTAACATCATCTTTTCTCTCTTTTTTTTTTTTACAATAGCTAAATTGTAAAGAAAAGATAGCTAAAAACAGAACTAAGTAACTCTTTAAATATTCTAAGCCAACCCTAGGAAGATTTTCCTCATAAATTTCCAATGGAACTTACAGTAATATCAAAAGTGAACACATTTATGTTCGGTATGATTCTTTTTTTTAATGCAAATTTCATATAACAATAGCCTTTAGTTCCATGTTATACAATTGTTATACATGTATTGTATGCTCTGTATATGTAACACTTCCTTCAATAAAATTTATGAAACAAAAAAAAAAAAGAAAAGCATTTTGCTTGTATAAAGGAAAAAGCATCAAACTAATCTATAGATGTTTATGGTTAAACTTGAACTAAATCAGGAGCGACATAAAAGAAAGCCACAGGTATCAACTAGGTAACTGGATTTAAACACTGACCACCAAATTGCCTGGTAGTACTTCCTCAACGTTATTACTAGTACATCCTTACAGGATTTAACATTTATATGATATATCAATTATTTATAGTATATCATTAAACAAAAACAAACAAAGCACATTTTCCATAGATTCTAATGATACTTTTTACACAAGCAGGCAAACCTATTCCTGCTTTAAAGACCATCTCTGAGCAAATATTGCCCCCCCCCCTCAACACCAGACTGTGATCTTGGTATCAAAAGGAGGACCCTCCCACTCTCAATGAGGGGGTAGATACGGGTTGAGGAGGGTTAATGTTTAGTTGGGGTAGATCTCTGGTCAGAGATAGCTTTAATTTAAAACTGTGAGGGGAGAAAAAGGTGTTATAAAGGCATAGGAGCCAGTACAATACTAGATCACTTCAAAACAGGATACCACTAGGAGCCCCCCAAGTTTGACATATAAAGTACATCACATCCTACCAAATTTCCCACTATACAATGCTTCATGCCTCATCATTAGATTCAAAAGATGCTCCATTGCTTCATGAGTTTGGTCATCCAATATACTGATGTCTTATGTACTTAATGTACTTTTATATGGCTGATAATCCATGAGAAGCCTACTGCATATGCGCTTGCCCCACCATTGATGGCATTGACATGCTAAGAAAAAGCAACCATACACATATACTTTTTTTATACTTCTTCAGCTCAAAATAAACACAAGTGTCCATGATACCACGAGAGCAAATGCCTTGTTGATCATAATGAGAATATAACCAGTTACCTAGCAACCACTGAAATATTGAATATCACTCTTTTCCTACACTTTAGATAAGCAACAAGTAAAAAATGAAGCCAGTTCTGTACTAATACATAAAATACAACTTAAGATATTATGTATTCAGAGTTGAAAAAGAGGACCATAAACAAAAGCAATTACAAACTGTCAGCTAAAAAGGTCATCACAATTTGCGGCAGAGCTTCACACACTAAATGTATTCAAATTATCTCATACCATCTGGTTATTTAGAATTTCTCTTACCTTATTTTGTACTTGTGTTTGGCCCACCAAAATAAGAATATTAGATGAGATGATGGATAGACAAAAGTTAATCAGAATGATCGATCTCTCAGATTTGATGTATCTGTTAAAATAAATGAAAATAAATAAGATCAAAAATTATTTGAAGGAGACCTCAGTATCGATATTAGATAGCGTATTAACAAGATAATATATTATATGCTATTATATTATTATATATTACTGTAAATAATATGTTAAAAGGTATACAGGCATACCCCACTTTTAAGTACACAATAGGGTTTATTCATCAAAGCTAAAATGTGCAACAGGAAGCTCACTTCTGCGTAGAAACCAATGAGCTTCCAGGTTTTAATACCAATGTTTAATTGAACAAGCTGGGGTTAGACGCTCATTGGTTTCTATGCAGAAGTGAGCCTGATTTTGCACTTTCCAGCTTTAGTAAATAAACACCATTGTGTACATAAAAGTGGGGTATGCCTGTAATGATCTGCTCTCAAAGTGTATCTATCATTCTCAAAGTGCTAAAAGAAATACACTGAAAAATCCAATCGTTTCAAATGAACAAAAACATATTAATCTATTTTTAGGATTTCTGATTTCTAACTGTCTTTCCATACAGATATGTAGTCATTTAAAACCACTAACAGTGTTCACAAGTAAAAACTAAAGACAGATGTTGTACCCGTCTTTTCAAATTGGTAGAATATATTGCTGAAGATAAATACTGTATGTTGGAAACAAAAAACATTGCATTGGCAGTATGCAAGGTTGGATATGTCTAATTCTTACACCGATCAACTGTATTACTACCATCTTCTGTATAAATAGCATTTCTACAAGTAAAAATGGGTAAACATGATCACCATTTAGAACTGCATAGAACTAATTTACACAAAATGACATCAAACTTGAGACAAAACCAATTCCTAATGCATACTCATTTTCAAGCAGCTTGGATGGTGCATGCTGACAAATATGGCCTCAGTCATCTATTTATGTGGTCACTGGATGGTAGATTTCTGTGTACCATTCTATCTGGCTTTGTACATTAAAAGTTGAAAAGAAAACCTTTTCCACATCTGTCCTTATGCATTTTTATCTATTTACATAAGCAGCACCATCAAAATTGGCAGCGCTTTATCAATTTCATGGAGCCAGTCGCTGCCCAGAAAGAGCTCACAAACTTATATCTCCGCCAAACTCATCAGACACAAAGTCTAGGGACTCTTTGTTTTTAAGCCAATGAACATACTAGCATGCATTTGGACTGCAGAAGCAAACTGGAGACCAAGAGACCTCACAAACATGGACAGAAAACACAAACATTATGCAAAATAATCCAGAACTTCAGAGCTGCATGGTAAAAGTGGCTAACTACTAATCCTCAATGGCAGCAAACTGGCTGTAAAATATTCACTGGTAATCTCTGTTGTAGTCGTTGCTGTCAGCCCTGTCATAGCAAGCAGATCACACATGTAGGCCTGCACACGTTAAAAACAAATTCCAATGGGAAATCTGTGGCTTTCAAATGTAGAAACAAAAGACAACTGATTAGTGCTGGCTATTACATCCAAAACATGGAGATAATGGGCTCAGTGACACGGCAACTGAAGGTCTAGGCTACACAGCAGCTGTGATGCCTCCATACTGACGATACACTAACCAGTCAGTGTGAAATAAAACAATGGAAAAGTGCACCTCCTGTTGAAGAACAAGGCAGCATGGACAATTCATTTGGTTTACTACCAAATAATCACAATATCCAATTCACAGTATAATTGAGCGTCATTTCCAACAGTATTTGAATAGATTTGCATCTAAATGAAATTAAAAAATGCTGTCCATCAAACCAACCTAAATGCCAGCATGTATATTATTCAGTGTTTATTTCAAAGCCAATGCCGAACAAAATAGGAGTATAGCCTAATGTAAGAATTAATAATAAATAATAATGACGTACCATCATCCCAGTTGAGTGGAAAAGAGGAGGAGGTAAGGAAATAGTTGCTAAGGCTAAACCTAAAGCTACCCACCAGGTTGAATAAAGGGACTATCTCGGTACTGATAAAACAATATAAACAAAATTGCACTAAAAAGTTTATTTATAAATAAAGTTGCAAAACTGTTTTTGCAAATATATTTATAAATAAACTTTTTAATACAATTTTTTTTATATTGTTTTATCAGTACAGAGATAGTCCCTTTATTCAACCGGGTGGGTAGCTTTAGGTTTAGCCTTAGCAACTATTTAAATGCCAATGCCAGTAGTTCCTTTTGCTGTAGCTTTCAAACCAACAGCAAACACAATAATGGAAATATTCTACGACATTTAATAAAACATATACACACTATATTCCAACTATTTTTCACATAAAAAACAAGTTTATCAGCCTCAAAAAGCTTCTATGCACTTGTTTCCTGTGTTAAAAACACATTCTAATTATAATTTGCTGTCATGGCAACCCACATTTATTTAAGAGCAGCACTTTCTAAAACTGTAATGTCATGCAGTGTCACTGTTCCATTTGTAGTTTAATGAAAACTATAATATCACAATACGATTGGGAAACAGCACAATCCCATTTTCTGGTATCTTTGTAATACAGCTCAAACGACATGCTGTGAAAAATGCAAATAGTACACAATTCATATGCAAGATTCATACGTTGCTAAATTAGCCGATATTGTGTGGACCATTTGGTATTTGGGCCACCTCTGTTGCTTGTGTGCTCTATAATAAGAGTTTAAATGTCAGATTACGATGCTGTTGATTTTTGTTTACAATTAAGGACAACACCACCCATACATTTTGCTATTGCTGCCTGTTTAAAGAAGCAATCATCTAATACAGACAAAAATAGCATATAGGCAAGGAAAACATTAGTACTGTCAAATAAAGCATAGTGAGTTTTTTTCAGATAAAAAAAAAAACATATATAATTAGTTACCGTAGCTTGACTAATTGACGTTGACCTTTCAAGGACAATATGAGCTACACATACATGTCAGTCATGGCCTATTTCCCACATTACTAGATCTGGACTTGGATATAATTAAAATATATCACGTTAATTGCTCTTGAGGATATGTTTATTCAATTTCACACAATTAAAAGTGAAAAAGCCCAACCTAAACTAAGTTTCCACTATGAAGAACATTTATTTTCGACTACATAGCTGCCCTGTAAGGGTCAATATATGCTCACTTTCAGGCTCAAATATAGGTTTTTGTGGGATATAAAAAATGACAACACAATAGTATCAGTTTCAGACTTTGAGAAAAGCTCCTCCCTAAATACATCTAAGCCCCCCCCCCCCCACCACAATTGAACAGTTCATCAATGCTAAATCTTTATTGGCTAACGGAGGCTCCCAAACTTGACTGGAATGTGGCTTCTAAAATGGAATATACAATGTTACTGGTATGCACCAGAGCTGGCAAGCACTACTGTATATTCTATCAACACCTAAGGGGTAGCATCTTATTAAACCGTGTTGCAATATATTACTAAATAATATTTGTAAAATCCATTTATGTTTTTATATTACTGTGTCAGTTATGGTAAATACAACCAACACATATGAAGATAATTCATAGCACAGAGTAAAAGTAATTACGGTACAATATTTACTCTTCTCATAAGATGATTAGTCTATAGTTTTGACCTTTTTAAATAGAAATCTCTCCCTATTATATTGTATACATACATAACTCACTTTTAAATACACAATGAGGTTTATTTACTAAAGCTGGAAAGCGCAAAATCAAGCTCACTTCTGCATAGAAACCAATGAGCTTCTAATCCCAGCTTATTCAATTAAGCTTTGGTAATAAAACCTGGAAGCTCATTGGTTGCTATGCAGAAGTGAGCCTGATTTTGCATTTTTCAGCTTTAGTAAATAAACCCCATTGCTTACTTTAAAGTGGGGTATTCCTGTATGTTGCACATATACTGGGCAAAATTAGGCAATATAAAAAGTAACACAATAAATGAATCGTTCTGCCAGGCACTCATCTCTTCGGATTGTATTTTTCATGCAACAATCACATCAAGGTTAAGAGATGCTATCATTCTACAACAATGATTTCTAAACACTGAAAAGCCTCAATTCTATGCCAAGACTTTGAGTTGTGTGAATCATAAGAAATAATAGGTAAAGGGGAAAATATTTGAAATGCATATTGAATTATTTATTGGCTTTTAGTTTAACTTGGTATTAAAAACCATTTTGTTGTCGTTCTGGTTATTTATATGGCTAGCTCACAATAATGCAACACAAATAAATAATGCAGTGGGAATATTACCACATCATTCAGGCTGGATTTATAGGGCATATTTAATAATATTATGTGAAGAAAACTTTCTTTCAGTACCAAATTTCATTTTTTTCAACTTTCTTAATTTACTGATTACAGTATTCACAAAATGGTATATCAAATTTATAATACAGTGGTGACCTCTGAAACAAAATTGGAATTATTTACAAGTTAAAATGTCACTCACCACTGCACTATAATTTTGCTGTATCACAGTTTTTCATGCAACCTGAGGAAGTTGTACATGGTAAACCATGTTGTTCTGGTATAATATAGTTCCATAAGAAAGCTGTTTTCTCTTTGGGGTTGATTTTCTAAAGGAAAATAGACTGTGACCTTTGCAAAGTGCAATTGCACTCTGCAAGGGCAGTTGCTCGGGGGTTAGTAAATTTGCAAATAATACCCAATTACACACAAGAAAATAAAAGAAATTATTTCTGCTGGCACATGATTGGATGATGGAAGTCAGCAGAGCTTCTGCTCATTTATTAACCTCTGAAGCAGCTGCTCTTACAGAGCGCAACTGTACTTTGCAAAGTGCACAGTCTTGCCTTTAGAAAATCAACCCCACTGCATCCTTTCTCTTTGAATTGCTGGTTTAAATTTCCAGAGGGATTGCACTAGCCAGTTAGATGGAACTCATTTACAAGAGATAAAATAGTGCAGAGGGTTCCACAGCTGAATGGTGTGACAAGGGCATCATTCTTACATAGAAACAATACTGGGTGGAAACAGCTGCCAGAACAATGCCATTTCCCAAACTGTGACACGTGGTTCAAACCAATGTTCTTCATAAACAAAAAATGACTCCATAGTTATACTTTGTATAATATCATAAGCTTTGGCTTTGTACAGGTACACAGTATATTTCAGTTGAAGTTGTAGGTTATTTCCCACAGATAAATAAGGTGGCATCAAACATATATTGTTTAATGTGTGACTGTCCTGATAATATTTTCACCTGCGGCACAAACATAAGACTTTAGACCCTGGCGACTGACTGCAAAGGACCACTGGTATCTATGTGTAAGCTTGAAGCTTGAAGATATTCAACACGGCTAAGTCGCAGCAAAAGCTGTGCAAGCAGCAAAGCTCAAGCTCCCAGCTGATTGTACAATGCTAGATGGTACTTTGCGGTGTAATAGGGGTATGTGTATCGGACTGCTGCAGAAAGGACTGCTGCTTGCACACAGATGGCTGTGGTTCTCTCATCAACAGGTCATTAGGATCTTCAGCATTTATGCTGCCGTTACAGGTAACGATATCATCAAAAAACAGTAGCACATTTAACATTATATGTTTGCCTGCACCCTCTATTTATCTATGGGCTATCACATAGAACTTATAAGATACGAAAACACAAAAGTGCTTGAAAAACGGTGCCCAATGTGGAGTGTAGGCAGAGGGTGCTTGATTTAAAAAAAAACTGCCAAATCTGGTGCAGCTCTGCATAAAAACCAATCAGCTTCTAGTTTTTTTTTGTCAAAGCTTAAAGAGGAAGTTAACTCCCCGTGTGTGTTTATACCTATAGGTAAGCTTATAATAAGGCTTATCTATAGGTACTGTAAATGTCTCCTAAACTTACAGATATTTACTGTATACTGCTTTGATTACGTTATCAGCGAATGAGCTCTGAAGGAACGGCAGTCCGTGCTGTTTCTTCGGGGTCTGTGCAGTGATGTCATCTGGAAGAAACACCGGAGAAGATGTCGGCCATGTAAGCGGTGTGCAGGCATCACTGCAGTGCTTCGTTCTAAGGCAGGGATCTCCAAACTACGGCCCTCCAAAACTACATGTCCCATGAGGCATTGTATAACTCTGACATTCAAAGACATAACTAGGCATGATGGGAATTGTAGTTCCTGAAAAACTATGTGTCTTCCGGGTATCGCCGCTCCAGCGCTGTGATTGGCTGGAGCGGCGATGACGTCACTCCCGCGCGTGCGCGCGGGAGGTTTCAAATCGGCAGGGTCCGGCGGATGCCGGTCCTTTCACCGTGGATTCCCCCTGCGCATGGAATATCTCCTAAACCATACAGGTTTAGGAGATATTCTTTATACATACATGTAAGCCTTATTGATTTTCAAAACTACTACAAATATTACCATTCATAGTTTTAGAATGTTAAGCTCCAATATTATTTTTGCTGTCCATTAGACGCAAGTTTGTTGTTATATAAATGCAATTTTGTTGCTGTTTCTTAAGGGCTGGTTCGAACCATGAATCACACATTTGAATGGGCTAATATTGCACTGGATCGCAGATAAAGAAGTACATGCACTACTTTTGGAAATGCACTGCAACTGGATCGCATGGTATACTTCTGTACCATGTGATCTGGTGCAGGCACATACACTGCATTTGCAAACTGCTTTGAGGTGTCATTAACATTGTACAGACACCAGCTGAAGATTCCAAGGGCAGTGCGTCTTGAACACGGTGCAGGAAATGTGCATGAAACATGATTTTTCTGCACTGTGTTCTGGTGTGAACCGGCCCTGAGACATTGGGTCCAATATGCTTGAAAACACATTCAATGGGGTTGAAGTGGGCTCATTAACAGAGAGTTCTGTTTTGATTTGTTTTGTTTTTTTGCATATGAAACACAGCTCTCTACAAGGGCACACAGTAAACAATGGTTTTCAATGTGCCCTGTTCACACTTCCCTGAAGTTGTCACATGGGGAGCAGGACGTTGCAGAAAACATTTCTCCGCGGGTCTCTGTGCGAGCCCATGTTTTTATGTGCGTTTACTCAGCTTAGTTTAGAAAAAAAAGAAACATTACCTTACCTCGTAAAAACACAAGGCACTAACGAAGTAGAGATTTTGAAAAGTGTTTGTTCACTAAGCTTAGTAAATAAGGTAATGTTGTGTTTCTTTTTAAATAACCAAGTTTATTTAAGGGAAATTCAAAATAAGAAAAAAAGATTTTGCTTCCACATGGTATAATGATTAAGATTATAGAGGTTTAGCATATTCACTAAGCTAAGAGAACATTCAACTTCAGGAGTGAACACTTATTTTGCTAAGTGAACAGTCTAAATACAGAGAGGGGTTGATTTATTTACACTGGAGAGTGCAAAATATGGTGCAGTGTGCATGGTAGCCAATCAGCTTCAAACTTCACCCTGGTCAATAAAGATTTGACAAAACAAAAACCTGGGAGCTGATTGGCTTCTGTGCAGAGTTGCACCAGATTTTACAGGTTTAGTAAATCAACCCCAAAGTGTCCTGTCTACTTGTTTTAGACAATACAGCAAAAATGACACTGTGAGACTGATTTACTAAGAGCATTTAAACTGTTTACTTTGCAGGGGACATTGCACTTTGCAAGGGAATCGGCCGCACAGCTTAGTGAATAAGGGAAAGCTCTACTGACTTCCATCATGTGCAAGCAAAAATATTTCCCTTGAATGTTATTGGGTATTCTTTGCAAAGTGAACACCCTACAGTATTTACCTTTAGTAAGTCACTGTCTCAGAAACTGGTTGCACAAACTAAGAAAAATACCCTTTTTCACTGCTTATCTTTGTAGTTTAGTTTCAAGTATCAGAAGTTTTAAGTACTCAGTTTTTTGTTTTTTTTACTACATGAACGCCAGTGACCTTAGATAACATCACTTTGATCAAATGCCATGTATACATTGTAACTATAACATTTTTCCAAAGTAAACACTCTACAACATGTAAATGTAGCACAGATGTGTGTGTGTTGAGTAAAAGAAATCAGTAACTGTTTTCTAAACGTGTTTGCTTTATAATACATTTTAAACTTCAAACATTTTCTCTACAAAATTCCAAGACCAGATATATACCTCCATAATGCTCCATACACTACTGCGAGCGTAATCAAGGCCAAACAAGAGAGACCACAGCCGATTATCAGGGTGACTGAAGGAGTACCTGAATATTCCATGATCTGTAGATTGAAACATACGCAAAGCAAAATGTTAATTGCCACTGTCTACCATTTGCCTTTTATTTGTATAGAAAGTGGTTTATTTAATAAAGCATGCAATGAGATGTGGTAATTACTGCCATAACCCATGGTGGCCAACTGGATTTCACCTGTTAGATCTTTGGAGCACTCTAAGCAAGAGAAGATAGTTTTAAGTACCTAAGAGAGCTGATATGAGTTACTGAAGAGCAAAACAATGTTTGCTCTCTCTCTCTCTCTCTCTCTCTCTCTCTCTCTATCTATCTATCTATCTATCTATATATATATATATATATATATATATATATATAGATATATTTATCTATATATCTATAGATATATAGATATATATATCTATAGATATGTATAGCTATATCTGGATAATGTTTAATAATGCCCATTTACAGTTATAGAACCTGAATACAACTTTAGGACAGCGCACAACATTCACGAGTAAACATATTTGATCTGGCATGCCCTAAAGTTTATTAGAATGTTGAGAGCCCAACGACAAACATATTTTTTACAGTTACTAGATAACATATCTCTAAACCAAAACCTTTTTTTTTTATATGTATATATATTTATTTATTAAAGTATGGGTGAGTTAAGACATCTGTCTTCTTTTTTTTTTTTCCATCTGTGTCCTATTAGGAAGATTTTGCATGTACTTCCTGTCCTGCATACTCAACAGGAAGTGAGTATTTATCTGTCCAATGCAAGAGCAATCCCTTGTTAGACAGTTGTCATTGGAACAAGCGTTGTCATTGGAAATTATTCCCTCTATTCCTGCTTTGGAGGCCACTCACAGTTTTGGAATTGCCATCTGCATCCCATTAAAGAGATTTTCCCTTCACTTCCTGTCCTGTAGACTCAACAGTAAGTGAATGTTTATCTTTCCAATGCAAAAGCAAACCCCTCTTAGACAGTTGTCAAAGGAAAAAGCATTGGCATTGGATGGTATTTCTCTATTGCGTTTACTTCCTGTGCTGCAGACTCAACAGGAAGTGAGTAGTTATCTGTCCAATGCAAGAGCAATCCCCTCTTAGACAGTTGTCATCAGGAACAAGCGTTGTCATTGGAAAGTATTCCCTCTATTCCTGCTTTGGGGGCCACTCGCAGTTTTGGAATTGCCATCTGCATCCCATTGAATAGATTTTCCCTTCACTTCCTGTCCTGTAGACTCAACAGTAAGTGAGTGTTTATCTTTCCAATGCAAGAGAAATCACCTCTTAGACAGTTGTCAAAGGAAAAAGCATTGCCATTGGATGGTATTCCTCTATTCATGCTTTGGTGGCTACTTAGAGTTTTGGAATTACCTCTCTTTCTTTCCTGGTAATATTGATGATCAGGATGGAGACACGGGCAGCAATAATAGCTTGACAGGTGTCCTCACCCCAAATGATTCTATCCAAATCTAAAAAAAAGTTCTGCCTTTAGATATTATTTAGGCCACGTCTGTCCATACACTATAGGCCACATTAAATAGTGTAATTAGTTTGAATGCTGCAATTTAATTAAAGCAGAACTATAGGCAAAACTTTTTTTTTCATTTTGAATAGCGTAAGGGAGGGTTATAACCCTGGTCAGAGTTTATTTTCACCATCTGTGTCCGATTGCAGAGTTTTCTCCTCACTTCCTGTCCGAAAGCCAAACAGGAAGTGAGTAGAAATCCCTACAAATTAAGGGTTACCAGAACTAGTATCCCCCATTGGAAGATTTCCCCACTATTACATTTCTGGGGACAACCCAAAATTTGGGATTTTCATTTACTTTCACTCTCAATGATAATGGTAAACAGGACACATAGAGAGGGTGATTCTCCCAAATGGGGACACAGACAGCAATAATCACTGACGAGTGTTTTAATCCATCTCCACTCTATCTAAGGCTGGCTATACATGTTAAATTTTCTTGTACAATTTTCCTTTAGATTTGCCTTAAACTATATAGCGCAAGGGCCTGCATAATTGGATACAATTTAAAGTTGTTTAGTTTTGACCTCATATGATATGTTTTTTGATAAAGCTAAAGGAAAATTGTACAAGAAAATGTAACATGTATGGCCAGCCTAAAGCTGGATACACACTATACAATTTACAATTTTTTTTCTTTAGAGTTACCAAAACCAAGTTATATGAGGTCAAACTTAAACACTTTCAATTTGTATGCAATCAGGCAGCCCCTTGCACTACGTGGTTGGAGGTAAATCTAAAGGAAATTGAACAAAAAAAAAGTTGTATAGTGTGTATCACCGTACACTATACACTATACACTTTTCTTGTACAATGTTCCTTTAGATTTACCAAAGCCATACAATTCCTTTAGATCAGGGGTAGGCAACCTGGGGCCCTCTGGCTGTTGTGGAATTACATTTCCCATGAGGCATTGCACGGCTTGCAGTTTCAATTACTCCCAGAGGCATGATGGGAATCGTAGTTCTGCAACAGCTGGAGGGCCCCAGGCTGCCTACCCCTGCTTTATAGTTACCAAAACCATATAATATAAGGTCAGATCTAAACACTCTGAAATTGTCTGCAATCAGGCCGGCCTTTGCACTACATAGTTTAAGGTAAATCTAAAGAAAATTGAACAACAATAGTTGTATAAGTTGTATAGTGTGTATCCAGCTATAGGCTGGCCATACACTATACACTTTTCTTGTACAATGTTCCTTTAGAATAGGGATAGGCAACCTGGGGCCCTCAAGCAGTTGTGGAACTACATTTCCCATGAGGCATTGCAAGGCTAGCAGTTACAATTGCTCTCATAGGCATGATGGGACTTGTAGGTTCTGCAACATCTTGGGGTTCCCAGGTTGCCTACCCCTGCTTTATATTTACCAAACTCATTAAATATGAGGTCAGATCTAAACAGTTTGAATTTGTCTGCAATCAGGCAGGCCCTTGCACTACATAGTTGAAGGTGAATCCAAAGGAAATTGAATACAAGTTGTACAGTATGCATCTAGCTTTAGTCTGGCCATACACTATACACATTTTTTGTACAATGTTCCTTTAGATCACAGGTAGGCAACCTGGGGCCCTGATGGGACTTCTAGTTTTGCAACAGCTGCAGAGCCCCGGCCCCAGATTGCCTACTCCTGCTTTAGATTTACCAAAACTACATAATATGAGGTCAGGTCTAAGCACTTTGAATTTGTCTGCAATCAGGCAGGCCCTTGCACTACATAGTTGAAGGTGAATCTAAAGTTGTATAGTGTGTATCCAACTTTAGGCTGGCCATACACTATAAAAATTTCTTGTACAATGTTCCTTTAGATTTACCAAACCATATAATATAAGGTCAGGTATAAACACTTTGAATTTGTATGTAATCAGGCAGGTCCTTGCACTACATAGTTGAAGGTGAATCTAAAGGAAATCAAACAACAAAAGTTGTATAGTGTGTATCCAACTTTAGGCTGGCCATACACTATACACATTTCTTGTACAATGTTCCTTTAGATCTGTGGTAGGCAACCTGGGGCCCTGATGGGACTTGTAGCTCTGCAACAGCTGGAGGGCCCCAGATTGCCTACCCTTGCTGTAGATTTACCAAAACTATATAATATGAGGTCAGATCTAAACACTTTGAATTTTGTATTTCCAGTAGGCGGCCCTTGCACTACAGTTGTAGTGAAGGTAGTTGAAGGTGAATCTAAAGGAAATCAAACGACAAAAGTTGTACAGTGTGTATCCAGCTTTAGGCTGGCCATACACTATACACTTTTCTTGTACAATGTTTTAGATTTACCAAAACCATATAATATGAGGTCAGATCTAAACACTTTGAATTTGTCTGCAATCAGGCAGTCCCTTGCACTACATAGTTGAATGTGAATCTAAAGGAAATCGAACAACAAAAGTTGTATATAATATTAGGTCAGATCTAAACACTTTCAGGCCCTTGCACTACATAGTTGAATGTGAATCCAAAGGAAATCGAACAACAAAAGTTGTATATGATATTAGGTCAGATCTAAACACTTTCAGGCCCTTGCACTACATAGTTGAATGTGAATCCAAAGGAAATCGAACAACAAAAGTTGTATATAATATTAGGTCAGATCTAAACACTTTCAGGCCCTTGCACTACATAGTTGAAGGTAAATCTAAAGGAAATGGGGGAAGAAAAGTGTATAATGTATGGCCAGATTAAAACTGGTTTCCCTTTAACAGCAAAAGAGACAGCACCAAAGTCATTTTAGTGAAACTATTTACATACAATCACTGCAATTGTTCTGAAAAAAAATAATAAAATAGTCTCAGGTAAAATACATAAAGGATATGTGTAAAATATATTGAAGAAAGGAGCGTGACTCCACTGGTTGAACGGTAGCGGTCATTAAATGTAAGACAATCACACTGTAGGATGCCCAGTGAATATCTGCAATCTATTAAGCAATCTAGGCTCCCCATTCCAATAGCCACTATACACTGTGTTCTTCTCCTCACACAGTATTTCTCTGTGCAAGCAAAAAGCACATTACCATACTGACTATTAACCCAAAAAGCCTTGATCCAGACATGCATTTCAGCAATCCATCCACTTCTCCAGCCCATGTGAGCAGTCCTACAACCATGGTCCATGTATACCTCGAAGAATTGCAGCACACACACACACATCAGACACCATCCCTAATTGAACATGGAAACATCTCCTCCATCCTTTACAGTGCACAAAATCAGTGTTGCATGTTATGTACAAAAAGCCTCTTCCTACAAAGAAAAAAAAAATCCTTCCCCCACCTAAACCGCATCCTAAAAGTCACTGTCCCTCCTTTGTTACTTACTATTTCTCTAGGTTGCTGAGCCAAAATGGCGAAGGTAGATAGACGATCACATAAGCATTTCGTATGGGATGCATCGGTGAGCACCGTTTTACATCCCTGGGTGGACCAGGTTCCCAAAGAGTCGTTCCTGTAGAAAAATAAAAAAATGACAATAGCTTAATCCTTGAATGATTAATAATAATAATAATAAAGAGGGGAATAAAAAGAATAAATAAAACAGAAATAAAGAGAGAAAGCCGCAGCCTAATGGAGAGGAGAGCAGCGATTACTTCTTCTTTATCCAGCACGGAGACGACGTCTACTCGTTGGTGTAGGAAGGGGCTCCAGTGCTGGGGCTGCGGGCAAGGAGCTGTCCACCCGCTCTGGTGCTGAACGCAGCTCTGGCCAGCCCCTCTCCCTCTCCTCCAGCAGCAGCAGCAGCAGCAGCCGCACAATCCTCCAGCAGCGGCAGCGGCAGAGGCACCATTCGTTTCATATCACTGAGAAATATGGAGCTGCTTATTCCCTGCTGCACCCTCACTTAACACTATGTATTTTATTTAGCTCTGTATTCTTATTTTTTTTTTTTTTTTTGCTTTCCCTTAAATCCTCAATCCTTTTCTAGCTGTATTAATTAAAAAGCGGCTGAATGTGAGAGGTGGCGGAAAAGAGAAGGAGGGGGGGTGGGGATGGATTTCACCCTGGAAACGGGCAGCGTCGGATTGCTCCACACTGCCTGCGCCTTACCTCTGGAGGGGAGGGGGGCAGCAAGACAGAGAGGGTTTAGGCTACAAATGCAGAGGGAGATGGCAAAAAAAAAAGCAAAAAATAAATAAACCTTGAAGCTTTTGATGAAATCGTTTGAACACAATCCTTTAGAGAAGGGTTAAATGTCCCCTTTTCTTTGTCCCCACCTTCTATGCGCCTTTATTCCCCCCCCCCCTCCTTCTTTCTTTCCTGGAATAATATCTCAAGGCCACCCGGCATTCAACCAATGCACAGACTGCCATGGCACCACTTAGTCATCTAGATTAACCCTCTCTCTCCCTCTTCCACTGCAGCATGCCGGTCTAATGCTCCTACATAGTACATGCACACGTCTGTAGGGCTGATGCACCAAAGCTAACACGAGGAAAGCAGTTTCGTTTTTTTTTTTTTTTAAATGTCAGTCTTGAGGGAATAAATGAGTCTTGGGGGGAAAAAAACCAATGACATTCTAGGGGGAATAAAGTGATAGTCTTGGGAAAAAGATGACAGTCTTGTGGGGGAAAAAAAATGACAGTCTTGGGGAAAAAAAAGAAAATGACAGTCTTGGGAAAAAAATGACAGTCTTGTGGGGGAAAAAAATGACAGTCTTGGGGAAAAAAAAGAAAATGACAGTCTTGGGGAAAAAATGACAGTCTTGGGGAAAAAAATGACAGTCTTGGGGGAAAAAAAGTAAATGACAATCTAGGGGGAATAAAATGACAGTCTTGGGGGGAAAATAAAAGAAAATGACAGTCTTAGGGGGGAAAATGACAGTCTTGGGAAACAAAATGACAGTCTTGGGGAATAAATGAGTCTTGGGGAAAAAAAACAATGACATTCGAGGGGGAATAAAGTGATAGTCTTGGGAAAAAGATGACAGTCTTGTGGGGGAAAAAAATTACAGTCTTGGGGGGAAAAAAGAAAATGACAGTCTTGGGAAAAAAATGACAGTCTTGGGAAAAAAATGACAGTCTTGGGAAAAAAAAAGAAAATGACAGTCTTGGGGAAAAAAATGACAGTCTTGGGGGAAAAAAAGTAAATGACAATCTAGGGGGAATACAATGACAGTCTTGGGGGGGAAATAAAAGAAAATGACAGTCTTAGGGGTGAAAATGACAGTCTTGGGAAACAAAATGACAGTCTTGGGGAATAAATGAGTCTTGGGAAAAAAAACAATGACATTCTAGGGGGAATAAAGTGATAGTCTTGGGGAAAAGATGACAGTCTTGTGGGGGAAAAAAATTACAGTCTTGGGGGAAAAAAAGAAAATGACAGTCTTGGGAAAAAAATGACAGTCTTGTGGGGGAAAAAAATGACAGTCTTGGAAAAAAAAAAGAAAATGACAGTCTTGGGGAAAAAAAATGACAGTCTTGGGGGAAAAAAAAGTAAATGACAATCTAGGGGGAATAAAATGACAGTCTTGGGGGGAAAATAAAAGAAAATGACAGTCTTAGGGGGGAAAATGACAGTCTTTGGAAAAAAATGACAGTCTTGGGGAAAAAAGAAAAGAAAAGAAAATTAGTCTTGGGGGGGGGGGGGGGGGGGGTGACAGTCTTGGGGGAAAAAATGACAGTCTTGAAAAAAAAAAAAAAAAAGAAAAGAACAGTCTTGGGGGGAAAAATGGAAAAAAAATGAGTCTTGGAAAAAAAAAAAAAGAAAAGAAAAGAAAAGTGGGGGGGGGGGGGGGGGGGAAATGACAGTCTTGGGGGGAAAAGAAAAAGAAAAAAAAATGAGTCTTGGGGGGGGGGGAGAAAATTACAGTCTTGAGGGTGGGGGGAATGACAGTCTTGAAAACAAAAAACGAGTCTTGGAAAAAGATAAAAATGACAGTATTGGGGGGAATGACAGTCTTTGGGGGGGAGGGGGCGACAGACTGAGATTGAAAAATGTCAGTCACATGGCTCCTTGTGTTAAAGCTTGGTGAATTGAGCCTGTACTGGAGATAGTATTTAACCTGCATTCACGTTTTGTGATAGAAGCATCGGAATTCCAAGGTAGACACATGGGTTTCCTTCAATACAACATTATAAGGCACTGCAAGGCTGATCTGTATTGCCGCACCATTTCATGTATACTTGCAGCTGTCAGTGAGGACGGTTTACATGATTCTCACAGGCAGCCGGTCAGATGAAGATCATGCATTTTTTTTTTTTTGATCCTTTGCCTTTAATATTTACAGCTGAATGTATCAATGCATTGCGGATAAGACGTTGCTGTGCCCCCTGGCGGCGAAGGGGTTAACACCTTGCAGTATTGTCTTTCTACTCTAGCTAACAAGCCTAACACTCAGCAAATATCCTTCAGGGAGATCGATATGAAATCAGCAAAGATAAAAAAGAAGAAAAAAAATCTGATAATATGACTCAGTGGGTACTAAATATCAGGATAGGATAAGGTGTATCAGTTCTTAGCTACATTCAATGGCTTAGCATGCTTTTATAAATCAGGATGGTTAGATGTGTAAATCCAATAGACACAATTATCTTTGCATGATACTGATACAATAGTAGCAAAAGCAGTAACTGTTTTATATTTGTTTGTTTATGTTTATAGGAGCATGCTACTTAATTGCAGTTATTGTAACATCGTGCCTACATTTATGGCAAAACTGTTATAATCAGAGTATCATTACCATTTTAGCATATTCTGGACAAATTACTTATGGAGTCATTTTCACCCTGGCTTGTGTTCACTTCAAATATCCAATCAATGTGTGTGTTTGTGGTCTTAGGGATTCCAACAATTCCTTTCAATTGATGGGGCACTTGAGGCTCAGGGCAAGTTAATATATTGCCTATTTCTGAAATATATTTTAGGATTTTAGTGTTAAAAATAGTGCTATTAAAACGCTCATAAAACGCTCTCCATGCATCTCAATGGACCCTTTCACACAGAGTCCTGCAAGCAGCATCTTTGGAGCAACTTTTGGGCGCTGAAAAAAACGCTCCAAAAACACCCCTCTCACTTGAAATTAATCGAAAGCGCTGTAAAAACACCTTGCCCTTTCACGCTGAGGTGTTGCACTGGCGGGGCGTTGTCAGTGGCAGTTAGTCAGTTCCCCTCAGCATCAGTTAGTGTCAAATTTCCCACCACACTATTGCAGTCCCATTATACGTGGATGATTGACGCCATTAGTAGTATAAATAAAATCCAGTATATTTACCATAGTTTGCAGGCACTAAACCTTTTTCACGCAAGGAAATTAATATGCACTTATTGGGATTTTTTTAAATAAAAAACGTGATTTTTTTAAATTGTTCTATTGGATATGTTTTCTATCTATCTATCTATCTATCTATCTATCTATCTATCTATCTATCTATCTATCTATCTATCTATCTATCTATCTATATCTATCTATATCTATCGATGTATGTATATATATATATATACTGTATATATATATATATATATATATATATATATATATATATATATATATATATATTGTTATAGTTATAGTTATGTTTGGGTACAGCACTGCATAAAAATCTTCCCGCAGCTCAAATATTGTTGGTTGCCTGGCTGTCTCTGACCTCAATGCTATTTGAATCACTAATCCAGAAAAAAAAGTACACAGCACACTGTGAGCTGTTTTAGGTCATAGAACTGGGAGCAAAGGATCAGCAATTACAGACTGGCAAACTGCATTTTAAAAATGAGAGGTCTGTGATGGCACCCTAGGTATTCTCCTCAGTACAGGTTTCCTTTAAAGTAAATCTGCCCCTTTGCCCATTCAAGTCCCCTTTATAGTCCTCCCTCCCAATGATATTTTCCCTGTGGTCCCCAGACGACCTGTTCTTCTGATGGAGCCCTAAGTAGATTTTTTTTTTTGCAAGCTATTGGTATTTGTACATAGGGCTCATAGGGGTATGTACGGGTGTGCCAGATGTGCCTGGGCACACCCTAATCACCCTGTGTGCATTGGTGTAGCCTAGGGATGACTAGAGCTGACCGCCGGTGTACAGAGAGAGAGTACAGCAGCAAGTGGCAATGTGTCTGTGTAAGCCCACTCACCCCCTCTGCAGCCACCACTCAGCCAATCAGCAGCAGGAGGAACACACTGTAGCAAGGGATGCTGGGAAGTGTAGTTCATGACTAGGATCACAAGACAACAATGATAGTCCCCCCCACCCACAGACATGAGAGGTGAAAGAGAGATGGTGCTGCTCTTCCTCCTCAGTATGCCTTCTCCTCCTGTGCCTGCCCTGGGAAGTTTGAAGCCCAGCAGCCAGAAGAGGAAAGGTGGAGCTTGCCAACCCATCTATCCACCATGGGTGAAGTCTCCTTCCTCCCTTCTCTCTCCTGATTCTTAGTGAACACTCTAATGTAACAGGAACCCTGATGTAAGCAGAGCTCTGCAGACTCCTTTTTTTTTTTTATTTCTTCCTTTGTTTTTTGGTGCAATCCCTGTTGATGACAATAGCTGCCAGCAATAGTCATTGTAATCTGATGGTGGGGACCCTCCCACTGTCAAAATACAATAGTGCAAGGGAAGGAATTCCCCCACATACATTAAGCATGATGATGGGGGAATCCAGTGATTTTCTTTCCTTCTACCTGTGGTGGAAGAAAATAAAATTGTATAATCTAAGGGCTGCTTAAGAGGTTGTGTGTGTCTGTGTATGTATGTATATATACTACACATACGCTCACATACACATGTGTGTGTTTGAGCTTTGGGGTGCACCCCCTAATGGACTAGGCTGTGCACATCTATGATAGAGCTAACGATCTTCCCTACATGACAATACTTGGGCCTAGTATTTGGGTGCTTAGGCAGGTTTCACTAGCAATTGACACCCAGAGCACCAATTCCCACATTTGTTAGTGAGTGCCCCAGGTCCACATGCTGCAACCATCTACATGTAATTATTTAAGTTGTGTGCTGCTTTGGCAACTGCAGACTTTTTTCACCATCTACCAGCCTGCCCACTGCCTAACCTGTAGCAAAAGGCCAAAGGGTACTGTTCAAAAGGACCCCTCAGCTCTGTGCAACCGATCTGACAGGTAGAGCTGTCCAATAAGAAAGGCAGTGCAGCAAGTCAGTTTGCTTAGCACACTGCTCTGCAACCACTGTATGAACCCCACACACCACAATGGAGGTTGTGGTGTGTGCAGAGGTGAGAGTTGTAGGTGGGGTGTGCAGTATACAGGGTAGAAGTCATAGGCGTGCGCACAGGGTGTGCCAGATGTGCCTGGGCACACCCTAATTACCCCATGTGCATTACCAGGTGGGTGCCAGTGGCCAGTGTAAATGACCCCATTATATTAAAGGCTAGGTTCAACTGTTCAACACATTACAGTTATACTTAGGATGAGCGTAATATGCTCCCAATCAACTGTCTCCCGCCATCAGAGCCTCCTCCCTGTGACAGCAGGTGGCGTTCATGTTTGTTTGAGCTTTTGGGTGCACACCCTAATGCAATAGGCTGTGCACACCTATGGTAGTAGTCAAGAGTATATCATGTATGACATAGCATACTAATGCAGTAGTCAGGATTATGTCATGTACAGTGTACATTTCATATCTTGACTATACTCTATATGCCCCGGGGTGCTTTTTCTGTAGTATCTTACATACTTGTGGCCTCTGCACTTAGTACTCTGGATTGTACATTACATAACCCTGACTGCTGCACTCTGTATGTTGGACTGTACATTACATACTCCTAACCACTGCACTCTGTATACTAGCCTGAGCATGACATACATATGATCACTGCCCTCTGTATACTAGGCTGAGCATGACATACAGTACATATGATCACTGCACTCTGTATACTAGGTTGAGCATGACATACATATGATCACTGCACTGTGTATACTAGGCTGAGCATGACATACATATGATCACTGCACTGTGTATACTAGGCTGAGCATGACATACATATGATCACTGCACTCTGCATATCATAAACACGTATGCCCTGTACCCTATTCACTACATACTCCTAATCAAAATGTTAATTGTCTCAACATTTTTCAGTTGTTAAGAAGGCCCTAGCTATTTTAATAAAATGCTTTTTCAGTTTAGACTAAGACAGAGTTTTAGTTCTATGTTTATATTGTGTGTACTGAAAAGCATATGCAATGTGTCTGTGGGAATGTGGGCACCGTAATTAAAGCATATTGTGTGGGTATAAGGACTGACGCATATATGTGTTGTACATATAGTTCTATTTAATTATGTGCAAAAATATCAATCAGCACAGTCAAAAAACAAATAATCATGTGATAAAAGACTATAATAAAAACTAATGTGATAATATAGAACATTACCACGTGGAAAGCTAACCACTTTAAAGTGGATGTAAACCTAAAAATTTGAGAGAAGAATGATCCACTGTTCATTGTATATTACCAGGATGTGTTATGTGGGGGAGGGGTGAATTTCTCACTTTTTATACTGTGGATCACCTCATATTATGATAAACATAACATAACATATGATAAACATGTCCAAGCTAGATATGTAAATAACCTGTCACTCAAAGCAAGGAGAGAGAAACTGACTTTTTATTTAGACAGGTTTTTATCTGGAATTCTGTTCATTTTCACTGAACAATAAAAGAGGATTACTCAGCACTGGATTAACTCTGTGTGGCCAGACTGGGCACAGATGATAGGAAATCTTATACTCTACATTGTGACATAAAAACTTTTTTTTTGAGTTTACATCCACATTAAGGCAATCCTACAACACCTAACCCTAACACCTAACCCTATCCCACAACACATAAACCTAACACCTAACCCTATCCCACAACACCTAACCCTATCCTACAACACAACTAAAAATGCAGGGCAACCCCTTAAAACATGAAATAAAAATACATATTTAAAAGTCTGCAATTACAATCATATGTTGTGAACAAAACCCAATATTTATAATAAATACCAGTTTTGTTAATAAATGAGTATCAGAGTCCTGCAAATGAATCATATAATAAAGCCCCCCCGCAACAAAAACATCAAATCCAGTGACAACACACTGGACTAGATGTCAGAAGAAGCTCCACTCGGAACTCTTCAAAACCACTTTAAGGAAAAAAATAGAAACAACTCCGCCGCATCAAACGGCCGTTGAAACATTGGAAGCCATAAACTCGGCCATGCTACAGTCAGCCGACTTGGTAGCGCCGAAAGCGACGAACCCGCATCCGGAAAACCAACCGCAGCTGGTTTAGCAACCAACTGTCGTTACTGAAGCAAGAACGCAGAAGGGCCGAATCTGCCTGGAAAAGATGTTCTTCAGAGCTAAACCTATCCATCTACAAGGCGACTACAAGAAAATACCACAAAGGAATTTTCCAAGCCAAGAAAAATTATTTTTCGGAGGCTATCAACGGCGCCCTAAACCGCCCCCGCGAACTCTTCAAGATGGTCACCAGACCATGAAGCCAGGATGCATTGAAACCCCAGCTCGGACACACAAGAATTTTGCAATGAACTATCGGATTACTTCATTAATAAAATCGAGGTGATCCGTGAAAGCATTCAGCAAAACAATTCCCCCTCAGCCCCCCTGCAGCCTCTCACACAACACCCATAGTAATTCTTCTATATCAGGTAAGTTCGCCCTGGAACCCATCTCCATCGAGACCACTAAGAATGTCATTTGTACTCTGCGTAATAGCACAGCGCCAAATGACGTTATCCCCACTAAACTGCTGAAGGAATGCGCCGACATTCTGGCTCCTCCCATCACGCAGTTATCAACCAGTCTTTCTTGGAAGGCATAGTGCCCTCACAGTTGAAAGAGGGATGTAATCCAACCCATCCTGAAGAAACCCTCCCTGGACCCCAAGGATCCACTCCACGCCGTCCCATAACTAGCCTCAACGGAAAAATTAGTGGTACAACAGCTGCAACAGCATCAAAAGATAGATACCCACAAGCTAAAGTGGTACACATTGCTGCAGCATTCCGTACCCACAAGCTACACGGGACAGAAACAGCATTGACCCATGAAAGTATGGGACAATCAGGCGCAGACGAAGGAGAATTGTCCCGGACACGGGACAGAAACGCATTCTGAAAGTATGGGGACTGTGTTCTCAGGCCGCACAATCTGTTACTGACTCGGCTTGTCTTCTAGAGTTCTGTTGGACCTAATGGTTCTCCTCTTTTCTGGAAACCACAATCTGTTACATGAAGTTAGGACCTGAAGTAGCCTTCACGTCTGAAACCGATGGGAGTCCCTCAAGGATCCCTCTGTCACCAGTGCTGTTTAACATATATCTTCTTCCTCTCTTTGAGATTATCAGCAGCCAAAAAACTGCTCTACCACTCATATGCATCTCATATATCCGCATCACCACCTCAATCTAGAGACACAATCACCACCTATTATCAGAGCCAAAACGTTTCCTCAATGACACACAACTTCTCCTGTTTCACCAAGCGTATGAATCAACTTTCAGGATCAGCATGGACCCCCCGCCCATTCTGGGCAAGCTCATCACCCCTAGCTAAACCAAGTCAAAAGCCTCTCCTGGGGTCATTTTTGACTCCTTTATGACAATGGACGCCAAAATAGGGTCAGTAGTCAGCGGATCTCACCATCTGCTGCGCCTACTACAAATAGCAGACTCACTCCGTTCATCCTAAAGAAGATTTAGCGGTCGTGGTGGGAGCAATTGTTACTACAGAATGGATTATGCAGCAATTGTTACCTCGGCCTCCCCAATACCAAATCGCTCGTCTGCAAGTCGTTCAGAATACGGCCGCCAGATGGTGACTGGGAAAAAACCCTGGAATCCATCTCACCTTCACTGAGAGCACTTCATTGGCTGCCAGTCAAAGACAGAATCGCTTTTAAAGCTCTCTGTCTTACACATAGATGTGTCCATGGGAATGCCCCCCTTTATTTATGCGCTTTTAAATAATAAAGCATAATCCCAATCGCCATTTTGCGATCCATGAATCAGATGCTCCAGGTTCGAAAGCCAACTTCAAGTCCAAGGGAGAAAGGAGATTCGCGACCAAGGTCCAAAACTATGGAACGCTTTACCAACCAGCATTCGGTTGGAGGAGAACCACCTAGCATTTAGGGAAAAAAGGTCAAGAAACTTTTCTCTTTTGATATCAAAGGAGACAGGAACAACAAGCGCCCAGAGGCGATTCAGTTCGCATGTGCCGCGCTATACAAGTTTTCATTCATTCATTCATTCATTCAAAGCAAAGTCCAAAATTTTAGCAGGATCACCACGATCAGGGCCAGCGCTCCCACTAGGCAAACTAGGCAGCCGGATAGGGCACACTGTTGCCTAGGGAGGGTGCACGCCGGCCTGGCTTCCCAAAACTCTGTCTCTGCCTGCATGTGCGTAATGGTGGATACAAAAAATGAAATACAGTTACTATTGATACTAAAATACATACTGTATTAGGCTTCTTTCACACTAGTGTGATTTCAGTTGCAATGTAAGTAGCACAAAATTGCATGACAATGGAAATCACATTGTTTTCAATGGTGCCCATTCCCAACTATGCATCTCACCATGACACAATTATGAAAACGTTTCCTGTACTACAAACCACATCCAAGCATCATCCAAGTTGCAATAAACAAAAGGAAAAGAAGGGCGCACAGACCATGTGCATTACCAATAGCAAGGATTAATTAAAATGTACAGAGAAAATGGCTACTCAAAAACAAGCTAAAAAGATAGCGTTTACACCACTCAGTCAATGGAAATAGATGTCTCCAAACGCCTTTGACTTGGACCAGATCGCCGGGGAGTCCAGACGGTATAAAATACGGCTTATGTGTTACAAGGGCACAGGGCCACCATCAGGGGGGTACAGGCATTACACCTGTAAGGGGCCAGATGGTCCCCAGGGGCCTGGTCGGCCCCCCTCCCGTTTTTTTTTGCATTACACCTGTAAGGGGCCTGTAAGAATGTTTTTCATCACAGTGTCTATTCTTCCTAGCACCAACCACAGCCCTTCCAACCAGGAATGCTAAAAGAGATACTTTCTGAAAGTGGATATGTACTAAAGCCCAAGCAAATACCTCACATTAAAAAATGCCTGAGCCTGCTGTTCCCTTGCTAAGGTCTTTGATATTGTACTATTGAAAGTATTTGAGGGTCTGTTGGTGGGGATTTGGAGGCCTATGCAATCTCATTCTGAACTACAAAGATGTAGGGAGACCTCAGGGCATATCCGTGCAGCTTTATGGATATTAAGTAGATGAAAAGATACCTGCTGACAACTTATGCTGTCATACAGATATGTGCTAGTGCCATAACTTTAGTTAATGAGCACACACAATTGCTTTAAGGTGGATTTTCAAGCAGAGATGATATTCAGCACAAAAATCGTTATGCAAGAAATGCAGACCTGACAGCACATACAAGTGACATCTGTCTCACGAAAGATCCTTCTTATACCATGGATATTTAGTATCTGCTACAGTGATTTAGAAAAGAACATGATTTTTTAAGCTCTGTGTGTTCATATTCTGCCAACAACACCTAGATACAAAAAAGTTTTCACAGATTTATGTACTAAAAAAAACTGCCAGCAGTGACTAACAAGCAAGTATTGATGGCACACACACACTTGCTTAAAAGAGAGCAAGAGAGGGTGCACAGGTGTACACTAAGTGCTACTTATTGAGTTCTTCCTTTTCTTTTTCTTTTTAGCTGAACTTCAGAAACATAGCAAAAACAGCATTTAATTCAGTTAATTATTTATTAAAAATGTTAAATGTATTCTTTATTGCCTCTAACACAAATATAAATGTATTTTGCATAACAAAAATACCCTTAAGCCGCGTACAAATGATTGGTTTGTCTGATAAAAACAGACTGATGGACTGTTTTCATCGGACAAACCGATCGTGTGTGGGCCCCATCGTTTTTTTTTCCATCAGTGCAAAAAAATTGTTTTAAATATTTTAAATTTTTCCTATGGATAAAAAACCAATAGAAAAATCCGATCGGCTGTGTTGAACTCCATCGGACAAAGATTCACGCATGCTCAGAATCAAGTCGACGCATGCTCTGAAGCATTGAACTTCATTTTTTACGGCTCATCATAGTGCTGTACGTCACCGCGTTTTGGCACGTTAGATTTTTGACTGATAGTGTGTAGGAAGGACTGAAGAAAGTCAGCTCCATCAGATATCTGACGAAAAAATCCATCGGATTAGATTCCATCAGATATCCGATCGTGTGTACAGGGCTTCTCTCAAATGCCTGCATAGCCAGAACAATGGCAGATGCCATGGAAGACTTTACTACCACTTTACATATCTGTAGTTATTTTCTTAACATGTACAATTCAGTCATTTTACAAGCCTTCGTGAATGTATTCCTGATGCCACAAAATACAGCAACAGTATTTATTTTTCATTAAACCAGCCTTTTATCATAAACCCTTTCGCTGCCAGAGTAATTTTTGTGTTTGTTTGTTTTTTTGCACACAAGTTTCAAAAATAATTTTAGCCCTGAAGACAGGGATGGACTGAGACCAAAATTTGGCCCTGGACTTTATCCAGACCGGCCCACTTTATGTTTGCAAACAAGAACAAAAACAGTATATAAACTATACGCAACTGTAAAGGAGTCCTCACTCACCTCTTTTATTATTTCACTTATTCTCCTCTGTATTTTCCTCATTCTTCTCACATCACTGCATGAAGTGGAGAGCGAGCTGCGCAGCCATTACTTTGACAGGCTGTCACTGAAACCGGCCCACTGAGCCACCGGCCCACCGGGAAACTCCCTGTAGTCCCTATGGCCAGTCCATGCCTGCCTGAAGATTACATAAAACCCTTAAACATAATATATTTGCGGAAGGCAGACACCCTAGAGCAGTGATGGCGAACCTATGGCACACGTGTCATAGTTGGTACGCAGATCCCTCTCTGTGGCACGCAGCTTACGGAGCCAGCACTGCCAGGATAGGGGGGGAATCCTCTAGCCAGACAGTCACTTGCACTGGCGGTGCAGGCACGAAGGAGCCAGCTCCTTTCTTTGCATCAGTGCGATCAGACAGCGGGGTGGCCGATTTGTGTAAATCCCTCTCTGCATGAACAGTGGGAAGGACTTACATGGAGTGTCTGCTGCTGTAAGCAGCGCTGCAATGCCTCTGGAAACCGAGTCTGAGAAGAGTGACTCCTCGCTTCCTGGACTTTGAGAGACATTAGGAGAGTGGCTGCCTGTGCAGGGGCTCAGGCACTGAAGCATGACCATGTGGAGGACTGTATACATACACAGGTAGGACAGTGCTATGGGAGGGAAGCCAGAGGTCACTGCTATAGCGGAAATGGGGTAGGGTAGAGGACACTACTGTGTGTGTGTGGGGGGGGGGGGATAATAAATGTATTGGGGTGCAGATCACACTCCATTCGATTTTACCCCAGCCAGTATGAGTAACACGCAGACTTGGAAGTGACGTTTTACACATCACTTACATGTTTGTAAGAAGAAACTGATGTTCACTGTGCTACCTCCACTTTATCCAGTATCACCTGCCAGCCAATCCTGTTACGGGGGAGGAGCATGTATCTAATGGGGTATGTGAAATCAATCCAGTGGCTGCGCAGCTACCGGATTGCTTAGATATGACAGCTGGCAATTGATTTGTCAGATATACACATATTACGGGTGGCTGCAGCTGCTAGGAGTGTGTGTAAAATACCCCCACCCCCTCTACCAGTGAAAAAGTTGAACAGTCTTTGAGCTACAGCCAAACAATTTTGTCTAGGCTAAGATGATCATATCAGTCTTCTAAAGCTGGGAATGGAATATGGAACTGGCTGAGTTTTGATCTGTGTAGCCCTGTCTGTTTAAATAGAAGCCGATGATTTGACCTTCTTATGTTGAATGGTCCTGCACTGCTGGAAAACCAGCATCCATTCAGCTACTGCAATGGTTGCAGCACTGATCAGTGTATTCTGACAGGTGGAGTCCCCACTGTCAGAATGCAATAGTTCAACAAGGGAGATCCCTACATCCACACCCCTTGTGATGTTTTGTTGTTCAGTCCTTTGTTGTGGACTCAGCTTTAGTCTCCCCCTCAGTAATCAGACTGCAACATTGTGGAAAGTATAAGGCCGCGTACACACGTTCGGTCCAAACCGATGAAAATGGACGTAAGTCCAGTTTCATCGGTCCAAACCGACCGTGTGTACAGCTCATCGTTCCGTTGTCCGTCGGACCAAAGTTTTAAAACTTGCTTTAAAATCGGACCGATGGACACCTGACCATCGGTCCAAACCGATCATTAGTAGGCAAAAGCATCGGTCCAAAAACCTGCGCATGCTCAGAATCAAGTCGACGCATGCTTGGAAGCATTGAACTTCATTTTTTTCAGCACGTCGTTGTGTTTTACGTCACCGCGTACTGACACGATCGGTTTTTGAACTGATGGTGTGTACGCACATCAGACCATCAGTCCATCAGTCTGTGAACCGATAAAAACGGTCCATCGCACCATTCTCATCGGTTTGGACCGATCGTGTGTACGCGGCCTAAGAGGTAGCTGGTCTGTGTTATACATTTGTGAACACACAGGAACTGCATACGGTAGGTACCAGTGTTTATATTTGTGTGTCTCTGAGCCTGCATCTCAGTCAAAGAGGTATGTGCCGACCCGAATGATGACTGAACAATGATGGTGCCTTACTTCTGAAGAGAAAAGCTGATTAAGGAATTGTCAAGGGAAGTACGGTGATCTCTGTGTGTTGTAATAAATACTTTTAAGTGTTACACAAGTACTTACACATTAATTGGCCTGCATGTACTTAAGGTGGATTTAAACCCTTTGAAAGTAACACTACCAGCAGTTACTGTAGGCTTTTATTTCAGAAGAGACTCTTGGGTTGATTTACTAAAACTGGAAAGTGCAGTGCTGAACAGAAAGCAATTAGCTTCCAAATTGTTTGTCAGAGCATGATTGAAATAGCTGTAGTTAGAAGCTAATTGGCTACCATGCACAGTTGCACCAAATTTTGTGAATCAACCCCTCTATATCTATATTGCAGTAAGAGCTCATATTCTGCCTGTCAGCAATTATTTTCCTGAAAGTGCACCGAGCTGAGCATGTGCAGCTCAGTGTATATTTTTGGCATAACTTAGTGTCTGGATGAATTAATTCCAGTGTGTATTTGTGGAGCTGCCTTTTGTTTGCAGGGTGTGCTGGATCATTTTAAAGGGGAAAAATAGGGGCAAAAACAGTGTTCATGTAAACCACCACATTATCTTACTCATATTCACAGTACACTCCTATCCCCATAGTACAAACAGAAGTTTGGCATAAATGTATCTCTCTGATTAAAACTGCCCTGTTTATCTGGCTCATCTTCTTCTTACAAAAGTGTAGCCAGATACCATGCCACAGCAATACAGAAAAGTAACTATTGTCTTTAATTTTCTCTCTCTCTACTGAGATTCTAATTATATGCTTCACCATTCTCTTCCAGCCAGCAGGATGAGAGCTAAATTCAAACAAACCTCAATGAAGGAGCAGTTAGAATCCCTGTAGTTGTAGTTTGAGGTGGCATACATACAATAGGATGACTTACACTACAGATCCTAATAGAGAGAGCACCTCTGTCTGGGTATTCGCCTGCTAGCGAGAGACCATTCCAGGCCTAAGAATGGGAGTGAGGACACCCAGGGCAGCGCAGTACTGCTCACATCACAGTACCTGCACCGCTGTGTCGATGTCCACTCACCCTCTGCTTCCCACTGCTGATCAAAAAAGGCTTTTAGAGGAGAGACCAAGGAGGCTTCCTTTCTACATCAAGAGATCACAGCAGCATCTCAGGGACTGTGAGAGGGCTTTCTGCCCATTGTTTATACTGCTAGCAGGGACTAAGCCACTCAGAGCAGGACAAGAAAGTGTACCAAATCTATACTGCACCCATACTGCATTCTATACTGCACTTATTTGAAACCTAAGCTGCATTTATACCAACCCTATACTGTACTATACTGAACCTTTACCGCACCTGAACCACGTCTACCTTACACCTGTCCCAAAACTATACCATATCTATACTGTACCCAGGGCTGCTGATAGGCCAGTACAACTGGCCCCGTTGTACCGGGCCCAGCTAGCAGGGGGGCCCGGGCAACCTCCACAGAGAAATAATTCATGTAGAAAAAAAAATCCTCCACAGCCCTGACCAAAATTCGTTATCCAGACACCAGACATTTTCTATTTCGGGTGTGGAAGAATGTCTCTTCACTTCCACCCCTAATGCTGGCTCAAGTCACGGCCAGCGTGTCCTTCCCTGGCACCGCGGAGTGATTCCTCTCCCTCCGCTCTTGGCGCTCTGCTCTCTTCTTCACTCGGCAGAGAGAAGAAGCAGAGACACAAGCGGGGGCGTCGGCAAAACAGAAAAAAAAAACACCTGACATCTGACTGACAGGAATAGTTTGTGGACAGTCCAGGCAGCAGCAGGATCAGGGAGGAAGTGACTCATGGCTCCCGGCTAACACAGGTGTGTGTGTGCTTGCTTGGGGGAGGGGGGAGAAATCAAGATCTACTACTACTACTGCTGCAGCAGCCAGCATCTATACATTATGACATTGGCGGCATTCGTGGCACTGTCTGCAGGTAGCACATGCGTTATAACGCATGTGCTACCTGCAGACAGTGCCACCCGTGTGCCAATGCCATAATGTGCTGCAGAGAAAGTGCCACCCATGCCGCCAATGCCATAATGTGCTGAAGACAGTGCCACCCATGCTGCCAATGGCATTATGCCATTGGCGGCATGGGTGGCACTGTCTGCAGCACAATATGGCATTGGCGGCATGGCATTGGTGGCACTGTCTGCAGCACAATATGTTATTGGCAGCATGGGTGGCACTGTCTGCAGGTAGAACATGCGTTACTGCCCGTAACGCATGTGCTGCCTGCACAATATGGCATTGGTGGCATGGCATGGGTGGCACTGTCTGCAGCACAATATTGTACTGAAGGCATGGGTGGCACTGTCTGCAGATAGCACATGCGTTTCTGCCCATAACATATGTGCTGCCTGCAGCGACAGTGCCAGTAATGCCGCCAATGCTGTAATGTGCTTCAGACAGTGCTACCCATGCTGCCAATGCCATATTGTGCAGCAGACAGTGTCACCCATGCCGCCAGTGCCATAATGTGCTGCAGAGACAGTGCCACCCCATGCTGCCAATGGCATAATGCCATTGGCAGCATGGGTGGCATTGTCTCTGCAGGCAACACATGTGTTTTGGCATTAGTATCATGGCTGGCACTGTCTGCAGCACATTATGGCATTGGTGGCATGAACGAGAAAAATAATTATCACTTGTAGACAAACCTGCACTTTGTTTCAAGGCGGGGTCTGGGGGGTAAGTGGTGGGGCCAGGGGTGGGGTTGAAGGAGGGACCAGGGGCGGGACCAGGGGTGGGGCTGTAGGGGGCACCGTCAGTTAGGCTGTACCATGCCCCATGATTTCTATCAGTGGCCCTGACTGTACCTACACCCCATGCAGGTTAACTGGGACTGTCATCAAGTTCACTGACACTCTTAAAGGGTCCCAATGATACCTGGTAGAAGAACATCTCAAAGGACTGCTGCTCCTATAATCATTATTCTGCAAGCCCCCTTTGTTTCCCCTGTCCTCCTTTTTTTTGGGACAGTGCATATCCAGTCAGTCTAGAATAGGGGAAGGCAACCTGGGGCCCTCCAGCTTTTTTAGAACTACAAGTCCCATCATGCCTCTGGGAGTAATTGTAACTGCCAGCCTTGCAAAGCCTCATGGAAAATATAGTTCCACAACAGCTAGAGAGCCCCAGGTTGAATACCCCTGGTCTAGAACTTAACTATAATGCCTCGTACACACGGTCAGACTTTTGACCATGCAAAAGTCTGCCGTGAGTCCATCGGAAGTCCGGGTTCTCTAAGGTCCGTCGAACTTCCGACAAAAAAAGTCAGATGGAGGCTACACACGGCCAGACTTTCCGCGAAAAAAAGCCTGTCTGACTTTTTTTTCTCTGAAATTCCGTCCGTGGCATAAATGTGCTCCGGTTGTATTGTTCCTGCACTTGAGGTGGCCTTGATACTGTTTATGCTGATCTGGATGCCTAGTCCTTACTGTTAATAACTTTGTATGCTAAATGCTATTACTATTGTTAATTCATTTTATGCTTTCCTAGTTATCAATCATATTGGATGACAGTATATTAAGTTTGCTTTTACAACCTGATTTGGTGCCTGTTTTTTGTTTTGTTTTTTTGATATAGCGCTGCTACTGGGCAATGGGCATTAAGATTTACTATCAGTGATTTACTGTGATAGACAACCTGGTGTGTTTAAGGTTTGAGGTTTTTGGAAAAGGTTGAAGCAAAGAACAGAGCACCCATCCTGTCCAGAAGTTCCTACAATGGTAGCACTTCAAAAGAATTACAGGAATGCTGATTCTGTCAATGTAGTGATTTGTGAGTCAGTTTCAAAAAGACACTCATTCTCTGGTCTGTTAAAGCATCCATGCACAACAGGGCAGTCAACCACTACATATGTGGTTCTTGGATGGACAGTCATTCCAATTTCCTTCCCCACTGCTTGACTCCTGGCAGGGGTATGTTATAGTTTATTGGCTTCTTCTGTGTGCGGTTGGAGTAGTCTTTCTGTGGATGGCCCAACTCTTGACAGCCAGAGTACAGGGATGTTGTTTGCATTATTTGTGAGAGGGAATCCCTTCCTTTCACCTCAAAGGGTTTTTTCTGTCTGCACTTTCCTGAGGATAACTCATTCTGGAGCTCTATCAATTTCCTAACTATTGCTGTCATACTCCTGACACATTATGGCCAATTCCCTGAGGTCCATCAATATTACTGCTTAGCCATACAGCACTTTTAAGTGGTAAACTATCTTGTCAAGGAAAATCTGTTCTTCTGTTGGGAGGTGCAGGATTGTGTGTACAGGCCATTAGAATGAAGTCTAAGGTAGCTCTGGCAACAAAGGTTAGCAGCTGGAAGGATCCAAGGCCCAATAACAAATGGCCTGTTTGGTCAGGTGTGGCCTTTCTGAGCTCCTGAGGTAGGGAAGCTGAGGGATTTATGCTCCCTGGTCATACTGCATCTGGGAACCCAGAGGTTTGTGAGGAATGAAGTTAAAGGGACCTCCATATATATACTGCATGAATATGTTAAGTAAATGGTCACTCCACTGCATTTCATTATGCAGTTGCCTGTAACAGAACATGCACGGTAAACAGAGATCTGAAGACCAGTATTGTTAGTATAATCTGGTATTCAGCACATAGAAAGATGCATTTAGATATGTTTTCTATGTATGTGCATATTTGTATATAGAAAAGGCACTTCATACTTCATTGCTATTCTTATCTTGCAGGAACAATAGCCTATGCTTTGTAAAAATTAGGATAATAGCATATCTTTTATACTGCATCTTTTATACTGCTTAAAGCTAGCCATATGCAAAACAGAAAAACAAATGGGTTGACTCACTTCTTAAAACACATTTCCATATATATATATATATATATATATATATATATATATATATATATACAGGGGCGGACCATTCGGGCACTCGGGCACTGCCCAAAGGGGCCCATGCCACTAGGGGGCCCCATCAGGGTTGCCAGCCTCAGTAAAACCAGGGAATGTATGTAAAAATCTGTGTTTTTATTTAGATTATAGCTGCCCCGCCTCTCCAGTACATTTTCAATGTGTTTATGTATACTGTGTGTGTGTATTGTGTGAGTATCAGTGCTTTAAGTGGGCCGGAACGCGGTGGTACTCAGTACCGCCACTTCCAAAAATGGCCCTGGAGAGTACCAGCACCTCTCCGTGCGCCCAGGACGTGCGTTTCCCGTACCGGAACGCAGCCCCAGGCTGCACTTTCAGGGGAGCGGCAGGCCGCGGTGGACTTTAAAACGGCCATAAAAAAAAAAGGGCGCGCCGCGCTGTGATACATGTCCCGCCCTCCTCCTCCTCCTAGCTCGTGTGATAGAGCCAGTGTGCTGTCTGTCACACAAGCTGGTCTAGAGGAGGAGGGCGGGACATGTATCAGCGCGCGCGCCAGAACTGTTACCGTCCGTGAGACTGGAGAGAGGAGAGGAAGAACTGCCTTCAGAACTGTAAGTACTGTGATGTTCCTCCATTTCCAGGGGTTCCGGAGAGCGGAGCTGGGAGCGGGAATCAGAGTGCCCAGACGCTTATTCAACGCGGCAATGTTATACAAGGCTAAGTGATGGGCGCGGACTGTCTATAGGGCTATATCCCTCCTCCCGCCTATTCCATCCCCATGGTGACGGACGGGAACCCCCCTCTTCTCTTCTCTCCTCCTTCCAAACTTGGTGCGCCTCTGTGACCGGACTCTTCTCCCCCTCAGTAGCGCACTCCTCTCATGGACTGCAGGGGGCGCTGTGCTCAGTACCGGGCATCTTGTGTAACTGACTGTGTTGCGTTACACAACTCACGTTTCACGTGGTGTACACTCTCTCTAATCCCACCTACCCATTCATTAACACTATACATGCCGTGGAGCTCCCAGTCCTGCCTGAGGAAGAGTGACAACTGGTGTCAAGATTATAGTAGAAGAATAGCCAAAGCTTTTTTGTCCTTACTTTTTATGTGGGTCACAGAAGCTCACTTATTTTTGCCCCCCCCCTGTGATCAGAGTCACCTGGCAGCTGATTATTGTCTTCTGTCAGCCTCCAGGTTCTGAAGGGTATTTTCATGTTCAGTATTGGGGGGGGGGGGGTCACCGGCGCCTAATAGAGTACCGGCACCTCTTTTGGCCCACTTAAAGCACTGGTGAGTATACTGTGTGTCTATACTGTATGTGTGTGAGTATACTGTGTGTGTATACTGTATGTGTGTGTGTATACTGTGTGGCCCCATAATCTATTGCCTGGGGCCCCCAAAATCTCCTATTGCCCAAGGGCCCCATATTCTCCTATTGCCCGGGGGCCCCATAATCTCCTATTGCCCGGGGGGCCCCATGAGTTGTCAGTCCGCTCCTGTATATATATATATATATATATATATATATATATATATATATATATATATACTGTATATATATATATATATATATATATATATATATATAGTATATACATACAATCATGTATTGATTAAAAATCATTACATGTAATGCTAAATTCAATTAGTGTGATTATCTTCTTTTTGTCCTGATATGAGCCACTAAAATGGTTGCACAGAACTGCGAATCCTTGAAATGGGTAAAATAATTCCAAAATCTATTGTATTTCAGCTGTGTATTTAGCTGTTTGCCTATAGTTCAGCTTATCATATCTTGTAATATGCATACACTCACCGGCCACTTTATTATGTGCACCTGTTCAATTGCTTAGTAACACAAATTGCTAATCAGCCAATCACATGGCTGCAAATCAATGCATTTAGGCATCTAAATGTGGTGAAGATGACTTTGAACGTAGCATGATTGTTGGATTTTTACACACAACCATCTTTAGGATTTACAAGGAATGGTCCGAAAAATAGAACATATCCAGTGAGCGGCAGGTGTGTGGACGAAAATGCCATGCCCATGTCCACACAACTGCCTCTCACTGGATATTTTCTGGAGAATGGGCAGACTGGTTTGAGATGATAGAAATGCAACAGCAACTCAAATTAACCATGTGTTACAACAAAGGTATGCAGAATACATCTCTGAATGCACAACACATCAAAACCTAGAAGCATATGGGCTACAGCAGCAGAAGGCCACACCAGGTGCCACTCTGGTCAGCTAAGTATAGGAAACTGCGGCTACAACAGGCTCACCAACATTGGACAATCGGAGATTAGAAAAGCATTGCTTGGTCTGAGTCTCGATTTCAGCTGTAACATTCAGATGGCAGGGTCAGAATTTGGTGTAAGCATGGATCCATCCTGCCTTGTATCAGCAGTTCAAGCTGGTGGTAGTGTAATGGTTAGACATGTGCACAAAAAAAAAAAAAAGTTTTTTTTTTTTGTTTCTTTTCATCTCGTTTCGTAGATTCATAAAGATTCGGTTTGGTAATTTGGTAAGACGCAGGTTTTCCTATTCAGACCCGTTCGTATTTTCGTAAAACAGTTTTATTTTCATTGACACTGAATGATTCGTAATTCTGTCTAATTTATTTTCGTTGATTCGAAATTCGTAATTTTGTTAGATAATAATTTTCGTTTATTCGGTACACTATTCGTAGTTTAGTAATTGTTACTTATGTGAGATTGCCTTTTCCGTTGGTTTGGAACATTGTTTTGTTTTCGTTGATTCGTGTCTATTACCGTGCTTCGAATCGATTCGTAATTTTGTACTTTTGTAAATACATTGCGGCGTGGTCGTTCGCAATCTCGTATTTTAGTTTCATTTTCAACACGTGGCTAATCCATATTAAGATAGACTTCCTCTTAAGCCCCGTACACACGTTTGGACTTTTTGCCAACAAACTTCAAAATGAGCAAGTTTTCCAGAAAATCCGACCGTGTGTACGCTCCATCTGACTTTTTCGGTTTTCATCGGACAAAAGTCGACAAACTTTTCGGCAACAAAAGTTGGTGCGTATGCTCTGGGTGTGCCCGGCCAACTCCCTTCAGACAAAAATCCACGGAAAAGTTTGTTTGAAGTCTGACCATGTGTGTGAGGCTTTACACTGTCCAATGTGACTCAGCACAAAAGAAATAAGCTGATTGGCTAATATATTAAGTAGGATACATCACTCACTAACTTCCATGCCCTGTGCCCATTCGAAAGAACTATTCGAGTACACAAATTTACGAACAGACTAAGAAACGGATTTACAAAACACACAAATGAAAATACGAACATACGAATGAAAATACGAATATACAAAATTACGAACAGACAAAGGATTTAAAATACGGAATGCAAATAGTTTGTTATAGATGTCATTTTCGCTCTTTTGCAGTTTTGGTGTTCTGTATTTTACTACGTTTGTCCAATTGTAAGTTCGTATTTTCGCTTGTTCGTTATTTCGCTTATTCGTAATTCCGTAATTTTCGTATTTTAGTACTTTCAGCTATTCGGATGTTCGAATTGATCCGAATGTATGAATACTAACAAATTTGAACGAAAATCCATTCATTACGAACCGAATCGCACATGTCTAGTAATGGTGTGGGGGATATTTTCTTTACACACCTAGGGCCCCTTAGTACTAATTGAGCATCATTTAAATGCCACAGCCCACCTGAGTATTATTGTTGGCCGTTTCCATCCCTTTGTCACAACAGTGTACCCATCTTCTGATGGCTACTTCCAGCAGGATAATGCACCATGTCACAAAGCTCCAATCATATTACCACTGGTTACTTGAACATGAAATGAGATCACTGCACTTTAAAGGCCTCCACAGTCACCAGATCTCAATCCAATAGAGCACCGTTGGGATGCGGTGGAATGGGAAATTTGTATTATGGATGTGCAGCCGACAAATCTGCAGCAACTGCGTGATGCTATCATGTCAATATGGGCCGAAATCTCTGGGGAACACCTTGTTGAAGCTATGCCACAAAGCAGTTTTGAAGGCAAAAAGGGGTCACTCATGGACTCACTAACTCACATCTTTCTGGTGTTCTTGCATTTTCTTTAAAAAGGATTCTGGCCTTGTCTCTTATACCATAGAGTCAGTTATTCTACTGCATCAATAAAAGTCTCAATGTTCCATAAAAGAAAATAAATGAAGCATGTAAAAATTCATAAAGACACCTCTTTGTAGTAGCCATGGCACACAGGCAGAACTGGGGGTAACAATACAGATATCTATGAGATATATAAAGTCCCTGAGAGATATACAGTATAAATCCAGTACAGTAAAACCTTGGTTTGAGAGTAACTTGGTTCGAGAGCGTTTTGCAAGACATGCAAAAATTCTTAATACATTTTTGCCTTGATATACAAGCGATGCCTTGATATAAGAGTAGCGTCATGTCACAACTGAGTATAAAAGAGAAGAGAGGCGCCTGTAAGTGTAGCAATATGGTTACATTTAATGAAGGTACAACATTTAGCAACATGTTGCTACACTTAGAGGCGCCTCTCTTCTCTTTTATACTCTGGAGCTCCTGCTGGATTTTGCTTTTAACCCCCTTGTGGAGGCTTCCATTTGTGGATGGAAATGTTATGGTTACACATTGCTATAATCTTTTTATATGGACTATAATTTGAAGGATCTATGAATAAATGGTTGTGGAACAAATCATTTGCGTTTTCATTATTTCTTATGAGGAAATTCGCTTTGGTATACAAATGCTTCGGACTACAAGCATGTTTCTGGAACGAATTATGCTCGCAGTCCAAGGTTTTACTGTGCATAGCTCACTTGCATATATTTTTACTACACTGTTTCTGCCATGATCTGCCTGCTCCTATGTAAACTTTATACAACCATAAAATCGTTCGGTGGCTCTCTACAGCAGTGTATACAGTGGTTGATTATACTAGTATGGGTAACATTAAGTGACTTGGCACTCAAGCACTAGAAGGGTCTTCACACTGTACAGAGAAAAAAATGCGTAAGACCAGTAAATCAATCCAGTGGCTACACTTATAGGTTGTTGGGTAGTTCCCAATCAGTTTTTGATGTTATTACTGTTGTGTAGGTGTTTATATTATACATAATTGGGTGGGGGGGGGGGGGGGTTGACTAAGGCTGGCCGTACATTTTACAATTTTCTTCTATAGATTTCCTTAAAGCCTCGTACACACGATAAGTCCATCCGATGATAACGGTCTGAAGGACCGCTGTCATAGTTTAACCGATGAAGCTGACTGATGGTCTGATGTGCCTACACACCATCAGTTAAAAAAACGATCGTATCAAAACGTGGTGACGTAAAACACAACGACGTGCTGAAAAAAATGAAGTTCAATGCTTCCAAGCATTCGTTGACTTGATTCTGAGCACGCATGGATTTTTTTTTTTATATTCAATTTTTATTAAGGTTTAAAATATACAAAACCTACAGATGTCATAAGTCAAGACATATAGGAGTGGCATATACGTGTAGGACAGAGGAACAAATCAACAACAACACCAGACGGTGGAGATAGCTAGAATGCATAAGAACAGTAATGGAGCAGTGCATGCGTGGATTTTTAACTGATGGTCGTGTCTACTAACGATCAGTTTTGAAGCAAGTTGGCTTTTTTTAACCTAAGGTTAAAAAACCTATGGGGCCTACACACGATCAGTTTTGATCGATGAAAACGGTCCATCAGACTGTTGTCCTCTGGCTATCCATTCGTGTGTGCGAAGCCTTAGATTTACCAAAATCATATAATATGAGGTAAAAGCTAAGTAATTTCAATTTGTATGTAATTAGGCAGGCCCTAGCACTACATAGAAGAAGGTAAATCTAAAGAAAATTGAATAAGAAAATTGTATGGTGCTTGGCCAGCTTAAAACTGGTGAACACAAAGTCTGGTGCAGCTGTGCATGGTAACAAATTAGCTTCTAGGTTTTCACACGGCCCCTTTTAGGGCCCTTTCACACGGCAGATCAGTATTGATCCGCTCAGTGTGTGTCCGTAAGCTCAGCGGGAATCCCTCCGTAAATCCCAGCTGAGCTGTCGGCTGACAGGGCGGTCCCCACACACTGTGCAGTGGCCGCCCTGTCTTTACTCCGCTCTCCCCTATGGAGGATCGGATGAACACGGACCATATGTAGGTATTCATCCGATTCGATCCGCAGACGGAAGAAAAAATAGTATTTTCTTCCGTCCGAAAAACTGGATCTTTACGGAGGCGGACAATTACGGGTGTCAGCGGATGGTCATCCGCTGACACCCGTAATCACATAGGGACCAATGTATGTCCCGTTTTCATCCACAACGGATGGATGAAAATGCGCACATACGGTCCGTACGTGTGAAAGGGCATAATTGTCAAAGCCTAATTGAACAAGCTAAAGTTGGAAGCTGATTGGTTACTATGCACATCTGCACCTGATTCTGTGTGCACCCATTTTAGTAAATCTCATCCAATACATCATTAGGTCAAATCTGTTTCTGGATTAGAGCAGTGTTCCTTCTAGGGCACAGCTTTTTGTGTTAAATGGCAATTACATTTAAATGATCCAAGCAAAAATTAAACCAAGCATGTCCTAACAATTTCTATCCATTTTGAATAGGACAATAATTAAAATGCAGAAATAGCTATTGTTTTCAAATATTGTTACGGTTGTATTTGCATGTTTTTATGTTAGGAAAAGAGTTGGTTTGTTTTATAACGAAGACCTTGTAATGACCATTTTTGAGTTACAACAAGTATAGGTCCACATTTCTCAGAGACGTTGCATAGTTAATGTTTCCTCTTCACTAAGTGCTTTGTCAGCTATTTTATGTTGCATATACTTTGGGCAATATTTTTGAGGATACATCATTCTTCAACACGATAAATGTTCCTTTTGCCATGTTAATGTGGTTTTGTAAATCCTGTAAATTACATAAAATATGTAGGAGGTTTAACAACTGCATTCCCATTGTTTACATTATCTGCGGAAATACCACCAATGCAATCAAGGAAATTGGTATTGCGGAGGTTAGCCATGGTGACTCGTATTGATTTCATCTAAAATTGCCTACTAATTAATGCCTGTGCTTAAGCAATAATGTGATACCTTCAGCAGGACATGCAACTGAACAGTAATTACTCACAGGCACTCTCATCCATACTGACCACATGGAAACACATACATTAACAAAATACTGGGTTAAGGAGTAGCACAATGCATGTTATTACTTGCTGTATAATTACATACATCAAGATATGATGTTACTGGTGATTGTGTAGAGAAAAGAAAGTATATTTTAAGTTTGCCCTAAAAATACTATTTGGCATTGCCAAATTGTATACATAATGTAACATATTCCCAATGACAGAAATGTGCACGTGTTATATGTCATATGAGATTTTCCCCTTCTGAGATTCGCCAGCACTTTAGCACCTTTTTGCTACACTCACAATGGACTTTATTTCCATTTGTTTCTAATTCTACACGCATTGTTTTTTATTCTAATTATTATTCATTTTTGAATATTTATTATCATTGCACTTTATATCATTGCACCTGTAGTCACTTGTTTGCAGCACGGCAGCACTTTATATATTTATTTATATAATTTTATATAATTTATTCTCTCTACATTCATATATCTAGGTTTATATGTTATTTCACGAGGGAGCACAACACCATTATTTGATTTTTTTGTGATTCTTTCGTGGGTAATGTTTGACCCTTACAGTGTTTGCGACACCCTTGAGCAACTCTATTTACCCATAATAGCGCAGGAAAACCCCTGTTTTACATACTGTTCATTTCCATGTTGTAGTGTCTTGAGAAAAATGGACTGAGCTTCAGAAAAACATTAACAATAAAAATGCTGCTGTTTTGCAAGACCTGTGAGTGCCTCTATACTGGGTTTATAAACATATAGGGCCAGATTCTCAGAGGCGTTACGACGGAGTATCTCAGATACCCCGTCGTATCGCCTTTTTTTGGTCCTCGTATCTATGCGAGTGATGCTTAGCATCACTTTTGCATAGATACGCTTCTACATCCGACAAGTGTAAAAGCATTACACTTTCGGATCGTAGGTGTAATGACAACTCCGGCCACTAGGTGGCCTTCACGTTGTTTTTTCATTTGCATATGCAAATGAGGCTAGTACGGCGATTCCCGAACGCTTTTACGCCGCCCCGTCGTCGCGTACGTCGTTTACGGACTCGTAAGGTTACCCCAGCTTCTATGTGGAGTAACCTTACGAAGTTCCGTCGGGTGCCGTCGGGTGCCGTCGGACGCCATGTTAAGTATGGCGTCGGGTCAGCGTCGGCTTTTTCCGTCGCTTACGTCGTTTTACTAACTCGTTCGCGAATATGGACTTGCGTAAATGACGCTCACGTCGTTTTGACGCCGGTTTCAACGACGCTTCCCGACGTGAGCTGGAGCATGCGCACTGGGCTTTTTCCCCGGCCGGCGCATGCGCAGTTCGTTCGACGCGGGGGCGCACTTAATTTAAATGCAAGCTGCCCCATTTGAATTGCGCGGGTTTACGCTTGGCGATTTACGAGACGCCGGCGAAAACTATGGAGCAAGTGCTTTGAGAATAAAGCACTTGCTCTAGTACGCAGCGGCGGCGTAGTGTAAATGGCTTACGCTACGCCGCCGAAAATATATGAGAATCTGGCCCAGTGTATATATACTGTATATATATGTAACTAACAAAAACAATGCTCCTACATCTACCCTTAGTTGATATAACATGCAAATAAATGCTGTGCTGGTAATGAATAAACACAAATAGTTTTAAAAGAGAGATCGAAGAGATGGCACTCCACTGTTTATTTAACTCTCTGGCACCTGCTCTCGCTCTGAATATGAATCCCACTCCCTGAAAAGTGAACACTTACCAGACCTCGGCAAGTATAGAGCCTGAATGAGTTGTCTCATCAATCCTCCTCATGGACTGTTAGTAATAGTGTTGAGCGGAATACGCCATATTCGATTTCGCGATATTGCGCGAATATATAGAAGAATATTCGCGAATATTCGCTAATATCGAATATTTGTGATATTTAATCCAAAAAAAATTTTGCGAAATTTCGCTAATGCAAAAATGATTGCGAAATTCTCATAAACGGAGATCATTTCCTGTATTACTAAACTAATATGCACTAAACCAGGGGTCCTCAAACTACGGCCCTCCAGTTGTTCAGGAACTACATTTCCCATCATGCTCAGTCATGTCTGTGAATGTCAGAGTTTCACAATGCCTCATGGGATTTGTAGTTCCGCAACAGCTGGAGGGCCGTAGTTTGAGGATGCCTGCACTAAACACTAACTCTACACTAACTCTACTTAAAAGAAAGGAGAATAAGGGGGCAAAAGAAGGGCGGAGAAGATAATCGCGCAATATTCCTATTGCGCGATTATCTTCTCCGCCCTTCTTTTGCATCAGAGCCAATCAGAATAACTCGAATATTCAGCAAAAGGAATATCGCGCAATATTCCTTTTGCCGAATATTCAAGTTATTCTGATTGGCTCTGATGCAAAAGAAGGGCGGAGAAGATAATCGCGCAATATTCCTTTTGCCGAATATTCGAGTTATTCTGATTGGCTCTGATGCAAAAGAAGGGCCGAGTAGCTGATGCGATTCTTTTATGTTGCCGAAAATTTGCAATGTGAATTTTCGGCAACATAAAAGAATCGCATCAGCTACTCGACCCAGGGTCTCTCTCTAATCATACCAGCAATGCTTTTAGACGTCGATGGAGATCACTAGGATGTGATCTGTTTTAAAAATAAATTTGAAAAAATACGAATATTCGCCATAGTGAATATTCGCCGCAATATTCGAGTTATTCGCGAATACTCGAATATGCAATATTCGTAGCGAATATTCGCAATGCGAATATTCGCAATGCGAATATTCGTGAGCAACACTAGTTAGTAATGCTACTGGATGATTCGGGGCTGGGTGTGTCTGGTCATCAGGGAAAAAATTGGCTCATCCCGCTGATTGTTCTGTCTATGGTATCCACTGCCTGATTGTCCGAACACAGAAATCCTGGAGATGATCCTGTGATAGGGTAAGGGATAAAAAGGTTAGTTACAAGCGGGGCTCGCTGTGTAGTCCTGATCCAGATAGCCGGTGGTGTGGGGTGCTGCTGTCTCGCTAGCTGCAGGGGTTTCCAAGGCCCCGAGTCAAGCTGGCAGTCATCTCCCTGTCTGCTGTGACATCACTGGATGTGGGACACAGGGCCGTCAGGCACATGTTCTGAGAATGCGTGCTCCTTCTTCATGATGAACACGAAAAAGGAGCATGCATGCTCCGAACGCATGCCTGGCGGCCCTGTGTCCCACATCCAGTGACATCACAACCGATGGGGAGATGACTGCCTGCTTGACTCGGAGCCTTCGAAAACCCTGCAGCTAGCGAGACAGCAGCACCCCACACAGCCGGCTATCTGGATCAGGACTACACAGCAAGCCCCCTCTTGTTACTAGCCTTTTTATCCCTTACCCTATCACAGGATCATCTCTGGGATCTCTGTGTTGGGACGATCAGGCGGTGAATACAATAGACGGAACGATCAGTGAGATGAGCCATTCATTCCCTGATGTCCAGATACACCCAGCCCAGAATTCTCTTTGATCCCTCTTTTGGAACTATTTGTGTTTATTCAATACCAGCACTGGATTTATTTGCATGTTACATCAACTAAGGGTAGATGTAGGAGCGCTGTTTATGTTGGTTACATATATTGCTTGGGGATCTTTGCTTGAAGGTTTTAAAAGAGCTACCCACAGACTGGTTATATTTGTATTTGAATATTTGTTCTACCGATTTGGTTTAAATAAGTTATACGTTTAAATGTTCCCGCAACTGCTTGGTATTGTGGGTGTCTATATACACTCTCCTATATATATATATACATTTATATATCAGAGAGTAAAAAAAGTATTATTGGTGTTGATGTGATATTTAAAATAACCACTTAAGGACCGCCTACTGCACATTTACGTCGGCAGAATGGCACGGCTGGGCACATCAACGTATATATACGTTGATTTTAGTACCCAGCCGTGGGTCACGGGCACGCGCCCGCGGCGCGCTCCCGTGACCCGGTCTGAAGCTCCAGGAACGGGACTGCGGGATTCGCGGACCCGATCGCCGCTGCAGTGCGGCGATCCGTCCCTGGAGCTGAAGAACGGGCAGAGCCGTGTGTAAACACGGCTTCCCCGTGCTTCACTGTGGCCGCAGCATCGATCGCGTCATCCCTGTAATAGGGGGACGCGATCGATGACGTCACACCTACAGCCACACCCCCCTACAGTTGTAAACACACACACAGGGTACACTCAAATTCACAGCGCCCCCTGTGGTTAACTCCCAAACTGCAACTGTCATTTCCACAGTAAACAATGCAATTTAAATGCATTTTTTGCTGTGAAAATGACAATTGTCCCAAAAATGTGTCAAAATTGTCCGAAGTGTCCGCCATAATGTCGCAGTCACGAAAAAAATCGCTGATCGCCGCTATTCGTAGTAAAAAAAAAAAAAATAATAAAAATGCAATAAAACTATCCTTTATTTTGTAAACGCTATAAATTTGGCGAAAACCCACCGATAAACGCTTATTGCGATTTTTTTTACCAAAAATATGTAGAAGAATACGTATCGGCCTAAACTGAGGAAAAAAAATGTTTTTTTATATATTTTTGGAGGATTTTTATTATAGCAAAAAGTAAAAAATATTGATTTTTTTTTTAAATTGTCGCTCTATTTTTGTTTATAGCGCAAAAAATAAAAACCGCAGAGGTGATCAAATACCACCAAAAGAAAGCTCTATTTGTGGGGAAAAAAGGACGCCAATTTTGTTTGGGAGCCACGTCGCACGACCGTGCAATTGTCAGTTAAAACGACGCAGTGCCGAATCGCAAAAAGGGGCAAGGTCCTCTACCTGCATTTTGGTCCGGGTCTTAAGTGGATAATAGCAAAAAGTCCAATAATGCTAAGGCCCTGATCTCAATATTACAATCATTCCATGGATTACATGGTCCATGGATATATGTTAGTTTTGTTAAGGAATTAGGATGCTGTAGTTATAGGCATAACAATATAATGATCTTAAATATAAACTTGCTTAACAAAATTTAAAACAAGTAAACTATGGTAATACAACTAAAGCACCAAGATCAAACCATAAAACTAAGATAACCAATGTTACTGTGGATCTGCACATTTTAATCAGGGCTTATGTCCTAACTGCCTTTGTCATAAATTAAATATTTTCCTAGATCCAGTGCAGCTAATTAAACTGTAATTTCAGTGTTCTAATGCTAATCAGGGTCAAATCTGTATCATTAATATTTTGATGATTTTCTTAATGTTCCATTGCATCACATAAGGGTATATTTGACCTTGTATGTAACTGTTTTTCTCTGCAAAGCTGTCTAGTATTATTCTGCTTTTGTCAAGTTGAACATCCTTTGGGGTTTAAGTAAAAACTCTATAAAAATATATCTCAAATAGGCATATTTCTTCCAACCAGTAAAAAAAAAGGGTACCCCAGTGTAATAAAATCCATTAAGATCCTCAGAGCTAACACAGAGTATTTAATTTTACTTGTATATTGCCAAGTTATGGTCTATCAAAGGAATGCATAAAGTCATGAGGTTTACTGAAAAGTTGCCACAATCCAAGATGCGTTCCCATAAGTTAAATGCATTTTAGCAGTAATAAGGCATTTAAAAATAAAAACCAATAGCACTGTATGTGTTTTACTCTGAAGTTCAAACTGCCAATAAAGCTAAAGTCAAAAGATGAATTGGTAGAATGAGAGCAATAAAGAACAGAAGGTTGTTTGATGCAGCAAGCGTGGAGGGAAATTATCAAGTTGTTAGCTTGTATTACATTTAACATGTTGATGTTCATAAGAGAAGACAAAAGCAAGATTTCAGATGTACAAGTGCAAATTACTGGGGCTGGTGTTCCAAAAACAAAACAAAAAACTGCTGATTTAGAAAAGTGAATGTTCACCTTGAAGGTGAAGTCGTATGCACTTCCATTCACTCATCTACTAGTCCTGTTTTTTTTTTTTCATTTAATTACACAGTTGGCATTCAAAGTGAGTACATGTTCACTTTATTACCATTACCTGTCCAATTGACTCCACATTTTGGAAGTAAACTTTTACTTTTTTTAAATGATCATTTTTTGCTCCTTATCAAATTACCCTCACTAAGTTGAGAATGTTCAATTTCCCTGAACATGATTGGATATTCAAAGTGAAAACAGTTTCATATTGATCACTAAGCAAAGTAAACTCACATTCGTAGGTGAAAGTGCACCTTTGGTGAATCAACCCCAGTGCATCATCCGACATAACTATTTCCAATTCAAGTTACATTATGTTTACATGTGAAAGAGATCTTTTATTTTGCAGATGGATTTTTCCTTAAAGCTGAATTAATGGTAACCGCTAAATACAATACACATTTGAAATGCATATTAAGGAGCCATTTTCTCTGAGCTTCATTTATGTCTATCAGGTCCTAGGATTTACACTGCAGTCAGTCAATAGAGCCTAGTCACCTTCCCATCTTCAGCCTGTTATTGGGCATCCATCTGCTCTCTTTGTGCTACCATGGTCCTTGTAAGCAGTGCACATGTGCACTGTATCACACTCAATTGGACACCAGTATTACTGCTTCCACACCCAGTGAACCATACCAGGTATTACTGTGTAAAGGATTGATATCAAATTAAATCCAGGTACTTTCATTTGCTGAATTTAAACATTCATCCTACACCCTTCATGGGTGTGCTGACATCACTGTTATTTCCTTTCCAGGCCTAATGTTTGTTTCCAATGCTTGTTTTAATCTTCGATGCTGTAAGTATAATTGTAATAAACCTTTTAAAATGTAACTGGATGTTGCACAATGAGTTTTTCTTTTTCTCATTGGTATGGTGTAACATCCAGTCTGAGATTCTTGCGGTTCTCTTTCCCCCAATAAAATCATCCGAGAGGCAATTGTAAAAGCTGAGGTAACCCATACCTGTGGTTAGAGGTGAAGCTTACAAGGGAAAATACTGACAGTGACATTTAATGCTCTGGTAATAGGCTATGCCCATTTGATCTCTGAATGGGGGCACTAGGTGTTTTTATCACTAAGGCCTCGTACACACGAGGCAATAGATTTGTTCAAAACGGTCTGTCCGACCGATTTGAACAAATCTGTCTGTTTGGATTTTGGTTTGCTCGCGTGTACACACGAGCAAACCAAAATCCCCGCCAGCAGACGGCGCGCTGACGTGTCGGTGACGTGGCGGTGACATTGACGCCGCCACGTAACCGCACCAGGAAGTAAAACACTTCCGCGAAAGCGCCGAATCCATTCGGCGCCGGTGCGAGACGACATGTCTGCTGGTAAGTGTACTAACCAGCAGACATGTCGGGCGGACGGGTTCCCACCCGATAGATTTCAAAGCATGCTTTGAAATCTGTCGGGTGGCCAAATCCGTCGGCTCGCCCGTACACATGATCGAATCTGTCTGCTGGGACGTTTCCAGCAGACAGATTTGATCGTGTGCACGCGGCCTAAAAGGAGGGGAGGAGATATCTTCCTGCACACTTGGAATTTCCCTACGGGAATTTCTTGTTTGGACTTTATTTCAATTTTTTTTATTCACCATAGTAACTATCATGCTGCATGATTAATTATTGTGGATATGTTTGTGATACTATGAAATTGTATGATAACATATTTTAAGGCAATATTTTGGAAATTTGTTTCTCCTTAAGTGTTTAACAACGTAAGTGCTTTACTATTTTACAATGAGCTTTTGTATTGCCTTTCATTCCACTGGCGGCCTTTTGCTGTGGTGGAGGTGATCCATGCAAGATTGAAAACAGGAAACTGTATGTGGAGGATCATTTATGCGCTTTTGACTATTTATAACTTAATGGTCCTGGAAAGTGGAAAACATCTAGACAAGAGCACAAGATTTGTTACAGGACTTATTTGCGTTTTTTTTTTGCACCATATTAGGTGGTATATTTGGTGGACCACCTTTATGAACTTTGCACATGTTTAATTTTTATTTATTGCATGTTTTACATATTGGTTTATGTGTTTTCTGTGAATGGCTAAGAGGCTTCAATTCTTCCTCCATTTTGTTCCAGCAGCAGATGGAACATCTGTGTACCACTGCCAGAACACAGTGCTATATACTGTAGCTATTGCTACATACAGCTTATACAGTGCTGACAGCAGCCAAATGTCTTAGTGAAAAAAAATAGTTAATTTGGGACAGTTTATAAAGTAACACAAAACCTGGAGTTAGGCTTTAATCATTATTTTTAATTTCATGATTTCATTTTTGTTATATGTGTTCAGAGTTCAGCTTTAAATGGTATCTAAAGACATATTATGCCTTTGCACTTGTTCCAGCAACAAGGCCAGACCTTTTTTTTGCACCTTGCTTTGCTACAAACAAGCTGCTCCTGCCAAGCATTAGAGGGTGCTGTTCGATGACAGGATACCTACTTTACGCTTAATTGAGTGAGCAATCCCTCTCCGAGGTGCAGATTTGTCAGAGCAGAGCATGATATAATGGCCAGAAGGCTTCAGCTAGAAACAGTTCTGTGTGCTTTTTTTCTGCACAAAATGCATGCACAGTGTTTTCCATGTATTCCAATGGCCCTAGTTCACACTATGCAGTCAGTTTCCGGTCAGTTTTTGCACCGGAAACTCACTGCGTGGTGTGAACTAGAGCCATTGGAATACATAGAAAAAAACTGTGCATGCATTTTTAGTGCAGAAAAAAGCGCACAAAACTGAATGGAACTGCATCTGGTGTGATCACACTAAATAAACAAAAAAAGGTAATGCATCATATCTATCATGAATGCTGCTGCCAGACTCATCTACCTTACCAACCGCTCCGTGTCTGCCACCCACATAGGTGTGCACAGCCTATTGCATTAGGGTGTGCACTCCAAAGCTCAAAAACACACTATCGATCACTCACAATGTTCATTCAGAAAGGGAATAGGCCAGTAAATTACATATTTACCGACCCCTTCCCCCACTCATCCTAAAACATCTCCGCAGCAACAGCCGACGGGAGAGGTGAGGAGGGAGGTCAGAAGCGTAGTAGTAGGGGAGGGCAGTGGGTGGAATCTGTGCTGCACTAGATGATTTGGTGTCTGGGCACACCTGGCACACCCTGTGCGCATGCCTATGGCCACCCCTCTCCGCCAATCCCTACACTGACTCCCAATTCCCCAGCTAATTAAATTAAAAATACTCACCACAACATAAAAAAACATTCACAACTCTGCCCTGAGCTATATCACCAATCACCAATCTTGTCTCCAAATATCACCCAAACCGTCCTCTCCGCTCCTTTCAAGACCCCCTGCTCTCAAGCTTTCTTGTCTCCTCCTCCCATGCTTGTCTCCAGGATTTATCCAGAGCCTCTCCCATCCTCTGCCTCTCTACCTCAATCTGTCTGGCTATCTCCTACTCTAGCTGCCCTTGGGCAATCCCTGAAAACTCTCCTCTGCAGGGAAGCCTATCACACCTTCAACTGATCTTTTACCAGTTCCATGAGCTCATTCACCCCCGATTACAACCTTTTGTATGGCATGCCACACCTTATTAGATTATAAGCTCTTCTGAGCAGAGCCCTCTTAACCCTTTTGTATTTTATTGTATTGTTACTGCATTATCTCCCTTTTATATTGTAAAACGCTGCGTAAACTGTTGGCACTATATAAATCCTGTATAATAATAATAATATTGGCATTTTTTAAAAGAACGCTAGGACTTTTTGTGAATTGCTGTTTTGTTTTTAACTTTTCGATAATTTGGATACAGTGTAACATCGCAGATAATTGTTGGTTAGTTTTTATGGCTTGCAGTACTTTCAACATTGACTTTTACCTATTGAGAAAGCTCACTTTTTAGATTTAACCGTTTGACCTTAAAAACATGACATATAGAGGTTGATTTACTAAAACTGGAGAGCGCAAAATCTGGTGTAGCTGTGCTTGGTAGCCAATCAGCTTCTAACTTCAGCTTGTTCAATTAAGCTTTGACAACAAAAAAAAATGATTGGTTTCTACTCAGAGCTGCACCACATTTTGCACTTTACAGTTTTAGTAAATCAATGCCATAATGTTGTATTTGTCATATATACTACTTATTAATATGGTCCCAAGGCATGTTAATAAGATTAGTGGTGCACATCATTCAGTGCAAAAGAAACAAATCTAGACTTACAAACAAGTGCAACTGCCTGCAATGTGAGTCAGCAGCTTTTAAAATGTGGATATACAGTTGATGAGAGCTTACAGCACTTGACCATGTTAATATGCTTGGCAGAGCACTGCCGTGAGACTGTAAATGTTCCAGCTTCGTGTATTCTTGTTGTAGTGATGCATTAAAAATGGGAAAAATATATTTTTAAATGCAATTTAAAGAAGGTTCTCACACATGTTTTGGTGAAATAGGTCACAACTCTTCATTTAAATCGCTAAGAACAACATTGTTTTTTCTTTCGTTTTTTTTTTTTTTTAAATAATTGCTGCATACATATTGTTGCTAGCATTACAGATCCAAAAGGGGTGACAAGTTTTAACTGGACCTGTCATGTTCACTGAAGTGTATAAACAAAATGACTAATAAAGAACAGACACATTGTAATGTCTACAAGAACATGCAATTGTAAGTTCAGATCAGTTCATTAAGGGGCAAAGGTTGCATACAGGACCCTGTCAACTGTAAATTAAGATTAAAGTGTAACTCCAGCCTGCTGATCTTCAAGCTGCTAATTAAACAACAAATCAGCAGCAGCTCTCCTGTTCAATGATGAGGCAGGTCCCCCAGGATGTTATAAAGATGAACTAGAAAAGAGTGTCTTTACTTTTCTGGAAAAGCAATAAGGCAAAGATGTGTGCATCTCAAGACTGGCTGAACAGCAAAAGCACATTGCATACTGTATGTACAGTATATAATCCAATCAAGTATCTATGTTTATCTTTTATTCACATATTTAGAGTTCATAAAACCTCTAAATGTCATTTTAAATCCATGTCCTATTGCAGTGGTCATTAGACATGTGCACAACAATTTTTTTTGTTTATTTCTGTTTAGTTTTTGTTCGTTTATCGTGATTCGTAACGAGTCGTAATTTCGTAAGACGTTAGTTATCGTATTCGTACTCTTTAGTATTTTCGTAACACTTTTTTTTCCGTTTCCGTTTTTATATGTTAGTTTATTTTTCGTTGATTTGAGATTAGTATTTTCGTTAAATGTTGTATTCTGCCTCGTTCGTATTTTTACAATGAATTTATTCGTTCATTCGTTTTTACGTTGGTTTATTTTTCGTTGTTTTGATATTCGTATTTACATTATATTTTCCATCATGCCGCGTTTGTATTTTCGTAAGAAATAAATCTTCGTTGCTTTTTGATCATTCGTATTTTCGTGTCTAATTTCATTTGATTGTAACAACGTTCCTTTGTAGATTTTTTGCATTTGTAATTCTGTTAAAATACATTTTACGTTTATTCGACACACTACTCGACGTAATTTTGTAAAACATCGTAATTTACTGCGATTGACTTGACAGATCCACAAAACCGGTGCAACCTACCCAAACACACCCTGGACTCTGGATGGAATGCACTGCAGTTTAACACAGATAAGGACACACGGTCAAGGAGCCACTAGGTAATAAGAAAGAAGCTCATTGGGGCAGTACTAATGAAAGTGAATTTACGTTATTTCATTTCCGTTTTCCAAAGATTCGTAATTTATTTTTCGTTAGTTTTGCTTTTCGTTTATTATTCTTTGTTCGGCATTTCGGTTGTTTTCTTTTCGTTCTTCGAATATTAGTAAGTTTGCATTTTCGTTTATTTTTCGTAATTATGATTTTTTTTTGTGTTCGGTATTTTCGTTATTTCTATGTTTTCGTTTCTTTTTTCTTTCGTTGTGTTGTTCTTTTACATTTAGTAGTTTCGTATCTTCGTAGTTTTCCATATTCGTTATTTTTGGAAATATCGTTATTCGTTATTATTTGCACTAAACCATTTGTTTATTCGTAGGTTAACGAATCAACGAAAATAACGAATAATGACGGAAAACGTATTTGTAACGAACAAAAATTGCACATGTCTAGTGGTCATCAACCCTGTCCTCAGGGCCCACTAACAGGCCAGGTTTTATGTATTACCTTGGGGAGATGCAGACTAGAATACTGCAACCACTGAGCAGCAAATGATATCACCTGTGATGTATTTCAGTTATCTTGCAAACCTGGCCTGTTAGTGGGCCCTGAGGACGGGGGTGATGACCACTGTCCTATTGTACATGACATCCAGTATGCTCATTTAGTATTTCTATCTAGTGTAATCTAGAGTATAAGTTATGCAGCACACAGCAATTGGAAGTTACTGGAGCGCTTTACACATTGGAATTCTAATTAAGGAGATTGAAGCGCTCCTAAAAATCTGAAAACTAATAATTTTAAATCACACTATACACAGCGGTTCCTGAACCCCATTCACTTGCAAGGAGAAACACTTATAAAAGACACTGAAGTGCTACAATAATTTCAAATAACTATGTGCAATGCAAAGTAATTCTAAAGTGCTAAGGAGCTTCATTATTTTAAGAAGGTTTTCAATATGAAAGTCAAACAGATTTCCAGTGCAGTTTCAAATTGAACTGATTTAAAAAACCCTCATTCACGTTTACTTGGCACATTAGGCAATAAAGAAATACATATACCCATGCTTCAATGACTTTCAGGAGGCAGAAGGAGTAAAAATGTCAGCCTGAGCAAATTAAAAACTTAATCTCTTTAAGGATCTAGGGTCACCAAGTTAACTGATATTTTCAAACTGCAATAGAAATGATATCTCTTTACAGTATGTCATTGACCTATCTGTTGTTGAATCAAATAATTTAATTGATTGCAAAAATGGGGTCTTTAAAGTACATAAAGTTAATTTCCGAATACATTCCGCAGTGGTTATTTGTAAAGCTAAAGCATACAGTTTACTTATGTCAGGCAATTTCTGTATTGTGTTACTGTGTATATGTAATGGTACCTGATCAGAAGGTAGTATGTTTCCTGAGAGCAACATTTTTTTCTTTAAATTATTATTATTATTTAAGGTACTTATATAGCGCTGTCAATTTACACGGCGCTGTACATATACATTGTACATTCACATCAGTCCCTGCTCTCAAGGAGCTTACCATCTAAGGTCCCTAACTCACATTCGGACATACTAGGGCCAATTTAGACAGAAGCCAATTAACCTACCAGCATGTCTTTGGAGAGTGGGAGGAAAACAGAGCACCCAGAGGAAACCCACACAGGCACAGGGAGAACATGCAAACTCCATTCGAACCAGCGACCCTTTTTACTAGGGTTGTCCCGATACCGATACTAGTATCGGTATCGGGACCGATACCAAGTATTTTCAGGAGTACTTGTACTCGCGCAAATGCTGCCGATGCCTGGCCGAATACTTTTTTTGTATTTATCAACATGTTCTGTGAAAATTCTTTGAGTTTTTTACTACTGCGTGACAAGCAAATAAAACATTTTTATTCATTTTTACTCATTTTTATTCTTTTATAATATCTTGAGTTAGATTTCTTCATAATTCTAAAGAAAATATCCCTAGTCTGTATTGTGGTTTGAAAACTGTCACATGACATTTAAAAAAAGTATCGGTATTCGGTATCGGCGAGTACATGGAAAAAAGTATCGGTACTTGTACTCGGCCCTAAAAAAGTGGTATCGGGACAACCCTACTTTTTACTGCTAGGAAAAAGTGCTAACCCCTATATCAATGTGCATTGGTTTTTCCAAAAATGGGGAGGAGGAAGGAGCTCCTCACCTCCCAATAATAAGGATGAGGTGGAACTAAATCTAAAGAGTGCTGTACAACTATTTTTTTTTCTAAGGACATCAGGACCTGCACCCCTGTCCATTCACAGAACACATTATATGCTTTATTACAAGATGTCTTATTAATAGAAGAGCTGCATAGAGAGTAACTCACTGTGACCACTGTGCTCTAGCCTTGACTGATGTTTTTAGTAGAGGAAGTTCAGTGCTTACATTATATCATTGTCAGGGGGTGCATGAACCTAAGTATTTAGGAAGAAGCAGCAGAGTGGGACATACCCCAATTTTGCTTTTGCCCTGAGTTCAAAGCGTATTCACCAATAAATGATGTATCTATTTATGAAAGAGCGAGGCAGGACTGGGCCATTTGCTGGGTCTTCTGTAAAGGTACTTATAGGGAAAATTCCTTTCTCCGAGCTTCTTTTGGGTGGATTCTTACTAGCATTCTTTCCTTACCCATATAATATTAAATATTTAAATGTAATTGAACATGTTTATGTAATTCTGAGATTGTTATTGAGTCTTATTTCTATAAAGGGATAGGAACATATTAATCATTTAGGTTCAATAACTCAAAGAGAGAGCTCATATAGGTGAAATATTAGGAATTCCATTTTTTTTAATAACAAACATGTTATACTTACCTGCCCTGTGCAGTGATTTTGCACAAAGCAGCCCAAATCCTCCTCTTTTCAGGTCCAGCGCCGGTGCTCCTGGCTCCTTCTTTCTGATGGGTGCCCCCACAGCAAGTAGCTTGCTGTGTGGGCACCCAAGCAGATGGTTTCCTGAGCTGTGGCTCTGTATGTCCACTCACACACAGTGCTGTGGCTCGGCCCCACCCCCTCTGTTTCCTGATTGGCTCACTTGCTGTGATTGACAGCAGCGGGAGCCAATGACTCCCACTGATGCCAAAAGTCAATCAGGAGTGGGAGTCCCTGGGGAAGCAAGGCTCTTGTGGACATCGCTGGATAGAGAGGGGGTTCAGATAAGTATCCTTATTATTATTATTACCTGGAGTAATCTTGTTCCTGGTCAGATAGGGTCTTTGAGATTAAAATCTGAAAGAATGAACAAGATGACAAGCTAGCCCATCTCACTATAAAAGGATGGGCTCACAGCAGTCAGATTGTCAGTATATGTTGGAGCTGGTTAAAGAAAGCTGACAAATCTGTATAGGGAGAGGTACTTTGCTATACTGTGCTATACAAAGCAATAATGTTCTATAACGATATACAGTAATATACTGTGCTATACTGTGCCATATAGTGAAATACAGTAGACTGCAGTGTGGCAAGGTTTCATAGATTTAACTATCAGCATCAAGCGTGCTTTCTTGCTAGCGTCTGTGCCACTGCAGAATCAGGAGGTAATTCTCCTAATTCTATTTCGGGAGTGGCACAGAGGCTAGCAAGAAAGCACACTTGCTACTGATACAAAATAAGTAGTCCTCCCCCCCAGTTGTTTGCCAGCATTACCTAAGTGCTCTCTTTTCCCTTTTCTTTGGGGCTGTCGTGGGTCACAAAACCATGTACAGCTAAACATCCCCCAAACCTCTAATTTAAAAGACGTATGTTTATTTTTTCCCTAATCCTACTTACATCAGTGGATGGAGCATCAGACCGATGCTGCAGCTGTCCCCCGGCATCTCTGCACTGAGAACTGAGCAACCAAAAACCACCAATGGCTCGGTTCTCACTCCTCCTCGAGCAGAGCGATGCTGACTATTAGTCAGCATCGCTTCTGCTCTACTGCTCAGCGCTCATGGAGAAAGCTGTACCCCATGGTTTCCAATGAGTACCGTTCATATCTGTGCGACTTCAAGTTGCAGTGACTTCAAAGTAGTCCCTGCTCTACATTGGTCCAACTTTGATGCCATAGACCTCAAGATTACACAGCATTGCTTCAAGTTGCGTCAAAGTTGTTGCAAAGTCACGCGACTTTCAGGTCATACAAGTGTTAAAAGAGGCCTTACAGAATGCAGGGCTCATAAGTATGCCAAGTACAGCCCAGCAAATGGAGTTCAGTGGTCAACTGTGTGAAATGTACACTACGTACAGTGTGCAGCAGCCATAAATTTGTAAGATACAAAAGTAAATGGTATGTACAAACTGAACAGCCAACAGAGTATGTAATATACACTATAGGTTAGATAATCCTATCTGCTGTATTCTGTTATATACTACAATACGTATGCTCAGTCATACATTCATACTCTTAATCAATAAGCCCTCATTTGCCCTATACAATATATAATTCTGACTAATGCTTTTTTACATCAGGTTGTAAGTTACACACTCCTGATCACTTCCATTTGTAAACTGTATCATACATTACACACTCCCGACTGCTGAACTCTCTGCAAGGAGTCACAGCTGGCTAAATAACCCAGTGGTGGAGACCCGAAGACTGGTTAAGAACCAGCCTGGATGAGGACAGTGCTGGATCCCTAAACAGGTTAGTGTTCTTTTATCAAAAATCAGCAGATACAGTATTTGTAGCTGTGGCTTTTAATTTTTTTAAACCTGACTGAAGATCCACTTTAAATAGCAATAAAGTTTCACTGACTGATGCTGGAGTACAAGGTTTCAACTCCTTATGTGTACTCATAATACAAAATGAGTGGCGTTTTCACACAGTCTGATACATAATCAAGTCTTTGTGATTTACTAACAAACGTCTTTATAATCACTAAGGCTGCATTTGTGATGGTAATGAAATAAATCAAGTGAAGTATAGAATCAACATGATGCATAATGTATGTCTGTGCCACACACAATGATAGGTCTTTGCAATCAGTCATTACTCTGAAAATCCATGATAATGGCATGTGGATACAAGCAATTGGCTATTACTGTATTATATTCCATAAAAAATGACAAATGCCCATTTACTAACCATGCTCAGATTCAGGTATAGCCCCTTTAACTCAATATTCCATATGCCTAGTTAGGATATGTTTCTCAATATCCCTCTCTCAACAGCTCAGAGAGGCCACAACTGATGAGGCAGAAGTAGCTGATCTGCAGCCAGGTAAATGACCCTCCACTGTCAATACCGGCGTTTCTGAAAGACCTAGGCACTGTGAGAGCCTCTTTCAGATTTCTAAAAGATCCCGCCAGCTGCTTGCCTGTTTTACCTAAGCTACCATAGACTTTTACTGTGAGGGACTCTGTCTATTAGGATCCTCGCAAGTAGCTGTATATTGAGTAATTCTCAGCTTGACTCTCAGTTGTTATAGTCTTAGACCCCTTTCACACCGGAGTGGTTTGCAGGCGCTATTGTGCTAAAAATAGCACCTGCAAACCGATCTAAACAGCTGCTGCTGTGTCTCCAGTGTGAAAGCCCTGAGGGCTTTCACACTGGAGCGGTGCGCTAGCAGGACGGTAAAAAAAAGTCCTGCTAGCCGCATCTTTGGAGTGGTGAAGGAGTGGTGTGTATACCGATCCTCCACCGCTCCTGCCCATTGAAATCAATGGAACACCGTGGCTATACCGCCAGCAATGCGTTTTGCTGTGGTTTTTAAACCATTCCTAGTCGCTAGCAGGGGTAAAACCACCCCGCTAGCAGCTGAATATCGGCGCTTTACTGCTGATGCACCTCCCACCTGTGTAAAAGGGGCCTAAGAGACTATGCTGTGCAGCCACATGTTACCCTGATTAAACTACAGAGAAATTGCTGTGAAGAGTCCAAGTCTATATAGCTTTCAAGAGTATGCATGCTCTTTTCCATCATGAACCTGTTTTGCAGTATTGCTTCTAACATTGCACCTGTTTCATTACAGTTACTCCCTGATCATTCGGTGGTTCATAGGTGTGCACAGCCTATTGCATTAAGTTGTGCACCCCAAAGTTTAAACATATTTGCATGTGTTTATACAGTATACTGATGGTGTCAGCAGAGCAATGGATGGTGTCAGTAGGGCAGAGATTGGTGTCAGCAGTTCATTTGTATTACTTTTATAAAATTATTTAGGCCCCATAAAAAAAGGGGGTTTGGTGAAATATCAGGGGGAATCTGCACCCCACAGGATTATTAGGGTGTGCCAAGGCACACCTGGCACACCCTGTGCGTACGCCTATGCGGCCAACTACTGTACCTATTTTACAATTACCTCACAGCTATAGGGATGGTGGCACTGATGAAAAAAGGGAAACAATCTCTCTGTCAGTTCCCCACAATTTAAAGAAGTCAGCAAATGACTTAAAGAATTGGTGTTCACCCAAAAAGAGAGGATAACATGGTATTATATAAGACTGCAGAGGAATTCATTTTTTTCATAACTACCAATATATTTAAAACAATCTATTACAGTGTAACATTTTACTATAATTGCTTCTCTTACTTCAAAATAACAAAGATAATGTCTTTCGATTCCTCAAATATGATACAAAATTAACTGTATAACTGATGCTTTCCTCTTACATTTGCTTAATAGATCACTGATAGTTTTTAATAAAATCATGACACTACATTTGGCAGGACATCCTGTCACTACACAGCAAGTTATTGCTAACAGTAAAATTACAGTATTACATAATACTTATTACTGCCAAAATCTGTGAACAAAATCACTTGACCACTGATGGATTTTAGCACCAGACTGCTATAACATATGTATAATTTGTATCTTTTGCAGCACCCATCAAATTCCCAGTAACACATGTATTCAATACAGGAGAATGGGAATGAAAGTTTACATTGTATCATAGTTTATCATTTACATTTTAAATGTAGCAGGATTCCTCCATTGTTCTGGTTTATAATACTTAATTTCTAATGTACAGTTAAGCTAAGTTGATACTAAACCACTTAAGCCCCGTACACACAATCTGACCTTCGTCTGACCAAAATCACATTGGAATTCCAACAGAATTCAATCAGAGTAAAAGAGAACATGTTCTCTATCTAAACTGATGGAATTCCTCGGAAAAAAGTCTGATGGGGCATATACACGATCAGAATTTCCGATGGAAAAAGTCAGTTGGACTTTTTCCATCAGAAATTCCGATCGTGTGTACGGGGCTTTACAGAATTAAAGTATAGCTAACCCCAAGAACAAAAATATTAAAAAAAAACTATTATGCCTGGGAAAGGGAGGGTCGACCCGATCACATGACCAATGTGATTGACTGTCACAGTAGTCAAATGATTGGGAGCCACTCTTGCCATCTTCTGATCATTACTAGAGATGAGACCATGAATGTATATGTGCAGTGAGTGGGCATTAAAGCATTAATAGGTGTTACGTAGGCAGCAACAGGTTAAGTACATGTCTTCCCCTGTTAGGACCTGATTATTTTGTATCAATATCATAATTGAAAAAGCATTTATATACATTTATTAAAGTGTATAAATACTCTTAGTGAAGTACTCCTTAATATAAATTTCCAATTGTGGACTCAAATGTGCAAAAACAAAAACAAAGCTCATACATTTACACAATGAGCTTAAAGGATTACTAAAGGATTTTTTTTTTAGCTAAATAGCTTCCTTTACCTTACTGCATTCCTGGTTTCATGTCCTCATTGTCTGTTTTTGCTTTGAAGTTCTGTAATTCTGCTCTGATCTCCACACTTCCTGCTTGTCTGGTTCCTTATGAAAAATCTCATGGCAGCTTTTCACTGTGGTCCAAGCTGTCATTACATTACTGTGGGCCAGATTCTCGTAGATGCGCGCCTAATTATGCAGGCGTTGCGCATCTCAGATGCACTACGCCGACGTAACACGGAGTGGCAAGTACCGTATTCCCTAAGTAAATGCGCTCCAATATGCGCCTGCGTCGCGTAAAAACATTGGCGTAATCCGGCGCAACTCCAAAGTAGGAGGGAAGTGGGCGTGTTGCATTGTAATGAAGCGTGACCCCATGCAAATGCAGGCTGGGACGAACGGAGCATGCGCCGTGACGTGGATGACCCGCGCCATGACGTGGATGACCCGCGCCGTGACGTGGATGCCTTCTGCGCATGCGCAAAGCCTCCCTACGATGCGCCGGCCAGGGTATATAATGCGCCCACACATGCGCCCGTGCAGCGCAAACGTCTCCCATTTTTTGGATAGTGACTGACAAAGTGCTGGACAAGATGACGACAAGTGCTGTTAGGCAGAGGAGGAAGAAGAATTTCTCCCCAGAGGAGAGGGCCATTGTCGTGAGGGCCATGGAGAAGTACGACTCGCGGCTCCATGGTGCTGACAGTGCCCGGACCAGCAAGTCCCGGAGGGACCAAATACTTATGAAAGTGGCTTGCCAGGTCAATGCCCTCTCTCATGAGGTCCGGACACCGCAGGACATTCAGAAGAAAATGAATGACCTGCGGCTTCATGTGAAGGGCAAGCTGGCTTCCATAGCCCGGCATGCCAGGGGCACTGAAGGGGGCCCACCCTGCCCTGTCTGCCTGACTGAGGAGGAGAAGGTGGTTGCCCGCTGCCTGCAGACGGAGCAGGTTGAGGGAGTTGGGGGCTATGAGTCCCAGAAGCCAGCCGTGAGGACAGGTAAGTGTGTTTTATATTCTATCTGTTGTGTACATGTATGGGGGTGGAAGGGAACATGTGCCAAGTGTGTGGGTCCACCAACATGGGCATCTTTTGTGTCATCCACAGATGTGCAGGAGGGAGCGGGGCCATCTGTTGATGCCAGGGCCCATCAGGATCCAGTCCCTCTGGCTGCCCCCCTGGAACAGGACTTGGAGGGAAGTGGGCACACCTCAACGGAGGAGGTGGTTGAGGAGGGTGTGGTAGACCAGGACATGATTGTTGTTGTGGAGGAGGATGATGGGTTGCCCGGACCAGCCCAGGCTATCCCTCCACCTTTAGCGAACCCCTCAGTGTCCCCCTCCAACCTCTCCAGTCCCTCTCTTTTCCCCCCCCCTCATCTCCGGCCCCTCAACATCCTCCCCTTATGCCAGGTCCCCTGCCACTCCCCGCAAGGCAACGTGCAAGACTAGGGGTGTATCCAAGGTCCTGCCGGAACAGCTGGTCAGACAGCAGGACCAGCAAAATCAGCACCTGGCCGAGGTCGTGGAGGAGATGAAGCGCCTGGCCGACAGCCTGGCATCCTCGGGACACATTACGGATGCCATCCAGGATCTTGCTGTCAACAGCGCAGCAACGTTGACCAGCCTGGGGGAGCTGCAGGCAAACACCTCCGAACTTGTGGGGGAGGTTCATGCCATGCGCCTTGCTGTCGAGGAGCAGACTGCTGTGCAGACCCGCATAGCAGTTGCCCTGGAGGGCATGCAGGCAGCCAGGGAGGGACGTGGGGATGCTCCTCCTCAACCTGCTCCCCCCCCCCATCTGTGGCTGTCCCCAGGCAAGTGAGGGGCAGGACCCGTGGCACCAGGCGGAGCCCCCGCCAGGCCCATTAATTCTATTTTTGTTTAATATTATGCTCTGGTTAAGAGCTATTTTTGTTTAATATTATGCTCTGGTTAAGAGCTTTTTTGTTTTTTGTTTATTATGCTCTGGTTAAGAGCTTTTTTTGTTTTTTTGATACTGCACACGGTGCAGTGTGAATGGTGTGTGAATGTGAGGGGGTGGCACTCCTGGCAGTAAGGGGTGTCACCCTCGGCCGTGGTGGTGAAGTTAACCCCACGGCTGTATGAATGACGTGTGAAAGGTGTATGAATGGACAGCAACATCATTGGGGCCTTGACGTGGCGTTGCTGCTCCCAAGTCCTACATGCTGGACTTGGGCTAATCCAATGTGATGTGGATGTGGGGTGTGTGATCTAGGGACCACAGTGGTGTACACGCGTGCAGTGTCTGTGTGCCATGATGAATGTGTGTGTTTAACGGTCAAAGATTCGTAACACGAGGACCCTCCTGACTGCTCTTCCATCAGCAGACGAGGTCTCCTCTGGCAGGGGGGGCTGTGTGGTTGGGGGGTCAGGTCATCACGTAGGGCAATCTGCAGGCCCTTTCTCATGGCAAAGTTGTGCAGTATGCAACATGCACCGATGATCTGACCCACAAAGTTGGGGGAATTCAATAGGGCCCCCCCAGACTTATCCAGGCATCGGAAACGGGACTTCAGGAGGCCAAATGTGCGCTCCACCACTGCACGGGTTTTGATGTGTGCTTCATTGTATCTTCTCTCTCCTCTGGTTTGGGGGTTCCGGAAAGGAGTCATGAGATGGGGTCCCAGTGTATATGCAGAGTCACCTGGAAGGGAAAAGACAGGAGGATGTTACTCATGCATGTGTCCCTTGTGATGTGTGCATCATGGGAGGGGATAGTCATGGCTGCCACCCATGTCACTCACCAACCAGCCAGCTGTCCCCATACATGTCCTGCTCAAAATCTTCTGGGATGTTGCTTTGACGGTAGATGTAGCTGTCATGGCTGGACCCGGGGTCTTTGGCACGGACGTGCCATATGAGGTATTTGGCATCGGCTATTACCTGTACGTTGATGGAATGCCAATGCTTCCGATTGCGGTATATGTGCTCTGTGACACTGGGGGGCTGTAGGGCCACATGTGTGCAATCAATGGCCCCGATGGTGCGTGGGAATCCGTCAATTCTGTAGAAATCTGTCATTGCCTTCTGCCGCAGGTGCTCAGTGGTGGGTCTGATGAACTGGTTGGACATGCGTCTGAGGATTGCTGGGACAACCTGGTGCAGACATCTGCTTATGCTGGTTTGTGACATCCCAGCCACCACTCCACTTGTACGCTGGAATGAACCACTGGCCAGGAAATGGAGTGTTGCCAGTACCTTCACCAGTGGCTGCAGTGCATGTGAGCGGTATGTCTGGCTGGTGATGTCATCCTGCAGGGCTGTGGTTATTTCCAGGATGGCAGCAGGGCTGAATCTGAAGATGCGATACACCTCCTCATCACCCATGCCAAAGAGCCTCATGCACGCTCGGTAGATCCTCTCACGTGCCCCCCTCCTCCTACTCCTCCTTCTATGCTCCTCTTCCTCTGCATACCTTAGTAGTGATAAGACCATGGCTGGCCCTGGCATGTTGGCATACGAATGTGTTGTCCAGTAAGTGTGATTGCTCAGCTCGTCCGTTACGGTGCTGCTGTAGTTGCTCTCCAGCTGACTTGCACACGGCCTTGAGCAAAGTTACCCGTGCTTTTATGAGGGGTATGTTTACTCAAGGCTTTCGAGTTACGTGCACCACGAGTAGCCAACGCTACTCGTATTCGGGAATACGCGCATTTCCCTCATTTGCATATTTGCATGCTAATTCAATGGGAACTGAATATTTTTGATGCGTAACTATGCGCCTACGCCGCGCTAGCTTAATGCATTTTCGCCACCCAGACGGAAATTTTTTTTGCGCGTATGTGGTTCTGTGTTTACCGCGCATCGATACGCAGACGCACATTTACTATTACGCCGCGCATATACATTTACGCAGGCGTAGCGCCGCTGAGAATCTGGCCCTGTGTGTCTAAAACTCCTCAGAACCAATCAGATTCATTTTAAAAACAAAACACTGCCCTGGATTTGTTTGTTTTTGTTCTGTGTGTCTCTTTACTTCACAGAAACATGAAACCAGTTTAAAAATGAAACTAAACTGCAGGCACATTATATGATTGATTTTTATCTAGTTTTAATAATTTTTAAAAGGAATCCGTTAACTATTATGTCTCTATACCCTGAAAAACAGTCATTTCAGCAAAAAAAAAAAAATGTTTTCCTTTAGTGATCCTTTAAATCATGTGCAGAAAAATTTAAACAATTTAAGAACAGTCCCATATATCATCCAATTAGGTTATATCACCTAATTAGATTGTAAGTGTCCAGAAAAAACACTACTACAGTTAATGTGCCACAAGTAAATGCAAGTCTTCCACAGTATCATTTACACCATGGACTACCACCAAAAAGTATCACCAACATGCCCAATTGGGTGAATCTCCTTACCTGCTGCAATGGACCCCTTAAAATAATAAGGGTGGTCAAAAGCACTTTATTCACATAGGCAACAGATCAGCAACTCCGAGGTCACATCTCCATATTCAGCAGCTCTTGCATAAAATGGCTCAAAGAGATATATGCAAAGAAGAGGCCTTTAAGAAAGCCCAGAGGGGCAATACACTTGATGAAAACGGGACAACATCATGCTGGGAGGGCCAGGCACCATTTTGCTAAACTGATAGATCTACACTGTGCATACACTGTACATGCTGTGAATAGACACTTGTACTTGCTCATCAGCTGCTTTATTGAAAGCCACACAGGGGGATAAGTGATTCTAATGTACCCCCCCACGGCAACGATTATTCCTGAGTGTCCCCTGTATCCTCCTCCGGCTCCCCTCTGTTTTCTGAATGCACTCCCCTTCAATGCGCTCCTCTGGTCCCCCCTCCTCCTCCAATCCCCACGTACTCCTCCTGTCCTCTTCTGTGTGCTCCTCCGGTCTTCCTTCTTCGCTCCCCCTCTGTGCGCTCCTCCGCCCCCCATCCTCCTCCGGTCACCTTCTGTGTGTTCCACGACCCCTCCTCCTCTGCTCCCCCTTTGTGCACTCCTCTGGTCCCTCTTCCCAGATCTGTCAGGATGGAGAGCGGAGGAAGGAGCTGGTAAATATGTAATTTACCGGCTCCTTACTTTTCCAAATGAACAGAGTCAGTGATCATTCTGTCCATTCATAACTGAGCATAGTAAACTGTGCTTAAAATGTCTCCTCTCCATTCATGTTCAGTGCAGCTGAGGCTGCAGAGAAAAGGACTGGGGAATCTGTGTCCTCAGTCCATTTCAATGTTTTAAAGGGGAGATATCAGGGGTCTGTTTAGACCCCTGACATCTCATCAAAGCCCCCCTACCCCCAACAGGTCTGACTGACTTTTTACAATATACTCGGTCTTAAAAAAGTGGTATCGGGACAACCCTAGTTTAAAAACTTTCGAAGGTGCAGACCACTATATTTCTTATAATTTTAACCCTGCTTTGTTTATTTAAAATGTTGTTTTAGCCCCACTCTGACTGCTTAAAGTATATGTAAAATCAAAACTTTCTATTTAGGTTTATATAGAATATGAAAGTATAAAACCCTCTGGTTGGTTTTATTGCTGTCTGTGTCCCTGCTTGCAAGGGACTCTATTAGTCCTGGTGTTGATGACATCTATTTGACATCAGTTTAATAAAAAATGTCAGGGGGGATTATTGGGACTTTAAAGGAAAACATGGCCTGGTAAGGCTGCATATTTCCATCCTTGTCAATGTGACATCAGTTTAAGATATTTCTAAGATCATTCAGAATTCATTGACCGGTGCATTTGAACTGCAGTAACTACCTTCTTACCTGCATTTGCCCTTCTAAAGTTAGTTTTGCATTCTCATAGAGTGGGAATGCAAACCCACTCCCAACGTGAATAGAAGCCCATCGATTAAGATCCCTACCTTATCAGACTAATAATACAAAAATCCATGAAAATAAGTATGGTCCCATACTTATTTTCATGGATTTTTGTATTATTAGTCTGATAAGGTAGGGATCTTAATCAATGGGCTTCTATTCACGTTGGGAGTGGGTTTGCATTCCCACTCTATGAGAATGCAAAACTAACTTTAGAAGGGCAAATGCAGGTAAGAAGGTAGTTACTGCAGTTCAAATGCACCGGTCAATGAATTCTGAATGATCCCAAGAAAGAGAGGCCAATGTGTATGCAGCACCCTGGGAATCCTAGGCAATGTGTACAGTATATTCTGCCATGGTTTAGGAAAGCAGTATCTATATTAGATAGTGTTGTATCTTTCACTTGGATGTTATAAGGGGGCTGATTATTTTCTTTAGCCACTGAATATCTCAGCCCTATTTTGAATATAGGTACCACGTTTGCTTTTTACCAATCATCTGGTAGCATCCTGGTCAGTAAGCTGTCCTAAAAAATGATAAATAAATGTCTTGCCATTAATGCCATTAATATGTTCTTTTTATAAGTAGCCAACTTCCTTTTGTTTCATCCCTGCTCTTCACAGTATAGTGTCACAATGATGTCTGGTGAGAACAGCTGTATTTATAGAAGAAACCTCTGCATTTATCGTACATTTTGACGCTATAGATCACGCTATAAAGAGTATTTTAAAAATCCTTGCCACTCTCCACACAAAATGAGAACATTAATTTTAGGTAGAGATGATCTGCAACCTTCTTTGAATGCCATCAGTGTTCTTAAAATGCATATGTGATCCACTTCTAAAAGCACAAAAACATGGTTCACTTTGGATGCTCGACATGTTTTAGTGGATGAGCACAATACTGAATTGATTCAAGCAAATCATTTAAAGTAAAAAGGTCGGATTCAAATTTTTATAGATTAGTGGCAAATTTAGGTTGACATTGTAGTAAAGGCTCAATTTACATTGGTCTAATAACCTTTCCTCAACATATGAGCGGATAATGATTTTCTGTGCAGCATAGTTTTCAAAGCACTTTGAAAATGAATGATAGCTATAATGAAAAACAGTCAATACATTCCTTTTACCGGAAACAAACATATCCAGTTGAAAAGGATTACCACTGTGGTAAAATATACCACTATTTCTGCATTATATTCTGAATAGCAAGCCTTCCATTTGGTCTATTGTTATACTACGCTGTCATTATATTAAATGGTGTCTTCCACAACAATAAAGTAATCCAATGATTCAAAATTAGGATGAGGAACACTGAACTTGATATGACTGTAATCTGTGTTTATAGGAAATGTCAATCAGTTTTTACTTACAACAAGTAGCCTCACATCTGTAGCACAAACTAAAAGTTTGATAAGTATGTAGAGGTTAACAATCTATGGTGTTCTCCCATTGTATACTAGGCAGATGTACCATGACTTGTAAATGTAGTTATTCATATTTTTAGTATACAGAAAAATACCATGCTGCCCTATAGGTAAGCCCCTAACGACAAATAGCAAAAAAACGTGAAAACAAAAAAGTGTAGAGCTGCGGAGAAGGAGATGGACGCCTGAGTCTGCAGCTCATCAGCCAGGGGACACTAAAATCACAGAACTGCCGCAAACTCAACTCCATCCTCATCCACCCTCAATCCGCAGACACCAGAGGCAACGATGAGCTCCTCCAGGAAAAGAAACACATCAGCCTCTCAAGCTCACAGAATTCGCCTACAAGCCGGCGGAGAGGCACAGCACCATGCAAGATGGCGCCGACCAGGCCGCGCAGCGTGGCTCCTACACGGATCTCCCGGACGAACGATCGGAGGATCACAACCTTGCAGGTACCTCCGACCAGCTCCCTGACATACAGGAGGGTGATATGCTCCCCTCCAGCCCTGCCAAATCCAAAATGAGACTGGACGCGCTGGCGCAGCGGACGCCGCGGCAGCAAATCGAGACCCAGGCTTTAGGCCCCCTTCTCTCCAGCAAGGCCCTGAACTCCTCCATGGCGTCCTTCCCCACAGCGGGCCAGCCAGTGCTAGACACAACCCTTAAGGACATGTTACTGTCCCTGCAGACCTCCCTAATGACTGACCTAACCTCTTTATTCACAAAACTCACCGCAGATGTGCAGGCCCTGGATGCTAGAGTAGTCACTGTGGAAGATGGTCTCTCAGACTGCACAGCCAAAGTGAATGAGGTCATTGATTACTATGGGGATCTCAAAGATGAACAACTGTGGATGCGTGCCAAGCTGGCTGATTTAGAGGACAGATCTCGCAGGAACAACGTTAAGTTGAGGGGGGTGTCTGAAAATATTGCACCTGGGGACCTGTCACGCTATGCCGTGGAACTGATACGCCTTATTGTACCCGAGGCATCCCCACAGGAGGTGGTAATTGATAGGATCCACAGAATAGCCAAACCATCCCACCTGGCAGCCTCGGTACCAAGAGATGTTCTGATGAGGATCCACTTTTACCACATTAAAGAGAAATTGCTGATGGGGGTCAAAGCCAGATCACCCCTGCCTGCACCATTTGCTGACATACAGTTTTACCCAGATCTCTCCAAATACACCCTCCAGCTCCGCAGGCAGCTGAGCCCAGTGACTAAAGGTCTCCAAAATCACAAAATACAATACAAATGGAGATACCCGGCCACTCTCCTCATTACAAGAAACGGCCAGACCCACATGATCAATGACCTACCTAAGGGCCTACGTCTTCTCCACACTTGGGGGATACTGATAGAACCACCCCAGGCTGCTCGATTTGAGAGGAGAGCATCAGCTACTCGCAAAGACCTGGTCTCCAACCACACCTGAGAATCACTTACACTACCACCAGAGGCGGCCAAACAACATCACAACAGCTCCCCTGGACCCTGACACCTGTCACCTTTGATTTCCCTGTTCTCCCGGTTTACTAACTGTTCGATTACCCCTGTCTGGAGGATTTAGGAAGGTTATCACCTCCTCCATTTGTTTATTGACTTTTTTACTTTTGTTCTTTATTTTTTTTTTTTCTTTCCTTCTTTGTTATAGCTAAATCTGCAGTACTGCTCTAACTGCAGCCGTTGCTACACTCGATCCTAGGCTTCTAGACCACGCATTCGTCGGCACTGTTGCCACTTCCAGGACTCCACCAGGACTCCCACCACTACTGAACTGTAAGTGCTATTTACCAAGACACTCTACCTTGCCACACACAAGATGCCACTCACGATCCTATCGCTTAACGCGAATGGCCTGAATCATCCTGCCAAGCGCCACTCACTGTGGAAGACTGCCGTGTCTCTCCACAGTGATATTCTATGTATTCAGGAAACTCATATGATACCGCAGGATTTACATCTCTGCTCTCACCGTCAATTCCTACACGTGTTCCATGCCCCTCATTCCGCCAAATCTAGAGGTGTGATGATCGCATTTAAGGACACATTGGATTTCCACTTGTCAACCTCCTATGTAGACCCTGATGGCCGCTACCTAATCTTGGTCTTCACCGCTAATCGAGTCTCCTATACTCTTGTAAATATTTATGCCCCAAATATGCGCCAAATGAAGTTCCTCCATAAGGTGCTTGACACCGTTAAGGCTATTCAAAGGGGGCAGCTGATCATATGCGGGGACTTCAACCTGGTCCCAGACATTCTTTTGGACTCCACCTCTGCAGCAAAGAGGCAGAGATCGCCTCTTAAGACTTTTCTCTCCAAGCATGATTTATTTGATATATGGCGCTGTCATCATGGTTCTGAGAAAGACTTCACCTTTTTCTCCTCTAGACACCGCACGTATTCTAGGATAGACTTGTTTTTGTCTGACAAATGGCTTTTGCAAAGGGTTTGCATGTCTAAAATCCACACCACGACATGGTCAGACCACGCCCCCATTTCGATATTGATTGAAGATTCACACATGCAACAAAACACTTTCCTCTGGCGAGCTAACAACTATTTGCTCCAAAACAACAAACACGCGCCAGAGATCCGTGAACAGATCACTGAATTCTTTAAAATAAACAATGGCTCTGTGTCTGACCCTGCAGTGGTATGGAGCACTCACAAAGCGTACATGAGGGGGCGGTTAATATCACTGAGCTCACGCCATAAAAAAGAGAGGACACAACGTATAGACAACATGACGGCTCAGATAGCGACCTTAGAAGCATCCCACAAGACACACCCTACAGACTCGCAGATGAAACTCCTGATTTCCCTTTGGCAGGAACTGAAAACCCTGCTTCTCCACTCCTATGAGTTCCTTCAGAGGAAACTCAAGGCGTCGTCTTATTCCACCTCTAACAAAGCAGGGAAAAAATTAGCGCAACGCATATAAGGCAGACGGACCAAAACTAAGATCCACCAACTTTTCCACCCCCACACCAACCTTTCCCTATCAGACCCACAGGACATAGCCGATGCATTCAGTACCTATTATGGCGACCTATATAATCTTAAACTTGACCCCAATACTCCACAACCTATACGTACAGACATCGACCACTTTCTCCAGGCTGTTAACCTCCCCTCCCTGACTGTACAACACTTAGAAAAACTTAATGCCCCATTCACTACTCAAGAAGTTAGTAGAGTAATAGCCTCTCTGCCTAAAGGTAAAGCCCCTGGCCCAGAAGGCCTGACAGGAGAATACTATCAACAATTCTCCTCCGAACTAGCACCTCAGCTTACTGATGTGTTCAATAATGCTGCTTCCTCCTCATCTTTCCCGAATGAATACTTAAAAGCATTGATCATAACCTTACCGAAGCCAGGGAAAGACCCAAACGTTCCTCAAAACTTCCGCCCAATTTCCCTACTCAATCTTGACCTTAAGATATATGCTAAGACTATAGCTACACGATTAATGGACATCATGCCAGACCTCATTCATAAAGACCAAACAGGATTCACAAAGGGCAGGCAAGCATCCGATGCCACTAGGAGAATGCTTAACCTAATTCACCATGCGGAATCCACCGGAACGCCTTCTCTGCTCCTATCTTTGGACGCAGAGAAGGCGTTCGACAGGGTTCACTGGACGTACCTTGAAGCTGTCCTCCAAAAATTTGGCTTTAAAGGCCTTATTCTGAACGCCATTTTAGCCCTATATACCAACCCTTCGGCCCAAGTATTCACTGAGGGCATGCTTTCCTGCCCTTTCTCCATATCGAATGGCACACGCCAGGGGTGCCCTCTGTCCCCTCTAATTTTCAACATGCTCATGGAGCCCCTGGCCGAACATGTCCGCTCCCGCGTCACCATTTCAGGCCTTCAAGTTGGCTCCCACTTCCATAAAATAAGCTTATTCGCGGATGACGTAATCCTTATCCTTACAAACCCCACCTCCTCCCTGGCAGAAGTACAAAAACTGTTACAATGGTTCAGCTCGGTATCCTACTACAAAGTTAACACGACTAAATCGTACATACTGGACATTAACATCAACGCTACAACTAGAAATCTCCTGGAACTTCAACACCCATTTGCATGGGCACAGAAAGACATTTTGTACCTAGGCACTCAGTTACCGAGGACACTCAAAAATCTCTACCCATGTAACTTCCTGCCACTTCTACAAAACATCCAAAAGACTTCACAATCTATAGCGAAACATGAGCTTTCATGGTCAGGGAGGTTGGCAGCCTTTAAAATGACCTGCCTACCCCAAATTTTGTATTTGTTTAGAACCCTCCCCATCCCTCTACCTGCCTCTTTTTTCAAATCCCTCCAAACGATATACAACAAATACTTATAGCACGGGAAGAAACCCAGATGCGCCCACTCAATACTGGTTAAACACAAGCTAGTAGGGGGCACAGGGTCGATAGACTTTAGAGACTACCACACAGCAGCCATTCTAGCCCAACTACCAGGGTGGTTCCAGCCACTAAAAAACCCGACATGGGGCCAAGTGGAAAGCCACTCGCTCACTACACCCACTCTAAAGAATTGGCTACTAAGCACCCCTTTAGGCACCCAGGTTTCGCCATCCTTTCCACCGTCGGTTAAAGCGACAGCGCAAGCGTGGGAAAGACTGATCTCCCTGCATGCCTCTAACCCTGTCACATTCCACCCTCCAATCCCTTTGGAATCCCTACACTTCCTGTCACCAGATTTACCACTGCTGAGGTGGGCCCTTAAAGGGATCCATCATCTCCATGATCTACTACACGAAGGCCGTCCCAAGCCCTTTGCTCAATTACAGACCGAGTATAATCTCTCAGAGTTTGACCGTTTCACCTATCTCAGGATACGTCACTCCTTACGAGCCATACCTCATCCTCTTTACGGTGTCCCTCACAAAACATGGGAATATCTCACTGACCCCGCCTCTAAGATCAAGGGCATCTCCCACTTCTACAATGCCCTTCACGACAAATCCACTTTCTCCAAGCTGACCCCCCACCTCAAATGGGAATCTGACCTCTCAAGCACATTCACAGAACAACAATGGCACTATGCCTTTAAATCTACCTACAAGGCCACCAAATCTGCAGCCCTCTGGGAACTAACCCAGAAAATCTCCCTTAGGTGGTATCTCACTCCCACAAAATTGGCATCCTTTAGCACTAATTATTCCGACACCTGTTGGCGCAGTAAACTCACCAAAGGGGACCTACTACATGTTTTTTGGAACTGCCCAAGTCTCAACAACTATTGGACTGATGTTTTCCAATTGATTGCTGACGTGACCAAAATTAATGTACCCCTATCGCCTGCCCTAGGAGTTCTCAACCTGACCATAGATGACATCCCTTATCCCATGAGACACTCAACTACACACATTCTCCTGGCAGCCCGACTAATTATAGCAAGACAATGGAATTCAGATGTGATACCTACCGTGACGCAGGCCATAGAATTGGTGACATTACACTTTAGCTATGAGACCATCACGGCAGCCAGCTCTGGTCACTCTCTCAAAACTAGACTGCTCTGGCAGCCCTGGATCGACTGGACACAGACTGTACATACCAAGTAACGATGCGATTCCACACTCCTCTGTTATCTTTTTTTCTTGAATGAGCAGTACCTTTGTTGCATATGTTATTGCCTACTGTTTTTCTTTTTTGAAATGTTACTACCTTTGCCTCGCTAAGATCCAACTATGTGACGTGGTGGATTTCTGTCTCAATCACCCCTCCTCTCTTACGGTACTAATGTTCCCATGCAGGGTGCTGCATCAGAGGGGGGGACAAAACACGTGTTCCGAATCCACGATGTTGCATCCCCTATGCTGTATTGACTGACATACTATCTTAGTGATTGTAACTGACTCATCAACATTTGTTAATCACTGTCTTACACAACGTATATCACGTATTGAACTCTGTAATACCTTTAAAATAAATAAAAAAACCTTTGAAGAAAAAAAAAAAAGTGTAGAGCTAATTAAGTTAGGTTGGCATAAAACTTCAAATTACAAATATGAAAATAAAAGTGAAGTGAAAATTACCACATAAATATATAACTATATAAATACATGTCCATATGTGAAAAACACGAATAGTGTTAAAATACAAATCTGACTATAGAATAGTCCAGCAATAATATTGGTGAATTCCAAAGCCTGGTGATAACTTCAAAGAGGTGCTAGAGTTGAAGGAGTGTATAAATGAATTAATGTGAAGAGAAACCACCACCGATAGGTAAGGGGCTTACTAGAGAGTTTGAACCCAGGTGAACCTACATTCAGATGGGTCAAACAGAGCTTTGTGTGGTAAAACCACAATGGAACCTGGGCAATCCTGTATGTGTCTCCAATGACTGTAGCAAGAGTGACCAAACGGCAGAGGAATAGAGTGTACCACAGACAAAGATAGCTGGTTACCCGATGGTCTTACAGGACATGATGGTCCAAAAAAAAATCCTGGATGTGTGTGGAAGGGTGTGAACCATAGATTAGGAAGAATAAAACATCCACATAGCATAACTCTGTGTTGAATGTTTAAGATTAAGAACAGATTAAGAACATCACGGGCCTGGTGCTGATGATTTTGGTGTTTTTTTTTATAAAAATAAATAAAACTGATGAGAGAGAGAAAAAGAGGAATAGAGGGGGGTGAGGGGTAAGGGAGGGAGGATGAGAGGGGGATGAGAGAGAGAGAGGATGCGCATGAGCATGCATGGGAGTGACAGCAACGCAGCTCGCCGAAGGCACAGAACCCAGAAGGAAGATCGGGGGAAGATGAAAGCACCCGGGACCCGCCGGATTGATCACAACGCATCGCTGGAGGGCTCAGCCTGACAGGTACGTGTACCTTAATGTGCTAATATGCTGTGCATACTAGTAGATTATGGCATAACCTACCTCAGGGCCTCCAAAAAGTAGTAATGTTAGCAAAGTTTTCTACCATTTTAATATCACAGGATCCCAGGAGCCTCTCATAGTTGCCAACATTTCAAAAATATTTTCAGGGACACTTTTTTGCCAGTGTAGGGGGTATGACAGTGGGCAGTATGCACAGCAGAGGATTGTGGATTGTTTGATGGTGGGTACTATGTACAGGAGAGGAGTGTGGGGGATATTATGGGGACAGTATGTACAGGAGTGGAGTTTGGAGGGTATGATAGGGGTAGTATGTACAGGAGAGGAGTTTGGAGGGTATTATAGGGGTAGTATGTACAGGAGAGGAGTGTGGAAGGTATTATGGGGGCAGTATGTACTGAAGAGGAGTGTGGAGAGAAAGACAGTGGGCAGCATGTGCAGGAGAGGAGTATGGAGGGCATGACAGTTGGCAGTATGTACAGGAGAGGAGTGTTAAGGGTATGACAGTGGGCAGTATGTACAGGAATGAGTGTGGGGGTATAACAGTGGGTGGTATGTACAGGAGAGGAGTGTGGATGGTATGATAGTGGGCAGTATGCACAGGGGATGAGTGTGGAGGGTAAGACAGTGAGCAGTATATACAGGAGACAAGTGTGGAGGGTAAGACAGTGAGCAGTATGTACCAGAGAGGAGTGTGGCCGATATGACAGATGGTAGTATGTACAGGAGAGGAGTGTAGAGGGTATGACAGTGGGCAGTATGTAAAAGCGAGGAGTGTGAGGGGTATGACAGAGGGTAGTATGTACAGGAGACGAGTGTGGAGCGTATGACAGTGAGCAGTGAGTACATGAGAGGAGTGTGGGGGTATGACAGTGGGCAGTATATACAGTACAGGAGAGGAATGTGGTGGTTATGAGAGTGAGCACTATGTAAAGGAGAGGAGTGTGGATGGTGTGACAGCAGGCACTGTGTATAGGAGAGGAATGTGGAGGGTATGACAGCAGGCACTATGTATAAGAGTGAAATGTGAAGGGTATGACAGTGAGCACAGTATATACAGGAGAGAAGTGTGGAGGGTATGACAGAGGGCACTATGTACAGGTGAGGAAGATGAAGGATCCTGGGAAGGAAAAATGTAAAGGTTTGAAGAAGGAAGTTTAGGGGCTACGTAGTGGTTACACGGGCCATATATGGATTGAAATTAAGAAGAGACCAGCCATAGTTGATCTATGTATGGGCTAGCTGGTTGTACACAAGTCAATCTATTAATTGACTTTAGTACAATCAACCTGTCAGGTTTTACCCAAAACAATCAGTGCTACCAGCTATAGTTAGCAACACTGATCATTGTATTGTGTGGCTAGGGAAGGCTCCCCACTGGCAAAACACAATAACACTGCAGGAGTGATTCCCCCTTCCACAGGTCAGCAGGTGAGATGGTATGTCGGGACAGGCTGGGAAGAGAGGTCTGTCAGCAGGGGGGTGCGCAGTGGTCATTGAGTGATATATATCAGAGAGTGGGGGGAGTAACTGGGAGTGATATCTTTTGGAGTAGGGTCTGTCATCTGCAGGTTGGGAAATGGTCACCTGTGATATAAGTTGAAGGGAGATGGCAAACATGGGAAGTGAATGGGGAGTGACCTGGTTGGTGGGGAGTGTAAAATGAATGATGTGTTTCACGTTTCTTTCACATTTGCGGTACTGCTTCCTACCCTCTAGAAAGTGATCTCTGGTGGATTGCTTTTCAAAGAGTGGTATAGCAGCAGCTGGCAGGCATTCATGAGGTGCTACTGCCGCCTCCTTGTTTTTTTTTTTTAACTTAGCTGAATGGTAGTTTTACATTATTGGACTATGCTGCTACTGCGAGTGAGTTTAGCTCTGTTTGCAGCTTCCGACAATCTCTGGTATCATAGATGATAGGAGCCCCAAAACGCTCTTCTTGTTCGCAGCCTCCCTCCCCCTCCACCACCATGTTTGGCACTTTTTTTGGAGGGGACATGTACCTGAATTTGAAAGGTATCCGCTCCTACTTCCAGGTAAGATCGCTGATAAGCAATCTACCTGCATTTCTGGCCCCTCTTCCACCCTGCTGTCTTCTGGGACACACACAGGTGCCAGAAGATGGCGGGACCACTTAGAAAATGCAGTGCCACTCATGTGTGCACAGTAGGAAACCGGCTGTGAAGCCTGAAGCCTTCCTTTACTTACAGTGCCTGCACCCAAAATTGACTGATGAATCGGTATTGGGTGCTGAAATTGCAGGATCCCTGGACAGGTAAGTGTCCTTATATTAAAAGTCAGCAGCTACAAGGTTTACAACTGCTGACTTTTATGTTTTTTTTTTTTTTTCCAGTCTGGAGCTCCTCTTTAAGTGTAATTTAATGATGTGTATTGAGCAGTTGAAATTTAATAAACAACACCACGCTATCAGTCTCACAGGTGAGTAATAGAGTAGAAACAGATGGTGGCAACAACATATATTCTGTATTGGCCAATGTGTGCATGCAGTTGCATCTTATTAAGTTATTTCTGGAGTGCAGCCAAGTTATGCATTTGAAAAACAAACTTTATTATGTTATAATAATATATATTATGCAGTATTATGTTAGTTACACAATAAAGTGTATCTTTAGGTATAACGATTTGTTTTTAAGTTTTGACTAGAGTGAGGAAGGGTGAGACCTTCTGTAAAATTCAAATTCAAATATCCAATATAATAAAGGAGGCTGCAAGTTGATTTACAAAAACCTTTTGGAACCATAAAGATAATCACTTGCAGCCCCAATCACACAATCAGTGTGCACCAATTATTCATAAAGTACAGCAATTAGTCACATATCAATAAAAAGAGCATGGTCAGATGGGACTAAAATTAAATACTGTATTTATCGGCGTATATCGCGCACTTTTTTGCCCTGAAAATAGATGGGGCAAAATATTGTCAAATCATTGAGCAAAATCTTCTGCCCTTTGCCAGAAAGTTGTCAATGGAAAGAAGGTTTACCTTCCAACATAACAATGACCCACAGCACATAAATACGGTAATTTGGCTTCAACACCAAATGATATGTCTGGCAGAAATCTAATACAGCTCACCATCCAAATAACACCATTCCTACAGTAAAGTATGGAGGTGGTAATATTCTGTTATGAGGTATTTTTCTGCAGCAGGAACTGCAGCACATGTCAGGGTAGAAGAGAAAATAGATGGGGCAAAATATCGTCAAATCATTGAGCAAAATCTTCTGCCCTTTGCCAGAAAGTTGTCAATGGAAAGAAGGTTTACCTTCCAACATGACAATGACCCACAGCACACAGAAAAAATTACCACACAGTGGATGAAGGAGAAAAAAGTGAATGTTGTTGTATCATAGGTGTGCGCAGCCTATTGCATTAGGGTGTGCATGACAAAGCTCAAACATGTGTATGTGTGTGTGTATATAAATATATATATATATATATATATATATGTATATATATATATATATATATATATATATATATATATATACACACACACGCACTCTTATAAATAAAAGTGAATAAATATTTTAAAATGTATAAAAACATTTTTTAACACTTATCAATGTTAAACAATGAAAAGAAAACACTTATTTCTAGAAGGGGGTCAGGACAGCCATAGCAGCCCCCTCACAGCACAGAGCATTTTTTCTTTATTTGGCCAGACCCCTTCCCCCTTCTCCAAAATGTGTAAGCATTGACCTCCCCTCCATGTGACTACAAATCCCATTTGCTGCCATTTCAGCTGCTCCCTGGTGTCCAACACACAGTGTGACTGAGAATGATTACACTACAACCCCCCCTCTCCCTGCCGCGCACACACACACACTGCTAGAGTCTGTGCCCCCAACTCCCCCCTTACCAGAGAGTCCCAAGTCCCAGTGCATCCTCCTCACCTCATGTTTTTGTGTTTTCAGCACTGCATGGCGGAAGCTGGGAGGCGGGGGAATCGGAGGCAGAGCAGGGAGAAAAAAGTTACCTCCTCTTCCTCTGCCTGGGATGGTCCTGGCATCTCAGACAAAGGGCAAAGGGCAGTAGCCCCGTGGAGGCAGCGAGCAGGACTTGTTTAAAAACAGTGGGGTTAATCCAGCCCTGTTGCTACCTCTGTAGTTGTGGCTTTAGCATCCTTGACAGCAGGCGGCGGACTCAAATTTAGCTGTCAGGGATGCAGTAGCCAAAACTATAGAAATAGCATCGGAAAATGCGGCCGCTTGCTGGTTTACTCCGCGGTCAGTGGCTGCACCCACAGGAGTTATACAGCCAAATGAAAAACAGTCCCACTCGCATGGTTGCAGCATTTCCATTGTCCATCAGCAGAGGTGCCAGAATGTAGATTCTGCCAGCAAAAAAGCCCTGATGTGTGCATGGGCATTAGGGTGCGCACGCCTATGCATTGTATGGCGTCATCAGAGTCCAAACTTAAATCACATTGAAAATCTGTGGAATGACTTGAAGACTGCAGTCCGCAAACATTCACCATCAAATATAACTGAACTTGAGCAGCTCTGCAAAGATGAGTGGCCAAATATTGCAAAGTCAAGATGTGCAAAGTTAGTAGAGACATACCCCAACCGACGAATAGCTGTAAATAAAGCAAAAAGGTGGTTCAACAAAATACCGACACAAGGGGTGATCCTTTTTCCAACTCCAACTCCAACAATGTGATTGTGTTTTTGAATTTGTATTTCTGACATGTTGGTGTAATATCTTTAACTTGGACGTTAGAGCAAATACACCTGGATAAAACATAAACTGTGTCTGTCTTGACTTCAGGCTGCAAAGCAGCAAAATCTGATTATTTTAAAGGGGGTAAATCTTTTCTATACCCAATGTATAATGTTTGGGGGTTCTAAGTAGTTTTCTAGCAAAAAAACAACAACTTGTTGTTACATGTAAACAAAAAGTGCCAAAAAAAAGCCTGGTCTTCAAGTGGATATACACTACGAAGCTAAAGCCCAGGTTCACACTGGGTACGATTTGGTACGATTTGAGATGCAATGTCACATGTCAAATCGCATCTGAAATCGGCGGCATTTGCTGGCAATTGTCGGCAATGACACCGTCCTAATTGGTGCCACGCCGCATCTGCGGCGATGCACCGATTAAAAAAAATAGTTCCTGTACTACTTTTTACAGAAACCTGCACAGATGTCTCCTAAATCGCGGCCGAAATCGGGACTCCAAGCAACAGTGAAATCGTGCGCGTTCAGTTGAACTTACACGGCTTTACTCCCGCAGCCCAGTGTGAACCTGGGCTATATGTAATAAAAATAAAACATAGTTTTGTAAATCTGTATATATCCATTCATAAATAAAATGAAGCCAACACCAATTCTCAGCAAGGAGCATATTACTTAAGGAAAATAAAATAATTTGTCAGCAGCCATTAATTTCACATCATCATTAAACACAAATATATAAATGCAAAAGAGGAGCATTGCTCATTTTCAAGGTTGATTAGCACATAATCAACTTTAAACATAATGGGAATAATTCTTTTCTCTTTCTCTAGAGTCTGATGATAGTATTTTATTCCATTCTGGCTAAATTAAGCACAGACAATACTGGCATTTTTTTAAGGTCTTTGTCGTCAAAGATGAATAACAAAAAAGCACAGTTTGTCTTTTATCTTCATATTTATTGGAATGCATTATATTATTGTAGGAAGCTGGATCAATTGACCTATGCAGTGACATTCTAAAAAAGAGTCTGTAAGAAGCAAACAGTAAAGAAAGCAATGAACACCATTTATTGTATTAGAATTGATATTAAAAGTTAGAAATTTATGAATGAATGTTGGTTTACCCCTATATTCTAATACAGACCCCAGATGTCATTGTGTTATAAGCAAATGGCCTTAAACATTTTGTAATTCTTAGATATGTGCAAGCCTTGTGTTGTATTAGTCTTGAGCATATGCACTGATTGTACTGTTTAATGCAATGATCAAATTATATACTTGCATATGTCTAACTGTAATATACATTCACCAGCCTGATTATTAGGTACACCTATTCAATTGCTTGGTTACACCAACTGCAAATCAGTCAATCACATGGCAGCAACTCAATGCATTAAGACATCTAGATGTGGTCTGGACAACTTGCTGAAGTTCAAACCAAGCATCAGAATGGGGAAGAAAGGGGAATTAAGTGACATTGAACGTGGCATGGTTGTTGGTGCCTGACTGGCTGTTCTTAGTATTTCGAAAACTGCTAATCTACTGGGATTTTTACACACAGCAATCTATTCCATTCACAGAGATCCAGTGAGCTACAGTTGTGTGGACAGAAAAGCCTTGTTGATGTCAAAGGTCAGAGGAGAATGGGTAGACAAGATGATAGAAGGGCAACAGTAACTCAAATAACCACAAGGTATGCAGAATACTATCTCTAAACACACAACACATCAAACCTTAAAGAAAATGGGCAACAGCAGCAGAAGACCACACCGGGTGCCACTCCTGTCAGCTAAGAACAGGAAACTGAGGCTACAATTTGCACAGGCTCACCAAAATTGGACAATAGAAGATTGGAAAAAACATTCAGATGGTAGGGTCAGAATTTGGTGTAAACAACATGAAAGCATGAATCCATCCTCCCTTGTATCAAAGGTTCAGGCTGGTGGTGTAACGGCATGGGGAGAATTTTCTTGGCACACTTTGGGCCTCTTAGTAGTACCAATTAAGCATTGTTTAAACGCCACAGCCTACCTGAGTATTCTTGCTGACCATGTCCACCCCTTTATGACTACAGTGTACCCATCTTCTGACTGATACTTCCAGCAGGATAATGCACCATGTCACAAAACTCAAATCATCTCAAACTGGTTCCTTGAACATGACAATGAGATCACTGCACTCCAATAGATTCTACAGTCACCAGATTTCAACACAATAGAGCATATTTGAGATGTGGTAAAATGGGAGATTCGCATCATGGATGTGCAGTCAACAAATCAACAGCAACTGCATGAGGCTATCATGTCAATATGGATCAAAATCTCTGAGGAATTTTCCCCACACCTTGTTGAATCTATGCCACAAAGAATTAAGGCAGTTCAGAAGGCAAGGGGGGTCCAAATCAGTACTGGCAATGTGTACCTCATAAAGTAGTCGGTGAGTGTATATGTGAACTATTTGTATATCCACTGTACATAGTGCATTTTAACAATACTTGTTGTACTGCCATCTTTGTATGTGAAAATGTAAGTACATTGAAATATGGGAGAGGATATGTAATATGGAAAAAGGAAAAACAAAACATACTGCACAAATAGCCACAAGCCTAAAACCATTTAAAAGGACAAGTTCATTTAATTTTATAAAACCTCTTAGCCCCCCTCCCTAGCCCCCTTAACTCCCCTTAGCTAAAATATTACCCACCCAGATGCTTACTTACCTCCTCTGATGGCAGCTACCCCCCACGTTGTCTACATCCCAGCTGTTAAAAATCAAATACTCAGCTGCTAGCACTTGTACAATAATGCCCCATAGACTTAAAGGGTAATTTGACCTTTGTTCACCATTTTGCTTTATAATTCCATCTCCCCTATGTACCAATATAGCATAAATTAGAGTTCCACCCAAAAATGGAACTTACGTTTAAGGGAAGATGACCCCCTGACATGCCACATTTGGCATGTATTTTTTTTTGTGGGGGGGGGCCCTCTTTTTAGAGGGTTTCAGCTCCTGCTTCCTCCCTGCCCACCGCGGCTCCGGAAGGAAGGTCTGCCTAATGCATGACAAGTGAAAATGCTCCAAAATGCCCCCCCCCAAAAAAAATGCATGTGTGAATGTGACATGTGAGTTCCTAAAAAATGGGGGGGGGGAATTAGGACTTTAAATGAGGCCGAGCCCGGTTAGGGGCAAGTGCCTCCATCCCTGTCAATTGACAATGCAGAGATGTGAACAGGAATTGTCAGCTGTGTGATTCCATCCACTCCCTCCTATGTACTTGTATTTAAGTGATGTTAGTTCTAAAGGAGAATGTACAATCAGATTGTATAGTGTATGAATGAATGAAAAACTTATATAGCGCAGCACATGCGAAGTAAATTGCCTCTGGGCTTTACTGAACCTAGGACATACTTTCCTCTGTTTTCAATACTACAGCTCTATTCACATAGGCTGTTTTCTGATCACTCGGCACACTCTGCCAAATGAATAACCTATGCAAGATATGGTAGAAAAAAATGAATCCCTGTGTTTTTAGTGAGAACAGTGATTACTGACTGATTACATTTCATTTTAAAAATGTGCACCTGGAAGTGGGTGGATGATGCAGGGTGTGTGCTAATGAGGTATAACATTTGTGCAAATCAACCAATAAATGCTTATTGCGATTTTTTTTAATCAAAAATATGTATATATAAGAATACATATCAGCCTAAACTGAGGGGAAAAAAAAATATTTTTTGGGGGATAATTATTATAGCAAAAAGTAAAAATATTGCTTTTTTTAAAACTGTCACACTTTTTTGTTTATAGCGCAAAATATAAAAACCACAGAGATGATCAAATACCACCAAAAGAAAGCTCTATTTGTGTTAAAAAAAAGGACATAAATTTTGTTTGGAAGCCACGTCACACGACCACGCAATTGTCAGTTAAAGTGACGCAGTGCCGAATCTGGTCATTTGGCAGCCAAATTACCCGGGGCTGAAGTGTTAGTTAACCGCTTGCCGCCCGCCGTCATATTACTGCGGGACGGCGGCACTCCTGGGCGAGAGCCCGTAGCTATACGTCCGCTTTTTAAGCGGCCGCTAGGTCCCCGTTCGCCCCCGAGTCCCGCGCGCCTGCATGGCGGGTACAATCGCCATGGGCACCCGCGATTGCTCGTTACAGAGCGGGGAACGGGAGCTGTGTGTGTAAACACATAGCTCTCGGTCCTGTCAGCGGGGGAAACGCTGATTTTCTGTTCATACAATGTATGAACAGAAGATCAGTGATTTCCCCTAGTGAGGCCACCCCCCCATACAGTTAGAACACAAGCAGGAACACACTTAACCCCTTCTCTGCCCCTAGTGTTAAGCCCTTCACTGCCAATGGTATTTTTTTAGTAATACAATGCATTTTTATAGCATTGATCGCTATAAAAATGCCAATGGCCCCAAAAATCTGTCAAAAGTGTCCGAAGTGCCCACCATAATGTCGCAGTACTGAATAAAAATGCTGATCGCCGCCATTACTAGTAAAAAAAAAATATTAATAAAAATGCCATAAAACGACCCCCTATTTTGTAAACGCTATAACTTTTGCGCAAACCAATCAATAAATTGTCGCTCTATTTTTGTTTATAGCGCAAAAAATAAAAAACGCAGAGATGATCAAATACCACCAAAAGAAAGCTCTATTTGTGGCAAAAAAAGGACGCCAATTTTATTTGGGAGCCACGTCGCACGACCACACAATTGTCAGTTAAAGCGACACAGTGCCGAATCACAAAAAGTGATCTGGTCATTGGACAGCAATATGGTCCGGGGCTAAAGTGGTTAAAGTGGTTGTAAAGGTGAAAGCTTTATTTTTTTACCCTAATACAGTCTCTGCTTTAAGGTAAAAAAAAAAAATAATAATACTAGCTCCCCTACAGCCTCCCCTCCCTAAATACTTACCTGAGCCCGATTTTCATTCCACACTGTGCATGTCTGCAGCAGCTCTTCTACCCTCTCCCCTGTCTCATAGGTTTGGCTACTGTTGTCAGTGAAACCTGCGAGCAGAGAGCAAGGGGCTGAGCTAGTCTGTGTGTCTGAATAGATGCAAGCAGCCTGGCTCAGGATTGAGAATACATGAGTGCCCCCATAAGAAGCATATACCTATGGAGGCACTCAGTGAGAGGAGCAAGAAGCGCCAGTTTGGAACCCCAAAAAAAGAAGATCAGAACTGCGCTGTGCAAAACCATTGCACAGAGCCAGAGCAGGTACATATGTTTGCCATTTTAATTAAAAAATACAAATAAAATAAAGCTTTGCTATTACATGAACCGCTTTAGCACTGGAAGGTTTTACCCCCTTCATGACCAGGTCATTTTTTTCAATACGGCACTGCATTATTTTAACTGACAATTGCGAAGTCTTGCGACGCTGTACCCAAACAAAATTAATGTTTTTTTCCCCCAAAAATAGAGCTTTCTTTTGGCAGTATTTGATCTCATCTGCTCTTTTGACAATTTAACTGCTTCCAGACCAGCCATTGCAGTTTTACTGTGGCAAGCTGGCCCCCCTGCCCGAGCCATCGTAGCTGTATGTTGGCTCTTTAAGGCGCCTCCGGTGGTGCTTGCATGCCGCCTGAGGCACGTGCGTGTGGCCGAATAATGTCCCCGGACTTGATGTAAGTGCCCAATGGTTGCACAGGGGTGTCAAAGAAAGAAGTTTAGGCTTGTGTGTTCTGCCTCCCCCTGGGTCAAAAGGGGGAGGGAGAATATGTGACAGGCTGAGGCCTACCACTATGTGTCACACAGGGTTATCATCCAGGCAGGTTGAGGGGCTGCAAGGTACTTGTCTCACACAGATGAATTTGGGTTTTCAGTTTACCCACTGGAGTTCAGTGACTTCATAAAGACTTGGGAGGGATGAAGACTCTAATACTGGGTCCAGGTTTTGTGAACAACCAGCATTCTGTGCAATGTGTGCAGGACAGAGAAGTTATTATGGTTTAGGGCTCTACCCGAATAGACAGAGGAGGTTCAAGTCCAGGAGTCAGGAGGGCTCCACCTAGGAGACAGGTGACAGCCAATGTAGAAGAAAGCTGCTGGGTGTGTGCCTTGGGGTTGATATACTAAAGGCAAATAAACTGTACACTTTGAGAGTGAAGTTGTTTCCGTGTTTAACCACTTGCCCACCGCGCCATAGACATTTTACTGCTACAGCGCGGTGGGGTAACTGTGACACGACATCCCTGGGACGTCCTCACACAATCTTTCACTCGCGCTCCCCCTGGGTCTAGAAGACCCGGCGCATCACGGATCACGTTAAATTGCCGCTGATAGCCGTCAAATGATGGATCGATCACTTGTAAACAGGTACAGTGTGAGAGAAGAGGGGGGGGGGCGGGTGGCAGCAGCAGCGCTGTGGCTGAATCTGTGACAAATGCAGTCACAGATCCAGCCATCCATCCATCCCAGCTCAGCTATCCCTGCACAATACTCTGCAATACCCCAATACTCTGCAATACCCCAATACCCTGCCCAATACTCTGCAATACCCCAATACTCTGCAATACCCCAATACCCTGCGCGATACTCTGCAATACCCCAATACCCTGCGCGATACTCTGTAATACCCCAATACTCTGCAATACCCTGCGCGATACTCTGCAACACCCCAATACTCTGCAATAGCCTGCGCGATACTCTGCAATAATCCAATACCCTGCGCAATACTCTGCAATACCCCAATACTCTGCAATACCCCAATACTCTGCAATACCCTGCGTGATACTCTGCAATACCCCAATACTCTGCAATACCCCAATACTCTGTAATACCCCAATACTCTGCAATACCCCAATACTCTGCAATATCCCAATACTCTACAATACCCTGAGCGATACTCTGCAATACCCCAATACTCTGCAATACTCTGCTCGATACTCTGCAATACCCCAATACTCTGCAATACCCTGCGCGATACTCTGCAATACCCAAATACTCTGCAATACCCATTTTTTTAAAGCACCCCTGTCCCTGTGTGCTCGCATGTAGAAGTGAACGCATACGTAAGTCCCGCCCACATATGAAAACGGTGTTCAAGCTACACATATGAGGTATCTCTGCGAACGTTAGAGCGAGAGCAATCATTTTGGCCCTAGACCCCTTCTGTAACTAAATACATGTAACCAATAAAAGTAATTAAAGTGTCGCCTATGGGGATTTTTAAGTAGCGAAGTTTGGCACCATTCCATGAGTGTGCGCAATTTTGAAGTGTGACATGTTGGGTATCTATTTACTCGGCGTAACTTCATCTTTCACATTATGTTTTTTTTATTTTAAGCACAAAACAGTTTTTTTTTTAAAAAAACACACGTTCAAAAAATTTCTGCGAAAATACCATGCGAGATAAAAAGTTGGAACGGCCACCATTGTATTCTCTAGGGTCTTTGCTAAGAAAGCATATATAATGTTTTGGGGTTCTATGTAATTTTCTAGCGAATAAATTATGATTTTTCCATGTAGGAGAGAAGTGTCAGAATGGTGATGGTGCTCCCTGCATGTTGGGCCTCTGTATGTGGCCACGCGGTGTAAAAGTCTCAGTCAGAATGTGTTTTGGGGTGTAATTTGTGGTTTGCATATGCTGTGTGTGAGAAATAACCTGCTAATATGACAGAAACAAGATTTTTTTTTATTTTTTTTACAGAATTTTCAATCGTTTTTCTTTTATAGCGCAAAAAATAAAAAACCCAGAGGTGATCAAATACCACCAAAAGAAATCTCTATTTGTGTGAAAAAAAGGACAACAATTTCAAATGGGTACAATTTTGTATGACTGAGTAATTGTCATTCAAATTGTGAGAGCACTGAAAGCTGAAAATTGGTCTGGTCAGGAAGGGGGTTTATGTGCCCATTGGTAAAGTGGTTAATAAATAAAGTGAAGCTTCCCTTTGGAAAGAATACCCACATAATCACATGCAAGGGAAAAAAAAATGAATTTTTGCTTGCACATGATTGGAAAAAATTCCGAGGTACATGGCACAACAGACACATATCAAGAATATGAAATGGTGGGGTGAGAGGCAAAAGGTTTCAGAAACAATATAGAAAGGTCATAAACATGTCCTTTGATAGTGCTGAATGCCAAGCATTTGTGTGAAATACCTGTTTTCCCTGCCAGTCCCCCTGCTTTCCCATTTCAAACCGACCACACTAGGCATGAGAGTGCATCCATCTTAACATTGTCAGTTTTCTGGCTGTGCTGGGAGCACTGTCTGCTTGTCCTCTAATGGTCACACATGTGCTGAATGGCACAATTACGAAAAGCAATGGGTAGTTTCATTCGGGCACAAAAAGTCCCAAGGATAAAAAGGGAGATATTAATTAGAACAAAAGAAAAGGGAGGACTGGCCTTGCCTGGCTTTACTAAATATCTACAGGCAGCATCAATGGTAAGGATAATCGACTGGCATCATAATATAGAAAATAAACAATGGATCAAAATAGAAGAAGGTATTATAGGTTCACAATTTGTGACAGATACATTAAAAATAAGGGATACAATTGTTAAAAAAGAGGGTTTATCCACAATGAATGGGCCAATGACTCCACTGTTCCATAATCCCTAATTCCCGTCAGCACAAAAAGTAAGTAAATTCTTAAAATGGAATAACACAGAGGTTACTAGAATAGCACAAGTATTGAAGGAGAGAAAGTTACCTAAATTTCAGGATATGGGAATAGAGCATAAGGATAAATACCAATATCACCAATACCACCAATTAAAAACATACATAGGGCCAGATTCAGGTAGATGAGAGTATCTTTCCTCTGGAGTAACGCTTCTCATTTACGTTACTCTGAAGACCCTTTCAGCGCAAGTCCTGTAATTCACATAGCAGTTGCGCGTAAACTTGCGCCAGAGTAACGATAATGCGCTGGCGTAACCCGACGCAAGTGGAAGTGGGTGTGATCATATGTAAATGATGGGCGGAGCCCAGCGCAGAGGCTTACGTTCAGCGCATCATCCACGGAGCATGCGCAGTGAGTGCGGCTCCACTCGCCCCCTTGTGCGCATGCTCACAACTTCCGTCGGCACCACTTCCTGGGAAACGTCAGCGCAATGCGTTCCGCTGGGCGCTTAAAAGCGATGGCGGAAACGCCATTCCGGCGCAAAAGTATTTCCGCTTCCCCCCACCCCAGGGAAGATACTTTTGTTTGGTGATGGCTGCTCCCGCTACCCCCAGAGAGAGGAGGAACCTGAATTTTAATGCCCAGGAGGTCTCGCTCATAATTTCGGCAATGGAGACGGATAATGCTTTTCTCCATGGCAAAAAAAGCCGGAAGACCAGCCGGGAGAGGAAGCAGGGCATCCTGGAGTCCATTGCTGCCAGGGTCAATGTCTTGGGCTACTCCACCCGGACATACAAAAAAAAATTAATGATCTGCGGCGCAAGGTGAGGGACAAGGTGGCCTCCATCAGGAGGTATGAGAGGGGCACAGGTGGTGGTCCCCCATGTCCTGTCACCCTGACCGCAGAGGAGGAGGTGGTCGCACGCTGCCTGGAGAGGGAGCAGGTGGAGGGGGTCGCAGGCTATGACTCCATGGAGGAAGGCACAAGGACAGGTAAGTGTTTTATAATCCCCTATTTGTTGTTTTGCATTTGGGGGGGGGGGGTACATGTGCCAAGTGTGTGGGACCACCAACATGTGTCTGCTTTGTGTCATCCACAGATGACGGAGCTGGGCCATCATCTGTCAGCGTGCATTCCACCCCATCCCCCCCACGCCATCGTGTGCCCGAGCCACTGGGTGGTGAAGAGGTTGTGGAGGAGGAGAGTGGCCACACCACACCTGCCAAGGTGGTTGTAGAGGATCCTGCTGTGGCAGAGCAGGACTTTACCTTAGTTTTGTCTGTCTCCTCCCCTTCTCCTGGGCCGTCTGTCGTCCCCTCCCCCATCCTTGGAAGCCCCTCAAGGGCGACTCCTTCCCCCCGAGGACAACCATCTTCTGGCCCCAGGAAGGCGACCCAGAAGACCAGGGGGGTGTCTGATGGTGTCCAGGACCAGTTGGCGAGGGATCACGCCAGGCAGACGGAACAGATGGGGGACATAGTTGGGCACTTACAGAAAGTGTCTGACAGCCTGGGCTCCGTTGCCAACCTCAGCAACGCAGTGCAGGATGTAAGCTGCAACTGCGCTGCAGTGGTCACCACTTTGGGGGAGGTGCAGGGGGATATTCGGCACCTTACTGCAGCCGTCCAGGCCAACAGTGCTGCCATCCGGGACCAGGGGAGGCTGAGTCGGCGGGCCCAGCATTATCAGGTCACCCGTCAGCTCCGGATGCAGGCCCAGACGAACTCCTACCTTGGACGGATAGCCAGGGCCTTGGAGGGCACGCAGGCCACACCTGCCAGGAGTGGCCCACCTGGGGATCAGCCACCTCCAGATGCCCCCCACCCCCACCCACTCCATCCAGGCAGCTGAGGAGCCAGAGAGGGGCCCCCAGAAGAAGCCCCCGGCATCCCCAAAGAGGGCTTTTTTTTTTTTCTTGTTTTATATTTTTTGTTTGGACATACTCAGGTCATGAGTTTTTTTTTTCCTTTTTCTCAGGTTATGAGATTTTGTTTATTTTATTTATCAGGATATGATATTTTTAATTTCTTTTTGTACTGCACACGGTCAGGAGTGCAGGGGACAGTGTGAATGGTGTGTGAATGTGAGGGGGTGGCACTCCTGAAAGTAAGGGGTGTCACCCTCGGCCGTGGTGGTGAAGTTAACCCCACGGCTGTATGAATGACGTGTGAAAGGTGTATGAATGGACAGTGACATCATTGGGGCCTTGACGCGGCGTTACTGCTCCCAACTCCTACATGCTGGACTTGGGCTAATCCAATGTGATGTGCATGTGGTGTGTGTGATCTAGGGACATCAGTGGTGTACATGCGTGCACTGTCTGTGTTATTAATGTTTTGGTTTAGTGTCCAAAGATGCCTACGGCGAGGACCCTCCTGACTGCTCTTCCATCAGCAGACTGGGTGTCCTCTGGCAGGTGGGGACTGTGTGGGTCGGGGGTCAGGTCATCACATATGTCAATATGCAGGCCTTTTTTCATAGCAAAGTTATGTAGTATGCAACATGCACCGATGATCTGACACACAAAGGTAGGGGAATACAATAGGGTCCCCCCAGACTTATCCAGGCATCGGAAACGGGACTTCAGGAGCCCGAATGTTTGCTCTACCACTGCACGGGTTTTGATGTGTGCTTCATTGTATTTTCTCTCTCCTCTGGTTTGGGGGTTCCGGAAAGGAGTCATTAGATGGGGTCCCAGTGCATATGCAGAGTCACCTGGAAGGGAAAAGACAGGAGAATGTTAGTCATGCATGTGCGACTTCTGTTGTGCATCACGGGAGGGGATAGTCATGCCTGACTCCCTTGTCACTCACCAACCAGCCAGCTGTCCCCATACATGTTCTGGTTAAATTCTGCTGGGATGGGGCTCTGATTGTATATGAAGCTGTCATGGCTGGACCCGGGGTGTTTGGCACGGACGTGCCATATGAGGCGTTGGGCATCAGCTATCACCTGTACGTTGATGGAATGCCAATGCTTCCGATTGCGGTATATGTGCTCTGTGGCACTGGGGGGCTGTAGGGCCACATGTGTGCAATCAATGGCCCCCACAGTGCGAGGGAATCTGGCAATGTTGTAGAAATCTGTCATTGCCTTCTGCCGCAGCTCCTCAGTGGTGGGTCTGATGAACTGGTTGGACATGCGTCTGAGGATTGCAGGGACAACCTGGTGCACACATCTGCTCACAGAGGACTGTGACATCCCAGCCACCACTCCACTTGTACGCTGGAATGTTCCACTTGCAAGGAAATGAAGTGTTGCCAGGACTTTCACCAGTGGCTGCACTGCTTGTGAGCGGTGTGTCTTGCTGGTGATGTCATCCTGCAGGGTTGTGGTTAGTTCAAGTATTGCATCTGGGCTGAATCTGAAGAGGCGATACACCTCCTCATCCCCCATGCCAAAGAGGTTCATACGAGTGCGGTATATCCTCTCACGTGGCCGCCTTCTTGGTTCCAGGGGACCCATCAGTAGTTCTAGGACCACAATTGCCCCTGGCATGTTGGCACACAGAGGTGTTGTCCTTGCAAGTGTTGTTGTTCAGCAAGCTCCTATCGTCGGTAACGCTGCTGTAGCTGCTCTCCTGCTGACCTGTGACCGTCTGGAGTAAAGATAAAGCAGCCTTTTGTAGAAATAACTTTGCGCCGGACGGACCAGATACGCGCGGCACATGTAGCCAGCGTATGGTGCTAATCCGTTCGCGAATTGGGAAATCTCCCTCATTTGCATATTTGCAGGGGAAATCAATGGGCGCGACTGATGCGCCCAGCGAAAATAAGCGCAGACGATACTCTGGCGTCGGAACGTTCCGCCGGTCGCAAATGACCCGTTATTGGGCGCATCTAGTTTGGTGGGTACGGGCACATAGAAACGACGGCGCATCATCAAAGTTACGCGGCGCATATCCAAATACTCCAGCGCAAGTGTTCGTGAATCTGGCCCATAGAATCTAAAATACAAATATTAGCACTAAATAAATCACTAACAGAGTTTGAATATATATTAATAGAAGATCAAGAGTCGAGTAGAAGCCTCTCAAAAGTTTATAAATTATTGCTTCCCTCAGGATCAGTCAATGAATTAATACATATGAAAAAATGGGAGGAGGAGATAGAGATACCTATATCTCAAAAAGAATGGGAAAAGGCAATACTAATAATTCATAAAGCGTCAACATCAACGAAACACCAAGAAAAAAAGTACTGATGAGGTGGTATCGGAATTCAGTAGCTTTGAACAAAATTAATAAAAATAATACAGAAATGTGCTGGAGGTGTATTAAGGAGACAATGGTACACATTTGGTATGGATGTGGACGTGTGAAGGAGTTCTGGAATAAGATAATTAGAATTTATCAAAAAGTGTCTGGAATAGAACTAGAAATAGATATAAAAGATATAATATTATCTATAACAACAAGATCTTTAAAACATACAAAATCAGATATTTTTCATCACATGATCACAGCAGCAAGAACAATAATAGCACATAATTGGAAGAAGCCGCAAACCCCAACAATAATAGAATGGATAAATGAAATGAATGAAACACAACGTATGCAAAATAAGATAAGGAAGAAAGGATATATAAAAAAACAATTATCAAAAATGTGGCAACAATGGGAGGAATTTAAGCACTCGGCAAATATAACAAACATTTTTTAGGGGCCGGAGGGGAGTAGTGGAGGGGAAGAGGGGGGGGGGAGCTATGAGGAAAGAGAGATTTTTTTCCTCTCCTCTTTGGGGGAGGAAGTAAGGTAATAGGACATATAAGTATGGGAGAAAGGATGAATTTTAGGATTAAGAAGCTTATAACAGTTTAACAAGGTTCTATAATTTTGTTTTTTTATGATGAAATAATTGTATTATGAACTGAATCTTGTATAAATGAAATTTATTTGTATACAGAAAAAAGAACAATGAAGAGAAATTGAAAACAATTGTGCTACTCTCCTTCTGCCTCTTGTGAACACCCCTCCTTGCAATCTCCACTTCCAATCATCTAAAAACATTGTGAAACGGAGAACAGAGGACATGTGATCACTTACTGTATAATGCAAATGTTTGCCTTGCATTTCTATTTTAAACGGAATGTATTGTTTTACAAGGTAAGTATTTACAGTACATAGTTTAGGAGTCTCCTATGAAGCTTCTCCTGTTTGTTCCATTTTGAATACGTGGGATCTGAATCTGGCCTCTCTGTTAGGCCGCGTACACACGACCAAATAATTCCGATCAAATCGGTCTGTCAGACCGATTTGATCGGATTTGTCTGCTGGGATATATTGGTTTGATCGCATACACACGATCAAACCAAAATCCCCGCCGGCAGACAGCGCGGTGACATGGAGGTGACGTTGACGTCACCACGTCACCGCACCAGAAAGTAAAACACTTCCGCGCATGCGTCAAATCCAATCGACGCATGTGCGGGCAGATATGTCTGCTGGTTAGCGTACTAACCAGCAGACATGTCGGACGAACGGGTTCCCGGCAGACAGATTTTAAAGCATGCTTTAAAATCTGTCTGCTGGAAAAATCTGTCTGTCCGCCCGTACACACGATCGAATTTGTCTGCTGAAACGGTCCGTCGGACCATTTCCAGCAGATAGATTCGATCGTGTGTACGCGGCCTTAGAGACATTCCTCTTTCTACTCTAATCTACAAAGTGGTATTCCTTGTTGTCTTCACCTCTATGACGTGAAGGTCTGAGCTAATGGCCTTATCTTTCAAACAACCCCTTTTTTTTTGCATAGCGACAAAGTGGTCTTGAGGCCACTTTGTGGTCTTGAGGCCAACTTGCTTCTTGTCTAAGAAGATTACTCAGTTTGTTTTTATGTCTCTGACTGCATTTGCTTTACCAGGGCAGGGACAGCCTTGCATGATATATATATAAATATACAACACAAGTGATTTATAATGGGTATATATATATATGCGCGGAAGTGTTTTACTTCCTGGTGCGGTGATGTGGCGGCGTCAACGTCACCGACACGTCAGCGCGCTGTCTGCTTGCAGGGATTTTGGTTTGCTCGTGTGTACACGCGAGCAAACCAAAATCCAAGCAGACAGATTTGTTCAAATCGGTCGGTCCGACCGATTTGAACAAATGGATTGCCTCGTGTGTACGAGGCCTTAGACCTAAGGCTGTCCTAAGGACCTAAGATTTTACACTTTCCCCCTTGTAGCTATGCATCAAGTGCACTTCCGTTAAGTAAATAAATCATTTTTGAAGCTTGTTTCATTAAATCCTTCTTACCTCTAGCACCCCAACCCTCCTGCTCCATGTATTCCAATGTACTAATCAGTAATCATGTCTCAAAAACATCATGGTGCACATACCTCGAACCCCCCCCCCCCCGGTCTGCCAAAAGGGGGTATATCCAGCCCTCCCATACCACTTTCAGCTCAAAGCAGAATGAGCAGGACTCACAAAGTATCCTGAAGCTGTTACTGGATTCTTAGGGGGAAAGAAAGCACAACAAAGGTCCAAACCCTTCCCCATGCTAATCAGAACTAGATAACATGTTCTACGCCACTGTTCAAGTAAACAAATGTCCTTCTTCACTTTAGAACACCCCCAACAATAGAAGTTTTATTTCTGTTTGGTTGCATGCTATAGGTTATTTCAATTTGGGTAAACAAATATATACAATATGTATATTTCCAAATGTAATTGAAAAAAGAGTAACAAAGACAAGCACGCTTCCACTGCCCTATTTCAATTCTACATTTATTTGACGCAATCACCTTGACTGGTCACCCTGAAAACTGCTTGTATTGAGCAGGACAGACATCCTCTGAGATTGAAAGACAGTTCATACAAAAATCTATATCAATTGCCTATTTGTCTTACACAAAGCGATTCTGTATGTTGAGAGAGTGTCACACAGAACAGTTCTATAGTTCATTAACTTTACTGTGCTAAGCATAGTATTGATGTCACTTTTAAAGTAATACACAACCCAGAGTTATATTTCCTGTCAATTGTGGAATATATCATATAAGGCTGCTTATCTGACTTCTTTTACAGAGGTTAGTTACAAAGGATCTTAACAAATCACACATCTTGTTAAAATATATTTACTTAAACTAGTGCAGTGTCTCTGATTGATTCTTTGCTCTTAAAAAGCTGATAAATGCTCAAGTTTGTCATCGTATGAATACAATATGAAACTGGATATCATAAAGCAATATATTTAGCATTGAAGACAACATTTTGATATCTACAGTATTTCTGGATCTGAATTGGGTCAGGTTAAAGCTGGCAGTAACTTTGAAGCTTTTGGGATACCCCTTAGGCCGCGTACACACGATCAAATCTGTCTGCTGAAACCCGTCTGACGGGTCGTTTCAGCAGACAGATTCGATTGTGTGTACGGGCAAACCGACGGATTTGGCCACCCGACAGATTTCAAAGCATGCTTTCAAATCTGTCGGCTGCAAACCCGTCCGCCCGACATGTCTGCTGGTTAGTACGCTATTCAGCAGACATATCTTCTCGCACATGCGTCGAATGGATTTGACGCATGCGCGGAAGTGTTTTACTTCCGGGTGTGGTGACGTGGCAGCGTCAACGTCACCGCCACGTCACCGACACATCAGCGACACGTCAGCGCGCTGTCTGCCGGCGGGGATTTTGGTTTGATCGTGTGTACACGATCAAACCAATACATCCCAGCAGACAGATTTGTTCAAATCTGTCTGTCCGACGGATTTGATCAAATCTATTTGCTCGTGTGTACGTGGCCTTAGGCTGCGTACACACGATTGAATTTATCTGCTGAAACTGGCACCGACGGGCCGTTTCAGCAGACAAATCCGATCGTGTGTACAGGCTAGCGGACATGTTTTACCAGCGAAAAAATTTCAAAGCATGCTTTGAAATTTGTCCACCGGAGCCATGTCCATCGGATATGTCCGCAGGTGAGTACACTCACCAGCGGACATAACTGTCCATGCATGCGTCGAATGGATTCGACGCGTGCGTGGAAGTATTTTACTTCCTGGAGTGGTGACGTGGCGGCGTCAACGTCACCGCCACGTCACTGCGTCCTCAGCCAGAGGGGATTTTCGTCCGATGGTGTGTACAAGCCATAGGACCAAAATCCGATGAGACACGTCCGCTGCAAACGGTCCATCGGACATGTTTGAGCGGACATGTCTCATCGTGTGTACGCCTTAAACATTTAATTATCAGTTTTACAGGATACACTGTTAGAAAAAGCATCATTTATGGGTTAATTTACTAAAGGCAAAAATGCTGTTCACTTTTTAAGGGAAGTTGCTCTCTGCAAAGAAGATTTCCCAAGATTTTATTAAATGTAAAGTAATTTCAAGTGATTGTAAAGGCTAAGATATTTAATAAAAAAAACTGCTCTTGAACCTCTTCTTCTGGGGTCCCTCACCAGCACTCTTGGCTCCACCTCTTCTCTGTGTGCCACCATAGGAATCTGCTTCCTACAGGGGTGGATGTGCGGGCTTGCTCCTGACCTGGGATGTGTGCATCTATAAACACACACAGCATGGTTCAACACCACCCACTTTCTGATTAGGGGATTTTGATGACAGCAGCAGGAGCCAATGGCTTTTGCTGCTGCCTCTCTGTTCTGTGAATTCAGGGAGAGGGTTGCTAGAGATTGGTGCAGTGCAGGATCAAATAAAGTCTCTGGTAAGTATAGGGGAGGTCAGTTGGGGATCCAGGTACTAGGACATTTTTGTTACCAAAATGCAGGATATGCATTAAGTTAAAAAAAATGTCCTTGTTTTAGAACAACTTTTAGTTTGCAAAGAGTACCCAATTATGTGCAAGGGAAATCATTTTTTTTTCCTTGCACATGATTGGATGATGGAACGAAAAAGAGCTTCACTTCATTCAATAAGCTCTGGGGAAAATGATCTTAAAACAAGGAAAAGAGGGCAGCGCTACCTAAAAATAAATAAAGTGCTAAACAATAATGAATATATGTGGCTTATCTAAGGCCGCATACACACAATCAGTCTATCCGATGAGAACGGTCCGTTGTCATAGGTTAACCGATGAAGCTGACTGATCGTCTGATGTGCCTACACACCATCAGTTAAAAAAAACAATCGTGTTAGAACGCGGTGACGTTTACGTATTTTAACACAACGGCGTGCTGAAAAAATGAAGTTCAATGCTTCCAAGCATGCGTCGACTTGATTCTGAGCATGCGCGGCCTTTTAACCAATGCTTTTGCATGCTAACGATCGGTTTTGACCCATCGGTCAGGCGTCCATCGGTCAAATTTTAAAGCAAGTTCTCTTTTTTCTAACAGAAGGATAACTGACCGATGGGACCCACACACGATCAGTTTGGACCAATGAAACAGTCCTTTAGTCCGTTTTCATCGGTTTTGACCGATTGTGTGTACGCGGCCTAAGAGCCACTAAGTAATGTGCAATAAATACAATTCTACCAAAGTGTACCGTGCATAAATAATGTTCATATATGTGTCACAAAATAGTGTATGACAATCCAACAAAGATACTTCAACTGTCCATGCAAGTGAACCACACAAAATAAATATGTTGTGATTCAATACAGTGCTTCAAAGTCATTAAAAGTGATCCACACAGACCAGTTTTATTTCTTTCAATGCCAAAATAAGAATATGTCATGATCCTTCCTTTAGTGACAGAGTTCCAGGACACCAGAGATATGAGCCATTGGTCCTTCATCTGTCCTTGAATGTGGTGCAATTACTAATAAAAAAGCTAAGGAGAATGTAGCTCTAATATCAGTAATCAGCCAAATCACATAAAATAGCAATGTATTTGAAATCTACCTAATGGACCCAAACAGAAAGCACTCTCAACATGAATTATGAGTCTGTGGTTTTGGAGAAATAGCTTCAGAAATCTATCAGGACTCTATCTGCAAAAAGACGCTGCAACTGATTACTCTTACTTAGTGTGAGCTATGAAACCTGACCACAAATGTGGGGTGCCTAACCACTAAAAGGTGGTATATATAGCTTTTATTTACTACATTTAAAATTACGTATTGTCCTTTAATAGTTATAATTTTAAAAGTGCTAATGTTTACAAACAAGTATGTAAACTTTCAAATTCTGTAGAATATATTTTTTATTTAGCAATATATTTGCATTTGCTAGGCAGCAATGAATAATCAATGTTTATTACATTTTTACTTACAGCCAGGGCCAGATTTCTCAATAGGCACTGTAGGCATGTGCCTACAGGCACCCTTCCTAAAGTTTTTGTATAACCTTTCTCTGCCAGGTTCGTATGTTGTGCAAATCTAACAGCAAGTGGCTTCACACAATCTGGATCAATGCTGTCATCGGGATTATGTGTAGAACTGGTGGGTGCTGACTAATGGAGGGGAGGGAGGGTAGCAGACAAACATTGTTTCTCCTCCTTTTTTTGCCGTGACCCAGAAAGTGATCTCACCCTGTCACTTTCCCCAGCTTGCATAGCCAGGAAGGAATGTAATGTATACATTCACTGGAGCCCAGAGGAGACATTCACCATGCATTTCTCAATAACCACTTCAGCCCCGGAAAGATTTGCCCCATTAAAGACCAGGCCATTTTTTGTGATACAGCACTGCGTCACTTAAGCTGACAATTACACAGTCGTGCAACAGTGTACTCAAACAAAATTGACTTTCTTTTTTACCCACAAATAGAGCTTTCTTTCGGTGGTATTTGATCACCTCTGCGGTTTTTATTCATTACACTATAAACAAAAAAAGACCAATAATTAAAAAAAAAAAAAAAATGTTTTACTTTCTGCTATAACACATATCCAAAAAGAAAATATACATTTTTAAATATATGTATTCATCAGTTTAGGCCGATATATATATTCTTCTACATATTTTTGATAAAAAAATCGCAATAGACATATATTGATTGATTTGCGCAAAAATTATCGCATCTACAAACTATGGGATAGATTTAGGGACTTTTTTTTATTGTTTTTACTGGTAATGGCGGTGATCTGCGATTTTTTGTGGGACTACGACATTGCGAAAAAGATCATCCGCACTTCGGTCATTGCTGTTTAAAAAATAGTCGTATGTATTAACAAGCTACAGTGAACAAACGCAAATGAGAACAGTTGACGTGTTTCAGCCTAACAGGCCTTAGTCATAATGACTAAGGCCTGATAGGCTGAAACACATTAACTGTTCTCATTTGCGTTTGTTCGCTGTGCGACTGTGGATCGATCACCCAGGAGCTTTGCTTTCTATGTGATGTATGGGTAGTAGCACTGACTTTTTTGTTTATACTATGAAATGCGGCGGACGAATCTGACCTCAAATTACACTTTTTGGGGATCAGTGACATTATTACATTTATCAGTGTTATAAAAAATGCACTGATCAATGTAAAAATGACACTGGCAGAGACTGAGGTAACACTAGGGGGCGATCAATGCGTTAAGTGTGTTCTTTGGGTCTGTTCTAACTGTAGGGGGGATGGGCTCACTGGGACATGACAGAGATCACTGTTCCCGATCACTGGGAGCAGAAGATCTTTGACATGTCATTAGGCAGAACAGGGAATCGCCTTATTTGCATAGGCAGTTCCCTATTCTGCCTCTGTACACAGTGACTGCGGGTTGCCAGCGGACATGGAGTCTGCAGAACCCGCGGGCAAGCTACCGCGGCCGGAGGAGCACCCGCTATCTTTCTTGCACAGACCGATGTACAGGTACATCAGTTTATGCAGCAGAGCCAACCTGCTGCAGTAAATGTACTTAAGCAAATGGTTAAAGAGAACCTGTCACCTAAAAATGTTATGAAAAACAAAGGTAAGCAAAAAAAGATAATGGAAAAAAAATTACACCCAAGCACAACCCCCCCCCCAAACTTTTGAGCCCACCCACACATATATGCATGTGCCTACACATGAAAACGTTGATGGTAAAACACATGTTACATATTGCTGTGCCTGCCAGAGTGAGAGAAATAATTCTAGCACAAGACCTCCTCTGTAACACTAAACTGATTACGTAAGGGGCTGGTGAAGCATCGCCTATAGAAAATATAGGGCACTCAAGTATGTTGCCATTTCATAGGAACATATAAATGTATGGTTTGATAATTTGAGGTTTGAGTATCTATGTATTTGGTGCAACCTTGTCTTTTATATTTTACCAAAAATGTGGGTAATTTATTGAATTTATTTGGCCTAAATTGCAATTGTTTTTTACTTTACCTTTGCAGTAAGTTTTTTGGGGGGTGTTTCAGGATTCTCTGCATATAGGATCCTGAGATGTAAATTTGGCCCTGCTTATAGCACTGTAGAGATGCCAGTGGAATTTTCTTACAACTTTTCTTGTTTTTAGGTGAATTAAAAATATGACCCAAGTTTTGCATTATTTGTTTTTTGCTGGGTCTTTATCCTTAAAGCGGGTCTCCGCACAACCTCCCCATTGTTTTTATCTTACCCCACTTACCGGGAGGTGGGATCTGCTGCATTGTCCTGCTGAGATCCTCTCATGTCCTGCCCCTGCTCGGTTCTGTGCTGCCATGTTGTTTCTGACGTCATTAAGAGGCCTACCAGCTCATCCGGGTGCACCGTACAACCGAAAGGCTTGATGGTGATCGCCTGTCAGATCTAAGTCCTACTAAAGTTAATCTGGAGAGATTCGGTGCTGAATCCTGTGGCAGAGGATTCTGGACCAAAAGTGTATCCTCATAAAAAAAGGTCTGTGGCAGAGACTGTACTATATTCTGTGCGCCATTACGGGACCTATCCGGGTGAGCAATACCCACTCTGGCTAGAGTGGCGACTGGAACTGTTTGCTTGAAGCAGGAGTGTTTCCTATTTGAGATTATGCACCTGAACCTATCTACCTATTTATCCTTCCACCACCCAACTTATTTTCTACTACGTTGTGCAAATAAATCTTAGAAAAATAGGTGTATCTTGTGGACATTGGAATTCTTCAGACTCTCTTTCATTACCCTGGACAGCGAGAAAATAGAGGTAGCATGCCGTCCAAAATATTCAGCAGGTCCTTCGGGGGTTAGTGCTACACATGTACCAAGTCTGGAACACATCCTATACCTGTTGGTGTGGCAATTTTTAGTTAAATGCCCTGGTTTTCAGGAAGTCATGCATCAAGCCAGAGGAGTGTGCAACAACTAGGTAATCATACCCTTCAAGAGTTCACCTGGCAAAAATGTGACACAAACTGCCTGCAAACATCCTTAGCTGCGACACCCAGGGCCGATCCTAGGCGGGTGCGGGGGTGCCCCGCACCCGGGCGCCCAGATGGGGGAGGCGCCGAGGTGTCAGAGTGCTGCTCGCTCCTCTCTTGTTCTATGTGCTCGGAGTAAGAAGCGACCACAACGGCAACGCTATTGTTAGGCGCGGCGGTGCAGTCTGCCAGTAAATACAAGTCGTAACGTCGGGTGCAGGGGGGGGTTGGCGCCAGGAGCCTCGGCCACCCACTAACAATTGTATTTTCTCTAGCGTCCCCTCTCCGAGCGCGTCACGGAGGAAACCTGGGCTAGCTGACGTCACTGCCGCCATTACTTCTGGGAATTGTAGTCTGTGGCTGCGCGCACAAGCTCCCTGCTTACAGTGGGTATAGAGAGTCTGGAGAGCAGCGCAGCAGCCTCAGACTAAGGAGAGGAGTCATGTTGTAAAACTGTAATGCTGCGGTGCTAGAATGGGCATGCTGCAGTCAGTGAATTAAATAGAAATTTACCCCAGGACAGGAGCATCACCATCAACCCCCCCCCCATGAATGGAGGAGGCCGTACAACTTACAAGAAGGAGGACCTGTCCTGTTGAACTGGCAACCCATCGCTGAGGTGAGAAACCCTGACACCCCCCCCCCCAGCTGACCCTCCACATGACCATCCTATCTATTTTCCCTCCTGCTGGGAGCTGCTCATGACCTGTGGGTCCTGCTGGAAGCTAGCCATGGCCCATAGGCCCGCAGCCAGCTCTGCTGGGTCCTGCTGGGAGCTGGATGACAGACCTGTGGGTCCTGCTGGGAGCTGGCTGCTGGATCTGTGGGTCCTGCTGGGAGCTGGCTGCCGGATCTGTGGGTCCTGCCGGGAGCTGGCTCCCAGACCTCTGGGTCCTGCTGGGAGCTGGATGCCAGACCTATGGGTCCTGCTGGGAGCTGGCTGCCGGATCTGTGGGTCCTGCCGGGAGCTGGCAGCCAGCTCCCGGCAGGACCCAGAGGTCCGCAGCCAGCTCCCAGCAGGATCCACAGGCTGTAGGTCCTGCTGGGAACTGGCCACAGACCTATGGATCCTGCTGGCTACTGGAGTGGGCACTGGTATGCTGCATTTGGTAGGCACTGGCAGGCTGCATTTGGTGGGCACTGGTAGGCTGCATTTGATGCATTGATATCTTTATACTATTAGTATAATTCCCACAGTCTCTAAACATCTCTTGTATCATGTCTGCAGTCTCTGACCATCTCTGGTATCATGTCTGCAGTCTCTGACCATCTCTGGTATCATGTCTGCAGTCTTTGACCATCTCTGGTATCATGTCTGCAGTCTCTGACCAACCTCGATTGTATTATGCCTGCAGGCATTGGCCATCTCCTGTAGTATGTTTGCAGTCTCTGGCCATCTCCTGTAGTATGTTTGCAGTCTCTGGCCATCTCCTGTAGTATGTTTGCAGTCGCTGACCATCTCCTTGTTTCATGCCTGCAGTCTCTGACCATCTCCTGTACTATATCTGCAGTCTCTGACCATCTCCTGTACTATGTCTGCAGTCTCAGACCATCTCCTGTACTATGTCTGCAGCCTCTGACCATCTCCTGTACTATGTCTGCAGCCTCTGACCATCTCTTGTATCATGCCTGTAGTATCTGACCACCTCTTGTATCATGCCTGCAGTATCTGACCATCTCTTGTATCATGCCTGCAGTATCTGACCATCTCTGGTACTATGTCTGCAGTCTCTGACCATCTATGGTACTAAGTCTGCAGTCTCTGACCATTTCTGGTACTATGTCTGCAGTATCTAACCATCTCCTTGTTTCATGTCTGCAGTCTCTGACCATCTCTGGTACTATGTCTGCAGTCTCTGACCATCTCCTTGTTTCATGTTTGCAGTCTCTGACCATCTCCTTGTTTCATGTCTGCAGTCTCTGACCATCTCCTTGTTTCATGTCTGCAGTCTCTGACCATCTCCTTGTTTCATGTCTGCAGTCTCTGACCATCTCCTTGTTTCATGTCTGCAGTCTCTGACCATCTCCTTGTTTCATGTCTGCCGTCTCTGACCATCTCCTTGTTTCATGTCTGCAGTCTCTGACCATCTCTGGTACCATGTCTGCAGTCTCTGACCATCTCTTGTAACATGTCTGCAGTCTCTGACCATCTCCTGTATTATGTCTGCAGTCTCTGACCATCTCCTGTATTATGTCTGCAGTCTCTGACCTTCTCCTGTACTATGTCTGTAGTATGTCTGGGGGCTTTTTCTACCAGACTCTCTCTGTGTCCAAGACTCTCCTCCAGGCTCCATTAGTGTACTCTCTTCCTGTAATTTGTTTATTGTTAAGAGATCATGGGAGGATCCCAGAGTAATGAAGGTGAGCATCTCTGTGTTTGAGTTGTTGACATAGAAACATTTGTAAAGGGGAGGAGTTAGTAAGATGACCACGCCCATGTGGGGGCGCCAGAAATATTTCTGCACCCAGGCGCCTGTGACCCTAGGATCGACCCTGGCGACACCTCAACATATTGCCCATGCTCCAGCTGGCCAACAATGAAAATCTGTGTAAAAACGGTACTTGGACAGTTTATTAGGAATTGGGGTTCTTTTTACTGCATCAGTGATTCATATTTTAGGATGTGTGCAATAACCAAATGGTGAGTTGTGACAAGGTGGGAATTAGCAGCACAATCCTTGTGTTCCTCCTGCAGCACACATGTCATGATGACATAGTTTGGGCATTGGAGGTACAACAGCAGGAGGAAGAGGAGGGCGTGCAACTATCTCAGACCCAACCAAATCCTTTGCAAAACTCTCAGTGATGCTTTTAAGTTATTTTTTCAACCACAGTGGACAGGCCCAGCTTTAAGCAGCACTCACAAGCATGCCTATACTTGCCAAATACTTAGGGTCCAGAGCTATACACTCTTAAAAGTGAGGACCCCTTGGACTATTGGATTTCCAGGCTCGGCCACTGGCCACAGTTTGTGCCAGGCTGAAGTTTCTGGTTTGCCCTACCACCAGTATGCTTTCTGAGAGGACCTTCAGTGCAGCAGGGGGTTTTGCTACTGAGAGCTGTCTTTTTGACACTATGGCCTTCAGACCCACTTTAATAAAAATGAACCAGTCCTATATTAGCAATGATCTCACCTGCAGCTGATACTATAAACTGCATTTTTCATTGTAATCTGCCCTCAGCCCCCCCAAAAAAGGTACCTATCACCATTACCAGCTCCACCCACCTCTTGGTTTGCAACTATAAACATTTTCTGCCAGCTTTTCCGGCCTGCCACAAATACCAGCTCTTTCTATCTATCTTGTCCTGACACCTCTCTTGGCCTGGCACCATGATTAGCTATTACCACCTCTCCTGACTTATTTTCATGCTCCCACACTGTAAAAGTGACATGCAATGTTTCCACAACTAGACCTCAGCTACCACATTTCTAATGTATGCAGCAGGTTAAACTATGCTATATGCCTTGAAGTTTGCAGCCTATTCTAGTTCTATGGCACTGCAATGGTGTCACACATTGTTTCCAGAGAGAGAAGCTCAGTGGCAAAAATTCTAATATTTGCTGCAGGATAAATCATGCTCTGTGTCTCCCAATGGTATGACCTATTCCAGTGTACTGGCACTGTAGTTGTGCCAAAGCATGTTTTCACAGCTAAACCTCAGCTGCCAAATATCAAAAGTTTGCTGCGGTTATTCTTGCTTTATGTCTCTAAGATTGCAGCCTAGTCCAGTGATTCTGCACTCAAATATTGCTAATGTCTCTCAGTAGCTAAGCTACTTACATACTTTCCTGGGACTGTACAATATGTGGGACTATTGAGACTAAAATATCACACTTCAGTTATTATTTCAGGATAAACCTTACCTGGCTTCTCTGTCTTATATTGCCATCTTATCAAACTACCTAAATACTGTTCAGCTGCTGCGCAAAATTGTCTCTCAAAAATGTACACTCTGTTTATTTCAACATAAAACTGGCCATAGGTGTGCGCAGCATATTGCATTAGGGTGTGCACCCCAAAGCTCAAACACACATGAGCGCCACCTGCTGTCACAGGAAAGGGCGCTGGTGGTGGGAGCCAGTTGATTGGGAGCATATTACTATACACCCTAAATGCGGGTGTAATGTGTTCCTAAAGATCATGGGTGCCCAACCAGTGGCCCGGGGGCCATATGTGGCCCATGGAGCCCTCTGATGTGGCCCCGACCTCCTGCTCCGGGATGGAATAGAATAGAATAGAATACTGTTATTAAAGGTAAGTTTATTACTAAAATCACAGTGGCCCAGATTCACCATAACCGGTTGCCAAGTTGATTAAGTGGCCCCTGCTCTTCAAAAGGTTGGGCACCCTTGCTAAGGATGAACCTAGATTTTAATATAGGAGAAGGGAGTCACCGCTCCAGCTGGGTATGCTGAGCAATCAATAACTTCTCAGGAACTCAAGGGTGCCGGCAATGCACAAGGCAAATAGTAGAGGCTAGAAAATGGACCAAAAAAACCTTTGCACTGCAAAATGCAGCAAAAATAGGGATAGCAGCCTACGCGTTTCACACTATGGAACAGTGCTTAGTCAGCCATGACTTGGCCACTGGCATCCCCAACCACCCACCTGGTGCTGCTCCTGTATAACGCTGCATTACAATCAATCTATCCAATGAAGAGCCGACAAGACGTGGGGAAAATGAAGCGGGATCGAGCCCATGGAAATTTTGGGCTCAGGTTAGTAAAATGGGGGCTCGGGGGGCCAGGCACAGCAAGGTGTTTTTTCACCTTAACCACTTAAGGACCGCCTCCTGCACATATACACCGGCAGAATGGCTGGGCACAAGCACGTACCTGTAAGTCTTCTTTAAGTGCCCAGCCGTGGGTCTGAAGCTCTGTGACCGCGATCGGTCTCTGGAGCTGAAGAACAAGGAGAGCTGTGTGTAAACACAGCTTCCCCGTTCTTCACTGTGGCGCTGTTATTGATTGTGTGTTCCCTGATATAGGGAAACACAATCAATGATGTCACACGTCCAGCCCTGCCCCCCTACAGTTAGAAACACAGATGAGGTCACACTTAACCCATTCAGCGCCCCCTAGTGGTTAACTCCCAAACTGCAATTGTAATTTCCACAAGAAAAAATGCATTTATATAGCATTTTTTGCTGTGAAAAGGACAATTGTCAAAAAATGTGGCAAAATTAGCCGATGTGTCCGCCATAATGTCGCGGTCACGAAAAAAATTGCTGATCGCCGCCATTAGTAGTAAAAAAAACAATTATTAATAAAAATACAATAAAACTATCCCCTATTTTGTAAACACCATACATTTTGCGCAAACCAACCGATAAACGCTTATTGCGTTTTTTTTTTAACCAAAAATAGGTAGAAGAATACATATCGGCCTAAACTGAGGAAAAAAAATGTTTTTTTTATATATTTTTGGGGAATATTTATTATAGCAAAAAGTAAATAATATTGAATTTTTTTCAAAATTGTCGCTCTATTTTTGTTTATAGCGCAAAAAATAAAAACCGCAGAGGCTGAGAAAAGCAGCAAAAGGCTGAGAAAAGCAGCTCTACATCATACAAAACTTAGACATTTCCACTTTTCGGGATTGTATTGTACTTAAACGATTGTATTGTACTTGTACTTAAACGATTGCTGGAAAATATATTTTAGCTGTCAGTCCAATACTTTTATGTTGGCTGCATTGATGTCACAAAAAAAGTGTATTAAAAGGAAGGGGGGGGGGTGGGGGGTGGCCATATTATATAGCCAAGGTAAAATAATGTCACTGGCATCAGAATACCGGATTTTAAAGTTTTCTCTTTCTAGCAATTTAGTATTGTCCGTGATACTTTTTTATTTGCAGTAACATATACTTTTTCAGGACAAGCTTTTGGGGCATGTGCCCTTCTAGGTCCAAGCAGTACTAATTCATAAAAGTTTTAGCATCTACAAACTATGGTATATTTCGGAATTTTTATTATATATATTATTTCTATAATAATAATGGGAGAGATCAGTGTCTTATAGTGGGATAGTATTAGTGCAGTAGGAAATCTAACACAAACTGATGCGGGGGGGAAACGGACTAACTGCCACTGACATCACCAGTGACACTATTAATACAGTGATCAGTGATAAAACTATACACAGTTGCTGTTCTAAAGACACTGGGAAGGAGTTACCATCCAGGGCGATCATGGGGTTAAATGTGTGCCTAACAATGTGTAATGTGTGCCGCGTTTTACTAAAGATCGCCTTGTTTTTTTTATCCCTGCTTTGCAGGTATAAGAAACAGAGAGAGTGTCCCTTCTGTACAGAGCCCTGATTGTTAACACAGGGCAGTTCCCACCATGAATCATTGGCCGGGACCTGTTGACAGACTCCCACTGTGTATGTCCCTTTGCGTGCATAGGCCGTCCACCTGCAGTACATTGTGGGTGGGTGGTCCCTAAGTGGTTAAACTGCAGCAGTGTTCAAGATTATAAGACAGTTTTAGGCACCTAAATGCAGGCTTCCAATCAAAGTATTTTTGATTTCATGCCCACCAATTTAAGGACTGCTATAAATGAATACTATATTGAATAGAGGCTGACAAACGATATACTGCAACAGTCAGTGGTCTTACTTGATTTAAGCTCAGATTGCTGTAACATTATTTCCTATTAAAGTCAGTCTGAAAACCCTATTGAAAGTATGCCATTGATTTCATAATATTTGTATCCATACAAATAAAAACATTTTGCATAGTAATAAATCATCTTACATGTAGTTGTTTAACTACTAGTCCTGCTATGTGCAAGGACAATTACAATGACATCAGAATTTCAAATGTGAAATCTGGTCAGAATTAAAAACATACTAGAATCCTTTATATAATAAACATATTTGCTAGATGTGAATTCTGAATGCCATCCTAATTCCCCTTGCCAGAAAAAGAAATGGCTGCACATCCAAAAGTTCCAAAAACGCGCCTTTATTAAAAATCCCCAGGATACACCAAGATACCAGGTGTTTAGTCAGGTAGACGCGTTTCACACATCCAAACTGTGTTTATTCATTAATAAACAAGGAAAATAAAAAACAGCATTTTTATTTGTACATGATTGGATGATCAAATCAGCAGTGCTTCCCCTAATTTCAGATCTTGCCTTTAGATCTAAAGAGACTGCACTTCCAAGTGCACTTGTTGTGCACTTATAGTGCAAAGTGGATTTGCCTTTAGTAAATCAACTCCTATGTGTTTAGTACCACCTTAACTTAATAGGGCTGTAAAGCTTTGTTTTAAAAATACTATTTTTGTTATACTTACCTCCTCTGTGCAAGGGTTCTCCTCTTTTGAGGTCCTCCAGCATCGAGTGCCCCCTTGGAAACCCACACCCACAAACAGAGGACACCATGCGGGTCCGCTCCCGAGTCGTGCTGCTGCATCCACAGGCAGCAGGACTTGGCCTTGCCCCTGACTCCCGTGTCACTGGGAGCCAATGGCTGCACTGCTATCAATCTATCCAATAATAACCCGAGACAGCGGCTGGAGCTGCTGTGCTCGTCCCCATTGATGGAATGATCAGGCTCAGGTAAGTAAAAGGGGGGCTCTGGGGGCTGCTGCACTATAGAAGTTTTAGGAATTCATTAAGGTGAATAACCTCAAGGGTTTACAACCCCTTTAACAGTAAGCCTAGCATTATTTTGGCCCCCAGATTAAATCCCTGTTCTGATATATTAACCTTATCCTGCACCAGAAACCAGAGTCAATAGCAAGAAGTTTGTCCTGCACCAAAAAAACAAACAAAAAAAACAAAAAACACCAGAAGTACACATACTATATCCATTGGGTATTGCAAAGTTATTGTTACCAAACCAAAATAATTTTAAAACATTATGCTGGAAGTTGAAAAAAAAAATGCCATTTGAATCACTGGTACTACAAAACGTACAATATACAATATATCATTAGAATTCAGAATTGGATTCATTTTAAAAGCATAGTTTTGCTGAATGTTCTGCCACTGTTTGCTAAGCAGGTGGCAAACCAAGCTGTTCCAAAAGCAACATTGAAATATTACAATATAGAAGATGTTAGAAATCAAAAAATGCAATGGCATAAAAAAGTTAAAAAAAGTTTAGATTTTTATTGTAAAAATAGATGTTAGATATACCGTATTTATCGGCGTATACCGCGCACTTTTTCCCCCTGAAAATCAGGGCAAAATCGTGGGTGCGTGATATACGCCGATACCCGCTTTCCCGCGCCGAGTTTGAATACTGCGCCTGCATATATCCCGAGCCTGCCTGACTATACACAAGTGTACTGTGCTCGGTATATGCTGGCGCAGTACACTCGTGTAAAGTCGGGCAGGCTCGGCTACTCTCGCGCTCACGTCCTGTACATCCATGATGTGAGCGCGAGAGGAGCCGAGCCTGCCCAACTATACACGAGTGTACTGCGCTCGGTATATGCAGGCGCAGTATTCAAACTCGGCGCGGGTAATTGAGCGGGGAGGACGCCGCAGAAGGACGAAAAGGACACCCGAAGCCGCAGAAGGACGCCGGACCCGATGAGGCCGCGGATGGACGCCGTGCAAGACACCAAAACTGTAAGTACAAACATCTTTTTTCCACAGGAATTTTGGGTCCACTTTAGGTGTGCGCGCTATACACCGGAGTGTGCAATACCCCGATAAATACGGTATATAGTTTTTAGTGACATTTGTTTTCACCAAGAATAATGTCCAAAAGGAACTATGGCACTATAAATATTTATAAAAACTGAACCCTACCTTTACCATACTCAACTTCATGCTGCCTGTGCTGCTAACCATAGCTCTGAGAAATCTTCTACTGAATTCTTCACTGAAATCAACACTTCCAAGAGTTTTAATCCTCTGGGTTCCCTACTAATTACAGGATGCAGTAGTGATGTGAAAGTCAGCAGTAAAAATCAGTGAGTACTGCAAGGGATCTAGGAGAACAAAACTCTCAGAATTGGCAGTTTCATTGGGGATTTCAGAAAAAGATTTCTCAGGAATGGCATGGCATTCAACATTGCAGGCAACAGAAAATACTGAATAGGTATACTTCTCTATTTCTGCTAACTGTCAGTTAGGAAAACTATAAGTTGCTTTCAGAACAGTTTTAGTTAATGCCAATTGGTAAAGTAGGGTGTGTTCATGGTGTAATACAGGGGTGCCCAACCTTTTCAAGCGCTAGGGCCACTTAAGCAACTTGGTAACCTGTCACGGGCCACAATCAATGAGTAGTGGGTGGATGACAGGTCCGTGTCTGCTCTGCATATGCTCTTCTTTTTGCAGATCAAATTGGAGGTAGGACACAAGTCAGTTTACACCTGCCACTCCTTAGAGATGCACGGAGGGTCCAATTGGGTCAAACTGACTGCGTGAAAGGGGCCCAAAGCTGCTTTCACACTCATGTGCTGTGGTTTACCTGCACTGCGAGTGCAACACAGTGTAGCTTTTGGCTTAATGCACTTTGCAATAGACTTCTATTATATTCAGTGCAGGTACAGGTGCACTGCTCTGCATCTGTGGGTCAGTTTGAAAGCAGCCCAGTAACCACTGAAATACAGATATGCCCATATATACACTGTTATTTTAGTAATAAACTGACCTTTAATAACAGTATTCTATTCCATCCCAGAGCAGGAGGTCACAGGGCCACATCAGAGGGCTCCGCGGGCCACATGTGGCCCCATGCCACTGGTTGGGCACCCCTGGTGTAATGTGTATCAGATATGTGATGTTGTTAAATAGGTCATAATAAACACAAGCAAACAACTCAGGTCTAGGTAGGTGCCAGCAGGGCTGTTTGAAGGAATTTGGGGGCCCCAAAGCACCCCCACTCGCACGCAAAGCCAACGTTAGTGCGACACTAATTTTTCACACCCATATTCTTACTTCTCCCCCCTCCCTAGTCGATATGTTTTTCTATTCTTACCTCCCCTTCCTCCCTGTAGGCTGCTGCTGTAGCGTGGCCGAGCTCCTCTTCCTCCTGTCAGTCCGGTGTTCTGTCATTATGGGTCCCCGGGTCCCCTATCAGATAGTGCCCGGGGCGGGTACTGTGTGGTACAGGATATTCAGTTTCCTGTGTTCTCGGCTGGACTGAAAGGAAGAAAGCACTCAGTATGCACTTCCTGTCAGTCCGGCCGGGAACAGGAAACTGAATCTCCTGTACCACACGCGGTACCCGGCCGAACTGACAAGACTTCAGGAGGAAGGAAGAGGAGCTCAGCCACGCTACAGCCTGGGAAGGGGAAGTTGGGGGCCCCAGGCCAGCTCGAGGCCCCAACAATTGTATGTTTTGCCTGTCCTGTAGCGACAGGCCTAGGTACCAGCAAGCTGCATTGCCCTTTTAGATGTCTAAGGAATTCCAGCAACAAAATATCTGCACTTGATGTCACTTTTTGTGCAATATAAATTGTGTTTTTTACTTTGCATTTTGGAGAATGTTTAAATTACACTTGTCACTACTTTTATAAATAACTTTGCATAAGAAAATGAGCAACCTTAAGGTGCTGATCAGTACTATTTACTGGGGTGTTGCAGGTTGCCCAATAGCCTGCTTGCTATCGGTAATTGTTAGTAACTCAGTGAGACAAGTCTCAAATTACATGTTGTAGCGTGCTGAAAGCGTGTCCCGGCACTAGCATTTTAAAAAGTAGGAAATTGGATGGTGCAGGTATGCCTAGATTAGGGGAGTGATGGGTTTACAAGTAAATGATACTTGTGTCTGGTCTTCATTTCCCAGTTTTTTTTCCCACCAGCTTATAAAAGTGACAGGTTTTCTTTAGAAAGATGAGAAGAAGGATTATATGGTAAGAAAGAACAGAGCCAGGTACCCTGGCAGGGAAATTTCTTTGCAGGCATTCACCAAAGGCTGAAATATGAGAGGATAAAGCTCTTTATTTTAGCTATGTGGCTATAATTTTGAAATTTCATTGACATCTCATTGACCCAGCTGAAAATAACTGTCACTTTTTCTAAATGAAGTATATTTACTCTTGTGTGTTATCTGTGCAAGTTGAGCCTTTTATTTTATTCTGCTTTTTACATGCCATTCTAAAAATTGCAGTGCTGCATATTTTATGATTTAAATAGACTATCTGACTGTAAAAAAGTACTGTCTCTACTGTAGCCTAAACACGTTTATAAAAAATTGGTAATATTCTGACAAAATTTCATGGTGTGAAAACTCCTAACTTCTTTGATCAACTTGTGTTTTACATGATAATTCTTTTTTAATAGAGCTGCTTTGGAATAACAAGTAACAATAAATTAGCAACTCTGCAAGCTGGGCGTTTGCCCTTTTCTCCAGAATGATGGATTTAAGCTGTACATGTGAATATATCTATGATAAAGAGTAAGGGGGATTTACTAAGATTGAAGCTGCCAGAATCTGGTGCATGTAACCCAATCAGTTCCTAATTTAATTTTCAAAGCTTAACTGAGCCAGCCGAGGCTAGAAAGTAATTGGTTGCTATGCACAGTTGCTCCAGATTGTGTCTGCTCCAGTGTTAATAAATTCCCCCAGAGAATTTAACCATGTACTGACCGCCGCATGTACATATATGTGGACAGAATGGTACGGCTGCGCAAAGCAACGTACCTGTACATTTCTTTTAATTTGACACTGTTTGGGCACACAGGTGACCATGCCGCGTGCTCAGTGAGTGTGCCTGCGGGTTCCATGAACTCGATGTCCACCGGGTGCCCGCGATTGTCTCACGAAGCGGCAGAACGGGAAGATGCCTATGTAAACAAGGCATTTCCCTGTTCTGCCTAGTGACAGGGCAGTGATCACATGTATCCCCCCCCACAGTTAGAGTCACTCCCTAGGACACACTTAACCCCTCCCTCGCCCCCTAGGGTTTAGCCCCTCCCCTGCCAGTCTAATTTACACAGTAATCAGTGCATTTTTATAGCACCGATCGCTGTATAAATGACAATGGTCCCAACATAGTTTCAAAAGTGTCTGATGTGTCCGCCATATTGTCGCAGTCACGATAAAAATCGCAGATCACAGCCATTACTAATAAATATATATATATATAAAAATGCCATAAATCTATCTCGTATTTTGTAGACGCTATAACTTTTGCACAAATCAATTAATATACACTTATTGCATTTTTTTTCCAAAAATATGTAGAAGAATAAATATCGGCCTAAACTGAGAAAGAAATTAGTTTTTTTTATATATTTTTGAGGAATAATTATTATAGCAAAAATAGCTTTTTTTTCCAAATTCATGATTTTGTTTTTGTTTATAACGCAAAAAATAAAAACCACAGAGGTGATTAAGTACCACCAAAATAAATATCTATTTGCGGGGAAAAAAGACGTCAACTTTGTTTGGGTGCAACGTTGCACAACCGCGCAATTGTCAGTTAAAGTGACACAGTGCCGTATCACAAAAAATGGCCCAGTTATTGGGCAGCCAATTCTTCCAGGGCTGAAGTGGTAAAAAGGCCAATATCAAATTTATAGTTAGTATAAAGAATATACAGTACCTACAGTGTTTTTTTAACCACTTAACCCCTGGACCATATTGCTGGTCAAAGGCCAGAGCACTTTTTGTGATTCGGCACTGCGTTGTTTTAACTGACAATTGCGCGGTCGTGCGACGTGGCTCCCAAACAAAATTAGCGCCCTTTTTTTCCCACAAATAGAGCTTTCTTTTGGTGGTATTTGATCACCTCTGCAGTTTTTAGTTTTTGCGCTATAAACAAAAATAGAGCGTCAATTTTGAAAAAAAATGAATATTTTTTACTTTTGCTATAATAAATATCCCCCAAAAATATATATAAAAAAAATGTTTTCCTCAGTTTAGGCCTATACGTATTCTTCTAAATATTTTTCATTAAAAAAATCGCAATAGACGTTTATTGATTGGTTTGCGCAAAAGTTATAGCGTTTACAAAAAAGGGGGTAGTTTTATGGCATTTTTATTAATATTTTTTTTTTACTAGTAATGGTGGTGATCAGTGATTTTTTTCAGTACTGCAACATTATGGCGGACACTTCGGACACTTTTGGCACATTTTTGGGAACATTGGCATTTTTATAGCGATCAGTGCTATAAAAAAAAGCATTGGATTACTATAAAAATGCCACTGGCAGTGAAGGAGTTAATACTAGGGAGCGGGGAAGGGGTTAAGTATGTTCCCTGGGTGTGTTCCAACTGTAGGGGGGGTGGCCTCACTAGGGGAAATCACTGATCGCTGTTCATACATTGTATGAACAGACGGTCAGGCGTTTCTCCCCTGACAGGACCAAGAGCTACACACACAGCTCCCGGTCCTCGCTCTGTAACGAACTGTCTTGCCTAAAGATGCTGATCAGTGTATTCACTGTTTAGGATGCAGTCGACAGATCCTCTGCTGATCAAAACCGAAGGCCCACGTGTAAAAGAGGACTTACATTGTAGCTTTTCCTGCCCCCAGCCCCCACCTACCAGTCTTTTCACCTACCCCCAATACAACGGCAGAGTCACTTGGCAGAATCTTCTTTGTGCACTCTGTATTCTCCATTATAATATCTTAGAGAATGTGTACTTTGCTAAAGTCAAATATAGCATAATACATTACCAGATACTTCCAAATTTAAAAAGAGAACTCTTTTAGAACTGATATATTAATAGTTAAAAAATGTATCTTAAAGTGATTGTAAAGATAACTTTTTTTATTTAAAAAAAATTCAATACTTACCTGTTTTGTGCAATGGTTTTACACAGAAAAGTCCTGATCCTCCTCTTCTGGGGTCCCGTGCCAGTGCTCCTGGCTTCTCCCCCCATACCGGGTGCTTCTTTAGCTAGCAGCTTTCTAGGGGAGCACTTGTGCAGGCTCAATCCTGAGCCAGGCTCTGTGTGTCCATTGACACACAGAGCTTGGCTTGGCCCCACTCCTTTGCTCTCTCTTTACAGGCTGTGATTGACAGCAGCAGGAGCCAATGGCTCCCGCTTCTGTCTCCATGCCCAGTGAGGAAAAAGAGAACTGCTGCTCTTGGGCACAAAGCTGGATTAATATTGGGCTCAGGTATTTAGGAGGAGCTAAACACAGGTTTTTTTTTTTTTTTTTTTACCATAATCCAGAGAATGCATTAATGTAAAAAAAAAAGAATCAGCCATTACAACCAATTTAAGCAATTTATTAAAAAATTCTGCCTTTACAACCAGTTTAAAGTGGAGTTTCCATTTCAATTTTTTTTTCATTATTGTGCTCATTAGACCTAAAAAAAAAAAAAAAAATTAGTTTTACTCATCTGAAAATGCCTGTTGCTATGCGGTCCCACAAAATCTGCCTTTGGAATCACCTAGGATTCTGACATCATCTCCCTCTAATGCTCCTGGGAAATGTGTGTCATGATTTCCCAGGATGCAAAGCGCTACCTAATTATCACTCCCCATCCAAGACTTCCAGGAAGTAAGTGCTTGTGGGCTTCACAATGCCCACAAGCAAAATGACAGCGGTGTGGACATTATAAACTATATTTTTTGAATAACTATGCGGAGCGGCGGCGGATTGTAAAATAGTAAGTGACCGGATTTATATTATAAAAACGCAGGATAAAAGGACATACATTTAAAAAATGCTAATTGTGGTTGGAACCCCGCTTTAAGTACTGTAATTTATTCTAAGGAAAAACAACTTATATGCAGAATCACAGTTAACAATTATTAAACTATACTTCTGCAAAACACACTAACTCTGTCTCTGTTTTACAATAGTATTATAATATTCTAATATTGGCACACGTAATAGGCACACTATGATTTAAATTATTTTGCTACAGTATTCTTACTGATTACAACACATGCACGCTATATTTTCAATTATGCTAGGGAAATTGCTGGGTAAAGTTATTCTAAAAAAAAAATAGCCCTATTTATATAACGTATTAGACTAATTCAATCACTTGAAATTAAACTGTTTAGTCTGTGTTCCTAGACAAAACCATTAAAAAAAGCATATTGAGAAGAGCAAATGACATTATGCAAGATAAAAAATTTTGTCTCTGAATGTTTTATAACCTTGCAAACCGAACACAAATAATTACTTTATATATTAAGTGTCAAGCTATTTCATAGTATCATAAGTTTGCTGTAAGTTCATGTGATCATAACTTCATGTTATCAAAGTGTTTTGGCATATTGAAGAAGGAAAATGTGCTTATTTATTGCCAAGCACTTCAGGAAAACGCCAATTGCATCTTAACATTCCCATGCTATGGCATTATTTAATCAAATTACACTGTAAGTATGGGTAGTTTCCAATAAGGTCTTACTCACCATGCATCATTTTAAAGATTTAGTACATCGTTTGTTGTTTTATTTGAAATCGAATGATACAGAGTCTTGCAAGTTTCATAACACATTATAAATAAATAATAAAGGATACTAATAGTTTTGAAACCCTAACTGATTTACTTCTAAAGGACTAAAACATTATAAAGAGTTATGGTAATGCACATCACATATCAACTCAGCAATCACTATTAAAGTTGTTATTAGTTTGTTTATGAACACAACATTTTCAAAATGTTTTATTAGAGTTCACAGTAATCTATAGGAAATACACTATGGGCCAGATTCACGTAGTCCAGAGCATCTTTGCTCTGGAGTAACGCTTCTCATTTGCGTTGCGCTGCCGAAATTTTAGGAGCAAGTGCTGTCATTCACGAAGCACTTGCTCCTAAAGTTGCGGCAGCGCATCACAAATGAGCCGGCGGAATTCAAATGTAGCGGGTACGGGGCGTGTAGTATGCTAACTACGCGCGATCCCGCCGCCAACGTACTGCGCATGCGTCGAGTGTCAAAACATCCCCGTGCGCATGCTCCAAAATCTGTGAATGAACGTCAATGACGTCACATTCCCATTCATGACCGTTTTACGCAAGCGACGTTTTTTTTTTTTTTCCCGACGCGATGACGACTATACCTAACATAGGATACTCCAACCCCATGTAGGTATATCTATGCGCCGCGTATCCCGTCCGGAAACGTCGTATCGTCATTGCGTATAGATGATGTCTATATTAAAATAACATTTTAAATAGGTAGTATAAGGGGGTCACAATTAGACAGGGAAGGGCTAATAAGTTAAGATAAGATAATAATAATAAGATAATAATAATAAGTTAAGATAAGTTCATATTGAAATACATGTGCAAGCCTCTAGTGATAAATGAGCTGGGTAAATCAAGAACAGAGGAGACCTTCTTTTGCACATTACCAAAAGAATTGGTAATGTGCAAAAAGGGCTGTAGCCCCAAGTTATGTTTACTTTAAGGCAGTTTGTTAACTTTAAGGCGGTTTGCAGTCGCTATTGCCCTAAAAATAGCACCTGCAAACTGACACTATACAGCGACTGCTGTTTCTCCAGTGTGAAAGCCCGAGGGCTCCAAAAGTCCTAGCTAGCAGCATCTTTGGAGCGGTGTGTTTACCGCTTCTCCACCGCTCCTTCCCATTGAAAGCAATGGAAAACCGCAGCAATACCGCCGGCAATAAGCTATTGCAGAGGCGTATTGCCGGCGGTATTAACCATTTTTAGGCCGCTAGCTGGGGTTAACCCCTTCCATACAGGGCATTTTCACCCCCTTCCTGCCCAGACCAATTTTTAGTTTTCAGCGCTGTTGCACTTTGAATGACAATTGCGCGGTCAGGCAACAATGTACCCAAATTAAATCATTATGTTTTTTTCCCCACACAAATAGAGCTTTCGTTTGGTGGTATTTGATCATCTCTGCGGTTTTTATTTTTTGCGCTATAAACAAAAGAAGAGCGACAATTTAAAAAAAAACACAATATTTTTTCCTTTTTATTTAATACATCTCACAATATTAAAAAAAAAAAAAAACTTTTTTTCCCCTCAGTTTAGACCGATACGTATTCTACGTATTTTTGGTAAAAAAAAAACGCAATAATCGTATATTGATTGGTTTGCGCAAACGTTATAGCGTCTACAAAATAGGTGATAGATTTATGGCATCTTTATTTTATTTTTTTTACTAGTAATGGCGGCGATCTGCGTTTTTTTTTTTTTGTGACCGTGACGTTGCGGCGGACATATCGGACACTTTTGACACGTTTTTGGGACCGTTCACATCTACACAACGATTAGTGCTATAAAACTGCACTGATTACTGTGTAAATGTGACTGGCAGGGAAGGGGTTAACACTAGGGGGCGCTGAAGGGGTTAAAATGTGTCCTAAAGTATGTTCTAACTGTAGGGGGAGGGGGACTCACAGGGGGAGATCGATGTGTGTTCCTCTGTACTGGGAACACACATCAGTCTCCTCACCGCGCCGGATTTCGATCGTGAATTGCCGATTTCCGCTCATTAACATATTTTTTGAGCGTAAATCGGCGGGAACGCTGCTCGCATCGGAACTTCAACCCGGCGTTTCTTGTTTTCTGGTTACAGAAAACAGAAACGCCGGCTCAAAGCCACAGTTAGGCTGGTGGATCACTCGATCCACCAGCGTAACCTTTCCTAATTCTGGCCCTATATGGACCGTGCTGCATGAGTGATTGTGATATCTACTTACTCCTTATGTACTACAAATGCTTCCCCATTTGAAGTATTTTACAACAGATTTTTTTCTATTGGCGTACAAAAGTATATTTAAAGCGGTTGTATACCCGCTGACACAATTTTTTTTATACCCCTGTAAGGCAAAAGGCATAATCAGCTAATATGCAGCGCATATTAGCTGATTATGAAATACTTACCTTAGTACGAGGCGTCGGTAACTCACCTGGTCCACGCCGAGGTAGTTGACATGTTGCCTCGGCGTCTCCTCCGGGTACCGTGGCTCCAGCCACTCACAGCAGGCGGGAGACTTCTTTCCGGCAAGGTCCGCCAGACCTTCAGCCGAAAATCCCCTGTGCGCATGCGGCGCTACAGTCAGCGACTCATTGCAAGGGGAATATTTTCTTTACCTACAGGTAAGCCTTATTATAGGCTTACCTGTAGGTAAACGTTCAAAAAATGACTATACAATTACTTTAAGGAGACTTGAAGCGATGCTCCCTTAGAATTGTACAAAAAAAAACTCGGATATAGGGAATAAGGGTTGATTTAGGTAAAACTGATCACTTTCCAAGGGAAGTCGCACTTTGCATGGCAATTTTCTGCAGAGCTTAATGAATGAGGTGGAGCTCTGCTGACTTCCATCATCCAATCATGTTTTTTTAACTTTCTTTGCATGCGATTGGGTATTCTTTGCAAAGTGAAATGTTATCAAATCCGCTAAGCTCTGGGGAAAAAGTGAAACTTCCCTCGCAAAGCTAACTGCCTATTTTCCTTTAGTAAATCACACCCATTGTGTTTCTTCTGAGGCTGACCAGGACTAATGAGGACTGTTGCACACAAATGGAACTGTACTTGCATCAGTGTTCTGGTTGAATAACATTAACTGGGTGCTTTAATTAATCAGTAAGTGGAGCCTAAACTTAAAGCGGTTGTAAACCCGCATATACTTTTTTTTTTTTTTTACACCTGCAAGGCAAAAGCCATAATGAGCTAATATGCACCGCATATTAGCTCATTATGAAATACTTACCTCGGAACTAGGAGAAGTGAACTTACCTGGTCCACGCCGACGTGTCTTCCGGGTATCGCTGCTCCAGCGCTGTTCTTGGCTGGAGCGGCGATGATGTCATGCGTGCGGGAGATTTCATTCCGGCAAGGGTCGGCGGCGGCCAGCCCTTTAGCCAAGGATTCCCCCTGTGCATGAGCCGCTGTAATTGCGAAGGGAATATCTCCTAAACCATACAGGTTTAGGAGATATTCTTTATACCTACAGGTAAGCCTTATTATAGGCTTACCTGTAGGTAAAAGTCAAAAAGTGGGGGGTACAACCACTTTAAGTCTGAACACCAAACAGAAAAAAAAAAATGCAGTAATACGTCAATTTAAAGAATTATACTGTATATGTATTTCTAAAATTAGTTAGCAAATCCCAATTGGAATCAACCTCTTGAATGGCAGCATTTACAAAGGTGTAGAACATGGGTCTTCAAACTATGGCCCTCCAGTTGTTCAGGAACTACAATTCCCATCATGCCTAGTCATGTCTGTGAATGTCAGTGTGTTACAATGCCTCATGGGATGTTTAGTTCTAGAACAGCTGGAGGGCCGTAGTTTGAGGATCCCTGGTGTAGAAGGTACAGCACTAGGAATTAACCAGGAATGCTGCATGCACCTGTGCCAAAAAAGAACATGCTGACAGGAGTCTACTGATGCTCCTTAAGTCCGCAGCTACAAATACTGCAGCTGCTGACTTTTAAATTATGGACATTTACCTGTCCAGGGTGCCTGCGATGTCCTTACCCAAAGCCGATCTGTCCCTTAGTTCTTGGGTGGAGGCACCGACATCTTGCGGCTTCACAGCCTGGTTCCCTACAGCGCATGCACAAGTCACGCTGCGCATCCTCACTGGTCCCTTCTGTCTTCTGGGACCTGTGTGTCTCCCAGAAGAGGGGACAGAGAAGGGGCCAGAAGGAGGAGAAAATACCTGGTTTAGACTGGTATCTGCTCCCCCCTGAAAGGATGGAGGATTCTGAAAAGCAGAAGTTAAATTTTTGAGTGGAACATTGCTTCAATCAGGAACACCTGCCATGTAAGAAAATGGACAGAGAATGGAACTTTACATCATTGTCTAAATATGGCCATGTTTGTGCAATGATGTCATCACTATCCCCGCCCCCTCCTTTGTATAGTTGATTATAGCTCAGGGTGCTGTCATTCAGCTAGCGTTGTCATCTGGAATTGTTTGTATGTGGTTGGGAAGCATTTTTTTTTTCGGCGGGTCATGATTGACAATGGATTTACAGTAAGAGACTTTTTTGGGACCTTTATTTTTTATAAAGTACTTGTCAAATATTTGGGTGTCCTTATTTCTAGGTTGCCTCTTTTAGTGAATGAGTAGGGTTGTGAGAATAAGGCCCTTGTCTTCATTAACATGGTGAAAAGGTGTCCCCCTGGAAAGGCACACCCTCATGTTAAGGGTATAAGACTTAGTATAGCCCAAGGATCACAATCTCACCTCCGCTTGCTGAATTGAAGGTCTAGTATGGATTGTTAGGGGCACCTAATGCATTTTATTTATGGACTTTTGCGTTGATTTCCCCTGAAAATATGTATCAGACCCAAATTTGCTAATTTGTTATTGTTTATTTCCATTTTAATAGCTATTAATATTTACAAATGTTTTTTTTTTGTCCTGTTTGATAATTTTTTGTATCACATTACAAAAAAGCCTGACATTAGAATTTATTATCACTTAATTTGTAAATAACTTTTCAATGCTTTCTACCAGAATCGTAACCTAATGCACGATTGGATTTTCCGTCTGAAAAACCCTGGATGTTTTTTCAGATGGAATTCCGCTGAGGCCGGATTCACACCTAGACGAATTGGTTGCGGCTTAAACCGCATCTAATACGCAGAACATTTCTAAATACATTTTCAATGAGGCTGGTGCGATGCATTCGTACTGCGCATTGCAGAAAAGCTGATTCGCAGATGTGTTCAGTTCTCTTCAGGAATTTCTGTCATTCAGCTCAATACACTTCTCCCTCACTCTCCTCTTACCCGTAACTTCTCCCAGGTCTCCAAATTCGCAGCTAAAACGTTGCTAATCTGCTGAACATTTTCCTTATCTATCTGCAGAGATTACAGAGCTGAAATTCACACCGCACAAGTGTGATTCCGCCCTCAAGCTTGGCTTGCATACACATGGTCACACAAAAGTTCTCTGAACTTTCGACCGTCAAGAACGCGGTGACGTACAACTCTACAACTAGCGGAGAAAATGAAGTTCAATGCATCCGAGCATGCGTTATTTTGTTACCGAGCATGCATCAGAATTTTGCGTGTTGGAATTGCTACAGACGATCGGATTGTCCGGTAGGAAAATATTTCCATCTGAAAATTTGAGAAACTTTTGTTGGTAGAAATTCCGACAGCAAAAGTCCGATGGAGCATACACATGGTCGGAATTTCTGTTCAAAAGCTCACCACGGACTTTTGCTGTCGGAATTTCCGATCGTGTGTACGGGGCATAAGTGCCATTTTAAACAAGCTGCAGGCTTTCAGGCTGCAGAAGAGTGCCTCAGTGAGATGATGTTACAATTAAGGGTGGCAACAAGCCAGATCAGTTGTGGGCCTGAACTCCATAACTGGATTACCAGTTCCCAATCCTGGAAGAGGCGCCATCAAGAGACATGAAAAGCAGACTCAGGTGAGTAGAAAGGATGATGTCTATATTAAAATAACATTTTAAATAGGTAGTATAAGGGGGTCACAATTAGACAGGGAAGGGCTAATAAGTTAAGATAAGATAATAATAATAAGATAATAATAATAAGTTAAGATAAGTTCATATTGAAATACATGTGCAAGCCTCTAGTGATAAATGAGCTGGGTAAATCAAGAACAGAGGAGACCTTCTTTTGCACATTACCAAAAGAATTGGTAATGTGCAAAAAGGGCTGTAGCCCCAAGTTATGTTTACTTTAAGGCAGTTTGTTAACTTTAAGGCGGTTTGCAGTCGCTATTGCCCTAAAAATAGCACCTGCAAACTGACACTATACAGCGACTGCTGTTTCTCCAGTGTGAAAGCCCGAGGGCTCCAAAAGTCCTAGCTAGCAGCATCTTTGGAGCGGTGTGTTTACCGCTTCTCCACCGCTCCTTCCCATTGAAAGCAATGGAAAACCGCAGCAATACCGCCGGCAATGAGCTATTGCAGAGGCGTATTGCCGGCGGTATTAACCATTTTTAGGCCGCTAGCTGGGGTTAACCCCTTCCATACAGGGCATTTTCACCCCCTTCCTGCCCAGACCAATTTTTAGTTTTCAGCGCTGTTGCACTTTGAATGACAATTGCGCGGTCAGGCAACAATGTACCCAAATTAAATCATTATGTTTTTTTCCCCACACAAATAGAGCTTTCGTTTGGTGGTATTTGATCATCTCTGCGGTTTTTATTTTTTGCGCTATAAACAAAAGAAGAGCGACAATTTAAAAAAAAACACAATATTTTTTCCTTTTTATTTAATACATCTCACAATATTAAAAAAAAAAAAAAACTTTTTTTCCCCTCAGTTTAGACCGATACGTATTCTACGTATTTTTGGTAAAAAAAAAACGCAATAATCGTATATTGATTGGTTTGCGCAAACGTTATAGCGTCTACAAAATAGGTGATAGATTTATGGCATCTTTATTTTTATTTTTTTACTAGTAATGGCGGCGATCTGCGTTTTTTTTTTTTGTGACCGTGACGTTGCGGCGGACATATCGGACACTTTTGACACGTTTTTGGGACCGTTCACATCTACACAACGATTAGTGCTATAAAACTGCACTGATTACTGTGTAAATGTGACTGGCAGGGAAGGGGTTAACACTAGGGGGCGCTGAAGGGGTTAAAATGTGTCCTAAAGTATGTTCTAACTGTAGGGGGAGGGGGACTCACAGGGGGAGATCGATGTGTGTTCCTCTGTACTGGGAACACACATCAGTCTCCTCACCGCTGACAGGAGGTGGATCTGTGTGTTTACACACACAGATCCACACTCCTGACGTGATTGCCGGAAATCGCGGGTGCCCGGCGGCAATCACGGCCGTCGAGCACACGCGCGGGATCGCGAGTGGTGCCGCGGGCGTGCGCGCGCGCCGCCGGCGCGCCCTAGAACGCCGTGAAGACTGGACGTTGTGCAACGTCCAGTCTCATCGGCGAGGGGATCACCATGACGCGATTCCCCTATGGGCTGGTAAGGAAGGGGTTAAAACTGCACTGCTATCGGCCAAATAAAATGCCAAATAAAAATAGCAGCGCTATACCACCACCGCACCTCCTGCCCTAGTGTGAAAGGGGCCTTACCAATGTCAGATCGGTAAAATATGAATTATTTATAATAAGTTATAAAGAAAGAAAAAGTAGAGAAACATGTTTTTGTAAACAGATCATTTTGAAAGTTATAATAAACCTATTCAGATTTCTACAACTTTTTATTATACGTATTAAAAAAAAAAAAACAGCAGTAAATATATATTTACTTAAACTATGACAGGAAATCAATGAATAATAACATATAACAGTTACTACAAATATGACAGTGAATCAAGTATTAATCACATATTATAGTGCACAACCCAGAAAATGAACCATCTAGCTAAACTGTCTTAGTCAGAAAATGCTGAGTGCTGGAGCTGAACACTTGACTGTATAGATTAGTTATCCCCTGAGAACTCCAGAATAATTTACATTTCCAATAAGAAGAAATTGAAATGGTTCAAAAACTGCACAGTATCACTTTCAGCTAGACATGTGGATTGATGAAGAAAATGTGCAATTTAAACAAGCACATTAAAATGCCCTCACAGTTACTCTAATTGATACACTAAGAAACAGTTATCAGACTTGTAAAAACTTCAACACGGACAAATCCATTATCTTTATACCAAATGCAAACTTCTAGCTTCTACACATTTGCATTTTACATAAACAACCTTTCCTATTTAGTTTTGTGATCGAATGTCATCAGGAGGCTAAGAACAGTTAGTTCAAACTTTTATCAATAGTGAGGAAGAATAATCATCCTACGTTTTGTAAACAAGACAAGTTTCAACTCAAGAGACAGCTTATGTGGGTGTAAATATTGAATCTGTTTCAAGGTGCATTTTATCACAGAAATTTGGATTGCACCCCACACAAAGGTGACAACCTAGTTTTCTATCTGTGACAAATCCTTCCTGGTATCCTTACTATGTCATCAGATTGAAATGATGTAAAGATCTAAGTATAAGATGAGAGCAAAAGTTAACTGCTCAGAGGTCCCAAGGAGCTAAAGCTGAAAGGTAGGATCCAACCCTTGGGTGCAGGCACTGCAATAGTATGCAAAATTGTATGGAGAAAAACCAGGACAGCCGCACTCCAAAAAATGTTCCTTTATAATAAAACAGATCACAGCATCAACATGTCACAGCAAAAAACAGAAAAGAGCTGACGCGTTTCACACCAAAATACAGTGCTTATTCATAGCTCATGAATAAGCACTGTATTTTGGTGTGAAACGCGTCAGTTCTTTTCTGTTTTTTGCTGTGACATGTTGATGTTGTGATCTGTTTTATTATAAAGGAACACTTTTTGGAGTGCGGCCGTCCTGGTTTTTCTCCATACAATTTTGCATGTAAGGATCTAAGTTTATCTTCTGAAGGGATTTTCTTTCCATTATAACATTGAATGGAGGTAGTCTATTATGCATTACTTTGTTTGTCAGGAGATACGCTTTAAGGGATTAGATGTATTTGTGGAATTTAGAAAATGTTTGATTGTTTTTAAAGTGGACGTATACACAATTAACAGACTTCCAGATAAAAACCTATCTAAATAAAAAGTCCTTTCCTCTCTCCTTGCTTTGAGTGACAGGTTATTTACATATCTAGCTTGGACATGTTTATCATACAGTATGTTATGTTTATCATAATATGAGGTGATCCACAGTATAAAAAGTGAGAAATCCACCCCTCCCCCACATAACACATCCTGGTAATATACAATGAACCTCATATTATCACCTCATATTATGATAAACATAACATAACATATGATAAATATGTCCAAGCTAGATATGTAAATAACCTGTCCCTCAAAGCAAGGAGAGAGGAAAGGACTTTTTATTTAGACATGTTTTTTATCTGGAAGTCTGTTAATTTTCACTGAACAATAAAAGAGGATTGCTCAGGGCTGGATTAACTCTGTGTGGCAAGACTGGGCACAGATGATAGGAAATCTTATACTCTACATTGTGACATCCACTTTAACTAACCATGTCATAATGTCGCATGGATTTTATTTTGTTTTTATATCGATATTTTTTTTATTTTTTATGAAACTATGAATGTGAAACATATACACACTATATTGCCAAAAGTATTGTGACACGTGCCCAAACTTTAATGACATTCCAGTCTTAGTCCATAGGGTTCAATATTGAGTTGGCCCTCCTTTTGCAGCTATACCAGCTTAAACTTTTCTGGGAAAGCTGGCCACAAGGTTTACAAGTGTGTCTATGTGAATGTTTGACCATTCTATCAGAAGCATATTTGTGAGGTGAAGCACTGATGTTGGAAGAGAAGGTCTGGCTCACAGTCTCTGCTAAAATTCATGCCAAAGGTGTTCTATCGGGTTGAGGTGAAGGCCAGGAAAGTTCCTCCACCCGAAACACTTTCAGCCACGTCTTTATGGACCTTGCTTTGTGCACTGGTCCAAAACATTTGGTGTAAGGGGGATTATGGTGTGGGGTTGTTTTTCAGGGAATGGGCTTAGCTCTTTAGTTCCAGTGAAGGGAACTTTTAAGGTGTTAGAATACCAAGACATTTTGGACAATTTCATGCTCTCAACGTTTTGGAAACAGTTCGGGTATGGCCCCTTCTTGTTCCCACATGACTGTGCACCAGTGCACAAAGCAAGGTCCATAAAGACATGGATAAGTAAGTTTGGGGTGGAGAAACTTGACTGGCCTTCACAGAGTCTTGACCTCAATCCGATGAGTACAGATGAGAACACCTGTGGGATGAATTAGAGAAGAGACTGTGAGCCAGGCCTTCTTATCCAACATCAGTGCCTGACCTCACAAATATGCTTCTGGAAGAATGGTCAAACATAGACACACTTCTAAACCTTGTGGGCAGCCTTCCCGGAAGAATTGAGGCAGTTATAGCTGTAAAGAGGCCAACTTAATATTGACTGGAATGCCATTAAAGTTCATGTGCGTGTAAAGGCACCAATACTTTTGGCAATATAGTGTATGTATATATATATATATATATATATATATATATATATATACACACGTATATACATAACAAAAAAGTGTGAAACAACTGAAAATATGTCATATTCTAGCTTCTTCAAATTAGCCACCTTTTGCTTTGATTACTGCTTTGCACACTCTTGGCATTCTCTTGATGAGCTTCAAGAGATAGTCACCTGAAATGGTCTTCCAACAGTCTTGAACGAGTTCCCAGAGATGCTTAGCACTTGTTGGCCCTTTTGCCTTCACTCTGCGGTCCAGCTCACCAAACCATCTCTATTGGGTTCAGGTCCGGTGACTGTGAAGGCCAGGTCATCTGGTCAAATAGCCCTTACACAGCCTGGAGGTGTGTTTGGGGTCATTGTCCTGTTGTCCTGTTGTCCTGTTGAAAAATAAATGATGGTCCAACTAAACGCAAACCGGATGGAATAGCATGCCGCTGCAAGATGCTGTGGTAGCCATGCTGGTTCAGTATGCCTTCAATTTTGAATAAATCCCCAACAGTGTCACCAGCAAAGCACCTCCACACCATCACACCTCCTCCTCCATGCTTCACGGTGGGAACCAGGCATGTAGAGTCCATCCGTTCACCTTTTCTGCGTCGCACAAAGACACGGTGGTTGGAACCAAAGGTCCCAAATTTGGACTCATTAGACCAAAGCACAGATTTCCACTGGTCTAATTTCCATTCCTTGTGTTCTTTAGCCCAAACAAGTCTCTTCTGCTTGTTGCCTTTCTTTAGAAGTGGTTTCCTAGCAGATATTCTACCATGAAGGCCTAATTCACACAGTCTCCTCTTAAAAGTTGTTCTAGAGATGTGTCTGCTGTAAAAGGTGGCTACTTTGAAGAACCTAGAATATGACATATATTTTCAGTTGTTTTACACTTTGTTGTTATGTATATAATTCCACATGTGTTTTAATTCATAGTTTTGATGCCTTCAGTGTGACTCTACAATTTTCATAGTCATGAAAATAAAGAAAACTCTTGGAATGAGAAGGTGTGTCCAAACTTTTGGTCTGTACTATATATATATATATATATATATATATATATATATATATATACAGGGAGTGCAGAATTATTAGGCAAGTTGTATTTTTGAGGATTAATTTTATTATTGAACAACAACCATGTTCTCAATGAACCCAAAAAACTCATTAATATCAAAGCTGAATATTTTTGGAAGTAGTTTTTAGTTTTTTTTTAGTTTTAGCTATTTTAGGGGGATATCTGTGTGTGCAGGTGACTATTACTGTGCATAATTATTAGGCAACTTAACAAAAAACAAATATATACCCATTTCAATTATTTATTTTTACCAGTGAAACCAATATAACATCTCAACATTCACAAATATACATTTCTGACATTCAAAAACAAAACAAAAACAAATCAGTGACCAATATAGCCACCTTTCTTTGCAAGGACACTCAAAAGCCTGCCATCCATGGATTCTGTCAGTGTTTTGATCTGTTCACCATCAACATTGCGTGCAGCAGCAACCACAGCCTCCCAGACACTGTTCAGAGAGGTGTACTGTTTTCCCTCCTTGTAAATCTCATATTTGATGATGGACCACAGGTTCTCAATGGGGTTCAGATCAGGTGAACAAGGAGGCCATGTCATTAGTTTTTCTTCTTTTATACCCTTTCTTGCCAGCCACGCTGTGGAGTACTTGGACGCGTGTGATGGAGCATTGTCCTGCATGAAAATCATGTTTTTCTTGAAGGATGCAGACTTCTTCCTGTACCACTGCTTGAGGAAGGTGTCTTCCAGAAACAGGCAGTAGGACTGGGAGTTGAGCTTGACTCCATCCTCAACCCGAAAAGGCCCCACAAGCTCATCTTTGATGATACCAGCCCAAACCAGTACTCCACCTCCACCTTGCTGGCGTCTGAGTCGGACTGGAGCTCTCTGCCCTTTACCAATCCAGCCACGGGCCCATCCATCTGGCCCATCAAGACTCACTCTCATTTCTTCAGTCCATAAAACCTTAGAAAAATCAGTCTTGAGATATTTCTTGGCCCAGTCTTGATGTTTCAGCTTGTGTGTCTTGTTCAGTGGTGGTCGTCTTTCAGCCTTTCTTACCTTGGCCATGTCTCTGAGTATTGCACACCTTGTGCTTTTGGGCACTCCAGTGATGTTGCAGCTCTGAAATATGGCCAAACTGGTGGCAAGTGGCATCTTGGCAGCTGCACGCTTGACTTTTCTCAGTTCATGGGCAGGTATTTTGCGCCTTGGTTTTTCCACACGCTTCTTGCGACCCTGTTGACTATTTTGAATGAAACGCTTGATTGTTTGATGATCACGCTTCAGAAGCTTTGCAATTTTAAGAGTGCTGCATCCCTCTGCAAGATATCTCACTATTTTTGACTTTTCTGAGCCTGTCAAGTCCTTCTTTTGACCCATTTTGCCAAAGGAAAGGAAGTTGACCAATAATTATGCACACCTGATATAGGGTGTTGATGTCATTAGACCACACCCCTTCTCATTACAGAGATGCACATCACCTAATATGCTTAATCGGTAGTAGGCATTCGAGCCTATACAGCTTGGAGTAAGACAACATGCATAAAGATGATGATGTGGTCAAAATACTAATTTGCCTAATAATTCTGCACTCCCTGTATATATATATATATATATGAACTACATATATATATACGTATAAGAAAGAACATAATATGCATCATCTCATCTCAAACACTCATGTATATATTATGAAACTAAAATATATGATAGCATTTACTATGTAACTTTATACAAATAAAATGTATATTGCTTGAAAAGTTGTGTCCTAATTCATATTCAGATATATGTATTCGTTAGATTTTTTTCAATCCTAATGACTTTTCATTACAAAATTGCAATTTTCAATACTACACAGTTGACTACAGCCACTTGATAGATCGCTTCGTACACTTGCCAGCAAACAGAATGTACTTTCTAGTTTTGCTATGCCAGTAAATTGTCAACAGAACAATCTATGTCCATGTTACTGAGAAAAAGCAAGCATGTACAGTTGCCAACACATGGAAAAAAAATCTGTTTGTTGTTGTGCATTGTACTGAGGAAAGAATACAGTAAAGCTTTTATTCTTTGCATTTTTTAAAAAAAAAATAATGTTTCAGATTTTCTAATTACCAGAGTAAAAATGCCTTTCCTTTCCACATGTCTAAATCACTGCTATGCACTTTATTGACTATTAAGTGAGATTTAACCTTCAGAAAAAAAGCATTTAAAAGCCAAAAGCAAAATGAATAAATACAAATTCAGGAATGTAAAATATATGCTTGAGTGGGACTAGTGTGTTAAGAGTAGAGAATGGGGGTTATTCACAAAAGACAAATCCACTTTGCACTACAAGTGCATACTACAAGTGCAAAGTGCACTGAAAGTACACTTGGAAGTTCAATCACTGTAAATACGAGGGGATATGCAACATACAAGTGCACTTTCAGTGCAATTTCAAGTGCACTTTGCACTTGTAGTATGCACCTGTATTGCAAAGTGGATTTGTCTTTGATAAATAACCCCCAATGTTTAGTTAGCAAAGCTTCATAAAATGTTGCTGTGCACAAGACTTGATGCTTGAAGTAAACACAGCTTTACTTTTCTAGGTACCTATTGTCTACTCCTTTTATAACTCAACATTGTTGTTGTCAGGGATGTAGTTTTAGATCTTAGGGCCTCATAGTAACATTTTGATGTTGCCTCTCAGAAATCTCTTAGGCCGCTTACACACGATGAGACGTGTCCGAGGAAACCTGTCCGACGGACCGTTTTCTTTGGACCAGGCTGAAGTTCTCTGTTGGTCTGATGTGCGTACACACCATCGGACAAAAATCCCCTCGGACCATAACGCGGTGACGTAGAACACAACGACGTGATGAAAAAACTAAGTTCAATGCTTCCAAGCATGCGTCGACTTGATTCTGACCATGCGCAGGATTTTTGTCCGCTGATTTTGTGTACTAACCATCGAACGTGTCCGATGGACAGGTTTCCAGCGGACAGGTTTCTAAGCATGTAAATATACATTGTAATGAAAGAGGAAGGCAGTAGTGCAGTGAATTTTTTTATTTTTTTTTGAATTTCAGATTAAAAGGCCTTAGTATAAATCCAAATTCCTCTCAGACCTTTGTCACAGCAAGCAAGTTCTGAAACATGCGGTCTAGTATTCAGTAAAAGGGGAAAAAAAAGATGTATCAGCATTAATGATCATCGCAATATTTTATATGGTTTGATAATTGTTAATCTTCCTGCACACAGTGGGGTTGATTTAATAAAGGCAAAGAGACGTTGCACTTTGAAAGTGCAGTTGAACAAATTGTTCCCAGAGTTTAGTGCATGTGGTGAAGCTCTGCTGATTTCCATCATCTAATAGCGTGAAAGCAAAAATGTGTTTATTTTTTCCTTGAACTGATTTTGTACTGTTTACAAAGTGAAGCTTCACCACATTAGGACATTTACCACCTTCACCTTCAGACCCTTAAAACTGTGGCTTTTTTTGCAGGACTATAGGACAGTACATCTACCTTGCTAAGGCAGATAAAAAAATTATATTTACTGCACACTCTGAAAAGGTGTATACATGACTAGAGAAGATGATCCAAGATGACCAGTCTTCCTATGTGTCCGATATTCCCTTTTCTAGAGTGTAAAGGTCTCAGGAAGGTTGGGGGGTTTCAGAGTCAGCAAAAGCAATCTTTGTAACCCTTAATAATGTAGTACAGGATGTGTGCTATCTTCACATTTACAAAGTGTTTCTATGTTTAACCACTTGACGACCAAGGACCTCCATGGACGTCATTGGCTTTGTGCAGTGATATCTGAATGATGCTTGCAGCTACAGGCATCATTCAGATATCACCGTCTTCAGCCATCGAATCTGTGCACGAAAAGGACCATCAAAGCGTCATTTCCGCAGCTTGATCATTCTTATAGGCAGCGGGAGGGGATAACCCTCCCTCCCCCAGCCATCCGGTGCTTTCACCGGGCTCTCCCGTAACATTGGGGGCTTGGAGAGTGAATTGGCTGGCGCTAGCTGGGAAAGCATAAAGATGACTGATGATCAGATGGTCACCAGTCATCTCTATGACCGTCGGAGGTCCGAGGCGCGATGTTTTGACACCACGCCCGCTAAGTAGTTTAGTATTCATGTATAAAAGTGATAGGGTATATTGATATTACAAAATGACGCCTTCGTCCCATTAAAATATTGTAAAGAAAAGGGAGGCTGTAGTGGATGGACTATTGTACTACCAATGATGTATACAAAACATCAATAATTGTGCAGTGTATATAAACTCACTTGAGCTTATATACACTGCACAATTATTGATGTTTTGTATACATCATTGGTAGTACAATGTCAATGATAAACTGATTTATGGTTGTCACAATCAATATTTTATTGTAAATGGAATTTTTTCTACTTTATAATAATAAAAAAATTATATTATAATTTTGACTGTCCATCAGTTGCTCATATGATGCCATTATATTCCACTACAGCCTCCCTTTTATTAAAATAGTTTAGTATTCAGACAAAACAGCTACACTGCTAAGCCAGTTAAAAACAATACTCATTACCTCTTAGCTTAAACAGGTGGAAAAATAACTAGAGATTCAGCCGCCTCTGTAACCCTTAATAATCTAGTACTCAATGCGTGCTATCTTCGTATTTACACAGATTTTCTATGTTTAACAGCCTGCCTAGTAGGACTTCCTCCCACCCTCAAGTACTGAGGGAATTGATTTAGTATTCAGTAAAAAATAAATGTATTATCAATAATGGGGTTCCTTCCAACCCCAGGTCCTGGAGCAGTAAATTGGGCTATCTTTGGCTATAGTTATGTTGCTACAATTTTTTATTTTTTTTTATTTTCATATGTTCTTGGGGTTTATGCCTGGTAATGTATGGCCGTGTACACACGGCAGAGAACCTCGACGGGCAGAACACATCGTTCCGCCCGTCGAGGTTCCCTGCCGGCCGTCGAAATCGGCGACCCGCCCGTCGGGAATGGCAACCAGCCATTCTTCCAGGCGGGCCGTCGAGCAAATAGGAAGCTCGCCGAGAGTGTACACACGGCCGAGGTCCTCGCTGGAATGCAGCTTCCAGCGAGGTTCTCGCTGGTTTCCAGCGAGAACCTCGGTCGTGTGTACGCCGCCTATGGGTTAATGAGCTGTAGCACATTGTTCCTTTTTGGTCAGAGGTGCTTCCTGTGGTGGGGAATATATATAGTGATATGGGGTTGGGCCTGTCAGTGGTTGATCATCAGAGTCGGAAGACCATACACGTGGAGATATAGTATTGAACTTAAAGCGGTTACACAAACAGTCAAGAAAAGGGGATATCAGACACATAGGAGGACTTTTCAGGATCATCTTCTTTAATCACTTATACACCTTTTCAGAGTGTGCAGTAAAATATTTTTTTTTGCTGCCTTAGAAATGTGTCACTCTTCAGAGATCAAAATTTGTGTGAATGAACCCTTATGCCCTGTACACATGATTGTTTCGACTGATGAAAACGGACCAATGGACAGTTTTCATCGGACAAACCGATCGTGTGTGGGCCCCATCGTTTTTTTTTACCATCGGTGAAAAAAAATAGAACCTGTTTTAAATTTTTCTTATGGTTAAAAAAAATGATAGAAGAAAATGTTCGTCTGTGGGGAAATCCATTGGTCAAAAATCCACGCATGCTCAGAATCAAGTCGGCACATGATCCGAAGCATTCAACTTCATTTTTCTCAGCACGTCGTAGTGTTTTATGTCACTGTGTTGGACACAATCGGATTTTTAACCGATGGTGTGTAGGCAAGACTGATAAAAGTCAGATTCATCGGATATCTGATGAAAAAATCCACAGGTTTCGATTCCATCAGATATCCGATCATGTGTACAGGGCATTATGGTTGGAAAAAGCCAAAAAATACATAATTTCAAAATAAAGTCGATTTAGCACTTACGATTTTGAGTCATCCCAAAGAACACAGTATGGCTTTAAAGTACTCTGAAAAAAAATAAAAAGAACATTATTACCACGCAGCATTTCCTCAGAGTACACAAAGATACCATTATTATACCACTAATACTGAGTGATGTAATTGGTCAGATACATTGTAATTGTGGTGTAAAAGTAATTAAATGACAACTTTAGGATGCAATTAATTAGATAAATTATAATGATACTTTTGTTTAATGTTATTATCATTCATTGATTAAATATGTTGCTTCCTAGTGTAATTTAACAGCTTCCTTGCTAAACATTTGACAATACTGTATTCTATTATGACAGTTAAACATTAATACATAAAAAGTAAGAGTCAGTAAGGAGAGAGATAGTATTTCTGCATAGGAATGTAGAAAAGCAATGTTTATCATAATCATTGCCATGCTTGTCACACCTTTACGTTCTGTCTAAACCACACAAATAGATGCACCCTCTTGTTTTTTAAAACCTGAACATGATGAAAACAGTTAAGAATAACCCAGTAAGCATGATAAATCTTTAATTCTTGTAAACATATTTTCAAACTTTTAATAATGCATACACAATTTTCCAACTAACCATGTACTATGTCTACATGCTAGATAGCAGGGACGAGCTTTGTATTCAGGGTGAACAAGGGTTTGGTTCAAATATACAAGTTCAGAATGTAATAGATGGCCAAACTAAATGTATTTTTGGCCAGACTAAACCTCCAGCTGTGGAGGTAGGAGAAATGCTTAAATTGGCATTACTACTAGGCTGGTCGTTAAGCCCTGTACACACGATCGGTTTGTCCGATGAAAACAGACCAACTGTTTTCATCGGACAAACCGATCGTGTGTGGGCCCCATTGGTTTGTTTTCCATCAGTGAAAAAAAATAGAACATGTTTTAAATTTTTCCTATCGATAAAAAAACAATAGAAAAAACGATCGTCTGTGAAAAAATCCATCGGTCAAAAATCCATGCATGCTCAAGTCGAGTCATACTCGGAAGCATTGAACTTTATTTATTCTCAGCACATCGTAGTGTTTTACGTCACCGTGTTTTGGCATGGTCACATTTTTGACTGATGGTGTGCAGGCAAGAGTGATGCAAGTCAGCTTCATTGGAAATCCGACGAAAAAATCCATTAGATTAGATTCCATCAGATATCCGATCGTGTGTACGAGACTTTAGGGAGCCAATAGCCACGAGTGGCCTAACAGCCGATAAGTCATCCTGATCTATCCCATTAAGCTAAATCAAAATGGTGGGTCATTGCTGACATGTACAAAAAAGGCACGGGTTTCCCTTCAAAATCCACACCAGTCCCTATAGGTTGTGTATGGGGGATCCCACAAAAAACAAATGGGGAAATTGAAAAACCCCATGCAAAAAAGCAAGAAAAATAACGATGGGTCCCCCCCAAATCAATTCCAGACATTAATACAGCATGTAGCCTTGCTGTCCAAGAAAATGGGGGGATTAGCTTGCATCCCCCAAAACCATACTAGGCCATAGGGGTACATGGGGTTGGTGGGTAGAAGGATTACTACAATCTATAAGCCCGATTTAAAAATAAGGGGTCCCCAGATATCAACCCCCATGTGTAGGAAAAAGGGATACATAGTGCACAAAAAGTAAAGTAAATAAACAGTCACACTTCGACAGGTCCTTCATTTAAAAAAAAACATTTTTTGTTATCCAGAGTTGCACCTTCTTATTATTCGTGACTGCCCCTCTGACCGCTCACTGTGAATGACTGCTCACGGGATCCGCAGTGGAATATAGACAAGGTAATTGGGTCCTGGGTGACATCATTGGCCAAATATGGTCATGTCCATGTAGGCAAGCATCTTAGCATGTAGGCAAGCATTTTTTTTTTTATATTTCACTTTAAGCATTATTTACATTTCTGCTTCTCACTAAATGGATTTTTTTTTTCTGGTACTTGTCCATCAGGGCAGTGTTCAGCCATCATGCCTCTGTTTGGAAATCTTGCCTATTAGCCTAGAAAACTGCCATTACTGGTTTCTAAGATTCTGTTTCTATTAATTTGAATAGGGTTTAGGTTTGGCAACCAAACTACAGTAATTAGCAGAAAGTACTTGAACCAATTCCAGGTACTTTTGGCTAATCACTGCTTGTCAGTATGAATCCCATGATTAAAAATAAACCAGTTTTGGATCTTTAGTTCTTGCTTCTTGCAGAGAATAAAAAAAACATTCTTCTGCTATAAAATCTGGCATACCATTGATGTAAATATAATATGAATGTCTTTTGGGCCTCACCTACCCCCAACTAGAATGATTCTAGTAACACCTAGGGCTAACTAAGTGCAGAGGGTTCAGGAGTTATAGGGTATTAGGTCATCAGCTAACATTACCTTCAGTACAAAAAAGAACATCATATTTGCAACCTTACTGTGCCCATTACAACCTCACTATGCCCATTGCAACCTCACTATGCCCATTGCAGCCTCACTGTGCCTATTGCAACCTCACTGTGCCCATTGCAACCTCACTGTGCCCATTGCAACCTCACCTCACTGCGCCCATTGCAGCCTTGCCAATCGCTATACCTAATTCTATACTCCTAACTGTGTACCTGATTATGGTGACATGCAGAGTCAGACGGCGGGTTTCCTTGGGTAAAAAGTCGGTGTGTGTATTTCCCACACAGACCTTACTGCTATACTGTGCATAGAGCTTGGAAACACTGCGGGGTTGATTTATGAGAGGTAAATAGTCTGTGCACTGCAAGTGCAGTTGCTCTAGATCTGATGGGAACATGCATGGAAAATAAAAAACTGCATTTTTGCTTGCACATGATTAGATGATAGAATTTAGCAGAGCTCCCCCTAATTCCAGAGCTTCCCTCAGATCTAGAGAAACTGCAGCAACTTGCAGTGCACTTCTAGTGCAGAGTATATTTGTCTTTAGTAAGTCAACCTCATTATCCCCCAAAGGCCCTTGCGATTTTCTGACAATCTGCACTATTGTAATGTCCTTGCTTTTGTGTTTACATGTAGCCTTTTTGAGCTGGAAGTCCAGAGGGGAAAACAGCTGATCTTTGGAGACTGTAGTAGGCAGACATATTCCTGTGTGAGTTATGACCATTCAGTTTGTATAGGTCATGGCGCTTTGGAAAACATTTAGCTTGTATTACCAGGCAGTGTTGATTCTCTGTTTCTACATTTTAGAGGGATAGTTTAAGACTATAGTCACTGGGACTGTGAATGAGTGCACACCCACTTTCTTTTGGGAACATTTTATGGTTCTAATATTTTTATGTACATGCATTTATGTGGATGCACAATTCAACTTATTGGTAATAACCATTTTATATAGTATTTTTATTTAGCTAATGTTCAGCGGTTTCAACAATTTCATGTACGTGTTTTTATGTGGATGCACAATCTAATTAATTTGTTATTAATTATTTAATTTAGCATTCAAGGCAATATGTGTGAAGAGTGTACTTAGGGATTTGTGTTGGGGAACATTTCACTGACATGTACATGTGTTTTGTGAATGCACAATTTAATTACTTTGATGTCAATTATTTTATTTTGGTAATTAGAGCACTATGATTACATAGAGGCTATATTTTTTGTGTAAGACTCGCTATTTGGGTGTGGTTGTTATATATATATATATATATATATATATATATATATATATATATATATATATATATATATATATATATATATGTATATATATATACTGTATATATATATATATATATATATATATATATAAACAGACAAATTTCTCACCGCTCCAGGTGAGCCCCGTGTGCAATCAAGGGTTGTTGAACAACCAAGGTGCTGGCAATGCTAATGATAGCAAATTGAAGGACATACTGTATTTTGTTGGTTGCAGTGACTGTGTGTACAGTTGAAAAATAAAAGACAACACTTTTAAGTGATTTCGGAGTGCGGCTGTCCAGTTTTCGTCCTTCAATTTGCTATATATATATATATATATATATATTATGAGTTATTTCATTTTTTGTGACAGTTTTTTTTTATGCACATTAGGTTTTTATTATGCTCATGAAGTATTAGTGAGATTTAGTAGCTCTACACTTACACCATTTGCATTGTATTTATTGTATATCACAATATAAGGTGTGCTGCTTTTCTGTCTGTAATTTTGGCTAAAAACACAGTTATCGTATTTATCGGGGAAAATCGTGGGTCCGCGTTATACTCCGATCCGCACTGTCTTTGAGCGCGGCCGCCGACATATACCGAGCGCAGTACACTCGGCTAGGCTCGGCCATGCTCGGCTCCGCTCGCGGTCACGCCCTGTGCTGCCTCCTAGCCTTTTTGCGAGAGGAGCCGAGCGTGGCCGAGCCTAGCGCAGTGTACCCGAGTGTACTGCGCTCGGTATAAGTCGGTGGCGGCGCACAGAGGCAGCGCGGGAGAAGCGGGGAGGACACCACCAAGGCCGCAGACGGACGCCGGACCAGACAAGGCCGCCGATGGACACCGGGCAAGACACCGACGAGGGGCATTCAAACTGTAAATATTTTTTTTCCTGAAATTTCCCTTCTAGACTTGGGGTGCGCGCTATACACCGGTGCGCGCTATACCCAGATAAATAAGGTAACTATTTATCATTAATTCTGCATTATACCAGCAGAAAAATGGTAAGGGAAAAAAAGCAATGGGGGTGGGGAGAGTGAAGTTCCTCTTTAACTCTTAACCCAGCTACCCAAATCTTTTAACACTTTACCTGAGCCTTACATGTAACCTAAAAAGTAACCACTAAATTTTAACCATGACCTTAACTTGCAACTATTAGCTAAGCTTTACTCTAATCTAACCCCTAACACTAATCCAATCCCTCTTTACCTACCTTTCTTACACCAAACATATCGAGCCATCTAAGATGAATGGCAATACCTTAGCACCAAGGATACTCAAAGTATTATCTAACTACCATTTACTGCAGCTCCGATTTATTTGACTTGGAGCTAAAATATCAATTCAATATGTTTGTTCTAGTGACGCATTATGAATTTGATTAGATCGAGGGACCTGACACCAGCTGCCTTATGTTTCTAGGTGACTCTTGGTAAGGCAACTGCCAGAACTGTCATAATATGGTAGATGTCTGATAAAAAAAAAAAAAACATTTTACGTTTCCTCTGCTGTTTTATCTATTACCTGAGCTTGTAGATCACTCAGTTTACTTAAGGCCTCTTTCACATGGGACGGATTCATGATGATCCGCCCTGTGAACCTCCGCTTGCCCATCGGGGATCGCTCCGCTTATCCCTGCTGAGCTGGCGGATGACAGGGCGGTTCCCGCACACTGTGCAGGGACCGCCCTGGCTTTTTTCCGCTTTCCCCTATGGGGGGATTGGATGAACACAGACCGTCTGTCTGTGTTCACCCGATCCGATCCGCAGATGGATGGAAAAATAGGGTTTTCCTCCGTCTGCAGATTTGGAGGATTGCGGACCCGGATGAGATCGGGTGTCAGCGGATGTTCATCCGCTGACACCTGCAATCTCATAGGGATCAATGTATGTACCTTTTTCATCCGTACACAGATGGATGAAAAAGCGGACATATGGTCCGCCCGTGTGAAAGAGCCCTCAAACGAAAATACTGGGGTGGTTTTACTAAAGGTTAAAAGATTGTGCACTTTTGAACTACAGTTGCCCTCTGCAAGTGCAGGTGCATTCATTTTTCCCAGAGCTTAGTAAATGCGGTAAAAGTTTGATGATTTTCATCATCGAATCCTTTGCAAGCAAAAATAAAATTTAAAAAAAAAAATCTTGCACCTGATTGGGTTTTCTTTAAAAAGTGAAGCTTCACCATATTCACTAAGCTCTGTGGAAAATGAGTGCAACGGCACTAGCAGAGTCAGAGTACACTACCCCAGTGTGTCCAATTATATTAAACAAATTGTAAAGACTGGGGCTCCTGTTCAGGCTTTTTAATAATCCTCTGTGACTTTAACTTGTGTATCTTGGTAACAGCAATAACTAGCTAATTTTAAGTATGTATTCTATCAAGTAACTATCATTTGGTTAAACATCAAGCAATCTAACCTGCAATGTTTAGAGTAACCAAGACAGCTTAATATTTTTTTAAATTACATATTTGTACAGAATTTCTTCTGATGGTGAATTTCAAAACCAGCAGCATTTTCTTTTTCATTATTGATAGAAAACAAATTGAAGAAATAATCTTAAAAAAAGCATGATTAGACTACAGCCATGTAATCATATCTGACAACAAATATCACTGTTTAAGACACGTGACACAAATAATAAAACTGGCAAAAGATGACTCACTTTAGTAATCACAAAAAATTTCAAAAAATAAAATAAAAATAAAAAACATGTATAGTCTCTACTGACAACTCTTAACTAGTCCTGATGATAGCTGTTGTAAAGGAGAACATAAAAAGTGTTGAAGGAAACCAATCTTAAAGGGGTCGTAAAGACAAAAATATTTTGCTCTTAAATTAAAGTCTGACAGTAGCTGATAAAGTAAAAAGTAATGTTTTGCATTATAACTAGTTTGATAGCTGTTGAAATCGAGCTGTTTTATTCACATCCGTCACTCCTTAATCGTTATTCTCACTGACTTTCTGGTTTGCGGTGCACATTCATTCTTGCTACATCATGGCCTAATGGGAACTACAGTTCCCATTAGGCTTAGCCTCCATGCCTGTGATGGATAAGAGAGCATCTTCACGCAGGGCTGTAGTCATAGGGAGGGGGTAAGCACATTGTGCTTTCCACCATGCAAAACAGCTCAGATCCTGGTGGAAAGCAAGAAGAGGAAAGACAGGAAATGGCATTTTCAAACCTGGATTACTGTATTTTGGAGGTCAAAAGGAAAAACGAGGTAAGTGATATTTAAATGCTCTAGCTTACAACAATCAATTGATCTAATAAAAAAAAAGAACCTTTAGTGTTCCTTTAAGTGTTGCTTTGTATTTATCAGTTTTACATTGTGAATTGTATCCAGTAGGTGTGTTCATTTGTGAATAAACATTTGTATTAAGTTTAGCGCTACCCCCTCAGGAGCCGCTGGATAGATTTGGGATCGGCATGTCACCTTTGTAGCATGTCTAGGGGTATGATGAAGAGTAGATGATGTGAGCAATGATAGAATGTCCAAACAGCAAGGTGTCGTTTTCTGTGCTTTATTCTTGTGCCCAACACGGCAAACAGATAACTTCAGGTGAATAGAGAAGATGGTGAAGAAGAGGAGGAAGTTACAGATTCAGGCCTTAACTATTTGTAGAAGCAGTCCTGCTTCAACAGTACAGTACCTTTGCTTCGTCGCCACTCCAGCCGCAGTGGGTGTAGTGCACCTGGACAGTCTCTCTCACAGAACTGGCAGCCGGAATATCACTAAGAACCTTGAGAAGGAAGTCAAGCCTCTGCCACAGACTTGGCTCAATGTAAATTAGGAGTGGGCCTCTGCCACAGGCCCCTGCTTTGGAATGCAGTTCAATGGAGCAATTCCTTCTCAATAATTAAAGTCGCCTGAATTAATCCTCGGGTAGCGTCTTTGATTTTGGAGTCACCGACTGACAAGTTACAACATATAATTTGGCAGCCTCCGGCAACTCGGATCCCCGGTGGATTGTCTAAGCCCTATTGGATCACCTGCCTCCGATCTCACCTCAGACCGACCTCCCCACCGAACAGCACAACTCGCTTGGGATCTTCTCATAGATGTAGGGACTCAGTAAGTCACTAAGGCCCCTTTTTCAGCTTCGGTTGCTCCGGGCCATGAGGACCCAGAGCCAGGAACTCTGCGTAGCACGTGCGCCCCGGCCTGGTAGGCCATATTGCGGGGGCCCGTGATGTGCGCACACCCTAAAGGTGGGTGCCGCACCCGGAACCAGGAACGGGTAGAAGGACCCCACAAAATGGTGTCTGTGCCAGAAATACCCTCCCCCAGCATGCCCCGCGAGGGAAACACTCTTCTAATTGGCTGCTGGAGAAAGGCGTCTCCGCCTGGACCCCTCAGGCGCCACCTGTCACCCAGAGATGGAAAAGCATCTCTGGGACACAGAATTAAATTGCAGGCAATCATCAATGACTGTGGAAACTTTTCATTAGGAAATCAAAGTCCCAGAGTCTGAAGGAAGAGTTGGGTGGCTCAGAATCTAAGTTGCATAAAGTCCTGTGTGAAGTTTCCACAGTCAGTGATGATTTGAGAAGCCATGTTATCTGCTGGTGTTGGTCCACTGTGTTTTATCAAGTCCATAGTCAGTGCAGCCTTCTACCAGGAAATTCTAGAGCCCTTAACGCTTTCCTCTAATGACCGGCTTTATGGAGATGTTGATTTCATTTTTCAGCAGGACTTGGCACCTGCCCACACTGCCAAAAGTACCAGTTCCTGGTTTAATGATCATGGTATCACTGTGCTTAATTGGCCAGAAAATTTGCCTGACCTAAACCCCATAGGGACACTGTGGGGTATTGTTAGGAGAAAGATGAGAGACACAAGACTCAACAATGCAGATGAGCTGAAAGCCACCATCACTGCGACCTGGGCTTCCATAACACCTCAGCAGTGCCAGAGGCTGATCGCCTCCATGCCATATCGCATTGATACAGTAATTTATGCAAAAGGAGCCCCGACCACATATTGAGTGCATACTATACTGTACATGGACATACTTTTCAGTAAAGTCCCTTTTTATTATGTAACATTTAAATTGTGGGTTTTCACTAGCTGTAAGCCATAACAATCAAAATTAAAAGAAAGAAATGCTTGAAACATATCGCTCTATATCAAATATATATTTTGAATTGAATTACTGAAATAAATTTACTTTTTTGATGATATTATAATTTTATTAGCTGCGCCCATATATATATATATATATATATATATATATATATATATATTTATTTATTATTCAGTGTAAGTGTATATGAGGTTTGAGTAAGCACTGAATTTAGCAAAAACGTGCCATCTTTTTGCATTCCTGTCATACCTGTTAATGATTCAATAAAAATACCAAGGAGTGCAGCAATATTCTGGATTTGTGCATGCTACTAAACTGCATACAATAATGTCATTTAAAGATTGGTCTGCTTAATAGACAAAACTCTTCTGATTCCAACCACAAACTAAACCAACGGAAAAGACTGAGATGCCAGTGCCACGTTGCCTAAAGACGTCTATAAAATAAAGCTAAGCCAGAGTGATATATGAATAATACATATACCCAATTTCTATTTGCAGTACCTAGTTCTATAAAATACAATACATTATTATATGTAATTCTGCAAAATAGTGTTAATAAGATCCATCATCATTTTTTAATAAGTCCTGAATAATAATATCTACAATATCTACTGTAAGAATATGAACAGTATTCATTAATGCAGCACTACTTTCGTCACAAGGACATTGGGTATATTAGAATTATAAAGACATATAGCTTTCAGTCTTTCATCTGAATTGTTAAGCAAAAAAAAAAAAAAAAATCTGCTGGAAACAGCAGAGGAAGAGAATGAACAAAATTGGATATTGCTACAGTCCATCCCTTTTGGGAGGAAATGAAATGAAAGTGAAATGGACAGGCATGTACAATGAAAAATACTGAACACTGGCATGGAAATCATTCCATGTACTGTGAGGCTTAGTGCATTATGCAGAAAGGTAGGAAAATATAATCCAGCAGTCCTTGGCACATACATCCAACAGAAAGGTTGCATGAGAATCTTTCTTTTTTATATGCTTGGTTACTTTGCAAAATAAAGCTGCCATTGAGAACATTAAATACTTAAACACTTGCAGCACTACTTGAAGTTTATTATAAGGATACAAAAGTCATGATAAAATTGTAAATACATTTCCATGATTATTATATAAATGTTAAAAAGTCACATAATTGAAGCCTAACCCTATGTTTACTTTCATCTTAAACTGGTTGTTTTGGCCAAACCGACCATAGTCACATCAGTTAGTAAAGGAAATCGTTTTTTTGAGCCATATGGCTCAAGCAAACTATTTCAAATGAAAGTTAACATGGAGTTAGGCTTTAAGGTTTACATGTGCTTATTCCATGAGCCTTTTGGTATTAACATATTCCTAATAAGCAGAAAAATTGCTTTAAAAATCCCTTGACCCCTCTAAGCTCTGTATCAGTGCCCACAGTGCCACCTATAAATATGCCACCACCAGTACTGCCTATCAGTGTTACCTACCAGTGTCGACCAGTGCCACCTATCAGTGCCCATCCGTGCTACCTATCAGTGCCCATCAATGCCATCTATCAGTGCTAATCATCAGTGACACATATCAGTGCCCTTCAGTGTTGCCCATCAGTGCTTTTCAGTACCACCCATCAGTGCCACCCATCAATGCCACCTATCAGGGCCCATTAGGGCCGCCTCATCAGTGCCGCCTCATCAGTGCTGCATTATCAGTGCCAATCAATACCACCTTATCTGTGTCTATCAGTGCAGCCTATCAGTGCCCATCAGTGCAGCCCATCAGTGCCCATTAGTGCAACCTAAGCATTCGTTTAGCAAAAAATTCTGTGTGAAAAAATTATAACAATTTCATTTGGGAACAGTGTAGCATGACTGTACAATTGTCATTCAACGTGTGACAGCTCTGAAAGCTGAAAATTGGTCTGGGCAGGAAGGTGGTTTAAGTGCCCAGTAAGCAAGTGGTTAAACAAGTGGTGTTCCTTTGTTATTTGTAACATTTTAGGAAGAAAATGTTTTTCAAATTTGAATGCTGACATTAGATATGTTAGGTATTAAAATGGCCCTGTATTCCTTATCAAAGTTTAGTCTTCTCTGAACTGGTTAGAGTGTTTGGTAGATGCTAGAGAGAGGTAGACCATCTGACATTTTTTCCAGTCCCTAGGAGACCCAACTAATAACATCTCTGCTCTTGAGTTACTGGGTCCGAATACCTGCTATGGTGATAATATTGGATTTCTTCTCTATTTTATATTAACCACTTAAGGACCGCCGCACGACAATATACGTCGGCAGAATGGCACGGCTGGACACATGGACGTATATATACATCCCCTTTAAGAGCCCAGCCATGGGTCAAGAGCGACCCGGTCTAAAGCTCTGTGACTGTGCACGCGGGACCCATGGACCCGATCGCTGCGGGTGACCCATGTTTGGGTCACAGGAGCTGAAGAACAGTGAGTAACAGTAAACTGGCCCTTTGTTTAAAAAGTTTGGAGACCCCTGCCCTAAAGTATCTTGCAGAGTATCTCACAGTAACATATGCAGTGCTGGTGTAATTAGATTTTAGAAGCAGGACAGACTCCTATCTTTTTCTCTCCCTACAAGCACAAGCAGGGACATTCCACTAAAGTATCTTGCAGAGTATCTCACAGTAACATATGCAGTGCTGGTGTAATTAGATTTCTGAAGCAGGACAGACTCCTATATATTTCTCTCCCTACAAGCACAATTAGGAACCTTTCTCTAAACTATCTTGCAGAGTATCTCACAGTAACATATGCAGTTCTGGTGTTTCTGAAGCAGGACAGTCTGACTCCTATCTAAATGTCTCCCTGAGAGCAGCAGCGGCAGCCTTCCCTACCCTATCTGAAGCAGAGTGACAAGCTGTGCTATGTGCCTCTAGCTTATATAGAGGCTGGGTCACATGCTGGGTCACATGCTGCACTGGCCAATCACAGCCATGACATTAGTAGGCATGGCTGTGATGGCTTCTAGGTCACACGAGTAAAACAAATGGTGATTGCCTGCCCTGTAGCGCACCATTATATTGCCGAACGCCTAACCCGAATCCGAACTTACAGCAAATTGTTCGGGTTCGGGTCCGGGTACAAAAAATCCAAAAGTCCGGTATGAACCCGAACTTTACAGTTCGGGTTCGCTCAACCCTAGTCAGCTGTCATAATATTTTGTTTCAAATTTCAATTCACTAGAGTCCATTAGAACAATGGCTTTCAAATCTTCAGGCACCAATTGGCAAGTTTCTTAAAGGAGCAAAGATCATTTTTTTTTGTAAACCTTACATTTATTTTTCAGAATGTTTGGCATATTGTTTACAATGTATACACTTTTTATAAGCAAATATACTCTTTAGTGCATCTATAGCAATGTGTCTTACCTGGAAATCCTGTTAGTAACAGCACTTCCAGTTGCAGGCTGACAATGTTAAGTCTCTACCTTGCAGTTAGGGATGGAGTTCAAGTTGGCAGTGACACAGGGTTCGCCATGAACACTGGCTGTTCACACTTCACAGAGCAGGCTAACAAGCCCGTTCTGCTGAAAAAAAGCCTCAGGCTGCTGGGAATTCATCCATACAGTGGTGCTACTAATATTGACATTAAATGTTACAGCTTCCTGCTCAGGACTCAGTGGTAACTAGAATACTGTCATGATATCCTCGCGACCAAAAGTGCATCCTTTGCCCTATTAAGCTGCTAGCTGAAATCTTAACAAAGAAGCTAGCCGCTGAATGGGGCCTTGAATGTGTCACTGGTTACTAATATGCCAGTGACCACCAGCATTTTAGCAATCAAGCTCTGTGTGGGGCTCAATTTATTGCACTAATTTTGATTCAGATGTCATTAACATGCACAATTTGTGAACTTTGGGCTTGTTCACTGAATATGTCAGCAAATTGAACACTCACACTACTATTCACAATTAGCAGCAGCAAGGTCAACCTCCCATGCATGCTTCATAAGTTAAATGTTAGATTGCTGATATGATAGACAGCCCAATGGCCATTTGAAGCCACATATAATGACTGATGCCGCATACACACCGTTGAAATTTCCAACAACAAATGTTCGATGTGAGCTTTTGGTCGTTTTTTCCGACCGTGGGTAGGCTTCATCGAACATTTGCTGTCGGAATTTCTGACAACAAATGTTTGAGAGCTGGTTCTCAATTTTTCCGGCAACAAAAGTTCTTGTCGGAAATTCCGATTGTCTATATGCAATTCCAACGCACAAAAATCCTACGCTTGCTCGGTATCATTGAACTTAATTTTTCTCGGCTCGTCATAGTGTTGTACGTCACTGCGTTCTTGACATTCGGAATTTACGACAACATTTGTGTGACCATGTGTATGCAAGACAAGTTTGAGCGAACAATCCGTTGGAAAAAAATCCACGGTTTTTTTGTCGGAATATCCGATCGTGTGTGCGCGGCATAATACGAATTAATTGTAAGACAGTCGGCTAGGGTTGCCTGTTAGGCCGCGTACACACGATCGAACATGTCCGCTGAAACTGGTCCGCAGACCAGTTTTAGCGGACATGTTCGATCGTGTGTACGGCCTATCAGACCGTTTTCCAGCGGACAAAAGTTTCAAAATATCCTTAGAAACCTGTCCGCTGGAAACCTGCCTGTCGGACATGTTCGATGGTTAGTACACAAAATCATCGGACCAATCAAGTCGACGCATGCTTGGAAGCATTGAACTTTGTTTTTTCATCACATCAGTGTGACCGCGTTCTGGTCCGAGGTGATTTTGGTCCGATGGTGTGTACGCACATCAGACCAACAGACCACTTCAGCGTGGTCCGATGAAAACGGTCCGTCGGACATGTTTCATCGGACATGACTGATCGTGTGTACGTGGCCTAACACTGCAGAATCTCCAGGTAAGTCAGAAATATATTTGCTTGAAAAACTCTATACATATAGATATGATGTCATTTGTACCAGCCAATAGTAGTTAGGCTTACATTTTTTAGTTATAAGTGTATTTGCTAAAAGAAAAAAAAAACTGATATATGTTCGATTGCTCATTGTATATGTTATAACCGTTTTTGATCTCAATAAAAAATTATTTGGAAAAAAAAAACTGCATACTGTATAGAGTATAGCACATTTGTATAATTATAAAAAAAATAAAATAAAAAAAATGATCTTCAAGTAGGTAAGTGAACCATGGTTGTGGGCTAGCAGTGTTCCACAGGTTTCTGTCTGAATGAAACTTGCAATAATAAGATCTGTAAAAAAATACTCCTGTTTATATTTCCCAAAGTATTGCAGTCCTCTATGCTTCCAATTCCCTTGGATGAAAGGCAAGTAACCCTAACAGAGTCATCTGAGCCAAACATGAAAAGACTCTATTTTTACTGCTACAAAAATCCAATGAATATAAATAATCTTTATTCAGTCTCAAAGGTATACTTTACATTCATTCTTCGTTCAGAAGTTTCTTTACATCTTCTGAAATAACAATTTTGCTGTCAGGAGCTACAGTACTTGAATGTAGCCGTGAAGTCAGGAATTGTAGACATGGATGATCATTCTTTAAAATTCACGGTTGTTTTAAAAGTGTTCTTACAGTAGCAGCTGAGTGAAGACTTCATTCTCAGTTCCAGGGTTTTAAATGATGTTATCTTGTATATTATTGACACTAGTGATTTTATGTTAGGAATGTTTTAAAATTTAAATAAGCAAGATTGTAAAAACTGCATGTCTAAAAAATCTTGTTTTGTAATACATTCAGGTTTCCCTTAAATTAACTAAGTAAATGTAGAGGTATTCAGTCTACACAAAAAAAGTTTTCAGCTGAACTCTTTCTGATTCAGCGAAGTATACAGTATATGGAGGTTCATGGTAACACTACATATACTAAGGAAATTATGTATTTGTTTTATTTAAGGAAATCAGTGGTATTGCACCTGTAGCGGTACTTCCGAAGGGGCGGCTGAGAAATGGTGGGATGGCATGTTACCTCATGGCTCTGGTGAAATGTCTAGGGTGAACGATGCATGAAGCAGCAGTAATGGAATGTCTGCAAGTAGGAAGCCTCTTTATAAGTGCTCTTTATTACCCAGCTGGGAAAAACAGTTAACAGGTGATGGAAAGGATAGATGAAGGTTGGAAGGAGAACAGCAGACTCAGGCCTTGAATATGGAAACAGTCCTGCTTCCGACAACAATTACATTTCTTTCGCCACTCCAGCCTGAGTGGGTATAGCGTACCTGGACAGGTCACTCTCACCAACCTGGCAGCCAGAGTATCACTTGGAAATTGAGAAGAGGTCTCTCTCACAGACTCTTCCAGGGTGAACTTCAGGAAAACGCCTCTGCCACAGGCCTTCTCTGATTGTAGATACGGAGGAGCCCCTCCTAAGTAAAGTTTTGCCTGAACTTTTTTTTAACGTCGCTCAGGTACCGACTGAGAGAGGAGTCAATCCCTCAGTGTCTAGTACCTTGATCCCCGATGGTTCGTCTTAATACTGTTGGACCGCCAGCCTCTCATTGGCGCTCCTCAACTGGACTCCCCACCGAACAGCAAAAGTGAGAACCCAGTCAATCACTGGGTTCCCGTCCTGCTTGGATGTTCCGGGCCCACGTGACCCAGAAACCAGGAACACCACATAACACACATGCCCTGGCCAGGAAGGCCATAACGCTAGGGGCGCAGTGATGTGGTCACCCTAAAGGTGGGTGCCACCCTCCGAGCAGAAGAGGAAGACGAACCCTCATAAGTACCCTCTCCCTGCATTCCCAGCGAGGCCCAAGTCTCCTGATTGGCTGCTGGGAAAAGCACCCGAGCCTTGACTATACTGCTGCCACCTACCGTCCTGGGGTGGAACAAAACCCCAGATGCGACAGAATGAGCCCACAGCACAGCCAAGCTGAAACAGAGACCCAAACCGAACACATCTCAATTAGAATCAGAATCAACTTACACTCTGATTATCCCTTAAATTTACTAGCACCCGTACTTGGAAGTACATGGGCGCTACACACCACTTTTCAAAGCTGTGCCTGTCATTTTATGAAGGAAGGTAAACTTGTGGGGCTTTGGTGTCTGATGGAGAGGGACCATGCCAGTACAGGTGATGCATGTAAGTTGGCTTCTCTATATTTATCGCAGTCCTTATCAAAGTCAGAGCAAAACTTGTCTAGGGTGTTAGAATGCTTTAATCCATTTTTGGCTATTTCACTTAGCAGAATGAACATGCATTTTTTTTAAATCTGTCAGAGAATTTTCTAAATAAACAAAAGACTAGGGATAAGCATTAGACTTGGGTTGAAAATATGATTTACCCAAACACAGCCTTATCTAGCCAGTTGGGCCCAAGCAAGAGTTTGGAACAAACATTGGCTGTTTATCCCATTCAGGAACACCCGAATTTGCAGATAGACTGAGGGACCCCACACTGTTTTTTTTCTTTCTATTTTTTAGCCTAAGGGGACCCTCAGAAACTATATTTAAAGTATTTTTTTGTTTTTATTGTATACCGTAATGTTGAAACCCCACATAAAGGGATACAATAAAAATGTGAAATTCCTTTAACCGCTTAAGGACCAGCGCACACATATATGTCGACAGAATGTCACAGACAGGCAAATGGGCGTACAGGTACGTCCCCTTTAATTTCCTGCCTCCGACGGTGCGCTCGTGACCCTGTCACAAGCTCCAGGACCATGCCTGCGGGACCTGCTGACTCAATGTCTGCCGGTGTCCCGTGATTGTGTCACAGAGCTGAAGAATGGGGAGATGTCAGTGTAAACACAACATCTCCCCGTTCTTCCTAGTGACATGTCACTGATCGTCTGTTCCCTGTCATTTGGAACAGCGATCAGTGACATTTCACTCATAGCCACGCCCCCAAACAGTTAGAATCGCTCCCTAGGACACACTTCACCCCCTTCAGCACCCCCTACAGGATAACCCCTTCACTGCCAGTGTAATTTTTACAGTAATCAGTGCATTTTTATAGCACTGATCGCTGTAAAAATGATAATGGTCCCAAAATGGTGTCAAAAGTGTCCGATGTGTCCGCCATAATGTCACGATAAAAAGCGCTGATCTCCGCCATTACTAGTAAAAAAATATATATTAATAAAAATGCCATAAAACTATCCCCTATTTTGTAGACGCTATAACTTTTGCACAAACCAATCAATAATAGCTTATTGCAATTCTTTTTACCAAAAATATGTAGAAGAATTTGTATCAGCCTAAACTGAGGATAAAATTAGTTTTTTTTATATATTTTTGGGGGATATTTATTATAGCAAAATATTTCAAAATTGTCGCTCTATTTTTGTTTATAGCACAACAAATAAAAACCGCAGAGGTGATCAAATACCACCAAAAGAAAGCCCTATTTGTGGGAAAAGAAGGACGTCAATTTTGTTTGGGAGCCACGTCGCAATTGTCGGTTAAAGTGACGCAGTGCCGAATCACAAAAAGTGGCCTGGTCTTTGTCCAGCTAAATGATCCGGGGATTGAGTGGTTAAGTATAGTGCCTGGGGGTCCTCTTATTCAGCCTGAAAAGTGGAACATCTGTATAATTCAACCAGGTAGACCCCCACAACCACCAGCCACCATTGTAGGGAAAAGGCCCTTGTCCCTTGGCCCTTGTCCCCTTCAACATGGGGACAATGTACCCACCTCCTCATGTTAAGGGAATGTGGCTTGGTATGGTTCAGGAGGGGGTGCTCGCTCACCCCCCCTCTTCCTGACCTGCCGGGCTTAATTTTGCGTTTTGTGTTTTTTTTTCTGTTGCCGGCATTGTTTTTTTTTTACAGAAAGTGAAAGAGACCGAGGATAGAGGGTACCTAGTCCCTTTCTCTGAAGCCTCAGCTGCACTGAAAATGATGGGAGAGAAGACAGCGGCTCCTCTCCATTCATAAACTGAGACATCGTAATCACAGGAGGTTACAAAGTTTCTGTTATGTGAATGGATAGAGTCAGTGATCACTGACTCTGTTCATATAGAAAAAGAAGGCGGAGGACATAGAGAGGGACAGCAGAACAGAGGGGGAAATGGAGGAAAACTGGAGGGGGACAGCAGCAGAATGGAGGGGGACAGCAAAAGAACAGAGGAGGACAGCAGCATAATGGAGGGGATCAGCAGCAGAATGGAGGGGGGCACAGAGAAAGAGTGTGGGGGAGTTACAAGCACTGATCACAAATGTGTAGATTTCACAAAAGCAGCTAAAAGCCGTGGAGGAAAAAGCTTCTAACTCCTCTATGCACCGATCACCGCTGACTGTCCAGGTATCGGGTGAAGCATCAGGAGCATTTGCCCGAGTACTCTGAGAAATGCTAGGTATCTGGACAACCCTAGTATTTATAGTCGCATCATGAATTACTTTATCTTGGATAAACTGTGAAATTAATACATTTTGTACCTTTTTAGAATTAACTCTGATTAAGACCATCTGTTGCCGAAGTAGCATGTGGTAAAAGGGTATAGCTAATTAACCACTTAAGGACCGCCTACTGAACATTTACGTCAGCAGAATGGCATGGCTGGGCTCCCGTCCCCTGGTCTGAAGCTCCGGGACCGCGGGACTCGCGGACCCGATCGCCGCTGGAGTGCGGCGATCGGTCCCCGGAGCTGAAGAACGGGGAGAGCCGTGTGTAAACACGGCTTCCCTGTGCTTCACTGTGGCCGCAGCATCGATCACGTCATCCCTGTTATAGGGGGACGTGATCGATGACGTCACACCTACAGCCACACCCCCCTACAGTTGTAAACACACGCAGGGAACACACAAATCCTACAGCGCCCCCTTGTGGTTAACTCCCAAACTGCAACTGTCATTTTCACAGTAAACAATGCAATTTAAATGCATTTTTTGCTGTGAAAATGACAATTGTCCCAAAAATGTGTCAAAATTGTCCGAAGTGTCCGCCATAATGTCGCAGTCATGAAAAAAATCGCTGATCGCCGCTATTAGTAGTAAAAAATTTTTTTTTTATAAAAATGCAATAAAACTATCCCTTATTTTGTAAACGCTATAAATTTTGCGAAAACCAACCGATAAATGCTTATTGCGATTTTTTTTACCAAAAATAGGTAGAAGAATACGTATCGGCCTAAACTGAGGAAAATAAAATTATATATATTTTGGGGGATATTTATTATAGCAAAAAGTTAAAAATATTGCATTTTTTTCAAAATTGACGCTCTATTTTTGTTTATAGCGCAAAAAATAAAAACCGCAGAGGTGATCAAATACCACCAAAAGAAAGCTCTATTTGTGGGGAAAAAAGGATGCCAATTTTTTTTGGGAGCCACGTCGCATGACCGCGCAATTGTCAGTGAAAACGACGCAGTGCAAAAAGGGGCAAGGTCCTTTAGCAGCATTTTGGTCCGGGTCTAAAGTGGTTAACATCTGTGAATTTGCCTCTAGAGGACACATTTCCCTTCTCTTGTTTATGCCTTGAACTTGAACAGGCCACATGCCTTCAACATTAAAAGTGTAAACAAGGCATTGTCCAGCTATCCATTCTCTTTTTAGCAAAAACTTCCAAATCGACTTTAAAAAATAAATACATTCTGGCTGCTATATACCTCATTGGGGTATGAAGCTACAGTATGTTTTGTGTTTGATAACTTTCTGTCAGGTTCATCGAACAGCTAGTGAATAGATGACTGCAGCAAACTAAGATGGATTTGTTTAGGCAAAAAAATAAATATATTTAGGGAATGTTACATAGACGTTATAAAAGATGAGACATTGCATAGTGACCAAGTTCTACAGGCAAAATCTTATGAAATATATGTCACACTAAAAATATTTCAATATATATGCATACATACAGTAGATAATACCAGCATCCATGTCTATTGCATTGTTTGCACAGACATTTAGGACCAGATTCAGGAAAGAAATAAGCCAGCTTATCTCCAGATAAGCCGGCTTATTTCTGCGTCTGGCACTCCTATCTATGCGACTGATTCATCGAATCAGTTAAGCATAGATTTCCAGAAGATCCAACAGGCATAAGTCTCTTACGCAGTTGAATCTTATTTTCATATTTTAGGCTGGATGCTAGGTGGTGTTCCAGTCTAAAATATGCAAATGAGCCTATACACGGATTCCCGAACGTACGCCCGGCCGGCGCTTTTTTTTTACGTCGTTTGCGTTAGCGTAGTACCGTCGTAATGTTATTCCTGCTATATGAGGCGCAGCCAATGTTAAGTATGGACGGCGTGCCGGCGTTTTTTTTTCACATTGTTTTGCATAAGTGCCGTTCACATCGTTTACACGTCGTATTGACGTCGAGATTGGAACATGCGCACTGGGATCAATTCACGTCTTGCGCATGCGCAGTTCGTTTGGCGAAAAAAAAATAAAACATGTTTTACATTTTCCTATGGATAAAAAATCGATAGAAAAAAACGATCGTCTGTGTGGAAGTCCATCAGTCAAAAATCCACGCATGCTGAGAAGTTGACGCATGCTCAGAAGCATTGAACTTAATTTTTTTCAGCACGTCGTAGTGTTTTACGTCACAGCGTTTGAATTTTTGACCGATGGTGTGTAGGCAAGACTGATGCAAGTCAACTTCATCCAATATCCAACCGTGTGTACAGGACATAACCATTTTATTTTTACAATTTTTTGCACATCTAACATATAGCTCTCATGATAAGGGTCATAGGTGTGCACAGGGGGTGGGCCAGATGTGCCTGGGCACACCCTAATCCCTACGTGTGGTGCTTCTACTGCCTCGGCTTTGCCCTGTGTTGATTTCCCCCCCTGCCCCGCCCAGGAGTGCTGCTGGCTTTTCTCCCCTCAGTTGCTGTAGGGGATGTTTCATTATGGAGAATGAGGGAATGGGCTGGTAAATATGTCATTTACCAGCACCTTCCTTTTCTAAATGGACACAGTGAATACACTCACTTACTGTTTTAATTAAAAACAGAAGCATCGTAAACAGAGTTTGTAAATAAACAGGAAGCCGCTCAGCACAGAGCACTTCCTATTTATTCACTTTCCCGTGCAGCTGAGGCTGCAGAGGAAGACATGTGTGTTTGGTCTTTGGGGTACACACCCTAATGCAATTGGCTTGCGCACACCTATGATAGTGGTAATCTGTAAGTCTATGAACATACAGGACTCCTATTTTATTCTATGTGTTAGCTTGTTAAACCCAGTCATACATTCTGACATTGGGGATCAGTGCATAGGTTAAATTCCCCATATGGTTGGAAAGATTAACATGCACAGTATGCTGTCATCAGGAAGGACCTTCCCTATCCAGCACAAAAATAAAACAAAAACAAAAAAACACATTTTTAAAAGCATAAATTGACCCACACAGATTCTTACCAGGTAGATTTTACCTAAATAGAATAGTGATTAGCTGTTTTGATTTACAGCATTTTATTGATGCACACAAATCAACTGTAGTGCTTGTATAAACGCATCCATTATATGCTTTACAGTATTAGACTTTACACTGGGTATTTACTTCCACTTCTATTTTTGGAGAATATTTCATCCAGAAAGAAACAATAAACTTCAAGACACAGTTACAATGTTTCTTGCCATATCAGCAATGTTTGGCAGTTTTCTAATAACACTGTGTTAAGTAAGTAAAGACAGTGACAGAGGATAATTAATGGTCCGCGTCGCATTCTAAAAGCAATAAGTTGATGAAGTCTGTAAAAATGCCACAAATACAAAAAATACAATTTAGTATAGACTTGTGAACTAAAATAATCCCAATTCTTGTATTCAAGCTTGCACACTAATTATACGGAACATTGGTTTATGTTTCACTTTAACCACTTAAGGGCCGCCCTATAGCAGTTTTACTGCTACAGAATGGCACATATGCACCAGATTACATATATATATATATCTATATATATATATATATATATAGATATATATATATATATGTGTGTGATCCAGCTTTTTGGGGTAGGGGTCATCCAAGCGCATCACACACAGCCGGAGCCGATCGGCAGGTATGGTGGACTGGATGTCTGCCAGCACACGCCGATGATCCAGCAGAGAGGCAGAACAGCAGTCTGTCTACGTTAACAAGGCAGATTGCCATTCTGTCAGTAGGGGAGGCATGGATCCTCTGTTCCTGCAAAGCAGGGTCACGGATCCATGTATAAAAACACAGTCTAGGCACACAGTTAACCCTTTCATCGCCCCTGATGTTAAACCCTTTACAACCAGTGTCATAAGTACAGTGACAGTGCATATTTTTTAGCATTGATTACTGTATTAGTGTCAGTGGTCACAAAAAAGTGTCAAAAGTGTCAGTTCGTGTCCGAATGTATGCTGAAATATTGCAGTCCCACTATAAATCACTTATCACTGCCATTACTATAAATAAATAAATACAAATGCATAAACATATCCCATAGTTTGTAGAAAATTTGTAAATAAATACAAATGAATTTCGGGAGTAACTAAATACATTTTTTTGGACTAAACCAAAATTCCGAAACAAAATTTTTCAGTGTGCACATGTCTAGTAGGCAAGACAAATTTGTCTTTGTACTCCTCACCTGGTTGCCGCCACACACGCTTGACACCATCTGAACCAAATACGTTTATCTTGGTCTCATCAGACCACAGGACATGGTTCCAGTAATCCATGTCCTTAGTCAGCTTGTCTTCAGCAAACTGTTTGTGTTCTTGTGCATCATCTTTAGAAGAGGCTTCCTTCTGGGACGCCAGCCATGCAGACCTAATTGATGCAGTGTGCAGCTCAGTTTCAGGGTCTCGGCAATCTTCTTATAACTCAGGCCATCTTTATCTAGAGCAACAGTTCTTTTTTTCAGATCCTCAGAGAGTTCTTTGCCATGAGGTGCCATGTTTAACTTTCAGTGACCAGTATGAGAGAGTGAGAGTGATAACACCAGAATTAACACACCTGCTCACCATTCACACCTGAGACCTTATAACACAAATGAGTCACATGACTTCAGCAAGAGAAAATGGCTAATTGGGCCCAATTTGGACATTTTCACTTAGGGGTGTGCTCACTTTTATTGCCAGTGGTTTAGACACTAATGGAGTTGTGTTGAGTTATTTTGAAGGGACAACAAATTTACATTGTTATACAAACTGTACACTGACTACTTTACATTTTAGCAAAGTGTAATTTCTTCAGTGTTGTCACATGAATAGATATAATAAAATATTTACAAAAATGTGAGGGTGTACTCACTTTTGTGAGATACTGTACATACTAATTGTGGCCAGACCAATAGTAGACAAACTTTTAATTTGCAGTTGGCACCTAACCTGTCAGAAGCTGTCTTCTTATTCAAGACTAACTACTTAACTACTTATACGAAAAGTCAGCTAGTATCTTGCAGACTAGCCTCTTATGCCAATTTTGAAAAAGCATGGCAACCCTGGGTAAACTGGTGTAACAATTGTCTACTGTACAATCATATTTACTCAATGTGACCATTGTGGTATTGCTTAACTTTGTATAATGCACATTTTATACACTGTTATCTCTATGACCGTTCTCCCTGTATACACTGTTTCTTTATTTGTAGAAAACCTGTTCATTAAAAATATATAGATTAAATGGGAAACACATGCACCAGGAAGAATCACCTGCACTAAATTCCGGTTGAATGTTAGATGCTTTTCTTTGTATATGCCCTGTGACTGTCACTGTCTTAAACTCCTAACCAAGAGCATGTTAGGGTTAACATCTAATTCCTAACCCCATGTTGTTAAACTCTGATGTCTTCAGAGAAAGGATCCACAAGCTCAGCAAGGGATCAAGAAATCTCAAGCTTAACACAAGGATATAACTTGTGATGACAGTAAAATTGTACCCCTTGCTTTGCAGGAATGTCTTTGGTTTTGGGTGTTAAAATAGAGGGTCACTTTAATTGTACATTTTGACAATGATGTACCTTTATCCCTTTGAACTACTGGTAATTTATGTTACTATACCTGGTAGGTCACATTAGGCACTGTCTTAAAAAAAAGATAAATACCGTATTTATCGGCGTATAACACGCACCCTGACTTTAAGAGGGGAGTTTCAGGAAAAATAACTTTCCACAACCCCCTGCGTATAACACACAGACACAGTTTACCCTCTATTTTCAGGGTAAAAAAGTGAGTGTTATACGCCAATAAATACAGTACATTTAAAACGTGTGTATACATATACATAAAATATATTTGAAGAAATATAACCAGTACTTTTAAAATAACTATTATTAGTGACAGCATATGTTTAGCTATTTACTATTTACAGCTATATATCATAATTTGAAATAATGCCTAAATAAAACACATATTTATATGTGTACAAGACATTTCTTGAATAAAATATTGAAAATATAAAACCAGATCATTTAACTCTTCTAAACTTAGCATAATGCAGGCCTCCACCCGAAGAAGACATTGTTTATTTTTTGTGGTCTTACCCATTTAAAATTCTACAGCATCAGATCAATAAGGAACAAGGTAGCCATTATAACTTGTCTTACTGAGTCATGTGAACTAATAACAGCACTCTATGATACCAGACAGGACCCCTAGGGAAGACATGCATCTTTAATATCCAATATAAGGTTGGGATATTTTTTCAGTGGAAAATAAACGTTATCTGACGGCACAAATATGGGAATCATTTTTAAAGTATCATATAGTATTTTTTTTTTTTTTTAAATGAGCATGTAACTTCTTTAACACCCCCCAATTACTCAAACCCCCAATTATTGCTAAACAAATCAACCCTTTATGAAGCCCCTATGAGAGGTGTGGGAGCCTGGACAAGGTACAAAACATAACTTTAATTCTCAAGCTCAAACAGTATATTTTACTTCAAAATATAAAAAAAAAATTTCACTGGCGAGCTTGTTACCATTTTCACAGTAGAAAAACTCCAAATTCTTAACTATTTTAACAACTTGCAGACTGTACTCAAGCCCACCAGCTGCACAATGCTTTTAAATTATATATTTTATGAAAAACAAATATACTGTAAACTTTAACTACTTTAAATCTATGGAGTGGATTTACTAAAACTGGAAAGTTCAAAATCTGGTGCAGCTCTGGAGAAACCATTCAGCTTCCAGTCTTTTTTTTTTGTCAGAGCTTAATTGAATAAGCAGGTGTTAGACACTGATTGGCTACTATGCATTACTGAATCAGATTTTGCACTCTTCTGTTTTAGTAAATCAACCCCAGTGATTCTATTTAAATAATATCTAGATAAAAGTTAAGCCGCGTACACACGATAGGTTAACCAAAGGACAACGGTCTGAAGGACCATTTTCATCGGTCAAAACCGATCGTGTGTGGGGCCCATAGGTTATTTAACCATCGGTTAAAAAAAGCAAACTTGCTTTAAAATTTAACCGGTGGATTGATAACCGATAGGTCAAAACCGTTCGTTAGTATGCAAAACCATTGGTTAAAAACCCGCGCATTGCTCAGAATCAAGTCGACACATGCTTGGAAGCATTGAACTTCATTCTTTTCAGCACGTCATTGTGTTTTACATCACCGCGTTCTGATACGATCGTTGTTTTAACTGATGGTGTGTAGGCACATCAGACCATCAGTCAGCTTCATCGGTTAACCTAAGACAACTGTACTTCAGACCGTTCTCATCGATTTGACCGATGGTGTGTACGCGGCTTTACTTGAATAAAATCAACATCAGAAAATCTTACTGAATGTTCAATACCAATAAAAAATTCAAAATAAACAAACAATCTATGACTAACCCCTGACTGATGAAATGTGCTAAAGTATGTGGTTCTGAAGTGGTGAGTGTTATTGTGCCTTTATGCATTAAACGCCCCACAATATTGGCATCCAGAATAATATATGTATAGCTCTTTCCACATGATCAACATCTTTCAACTTCAACTTACCAGAGATCCAATGCTATGCCCATCTCTAGCAGCTCTCTCTCCCTGCAGTCACAGCACAGAGGCAGCAGTGGGAGCCTGCTGCTGTCAATTACATATTGTTGGGAGGGAGCGGGGAGTGGTTTGAAGCCATGATGTGTGTGTCTCTATAGACACATACAGCAAAGCAACTTTCTCTGGTGGCACACCAAGAAGAGGAGGAGCCAGGAGCACAGGAACCTCAGAAGAGGAGGTTTGGAGCTGCTCTTTGCAATACTATTTCACAGAGCAGGTAAGTATAAATTTGCTTGTTATTTTTATGATCTGATCTGTATCCTGTTACTAAACCAATTGACCGGTTTTTGGATTACTCTTGTCTGCCTATGTCTGCTGTTTATCTTCATTACTGACCTTGGCTTGGACTTTTTACCAAGTCTCTGCCCAGTAATTCTATGTATGGTTGCCCACTCTTTGCTGACCTCTGCCTGTTTCTGTGTCTGATCTTGCCTACCACTGTGGTGTTTGTCCACGTGGTTGTCACTAGACTTGGCTTTGACCTCACACCACATTGACACATCCACAGTACACTGCCAACTGCATTCCTGCTCAACTGATACCAATGTTCCAGTTCAGCACTTTGGCGCTTGTGCCTTTCCTTCTCCCACTATCTTAACTAAGTCAGAAACTGTACTTACCAGAGACTTTTCTCAATCCAGTGCTATGCCCATCTCTAGCAGCTCCCTCTCCCTGAAGTCACAGGACAGTAGCAGGAGTGAGAGCCTGCTGCTTCACTCAAATCTTGTGGGGAGGGAGCAGGGAGTGGTTTGGAGCCATGATGTGCTAGTCTATAGACACATACAGCAAAGCCTGGGAGTGAGCCCACAGGTGTGTCACCAGTGGAAGCGACTTCCTTTGGTGGCACACCAAGAAAAAGAGGAGCCAGAAGCACAGGGACCTCAGAAGAGGAGTTTCAGAGATGTTCTGTGCAATACAATTTCACAGAGAAGGCAACTATAACTCTGCTTGTTATTTTAATAAAACAAGACTTTACAGTCACTTTAAGTAGTAGAAGTGTACAGATACATTTTGAAGAACAAGACTATTGTTTAGTGTCACTTTAATACAGACATGCTTGGTACCTTCTTTGTAGGGTTCAGTTAATATTATGTGTAGAGCCACTATATCCTACTAAGGATGAGCCGAAAACACCCCCGTTCACACCAGAACCTGTGAACAGACCAAAACTTTGTGTAAACTTTAGAACCCCGTTAAAGTCTAAGGGACTCGGAAGTTTGAAATCTAAAGTGCTAATTTTAAAGGCTAATATGCACGTTATTGTCCTAAAAAGTGGTTGGGGACCTGGGTCCTGCCCCAGGGGACATGTATCAATGCAAAATAAAAGTTTTAAAAACTAAAAAAAATTCGGGAGCAGTGATTTTAATAATGCCAACCACCATCAGTTTTAAAAAAAAAATGATGAGGGGTTCCCAGCAAATATCCATTTCAGACCCTTCAGGTCTGATGTTGATTTTAAGGGGAACTCCACCCCAAATTAAAAAAAAAATGGTGTGGAGTTCCCCCAAAAATCCACACCAGACCCCTTATCCGAGCATGCAACCTGGCCAGCTGCAGAAAAGAGGGGGGACGAGAGAGCGCCCCCCCCTCCTGAACCATACCAGGCCACATGCCCTCAACATTGGGAGGATTTTTGGGGGTCTGAGATCCCTCAAAGCACCATATCCCCATGTTGATGGGGATAAGGGCCTCATCCCTACAACCCTTGCTTGGTGGTTGTGGGGGTATGCGGGCAGGGGGCTTATCGGAATCTGGAATACCCCTTTAACAAAGGGTACCCCCAGATCCCGGCCCCCCTATGTGAATTGGTAATGGGGTACATTGTACCCCTACCATTTCACTAAGCAAGTGTACTGAATTGTAAAAATGAAACACACACACCGTGGAAAAAGTAATTTATTTAAAAAAAAAAGAATCCACCGGTGGTAATCCACTCTCGGTCCCCGCACCAACATTGTCTGTATCCTGTGATGGGTGATCTTCTCTCCGCCGGGGTCCAGCGATGAGAAGATCTCTTCATCCAGGTCCGGGATCCAAAGCGCACGCATTGCCGGGTGCTTGTCTCCACCGGAGACAGCCCGGCGAACGACGCGACTTGAGCCAGTGACAGCTCTTATATAGGTGAGGCGGGGCCAGTCGTCATGTGACACCGTCCCCCTCTGACACACCCTCTGACTATGCCACTGGGGAAGCCCTTTGGCTCTCCCTTTCATCTTCATTTCCCAAATAAATACTTATTAAACACAGGTTTCTACCAGTGAAGCATAGACAAGGGTGTAGGATATAGGGATGAGCTTTGAGTTCTGAATCCCGGACCTGGATGAAGCGCTGGACCCCGGCCGAGAGGAGATCACCTGTCACAGGATACTGACAACATTGGAGCAGGGACCAAGAGTGGATTACCACCGCTGGATTTTTTATTTTATTTTTTAAAGGACTTTTACAATTATTTACACTTTCTTAGTGAAATGGTAGGGGTACCATGTACCCTATTACCAATTCACATAGGGGGTGGGATCTGGGGGTCCCCTTTGTTAAAGGGGTCTTCCAGATTCCGATAAGCCCCCCACCCACAGACCCCCACAACCACCGGGCAAGGGTTGTGGGGATGAGGCCCTTGTCCCCATCAACATGGGGACATGGTGCTTTGAGGGATCACAGGCCCCCAAAGAATCCTCCCAATGTTGAAGGCATGTGGCCTGGTACCAGGGCCGGTGCTACCACTAGGCGGAATAGGCGACTGCCTAGAGCGCACTGTCGCCTAGGAGCGCCCGACCGCTATTACTCCTGCACTGTCCTCCACAAAATGCTGGCAGGCGGCAGCGTCCTCTGCCCTGACATGTCAAGCAGCGCCGCTATGACTGACATCAGCGTGTGTCACAAGTGGCATAGATAGGTCCCGCACTCACCCCCCTCCCCCCAGCCTGGGCGCCCTCCGCTGTTTATTAATGTGATGTGTGATAAATACACACAGTACTGTGATCATCTCATCTCCTGTGTCAACAAAGGTCCGTCCATGTCCAGCAATCAATGATCCTCCTTTTCAGCAGAAAGAGCCGACTCACATCATGAGGCAGCAGCAGCCCCTTCCTTCTCAGCTCTCTCTCTGTCCAGTGTCCACAATGACTGACAGTCTGTGTGGGACAAGAGGAGGTGTACCGTCCGCAGCACAGGGCACCCCGGCACCCCCCCTCTCCTGAGTCATGTCAGGCACAGTGTGTGGAGCCTGATGCCGCGCGATGCATCATGGGATTAGTAGTACTGTCGGTTCCCGGGCTTGGGGGGACAGGTGAGGTGGAGCATTAAAGAGGCACCGTGCCAGTGCCACTGTACAACAGCAGAGGTGGTGTGAGGGAGGGCAGGCAGCCACCACAGGGTTCACCTTTCAAGTTGGTGTGGTGAGTAAAGTAACATTTTTGTGTATGTGATAACAATAAAACATTTTTAAATGTATGTGTGTATATTAAAATATCTGCCCCCCCCCCCCAGAGCTTGATTTGCATTAATTGACACTGATGTGATTGATCGGACGCGGGTGTGGCTGTATTTGATGGACGCGGGTGTGGCTGTATTTGATGGATGCGGGTGTGGCTGTATTTGATGGACGCGGGGGGGGGTGTATTTGATGGACGCGGGTGTGGCTGTATTTGATGGATGTGGGTGTGGCTGTATTTGATGGACGCGGGTGTGGCTGTATTTGATGGACGCGGGTGTGGCTGTATTTGATGGACGCAGGGGGGGCTGTATTTGATGGACGCGGGTGTGGCTGTATTTGATGGACGCGGGTGTGGCTGTATTTGATGGACGCGGGTGTGGCTGTATTTGATGGACGCGGGGGGGGCTGTATTTGATGGGCGCGGGTGTGGCTGTATTTGATGGACGCGGGTGTGGCTGTATTTGATGGACGCGGGTGTGGCTGTATTTGATGGACGCGAGTGTGGCTGTATTTGATGGACGCAGGGGGGGGGGGCTGTATTTGATGGACGCGGGTGTGGCTGTATGTGATGGACGCAGGTGAGACTGTATTTGATGGGCACAGGTGAGACTGTATTTGATGGGCACAGGTGAGGTGGAATTTGATGGGTGCGGGTAAGGCTGTATTTGATGGGCTCAGCTGAGATGGCGTTTGATGGGCACAGGTGAGATGGAATTTGATGGACGTGGGTGAAGCTGTATTTGATGGGCACAATTGAGACTATTTGATGGGCACGGGTGAGACTGTATTTGATGGGCGCGGATGAGGCTGTATTTGATGGTCACGGGTGATATGGCATTTGATGGGCACAGGTGAGATGGAATTTGGGCGCTGGTGAGGCTATATTTGATGGGCACAGGTAAGGCTGTATTTGATGAGTGCTGGTGAGATGGCATTTGATGGGCATAGGTGACATGGAATTTGATGGGAGCCGCTGAGACTGTATTTGATGGGCACAAGTGAGACTGTATTTGATGGGGTGTGGGTGAGGCTGTATTTGGGTGTGGGTGAGGCTGTATTTGATGGGCATAGGTGAGACCATGGTTTGACAAATTTGCTTGGAATCTAGGAGCTGGCTAAAAAAGTTAGGAGCCAGAAACCCCCCCCCGTCCCGCCGGGTTTGCACGTGAGCAGCGCCTGCATATATAAACGGGTTTCAAACCACACATGTGAGGTGTCGCTGCGATCGTTAGAGCGAGAGCAATAATTCTAGCCCTAGACCTCCTCTGTAGCTCAAAACATGCAACCTGTAGAATTTTTTTAAACGTCGCCTTTGGAGATTTTAAAGGGTAAAAGTTTGTCGCCATTCCACGAGTGGGCGCAATTTTGAAGTGTGACATGTTGGGTATCAATTTACTTGGCATAACATTATCTTTTACAATCTAAAAAAAAATAGGCTAACTTTACTGTTTTATTTTTTAATTAAAAAAAGTGTATTTTCCCCAAAAAAGTGCACTTTTCGCAAATACTGTGTGACAGAAAGTATTGCAACGATCGCCATTTTATTCTCTAGGGAGTTAGAATAAAATATATATATATATATATATATATATATATATATATATATATATATATATACTGTTTGCATGCCTAAGCTTCCTTCCTCAGGCGCCAGTTCGCTAATTCCAATCGCAATTGCGACAGGGGACCTGGATGTTGTTGAACCCTGGGAGAGACTGTATTTGATGAGCACTGTTGAGATGGAATTTCATGGGCATAGGTGAGAAGGCATTTGATGGGCGCTGGTGATGCTGTATTTAATGGACAGAGCTGAGACTGTATTGATGGGCAGAGATGAGGCTTGATTTGATGGGCACTGGTGAGATGGCATTTGATGGGCATCCCTTACAGTCAAAGATGCCTGCTTACCCAAGTGAAAGTGCAATGTGTTAAATATGGGGGTAGTGAAAATCAAATAAATAATATGCAAAACAATTAAAGGTGCATAAATATATAAGGGTGTATGGATATTAATATCATAAATTCAAACAATGATCCATATATCATACGGTGCTAGATTAAAAATAAATTGATAAACCTTAATTAATAGTCCATAACTAAGTGCGGATATGTTGGCTGAAAACTGCATATATATGCCACAAATATATCATAGATGCAAACAATGATCTATATATCATATGTTGCTAGATTAAAAAATAATAAATGCTAAACCATAATTAATAGTCTATATTTAAGTGCGGATAGGTTGTGAATGCTTTGTACCCCAGGAGGGGGTCTCTGATCTGGTGAGTGCGGGATACACCAGAGTACGGAGGAAGAGGGCATCAGTGAATCACCAGTCAATTTTCCTTAATCTTGGCACTTAGCAACTTGGCACGTTTTACCAGCACTTTATTGCATGCAGTTTACAGCCAACCTATCCGCACTTAAATATGGACTATTATGTTTTAGCATTTTTTTTTTTTAATCTAGCACCATATGATATATGGATCATTGTTTGCATTTATGATATTAATATCCATACACCCTTATATATTTATGCACCTTTAATCATTTTGCATTTGTATCTTTAGCATATTATTTATTTGATTTTCACTACCCCCATATTTAACACATTGCACTTTCACTTGCGTAAGCAGGCATCGTTAACACTAGGAGGTGCCAACACCTATATACTTTTTTCCTTTCATATTTTTATTCTACCTAGGTAGGATATACATTTAGGGGCTGCCACCTTAAAGCGGAGGTTCACCCAAAAATCAACTTTCTGCCACTAGATCCAGCACACTGCTGACATCTGCAGTATGCTGGATTTTTTTTTTTTTTTTGTACTTATCGTTTTAGCGCTCTTTCTTCTCCGGCTCCGAGCAGGGATTTCTGCGGGGATTTCTGCGGGGAGTAGGCGTTGCTAAAACAAGCGCAGTTGATTGACGGGCTTGGATAGCGCGTCACGGCTTCCAAAAATATCCTAAGTGACACTTGCCTGTTTACGGCGCTATACGGCACCTGCATCTGCCGTGTAGAGCTGACTGCGCAGGCGTCGTAAATTGCCGAGTGTCACTTCGGGTATTTTCGGAAGGCGTGACGCGCTATCCAAGCCCGTCAATCAACTGCGCTTGATTTAGGAACGCCGGAAGGATACGCCGCTCCGTGCCGGAGAAGAAAGACCGCTAAAACGATAAGTACAAAAGTACATAAGTACATGGGCAGGGCAAAGGGGTGGAGCCAAGGGGGGCGGCAAAATTAGGTTTCGCCTAGGGTGTCAAAAATCCTTGCACCAGCCCTGCCTGGTACGGTTTAGGAGGGGGGCGCTCTCTCCTTCCACCCTCTTTTCCTGTGGCTGGCCAGGTTGCGTGTTTAGATAAGGGGTCTGGTGTGGATTTTTGGGGAACTCCACGCCATTTTTTTTATTTGGGGTGGAGTTCCCCTTAAAATCTACACCAGACCTAAAGAGTCTGGAATGGATATTTGGGGGAACCCCCCACATCATTTTTTCTAAATTGATGGCGGAGTTCCCCTTAATATCCATACCAGACCTGAAGGGCCTGATAATTGAATTTGGGGGGACCCCCACGCTTTTTTTTTTTATGGATGACTTTTCTCTGAATTACTGGGAGCTGACAATTCATTATAGCCACGAGTGATTTTAAATTACTTTTTTTCCTTCAGAAATTACAATTGTGCAGAGACAGTTCTTAGCATGGCAAACATGCTCTGCTTCACAGGCATACTATACACCCCCCTAGCTACAAAATTTAAAGGAATATTTCACTTTTTTATTGTTTCACTTTAAGCATTATTAAATGCACTGCTTTTTTTTGCATTGATACATGTCCCCTGGGGCAGGACCCAGGTCCCCAAACACTTTTTAGGACAATAACTTGCATATTAGCTTATGCCATAGACTTTAACAGGGTGTTCCGCAGCTTTTCGAATATGCCGCAAATACCCCAAATTGTTCGCTGTTCGCCGAACAGGCAATGTTCGAGTTGAACATGAGTTAGACTCGAACTCGAAGCTCATCCCTATATCCTACACCCTTGTCTATGCTTCACTGGTAGAAACCCGTGTTTAATAAGCAGTTATTTGGGAAATGAAGATCAGCCCAAAGGTAATGAGCCAGTGTGCATAAACCCTTAAAATTACTGGTGTGGGCCAAACATCTCTTTGAATTGTTTTTTAAAACCAGATCTGATTATTGTTCTAGAAAATGAATGCATGTCATTAGTATGCAATTTACTGATGACAATTTAGTTTTTTTGTAATTATTTTTAATGAATTCCATGAAAAGGCCGTATATAACTTGCATGAAATTGCATGTTGTGATTGCTTGATTTATCTAAAGCAATATAAAATTATAATTAATCAGTTATTAGCGTCACTATACTGCGCAAGTATAATTGAACACCACAAATAATGTAAAATATTGTATCAAAATGTTGATGTATATTAGCATAATAGATTATCATTAATCATTCTACACTGACACAATGCATATATTATTAACATAATTTACATATGATAATGGAACTACAGTAAGTTGTGGCACACAGTTTTATTAGAAATTACAGATTTAACTTATAGATGATCAATATACTTGTTACAGTAAGTTTTCTACATTTGATTAATAGCTGCATTGCTTAACATGTAATGAATGAGCAATTCTGGAAAATATCTATGACTGTAAAATGAATATATTTTCCATTACACTGAAATAAGTTTCTAGGTTATGTAAAATAGGAAGAGCACGTTAGCTAGCAGAAATTGTTAGGTATTATTGTAGGAGAAAATCCATTTAACAGAAACTGTAAAATGCAAGAACTGCTGTTAAAAAAATCCAGTTTTTTTATGTATTATCAGATGAGTGCTTTTTTTCATCATTGTTGAGATGTTTGGGTTCTGTCTACAGCTCAGGAAATTAAACCCAACTGTTACTGTACAAAAGGTTTATTAATATCTAGACTTGCTGTCATAATGCCAGCTGTGCCATGACCTATTTGCTGCTCCCTTCAACTTTATTCTATCTCAGTAATGTGGAATTTCGTTTTCTCAGCTGCCCAACCCTTAATACACAAGTAGTAGGAGAGCTGACACAGGCATTCAATTGTTCAATTTCAGCTCACTGCCTACCTATTTTGCCCAATACTAAAACTATTAGAGAATCTTTGTGGTGGCCTCCTTAGTACCAATTTCAGCATTCTATCACTTGTTCACCTTGGCCTGAAGAATGTACATTATATTCACAGTAGGTTCTAGGCAATATTTTTTTCAGATTCCATTTAGCATTTATGGTTAATACTAGTGTGCAATAGTGACTCTATTAAGTGGGGCTCAATGAAATCATACCCAGTTAAGCCATTTTCTCTTTACCCTAAATGAAACTAATTTCAAACCTACAAGTAATACACAGAAGGCATCCATGTGTATACACCCTTAGCTAGTACACTGACTGGCTTTTTTTTTTTTTAACTTGCATTAAATTACAGGAAGTGATTTAGAGCAAAGTGTAAGCCAGAAAGGCTTCTTTTTAAAAATGATTTGAAATACAAGAGCATGAAGCACAATTTTGCACACATAGCAACCATGGCCATGTTGCTGACAGCTTTAATCTCTGTTTCAGTGCACAAGCATACACACGAGATATATAGATCTGAAATAATGAGATGAAATATTATCTGAGACAACCCTCCATGGAGAGATGTAAATATTGTGAGTCTGTAAAGATACAGCTTTATATTTCCATTCAGAATAGAAATATACATCCTGTTTCTTATTCTGGCAGAATGTTTACTGCAAAGGCACCCATTTTAACCCACTTTACAGAATTTAACTAAATTTTGTTTCACAATATACGCATAGATGTGTCCATGGGAATGCCCCCCTTTATTTATGCGAAATAATAAAAGCGCATAATCCCAATCGCGTTTTGCGATCCACGAATCAGAACCTGCTCCAGGTTCCGAAAGCCAACTTCAAGTCCAAAGGAGAAAGAAGATTCGCGATCCAAGGTCCCAGACTATGGAACGCTTTACCAACCAGCATTCGGTTGGAGGAGAACCACCTAGCATTTAGGAAAAAGGTCAAGACTTTTCTCTTTTGATATCAAAGCAGACAGGAACAACAAGCGCCCAGAGGCGATTCAGTTCGCATGTGCCGCGCTATACAAGTTTTCATTCATTCATTCATTCATTCAATATAGAAATATATAGGACTATTTAATACATGTATAGATATTTTACACTATGTAGGCATTAGTGTTTGCTTAATGTATCAATTGTATTTTATGTTGACACTTAACAAATACCTAATGTTATATTTTAATTGTGGGAAAAATGAATATACAGTTGTGCTCAGAGGTTTACATACCCTGGCAAAATTTATTGATTTCTTGGCTATTTTTCTGAGAATATGAATGATAAAAAAAAAATGCACTCATGGTTAGTGTTTGGCGGAAGCCATTTATTATCAATCAACTGTGTTTACACTTTTTAAATCATAATGGCAACAGAAACTACCGAAACAACCCTAATTAAAAGTTTACATACCCCAGTTCCTAATACTGTGTATTGCCCCCTTTAACTTCAATGACAGCTTGAATTATTTTGTGGTATTTGTGGATGAGACTCTTTATCTTTTCAGGTGGTAAAGCTGCTCATTCCTCTTGGCAAAAAAAGCCTTCAATTCCTGTAAATACTTGGGCTGTGTTGCATGAACTGCACGTTTGATATTTCCCCAGAGTTTTTCAATGATATTGAGGTCAGGAGACTGAGATGGCCACTCCAAAACCTTCACTTTATTCTGCTGTAGCCAATGACAGGTTGACTTGGCCTTGTGTTTTGGATCATTGTCATGTTGGAATGTCAAAAGACGTCACATGTGCAGCTTCCTGGCTGATGAATGTAAATGTTCCTGATTATATACTGAATTCATCTTGCCAACAATTTTGACCAAATTCCCTGTGCCTTTGTAGCTCACGCATCCTCAAAACATTAGCGATCCACCTCCGTACCTTTCATCATAGGCCTTGTTGACTCCTCTCCAAATGTAGCATTTATGGTTGTGGCCAAAAATTTAAATTTTGGTCTTATCACTCCAAATGACTTTATTCTTGTCTCTGTGCTGTTTGTCTCTGTGCTGTTTGGTGTATTGTAAGCGGCATACTTTGTGGCATTTGCATAATAATGGCTTTTTTCTGGTGACTCGGCCATGCAACCCATCTTTCTTCCAGTTCCTCCTTATTGTGCATCTTGAAACAGCCACACAACATGTTTTCAGAGAGTCCTGTATTTCACCTGAAGTTATTTGTTTGGTTTTCTTTGCACCCCGAACAATTTTCCTGGCAGTGGCTGAAATTTTAGTAGGTCTACCTGACCATGGTTTTGTAGTACACCTTATTTTCCACTTCTTTAATATACGTTTTAACACTGCTGATTGGCATTCTCAATTCCTTGGATATCTATTTTATACAGTTCAACTACCTTTTCCTGCAGATACTTTGACAATTTTTTTGCTTTCCCCATGAACCAGAATACAGAAATGTCAGTGCAACGCTGGATGAAAGATGCAAGCATCCTTTAGGAGTCCAGAAACTCATTGACCTTTTATACGCACACACTTACTACAAGCAAACAGACCACAGGTGAGGATGGTTCCCTTTAATAGCCATTAAAAACCCCTTTGTGTCAACCCCTTTCTGTTGCCATTATGATTTAAAAGTAGTAAACACAGCTGATTGATAATAAATGGGTTCAGCCAAACAATAACCATAAGTGAAAGAAATGTTTTTGTGTTATCATTCATATTCTCTGAAAAAATGGCCAATAAATCATAAATTCTGCCAAGTAAGTTCTGTAAACTTACGAGCACAACTGTACATACAGTATTGTGGTGTTCAGAATAGTAAATACTAAAAGTATTAATCAGTTAATTTAAAATGCTACTTTAAGATTATAATTAATGGTATATTCTGAAAGTTATATTTTAATTGTGAAAATTATGAATATACATATTGTAGTGTTAAGAACAGTAAATACTAGGAGTATTAATCAATTCATTCAAATGCTACTTTAAGGTTATAATTAACGGTATATTCTGAAAATATGTTTGCTGAGATTTTTAGGAAACCCATAGTGATACTTCAAAAAAAGGTGACATGACTGCTATTGTTAATCCTTCTCTATTACTACATGAAAGCATTCTTATCTTTAAATTTTTTTTCTAGAAAACTCTATTAATGGAGATAGTATCATACCACACTGAAAATGCCTAACTTTGATTAACCAAGTATTGATAGAGGTTGCTTGCCCTATAAACGTGAGAGTGAACTTTTTCTCTAAAATACACTATTTGCAGGGTTGTTTTGTATTTCAAAACGTATGAGGACCTAAATGTATATTTACTATTAAAGCTTTGTCCAAACCCAAACACAAAAAATCTGGTAATCTTTGCAGAAAGGACCTTGTTCAGGCACTTTCTGTTATGGGGTATCAAGCTTCTGTCCCTGTATACCAAATGCTCTCCTGCAATGTCACCATTTCACATGTGTTTCCAGTGGACACTATAGGAGATTGTGCTGACAGTACACAGGTATGTTCCACCATTGTTACCATCAGGAAGCCTTTCCTAAGCACTGACATGCAACTACTACTGGAGCAAGTACATATGGAGTAGAAGAGATCAACACCACTGAGATGAAGTAAAAAGGGTTGAAACAAAGGTGAAAATGGTATCTTCAGAAAAAAATAAACATGGTGATTGTTTATGATACACCAGTGGATTCCCTTGTCAGGACCCGGATCACCTGCTGGTGGCACTGTGGATCCCAGAGTGGAATGTTGTAGTTCCGGTGTCCACCCTTGGGTGTCTCTCAGCAGCCAGCAGATCACAGTAATCACTTTCCACCTGATACTGGCTGGGAGGGATTTTAGCCTCTCCTCTACATTTCCCTCTTGCTGCAATGTTATGCTTATCCTTATTATGACTTATCCTAAGCATAGACCCTGCTCCTGCCCTGTACCTGTTCCTTGTACCCTGCTTCCTTGTATCTGCTCCTCTTTTCCTGGTTCCCAGTCCTGGTTCCCAGTCCTGGTTCCCCTTCCTTACTGTGTTTAGCACCTACAGTTTTACGCTGATCCATGCTCCCCTTTTTTTCTGTATATATAGTATATACGGTTAGTTTGTTAGCTAGATTTTTGGTTAGATTGCTAGTAAGGTATATTGTCACTTGATTTATGGCTCACTTATATCATCATGTTTTCTGTGTATTCTGTTTGCTGGTGTTTGGATGTGTTTTACTTTACTGTTAATAAACCTAAATTATATACAGTCTGTTTTCAGTTTCCTGAGAGCTGCTACACAGACCTGGTCATGCCTGCTGCTGGGTGCCTGCTCTTGGTATTCCTGACACCCATCATCAGTCCTTAAAGTGGTTGTAAAGGCAGAACGTTTTTTATCTTAATGCATTATATGCATTAAGATAAACAAAGTAATGTGTGAAGCAGTCCCCTCTCAGCCCCCCAATACTTACCTGAGCTCATCTCTATTCAGTAATGTTACAGGAGAGACTCGGCTGCCTGGAACTCTCCTCCTCATTGGCTTAGACAGCATTATTGGCTCCCGCTGCCATCTATTAAATAAGGAGTGCTGGGCCTAGCCAGGCTCGGTTCTGGACACAAAGATTTGCGGCTCAGTTCTGGTGCCCCCATAGCAAGCTACTTTCTGTGGGGGCACTTGTCAGGGGGGAGGGGACAGGAGAGTTGAAAGAGGAAACCCGAGAAGAGAAGGATTGGAGCTGCTGCATTGAAAAAAACATTGAACAGGGTAGGTAAGTATAACATAAAAACCCAAGACTTTAGTATCACTTTACGTTCCCCAAATAGGGCATGTTTTCCGGATTCCTATCACCTTGCACAGGTGATGTCAATGGTTTGGTATTTATAATAGTTATTGTATCTAAAGGAAGTTCCCAGAACAGGGTTTGTTGGGGGTACTTGAGGAATGAAGTTGGGAAATACTGTGATACACATTACTTTGGTAAACTAAATGCCATTAAGTTTGGGTTTAGATCTACTTTTAACTGTTGTAAAGATGATCAATGCTTTTCACTGCTATTTGCTGCACGCCCTCATGGAAGCCATAACACACTATGAATACCAGTAATAAAGAGACTGCCCTATTAAAACCATCTTTGCTAAGGCCCTTCTTTCTCTCTTTTTGCATTGACTTTACAAAACACATGACTTCTATAAGGCCTCATTGTCTCTGGTTCTGATATTGAGGTGATCATTTGATGATACTCCTCCAGAATACTGTCTTTCCTACCCAGTTTACAATATATGACATCCGTGGCAGGGGTGAAGTGAGAGCGGAATCTTCTGAGACTATGTCTGTCTTTAAATCTAACATTGGATTTTCACATGTACACCACTCAAGCGACTATAATTGACATCTTCCTAACCCTGATGAAAGATTTATCTCTGAAACGCGTTTGATGGAGGATGTCATTTTCTCTCATCACCTTCATTGCAGTTGGTGTACTTTTAGTCACATAGAAAAATGTACATTTACAGATGTGTTATAGACATCAATTATATTAGATATCGTTTTACTTTGGATTGGATTGTTATTTGGATTGTTACATAAGTGAAGCGCTTTCAAAGTCCCATACAGGGGAATGTCCATTTTCCATATGTTAAAGATGTTCAATGCTATGGTTCATTAAAAAAAAAAAAAAAAACACTATTTTATTAAAAACATTATTTTCAAAACACTTTTTGTCCTGAATTACATTAATACCACATTTTTTTCCTAGTGATCATTTCACCCATATTTATTTATAATAAAGCCTATTACCATAAATGAACATTGCCGCAGCATTTACTTCAAGCATTACAATTTTATATTATGAAGCTTTAATTGCAGTAATGTATGTATGTTTATCAACATGTTTCTTCCATAATGTGCCCCTCACTGACTAAAAGGACTTGTATTGAATGTAGTACCACTAGTGTTGAATATTAACACCATCTAGGTGATGTATGCACACTTCCATTAAATGCTGCATCAGAGCCAATCAGAATAACTCGAATATTCGGCAAAAGGAATATTGCGCGATTTTCTTCTCCGCCCTTCTTTTGCATCAGAGCCAATCAGAATAACTTGAATATTCGGCAAAAGGAATATTGCGCGATATTCCTTTTGCCGAATATTCGAGTTATTCTGATTGGCTCTGATGCAAAAGAAGGGCGGAGAAGAAAATCGCGCAATATTCCTTTTGCCGAATATTCGAGTTATTCTGATTGGCTCTGATGCAAAAGAAGGGCGGAGAAGATAATCGCGCAATAGGAATATTGCGCGATTATCTTCTCCGCCCTTCTTTTGCCCCCTTATTCTCCTTTCTTTTAAGTAGAGTTAGTGTAGAGTTAGTGTTTAGTGCATATTAGTTTAGTAATACAGGAAATGATCTCCGCTTATGAGAATTTCGCAAACATTTTTTTTGGATAAAATATCACCAATATTCGATATTAGCGAATATTCGCGAATATTCTTCTATATATTCGCGCAATATCGCGAAATCGAATATGGCGTATTCCGCTCAACACTAGTAATGCATTGTGGTTGGTTCGGGGGGCCGAACAAGCAGTCAAACCATTCACCCATCACTATTCTATACTATAAAAAAAAATAATATTAAAACCCTTATCCAAAGTTCTTTTATAAATCTGGTCATTTTATTTCAAACTGTTTATTTCAGTATCAGTGTACAAATTGTATACAAAAGACATGTCCAAAGAGGTGTTACAAAATAGCGACATATATCCTTTCTAAAAGGAACAAAGCAGCACAACATGTCTAAGCACACCATCAGAAAGTATCTGTAATGTACCTAGTTTAACAGCATTTTGCAATGATACTGAAATAATATAAAGGAATGAACAGAAAAAAAAGAAATGCAAACATATATCCAAATAAAAATCAACACAGCAAATCCTGATAAACAACGTACATAGAATCAGTCTAAGAAATCATGTCTATTAATAGGCAATATGTCCCATTTGTCAGAGAAATTAGGCACTGCATCAGAGAGAGTATGAAACATAGTTTCCATTAACATTATGGCATCTATTCTATCGATAATCTGTAAGAAAAGAATGGTGGGAGACTTCAAGTTCAAGGCTATTGCCCAGAGTGTGGATACACAAATAGCATGGAACAGTTTTTCTAAGTGATAGAGGTTTCAGGTATTGGTGCAAACAACATAAACATAGTGAGTGTAATGGAATGTCCCACTAACCAAGAGTAAATTTCTGAAATTGTATGCCATATGCAACGCAATCACTCACAACCCCAAAATATATAGTAAAAGGAACTGGGAGAGGCACAACTATGAACACAAGCATACATAACCTCTGGAAATATAGAATGGACTTTGGTTTGTGTGTAGTACCACCTGGTTAACCTCCCTGGCGGTATGATTCTTTCAGATTTTAGGTGCTGAAAGCGGTACCATTATTTGCAAGGGAATTTGGCGTTTTATACTGTAGGCTTGTAATTCTTAGGAATAACTCACTGAAATCTATCCAAACAAGAGTCTAATAGGCATCCCGGGTATGATTTTTATATTTTTTTATTAAAAATTATAATATAATAAATAATTATAAAAAATTATAACAAATAATAATATAATTATAGTAAAAATTATTCAATAATGTAATCAAATCAAAATCACTGAAATTTGCTCAGTTGCAGAATTTTTGCTGTCATTATTATTTTTTTTTTATGACGAATTTCCCCATAAATCGCTATCGCTAAATTCTGCAAGTGATTCTGATTTATTATCGCTGTTTTTTAGCTGCTCTAAAACAATTTTTGCCATAAAGGGACACTTTTGGTTGCTATGGGCAATCTACAGTTTGCAGGGAGAAAGAACAGTTTTTATTATATAAAAGGACATGTAGTGTACAGGGCAGACCACTAGGGACATGGGGGGTGTGTATTTTTTACATACAGTACTGTAATCTATAAGATTACAGTGTACTGTATGTATAGTGTTTGTTTACATTTTTGAATTTGGCGCCGTTCCCCCCCCTACGTCGCGACGCTCGCAGGGAAGGGAATCGGCGGTACACACAGCATCAGGCGGACATCCGGCCGCCGTGTACTGTGGAGATTCATCGCTGGATCGCAGAGAAAAGGTAAGTAAACTTTTTTTCTGCATCCAGCGAGGCAAGTCCGTGTGTGGCACGGGGTTACCGATCTTAGCTTAAAAATCTCACCCCGTGCCACACACGGGAAGACCGCCAGGGAGGTTAAAACCATAAGGGCTTTTCCCCTGACTGATCGAATTCAAGTACATTCTTTTGAGGCGTATTGCCTCTTAAGATCATGTTTACAAGTGTAGCAATTTATTTGGTGTAGGGTTATCTGTCAAAGAACTATATAAAGTGAAAATCAGTTCCTTGCTTTTATGGGAGGACTTACAAATGTAAGGAGCAGGCTTACTGGAGAGATATAAAGAATAGTGAGAAGCAAAGAAATGATTATTTGAAGGTGAGCATTAGTGTTGAGCAGAATATGCCATATTCGATTTCGCGATATATCTCGAATATATAGTCGAATATTCGAGATATATTCGCTAAATACGAATATTCGTGATATATTTTAGAAATGAAATCATTGCGAATTTTCGCTATCGCGAATGCGAATGCGAATTGCGAATTGCGAATTGCGAATGCGAATGCGAAATTTCGAGAAATGCGGAATGGAGCACTCTGATTGGCTCAGAATATTCGTGATATATTACAATATAAAATAATTGCGAATATTCGAGAAATGCGGAATGGAGCACTCTGATTGGCTCAGAATATTCGTGATATATTACAATACACAATAATTGCGAATATTCGGCAAATGCAGAAGGAGCACTCTGATTGGCTCAGAATATTCGTGATATATTACAATGTAAAATAATTGCGAATATTCGAGAAATGCGGAAGGAGCACTCTGATTGGCTCAGAATATTCGTGATATATTACAATGTAAAATAATTGCGAATATTCGAGAAATGCGGAAGGAGCACTCTGATTGGCTCAGAATATTCGTGATATATTACAATATAAAATAATTGCGAAATTTCGAGAAATGCGGAATGGAGCACTCTGATTGGCTCAGAATATTCGTGATATATTACAATACACAATAATTGCGAATATTCGGCAAATGCAGAAGGAGCACTCTGATTGGCTCAGAATATTCGTGATATATTACAATGTAAAATAATTGTGAATATTCGAGAAATGCGGAAGGAGCACTCTGATTGGCTCAGAATATTCGTAATATATTACAATGTAAAATAATTGCGAATATTCCAGAAATGCGGAAGGAGCACTCTGATTGGCTCAGAATATTCGTGATATATTACAATATAAAATAATTGCAAAATTTCGAGAAATGCGGAATGGAGCACTCTGATTGGCTCAGAATATTCGTGATATATTACAATATAAAATAATTGCGAATATTCGAGAAATGCGGAATGGAGCACTCTGATTGGCTCAGAATATTCGTGATATATTACAATACACAATAATTGCGAATATTCGGCAAATGCAGAAGGAGCACTCTGATTGGCTCAGAATATTCGTGATATATTACAATGTAAAATAATTGCGAATATTCGAGAAATGCGGAAGGAGCACACTGATTGGCTCAGAATATTCGTGATATATTACAATATAAAATAATTGCGAAATTTCGAGAAATGCGGAATGGAGCACTCTGATTGGCTCAGAATATTCGTGATATATTACAATATAAAATAATTGCGAAATTTCGAGAAATGCGGAATGGAGCACTCTGATTGGCTCAGAATATTCGTGATATATTACAATATAAAATAATTGCGAAATTTCGAGAAATGCGGAATGGAGCACTCTGATTGGCTCAGAATATTCGTGATATATTACAATACAAAATAATCGCGCGATATCGCTATTGCCGAATAATCGCATTGCGATTTTCGGGAATATAAAATGAGCGCTGCAGCTACTCGGCCCAAGGTCTCTAATCATACCAGCAATGCTTTTAGACGTCGATGGGGATCTCTAGGATGTGATCTGTTCTAAAAAAAAATTGAAAAAATACGAATATTCGAAATAGCGAATATTCGCCGCGATATTCGCGTTATTCGCGAATACTCGAATATGCAATATTCGTAATGCGAATATTCGTGAGCAACACTAGTGAGCATATGTAACAAAAGAAGATTTCTTTTGACTTTGGGAGTACATTCATTTTATTGCTGTTACTCTGGCATTTCCATAATTTAAGAAAATTTAATTTTTTAAGATATATTGGGTGTATAGTTATATTGAAATAATATATGTATAGGCATAAAATGTATCCTCAAAAAAGAAATACGATTTGTCTGAACATCTAAAGGAAAAAGATGATTTAAGATGTTCCTGCTGGGCCAGTGGAGTATTAAAAGACATTGCGGTGGACTTGGAAAGATTGACTGTCAAACCCAAAAGTGAGGCAAGTGTATGCAACATGGGAAGGAGATTTGGGAGGAAGAAATAACATGATATTGTCTGCATACATCAATAATTTAAAATCATAGAGTCTATTGAAATATCTTGTGATGTCAGGGTGCATCTTAATAGCCAAAGTGTAGGAGTGAGAGGGGGCATCCCTGATGGGTACCATGGCCCAGTGGGAAGAATTTGGAGTTACATCCTGAGATTTTATTTCTCAATTTATAGTAGAGGGCTCAAAAGCAATGGCAAAACTCTCCACTAAAACCATAGCACTGTAGCAGCATGTGTAAGCATGGGCATGTTACACTATTGAAAGCTTTATGTATATCTAAAGTGGGTAAAAGGACCTCTTCAGTGTGTAGGTTGGTGTCTAGTATAACATTAGTAACTAAATGTATGTTATCTGTGATTAATAAATTAGGGATAAACCCTGATTGATCTGGGAAAGTAAAGAATACTATACGGGCCAATCTGTCTGCTAACACTCTACTGAAAAATTTTAAGATCGTTGTTTATCACGGATATAGTTCTCTAATTTTGCAGACACATTCGATCAGTATTAGGTTTTGGAATTGAGGACATGTTGACTAGAAGCATCTCATCAGAGAAATGGTGGCCTTGCAAAATTAAATTAAATAAAGCAGTCAATTAGGGGTCAAGAGAGTGACAGAGTGATTATAATAAACCATCAGGTCCTGTAGCTGTAGTGAGTTTTAAAGATTCAATGATTCATATGATTTCTTCATCAGAACAGGGAGCATTGATTTTTTATCTTGTAGGGAATTAGTAATAGAAGGAAGGGGGAAATTAGCAAACCAAGACGCTACAGACGGAGCAATTGAAGAGGAAGGGGGAGATAGCAATTAAAATTAAAAAATTTGAAACATTTCCTTAGTTGGGTCACATCTTTATATAATAACCCTTTATATAATAACAGAGGCACTCGCCAGGGGTGCCCCCTCTCCCCACTGTTATTTGCCTTACTCATCGAACCCCTAGCTCAAGCTATTAGAGCAAATCTATCAATTAAAGGTATAGAACTGGCTGGCTACCATCATAAACTCTGCTTATTTGCTGATGATATTTTAATTTTCATGTCCTCCCCCCATATTACAGCTCCCAACGTTATAAAGAAACTTGACCATTTTGCCCATATATCTGGATTAAAAATAAACATGCAAAAATCTATAGCTTTAAACGTTTCTTTGCCCCCAGATATACTTCAACAAGCAAAGATATCCCTCCCTTTTACATGGTCCGCGACACATCTCTCATATCTAGGTATTGCACTTACCCCTGATCTAAAAGATATTTTCTCCGCCACTGTTACGGAAAATTTCAAATTATTTAAAGCAATGGTCCACTCTCCCCTTATCTTGGTTAGGTAAAATAAATGTTATTAAAATGACTATATTACCCAAAATGTTATATCTCTTTAGAGTTTTACCCATTCCTATTCCAGTCTACTTCCTCAGAAACCTACAACGAAAAACACAATCATTTATATGGAGCACTTTAAAATCTCGAATCTCTCCACACACCCTATACCTCCCTAAACTTAAAGGAGGTGTAGGTTTCCCAAACTTTGTCAGTTATTTTCATGCTGCGCAAATAGCAAACATTCCCAAATACCATGTAAGCCATGAAATTCCACTATGGGTAGTAATTGAAACCATTGATAGCGACCCAATCTCTATACCAAATCTCATATGGTCCACCTCCTCTAACCACAAAAAAATCGACAATAAGATTACTAAACATACAATACAGTAGGTGACTGGGATATTGTGTCAATCTTGCTCCCTTTCTCGGCGAGATTGACCACCTACGAGCCCCACCGCGGGAGCCAGCGCCGAGCTGGCTTGCCGCGATGGAGACAAAGCCGTCATAGAAGCGACGGGGATCCGACGCGGATTCCCGCCAATTCTACACGTGGGCGGAGTTTGTTATGAATCCTGAAGGAGAAATCCCCGCCGGATTTTTAAAGAAAAATCCGGCATGGGTTCCCCCCTCAGGAGCATAACGGGCCCTTAGGTCTGTTATGGGTTGTAAGGAGACCCCCTACGCCGAAAAAACGGCGTGGGGGTCCCCCCACAATCCATAACAGACCCGTATCCAAAGCACGCCGGCCGGCCGGTCAGGAAGGGAGTGGGGGCGAGCGAGCGCCCCCCCCCCCCTCCTGAGCCGTACCGGGCAGCATGCCCTCAACATGGGGGGGTTAGGTGCTCTGGGGCAGGGGGCGCACTGCGGCCCCCCACCCCAGAGCACCCTGTCCCCATGTTGATGAGGACAGGGCCCCTTCCCGACAACCCTGGCCGTTGGTTGTCGGGGTATGCAGGCGGGAGGCTTATCGGAATCTGGAAGCCCCCTTTAATAAGGGGGCCCCCAGATACCGGCCCCCCACCCTAAGTGAATGAGTATGGGGTACATTGTACCCCTACCCATTCACCTGCAAATAAAAAGTGTAAACACAAATAAACCACACAGGGTATTGAAATATTTTATTAGTTGGCCGCCGGGGGGGGGGGGTGTGTATGATCGCTTTTATAAAAGCGCCCCCCTCCGGCGGGCTTCTGTGGGGGGTGGGTGCCGCCGTCTGGTTCTCTTCCGCCGCCGGGGGGGGCGCTTTGATAAAAGCGCCCACCACCCGGCGGGCTTCTTTCGACGTCTTCGGCGGCTGGGGGGTCTTCTCCCACTCTCCGGGGTCTTCTCCTGCTCTCCGGGGGTCTTCTCCGCTCTACCACATGGTACCTACCGGAGCACGATGGGACTGCGACGTCACAAGACAGGCCTATATAACTCGCTGCGAGCCGCGCGCCCGGCATAACAGCGGAAGGAAGCGCTGCGTCAACATCTGGAGAACAGAAGAAGACGACGTCACAGAGGAGGGGGCTCGCCGCCGCTAGTAATTGAGCTAACACACAAAGTTAGCGGCGGCGAGTCCTGAAGAAGAAGAAGACCCCCGGAGAGCGGAGAAGACCCCCGGAGAGCGGAGAAGACCCCCGGAGAGCAGGAGAAGACCCCGGAGAGTGGGAGAAGACCCCCCAGCCGCCGAAGACGTCGAAAGAAGCCCGCCGGGTGGTGGGCGCTTTTATCAAAGCGCCCCCCCCGGCGGCGGAAGAGAACCAGACGGCGGCACCCACCCCTCACAGAAGCGCGCCGGAGGGGGGCGCTTTTATAAAAGCGATCATACACACCCCCCCCCGGCGGCCAACTAATAAAATATTTCAATACCCTGTGTGGTTTATTTGTGTTTACACTTTTTATTTGCAGGTGAATGGGTAGGGGTACAATGTACCCCATACTCATTCACTTAGGGTGGGGGGCCGGTATCTGGGGGCCCCCTTATTAAAGGGGGCTTCCAGATTCCGATAAGCCTCCCGCCCGCATACCCCGACAACCAACGGCCAGGGTTGTCGGGAAGGGGCCCTGTCCTCATCAACATGGGGACAGGGTGCTCTGGGGTGGGGGGCCGCAGTGCGCCCCCTGCCCCAGAGCACCTAACCCCCCCATGTTGAGGGCATGCTGCCCGGTACGGCTCAGGAGGGGGGGGGGCGCTCGCTCGCCCCCACTCCCTTCCTGACCGGCCGGCCGGCGTGCTTTGGATACGGGTCTGTTATGGATTGTGGGGGGACCCCCACGCCGTTTTTTCGGCGTAGGGGGTCTCCTTACAACCCATAACAGACCTAAGGGCCCGTTATGCTCCTGAGGGGGGAACCCATGCCGTATTTTTCTTTAAAAATCCGGCGGGGATTTCTCCTTCAGGATTCATAACAAACTCCGCCCACGTGTAGAATTGGCGGGAATCCGCGTCGGATCCCCGTCGCTTCTATGACGCACTCGCTGGAATGTGCTTTTACTATTCCAGCGAGTGCGAGATATCGGCAGCCTGTCGCCGAGATTCAGCGTGATGCTGGCGTGCTAAAAACACATTCTCGGCGGCAGGCACTGTAACTATTTGGGAAAGATTTAAAATGACCCAGGGTTTACAATCCCCACATGTACCCCTTATATCTTTTATGAGAAACGTAATGTTTTACCCAGCCCTCACATTTCCTAGAACCTTCACAAGATGGATTTCAGCGGGTCTAATACAATGTTGTGACTTTTTAAAACCTACCTCATTTAAAACATTTCCAGAAATACGTGAAAGTCATAAACTTCCGGCATCAGAAATTTTTCGCTACTTACAAATTAAAAAAAATTTTGCACCATATTTACAAGGTATAAATAAATTGAGTAACATGACGCAGTTTGAACGAATATGTAAACGAGATCCTCATTCAAGAGGACTAATTTCAACACTATATAGCCAACTAAGTACTAAGCTTACCACAAAATTACCTACATATGCTGAAAAATGGATGAACGACCTTGGTTTCAATATAGATATATCTACCTGGAACAAAGTATGGTCAAATACTAAAACGTCCTCCCAAAATATACTTGCTATGGAAACGAATTATAAAGTTCTCATGTACTGGTATTTGGTTCCTGTTAGAATAGCAAAATTTGCTCCCTATTATTCCCCGCTTTGTTTTCGCGGCTGTGGTGATCCGGGAACACATTTACATATTTTCTGGGAGTGCCCTGTTACAAAAAATTACCGGAAAGAAATATTCCTCATGATTTCAGCAGTTTTCAAGAAATCCATTACTCCTGATCCGACTACCGCACTCCTAAATTTAAAACCGGATTGTATTTCCTATGCTCAATTTAAACTGTTGCTACAAATCACCACAGCCGCAAAGCAAACCATCTCCAAAGCTTGGGAAACAGCTACGCTTCTAGTTTCTGAAACCAGAAATAGAGTACACCAAGCCATGCTCCACTCAAAATCAGAAGCCATAACCAATGATTCCATAGACATATATGAAACAATATGGAACCCATGGGTGACCTATACTATCTCATCTAACCCAGATGATTCTCTATTGAGACCTTGGTAAAATATTGTAAGCCAGTAACATTCTGGATACAGTTCATCGATATTATTACTATCTCTATTGTGTAATGACCCCGGAGCCTTTCCTCTATCCTGTACTTCCTTTCCTATCCTATTGTTTTCATCACTTTCCACTTTTTATACTCCACATTCTGTCCTTTTTCTTTCTTTTATCTCTCACTTCTTCAAATATATAGCTCAAGCTATTTCATTATATAAAATGGTAAATGTGAATATGTAAAGACGATATCTAATTTTGCTCCTATTGTTTTAATAATTAACATGAATAAGATCCTTCTCCCCCTATTTCGGCCAGTTTTTGAACCGATTCATTGCTAAAATTACAATTGCTCCATAGCTATAGTTCATATCATAATTATATTAGGTTCCATTTATATCACAATATTCTATAATATTTTATATGAGTTCAAATGCAATAGACTAACATGATTGGTTTGACTATAACCTGCTTTAATGATTCCTTTAATATTTCTCATAGGATCTACAAATATTTATTGGATTTTCTATGTTTCAAATACTCTCTTATTACATGATACCATTTTTGTTTTTCTGTAATCATTTATTGTCAATTATATCTACTGTTTTCTCTTTACTTTAAACCCAATAAACAAATTTATACAAAAAAATAATAATTCAAACATTTTCAGTACCTCAGAAGACAAATTAACTATACTCCCCAATGTACTACGTGAGAGGAATTTTGGCCATTAAATGGCCTTGTTGATCTTAGTTGCTAACAGGGAATCTAACTCCAATCTTTTTTGTGAGATTGACTGGGCAAAGTAGCATGAGATCCATAAAGGTGTCCAAATTCTTTAGCAAGGGTACATATTTGCCACAATCTCTGTTTGCTGTGAGAGGCAGCAATACTAATTAGACAACCCTGCAGGTCTGCCTTTTGGACAACCCACATAGAAGTAATAGTGGCCTTAGGAGTGGAGTTTAAACGAAAATACTCTTCTATAGTGGAAGCAATTTACTGTTTTATAATCAGACCAGATAAAAAAAAGAGCCATAAACATGTCATGTGAACTGAGTATTTGAAAGAGGTCATATGGTGATATGACCAGGGGCATGAATACATATTGACAAAGGTAGAATTAGCCATAAACAGTGGAGTGCAAAAAATATAGTCTAACCTGGCATGATTTTGGTGGTGATGTGAAAAAATGTCTATTCCCTAGCTCGTCAGGAGTCAATAAGCTAAGTTAAAGGATGTTACATCTTTATTCAGAGTGTAACGTGTAATATATTATAAATACACACCTCCCCTTTGACAGCAAACTGGGGATTGTTTCCTCTTGTTTGCTGGCACAATTAAAAAATATACGGCTGGGCGGGGCTCCTGCCCACCCTGTTGATTCACTCATTCACAGTCCTCTTTGTGATGGAAAACTACAAGGTCCAACACCCTTTGTGGCTGTCGACCTGTAGTTTTCAATTAATTACAACAGCGTTGTGAGCCCTGTAGAGACCTGCATTACATCAGTTATCTGCTGATCACTGGTGCAATGATTTGAAGGCTCCCAAAACAAAAATAATAAATGCACATATTTTTTACTTGGAAAAAAATGCGCATTCATTATTTTTTTTCAAAAAGCAAATTTATCTTTTAAGTCAAGACTTCAGCAAAAGGGCGTACAGGTATGTCCCCTTTAAATTGCTGCTGTATGGTCACACTCAGGGGCATATCTCCCACAAGGCAAACAAGATGTTTGCCTGGGGTGGCATTTTTCAGGGGGGCATAGCCCCCCTTGCCATTCATGCAATATTCCCAACATAGTTCTCCACTGAATCCACCCAAGAACTGACTGCAGGCTGAGATACTGCCCTCCTTCCTTGTACTGTTCCTGCCTCACACTGGGATTGGGCATGGCCATTGCTCCTCCTCCCCTCCCCCTCTTCCCAGTCACATCCTTCATCCTTACCTGTCACCGCAGCTGTAAGGAGGGAGGAGGAGGAAGCAGGAGGAGAGGCTTGGCCTGCAGAGTTGGGCTTCCTGATAAATACCTGGAAGGGATTGTGGGAAAGCAACAGTGGGGGAACAAAGCCCAGACACAAGGCACCCCCTAACTGTCACTCGTATCAGCCCCAGACCTCTGTTGCAAAGATGATGATGGGTAATCTCCTGGGTTCTATGGAACATGGCTGGTCTGCACCTTGGTTTGTATAGACCAACTACATCACTCAGCCGACAATTGTCCTTTAGAGACATGTGAGTGTGGGCACTAAGGGGTTATGGATTAGGTGTAGGGGCCAGGGTGCGACGCTAGTGTGGACACTAGGGGTGTCTCTCTCACCGAAACCTCTTTCCCCCTTCTCCCTCTCCCCTCAGAAACTTTGCACAGCCACCAGAGACTCGCACAGCCACCAGAGTCCCCACATAGCAACCAGAGACCCCGTACAGCCACCAGAGACCCTGCACAGTCACCAGAGACCTTGCATAGCCTCCAGAGACTTCAAATAGCCACTTGATAAGGAAGGGGTGGGACAAATTTAGATGTGGGCAATTTTAGTTCTGCCCAGGGCAGCACAAAACCAAAATACATCACTGTCTACCCTAATCTATGAAGCTATAACCCAATGTCTGGAAAACAATGTCAAAAGTTGATCATTTACCTTCTGCCAGTAATTATGTAAAATAAAATGACCTAAAAGCATTATTCAAACCACTAATAAACACAAATTCTGAATAATTTGAGCAAGTTAAATAGCAGTAAAATCCTTATTACAAGATGAGAAAACAACAGCTACTGTCATAAATGTAAAATATTACATATAAATTTGTTTCTCTCTATATCTGAGAAAAACAGCTAAATCACATACCCGGGAGGTAGTAAAAGTTCATATCAGGTTAATGGGAAAAAAAAGCCTTGCAGTTTTTCATGTGTGATAAAATGCCACAGCTTTTCAGCACAAAAGAAACACCATTTACATATTTACTCTTCGATGACTGATAAGAAGCTCTTGGGCCACATGCTCAGATGGTTTTTCTCTTCTTTCCTTTAGTGTTTTATTCAGTCTCATAATTAAGGCAATGACTGTTCCATATTTTCTTGCATAGTTATTTTTTTGCCACCAACACCTTCAACAAGTTAATGAGATGCCTGAAATGTCCACCTAAAGCAAAATACTTTTTTTTTCCTTTAGGCAAAATGTATTTAATTATGCTGATTGTATAATTTAGTGTGTCAGATGTACCAAATATTTCATATGTTATGGAGACTAATTTGACAGTTGCTGTGCACATTTAGACACAACAGTATGTAAAAGTGATCTTAACTCCAAGCTCCACCTTTGCAAGTTCCCTGTATGCACTTCCCAGAGGAATGCCTTCAGGAAGTTTTTTGTGTAGATAGAAGCTTTAGTGAATAGAGACATACTGCAGTCTGACAGAAGTACCAAGCTTGCATCCTAATTGAACATTTAGTGGTGAGGTGAATAGGGGCTAGATACATAGAAGGAGAGCTGCCACTTTAGGATTCCTGTCTTGTACTGAATTACTATTCACAATGACTCTTCAGTGAGAAGAAGAAGTAGTATGGAAGAGAGAAAACAGCTGGAACTTTGTCTGTAATTTATAGTATGCCTTTATACTGGACCAAAAGTTGACCACTATGTTATTTCTCATTTAAAGCCCCTAAGGTTTTACCAGCATATTTTTTTTATAAATTCTTTATTTTGATTGTAAAGAACAATTTTACAAAACGGAAAAAAAAACATTCATCAAATGTTAATAAAAAATAAAAAATAAAACATATAGGATACAGTCTGGAAGTAGCGTTAACACAGGTGGTTTATCAATTTTTCTCTTTTTTTTTTAAAGAGGAGTTCCACCCAATCCACTCCTTGCCCCCTTACATGCCACATTTGGCATGTCATTTTTTTGGGGGGAGAGTGGGGGCTTCAGGAGGAGTGGGACTTCCTGTACCACTTCCTCCTTCTGCCCAGGGACTGCTTAGGCAGCCCCTCCCTGTAGGTGATCGCCTGGGACACGTGACAGGTCCCAGGCGATCACCTGACTAATCACGGTGCGCAGCGCCGCTTGCACATGCAAAGTGAGTGCCCGGCAGTGAAGCCGAAAGCTGTCACGGCTGGGTGCCCACACTAAGAATGAAGACGCCGAAAGGAGGGTGGAGAGGAGAAGAGCTCCGGCCGGCGTGTCGCTGGACCGTGGAGTAGGTGGGTGTCTGTTTATTAAAAGCCAGCAGCTACACTTTTTGTAGCTGCTGACTTTTAATAAACATAAAAAAAGCCTGGAACTCCCCTTTAACCACATGTTGATCCTGCCAGTAGATCTGCTATTTCTACACATCCTGTGACCAAGTGAAAAATCTGTTCCCTCAGCACTGAGATAACGTAGCTGTTTTGTCATTTTGTGGGACAAGGTAGTCTTATATGAACATGTAGGCCCGGATTCACAAAGCACTTATGCCGACGTATCTCCAGATACGCCGACGTAAGTACAAATGTGCGCCGTCGTATCTATGCGCCGATCCACAAAACTAAAAATAGGCTTCACCCGACCGACGTAACTTGCCTACGCCGGCGTATAGTGGGCACATAGTTACGCTGGATGCTTTTGGCACTCCCATTGATTTTCGATGCAAATATGCAAATGAGGGAGATACGCCGATTCAAAAAACGTACTTGCGCCCGGCGCATGTTTTAAGTGATTTGCGTAAGGTTTACGTCCGGCGTAAAGTTATTCCCCATATTGGAGGCGCAACTCATGCAAAGGTATGGACCAGGGAACGAATGCCGTCAAATTTTACGTAGTTTATGTAGTTAGTACGTGAATAGGGCTGGGCGTAGGTTACGTTCACGTCGTAGGCAGTGATTCGACGTATCTTAGTCAGTTGTTTAGACATGATTGTGAGCATGCGCACTGGGATACGTCCAAGGTACAATGCATGCGCAGTTCATTTTAAGTACTTTTCTGAAGCTCAGCCCATCATTTGCATGGGGTCACGCTTCATTAAAATGTATCACGCCCACTTCCAGCCCACTTCCACTTACGCTGCCTTACGCTTACGACTATACGCTACGCCGGCGCAATGTTGGAAGCATTTGCTTTGTGAATTCCATGCTTCCCTCTCTGCGTAAAGAAGATACGCTACGGCGTCATAAAGATGCACCAATGTATGTGAATCCGGGCCGTAGTTTTGAATTGACTTTTGGTTATAGACAATTAATTTTTTTTTGTTTTGTTTTTTTGATTTATCATTTTACCTTCTGCTAAAACTTTTGTGAATCAGTACTGCTTGAACCTTGAAGAAGGGGGCACACAAAGCTTGTCCATGAAAAATTATATGTTAGTGCAAAAAAAAAAGAATCACGGACAGTACTCAATTTTCTCTGTCACAATTGCACTAATACGGCTACAATCACCTTCAAGTTCTAGACAATTAAAACAAAAAAGTCTAATTCCAGCCAGCTATTTTTAAGCAGTTACAGTAACATTATTTAAAAAAAAAAAAAGTTTCAGTCATGATTAAATGCTGACTGGCCATATTATACGATCTGTCCTAAACCCTGTATCTGAAACCTTTTCTGGATAGCTTTGCCTGTTGCATGAAGTGGGGAAATAATGAATCTACTGGTCGGATCAACAACAAAGAATAAAAACAGCTGCAATAATTCTATTGACAGGATGTGTCACATACGTCATTTTATATTTTTCCCATGGTTCTGCTTTATTTATTTTGTGCATTAGAATGCATGTAGATACTGTAAAGTTTGAAAACAAAGTGCATCAACGCAGGCTGTGATTTAATTGTCTCTGTCTGTTTTACTGAGTAATATTGATGCATACGATCACAAAAACCTTATGATATAAATGTGATAGTTACAGTAAATAAAAAAGCAAAACGTTTTTATACATCTTTTTTTTAGTATGGAACCATATTTTGAGCACATATCCATGTTAGGGAAATTTCTGACAATCTCGGATGACATTGTCCATAAACTTTGTTTTTCTGTTCTATTGTACCAAATATGGTTAACATAGTGCTACAGGCAAAACTTTTTTTTTTCCATTAGGAAGATTATCCTTCACTTCCTGTCCCATAGCCAAAACAAAAAGTGAGGGAATCCCTGATTTTCACTAGGTTCACCAGAATTGGTTTCTCCATTAGATTTCCCCACTATTCCTGTTCTGGTTACAAGCCAAAACTTGAGATTTGTCTCACTTTCAATCTCAGTGATAACTGTAAACAGGCTAAAAAGAGAGGATGGTGGAACAGATGGCAATACAACAATGACAGGTATTCTAACCCCTCTCCTCTCTATCCAAAAACATTTTGCCTTAAGTTATACTTTAAGGTCAAAATGGTTATTGAAAAGAAACAATAAGACAGACAAACCACAGACATCCATTTCCCAGAAACTAAAAGCTCAAAGAACATTGAACATAGGCCAATTTTTCTTCTCACTGGTTACCCATCTTTTATTTGACTCTAATTTGTTTTATTTTCATATTATTTTTTGATCCAGGCCAGGCCAAGAACCATGATAAATGTGTTTCATTTTTTTTTATTTTACTTAAGGGTTAGTTTAACTTTTTTTTAAAAAACAATACCCTATATAGTGCATCACAACCATTCCATAATGCTAAACTCTTCCATTTATGCTCTTCCCATACCTGTAGGACATTTCTGCACAGGTGAAGTCAACCCCAAACACCTCTAACAGTATTCACAGCTTCATCTTGTTCCTCTTCTTTAGGATGGACCCGTGTGAGGGCATGTGCCCCCTAGTGGCACAAGAGCAAACAATGTACTTCTGAGCTCCACATATACACAGAACTTGTTGCCACAAATGACATTAGCAGCTGCAGTATTCTCTCTGCTGTTGAGGCTGCTGAGCTTTTCTGCTCAGTGGAGAGCAAAATGTACATGTGCAATGATGGAAGTCACTCCAGTACTGCTAGGGAGTGCTCAACCAAACAGCTGGTCCATCATAGAGAAGAGAATGGGGTGGAGCCTGGGAAGGCTTCACTTCATGCACAAAAGATGTACAGGTATGGGAAGAGCATACATTTATATGTTTTAAGTCAGGCTTGTTTTAAAAGATAGCACTTAAATAAGTTGAATACAATTATTTTGTTGTTTTGGATTTTAAAATGAAAGGAATTGTTAGCTAAGTTGAACATGATGAACACTGTTTTTTTTTTCACTCCACTTATCATAGTTAAAGGGTCACTAAAGGATTTTTTTGCTAAATAACTTCCTTTACCTTACTGCAGTGCTGTTTTTATGTCCTCATTGTTTGTTTTTGCTTTGATGTTGCTGTAATTCTGCTCTGATCTCCACATTTCCTGGTTGTCTGTTTCCTTATGGCCGCGTACACATGATCAAATCTATCTGCTGGAAACGGTCTGCCAGACCGTCCCAGCAGACAGATTCGATCGTGTGTGTACAGGCGAGCAGACGGATTTGGCCAGCCGACAGATTTTAAAGCATGCTTTAAAATCTGTCGGCTGGGAATCCGTCCGCCTGACATGTCTGCTGGTTAGTACACTAACCAGCAGACATATCTTCTTGCACATGCGTCGAATGGATTCGACGCATGCGCGGAAGTAATTTACTTCCTGGTGCGGTGACGTGGCGGCGTCAACGTCACCGCCACATCACCGCGCTGTCTGCTGGCGGGGATTTTGGTTTGATCGTGTGTACAGCGATCAAACCAAAACAGCCAGCAGACAAATCTGTTCAAATCGGTCGGTCCGACCGATTTGAACAGATTCATTTGCTTGTGTGTACGGGGCCTAAAACCACAGTGCTGGGAGCTTTCTCACTGTGGTCACTAATCAAGGAGGTGTGATTACTGTGTGTAAACTGAAACTGGGTTGGTGCTGAGGGGTTTTAGACAAACCATCACTGCCCTCTATTGGCTCTCTGGCTCTGTACAACAGAGAGACAGGAAATAACAGCAACAACGAAACTAGAACTGTAGGTTGATTATATGATTGATTTTTATCTATTTGTAATAATTTTTAAAAGGAATCAGTTAACTTTTATGTCTCTATACCCTGTAAACAGTCATTTCAGCCCATTTTTTGTCCTTTAGTGACACTTTAAATATTATATTCTGAATGAAAAATTCTGATAGGCCCAGTTTAGAAGAAAATGTAATTAACCTACAAGTTTTTTTTTTCTTTTATGTCTGTGGTAGCTAATTAAAGGACACAGAAGAACCATAGTGAGATTGTAGAAAATGTAAAGGGTGCCAAGTGGTGTTTGAGCCCCAGACATCAAGATCCGTATTTTAGTATTCAGCACCAAGACCTTGAACTGTCATATGGGCCTTTTTGTTTTTGGATTATAAGGGAATTTAAGGAATAGTTTGCAATAGTTTAAGATTTATATTAAAGAAACATTGCTGCCTTTCCCACTCAGGGAACAATGACAGTGCTCAGGTCTAGCAGTCAATTGCTAAGACTGAGCACTGTCATATATCAGGGGGTGACATTAAGGACTCTTTTACACAGGTGTTAAAAATAGGCAGTGGGTTGCATTTTTACTGCTTATTGTTAAAGTAGGGCACATTATTGTTGTCTTGCATTGCTTGCATTGCTGCTGCTTACAGAGTTTGCCAGGTATCGATGCCTTGCAGCTGGATCCATTGACTTTACAGGTGAACTGTGAATACATTGTAAATGTACCTATGGTGTGTACAGCACATTTAAGATGTGGTTGCAAAGCATAAACAATAAAACAACTCTCATAGCCAATACAGACAAACAATACAACAGCATCTCACAGGAATGTAGAGAACACTCCTCTATGTGACTTAAACACCTGTGCAACATGTTCAAAACACTCATTAGCACTGTAGGAGTGGCAATGCACATTAAAGGCTGATATGGAATATAACACCTGTGTGAAAGAACCTTAAAGCAAAGTTGTTGTTTTTTTTTTTTTTTTTTTTTTTTAAGTCAGCAGCTACAAATACTGCAGCTTCTGACTTATAAAAAAAATAACACTTACCTGTCCAGCATGCCCGCAATGTCGGCACCCAAAGCTGATCTATCGCTCGGCTCTTGGGTGCTGCTGCCGCCATCTTCGGTAATGGAATTAAGAAGCAAAACCTTACGGCTTTGCTCCCTACTGTGCATGCACGACTCTCGCTGCATGATCCGAATGGTCCCTGCTGTCTGTTTGTCTCCCAGAAGACAGCGGGGTGGTGGGAAGTGGTGTAGATACCCGCAGATAATGCGACTATCTATGACCGGATGTGGGAGCAAATACCTGTATTGAACAGGTATCTGCTCCCCCCTCCCCCCTGAAAGGTGCAAAATGTGACACTGGAGGGGGCGAGGGTTCCGAAAAGCGGAATTTCCATTTTTGGGTGGAACTCCGCTTTAAGGGCTTGTTCACAGTAGCTTTTTTGCTCTTTGAAAAGCAATCTGTGTTTGGATCATTCTCCAGCATTTGACAGGTGATGATGAGGCATTATATTACCGCCTCACCACCTGCTATAACCCCCTAGAACCTCATACTAGTGAGCTACAATTGCATGCATTGCACACATTTGCAATGCATGCAGAGTGGGCCCAATTCACTGCAGAGTTTAACTTCCCCCAACAGCTAGAGTGATCGAGCCCTAATGCTCCAACTAACATCCAACAACAAATAACTCTGGTGACTTCAATGTTGTCTTTGACAAAGAAAGGGGTGATGGGAGAGCACTGGCAAAATTAGAATTAAAGGTAGTTAGCTTGCAAAGACATTGGGGGCCATTTGTTAAAGAAATTGAGAATGTTCACAGAAAAAAAAACTGTGAAGATTAAATTCAGATGTCCAGTCATGTGCAGATGAAACAATAATAGAAGAATCTGCTATTCACATGATTGGATAATGAAGTGAATCTTCACACTTTTTATGTAAGCATTCTCAGGTCCTTTAATAAGTTAGCCTAAATGTCACTTTTTTTTCTGAATGTACAAACTGGCAGTGCAGTTATTTACTAAAGACACGTAGACTGTTCACTTTGCAAGTGCAGTCACTCTCATTTTTCCCAGAGCTTATTGAATGTGGTGAAGCTTCACTTTGTAAAGAATACCTTATCAGGTGAAAGCTAAAATAGATTTTTTCCTTGTACATGATTGGATGATGGAAATCAACAGAGCTTCCTTACATTCACTAAACTCTGTGAGTGCAACTGCAAAGGGCACAGTCATAAGTGTGCGCAGCCTAATGCATTATGGTGTGCACCCCAAAGCTCAAACACATACCCCTTATCCTAAAACATCCCCTCAGCAATAGCCAGCTGGAGAGGAGAGGAGGGAAGCCAGCAGTAGACATGTGCGCACTGAAATATTTTGTTTCAGAATTTCGTTTTCGTCCGAAAAATGAATTTATTTAGTTACTTATTTATTTTGTTTTTCGTTAAAAAAATGCATTCGTCCAAAAATCCAAATTAAGGTTGAATCTGTCATTGAAGGCTTATGGTGTCTGTTGAATGTTCTAAAAAAAAAAGAAAAGAAGATTCGATAGAATCTTAAAAAAAATAATTGACTCTTCATGTCTCTCAATGTCGAATCTTTTCTCTCTATGTTAAATCTTTTCTCTCTATGTCAAATCTTTTCTCTTTATGTAGAATATTATTGGACTAATAGAGTTAAGGTTAGGCACATTCGACCGCAACGAAAACGAAAATAAAGCATTTGTTTATGTCGGATCTTTCGGTTTTCCTTCTCTGTGCTTTTGTTATCGTTTGTTAAAACGATAACGAAAATACCTGAAATTCAGACGAAAATGCATTCGGACAAAAACGAATGCACACGTCTAGCCAGCAGCACTGTGGGGTAAGGAGCCAGGGCAGTAGTGGAAACCTGTTCTACACAGGGCGATTAGGGTGTGTCTAGGCACACCTGGCACACCATGTGTGCACGCCTATGGGCACAGTCTATTTACCTTTAGTAAATCAACCCCACAGCATGTCTATAATTTGTTTTTGTTTTATTATTATTAGAAATGTAACAAAAATATACATATAGTAAAGCATATAAGCATGTTTAAAATGTAAAGGCAGTCTTTAATGACTTGAACTAGATTTCACTATTAACATTAGACAAAGATGGATGTTAAATTGACCAAATAATAGCTTTTAATATATTGTGTTGCAATAGAAAACTTACGAAAATTGCCGGTGAGGTAATGCTAAAGTTCCGGCACCTGATATTTAGGATTGTGATAAATGAGAGGTAAAAGTGATCTCCTTCACTTCTGCATGTAATGTCTTTATGTAGACATGAGGAGTCTGTTAGACCCTTAATGTCTCCACTTCCCTCCACTCCAGCCAATCGGTTGTGTACCCAGCTTTTTAGCCAAAGGTTTGGCAACTCTAAACCCAAGAAATTCTTGGAGTTAGGTACTTTCAAGTTCATTGTTCACAGAGCACATCAAGGAACCTTCTCAGTACAGCTGTATGGATCAATTAAATTGAAAATCCAGGAGCTGGTTAAAAAATGTGTTACAAAGCTCATGGGTGCCATTTATAAATGGCATGTGTATGGAAAGTGTTTAATATCTTAAATTGTCAGTAAATATGTTTTATTGTAATAGAATCAGCCAGCACCTGAACAATTCCTATTTTCTTACACATGCCTGGGTAAGGCCAGAGTAAAAGCAGCAATGTTTCCAAATTCTCTGCTTGTTTAAAGTGGTTAAAATTGCAATAAGAGGTTGGTAAAAATCTATTTAAATTGCTAGAATTAGCCTTCCAATAGAATGGATTAAAGTAACCTACCAACAACGACATATGAATATTGTGACAGTGTTAGGCAATGCCACTATGAGGCCACGTACACATGACCGTTTTCCTCGACAGAATCCATCAAGAAACTTGGTGGCCAAGCTTTTTTGCAGAGGAAAACGGTCGTGTGTATGTTCTTCATCGAGAAAACTGACGTGGAACTCGACGAGAAAAAAAGAGAACAAGTTCTCTTTTCCTTCGTCGGGAGTCTCAATTTCCTTGTCGTGTTCCTCATCGGGCTGGTTTTCGAAACACGCGCATGCTCAGAATAAAGTATGAGATGGGAGCGCACCTTCAGTAAAAGTAGCGTTTGTAATGGAGATAGCACATTTGTCACGCTGTAACAGACTGAAAAGTGCAAATCGTCTCTTATCAAACTTTTACTTAACACGCAGTAACATGAGATTAGCAAAAGCAGCCCCAAGGGTTGTACCAGTGGAATCGAACTTCCCCTGTCGTCGTATGTGTTGTACGTCACCGCTTTTGAGAACAAGGAGATTTGGTCTTGACTGTGTGTACACAAAGAAAGCTTGTCAAGTTTCTCGACAAGCCTAACAAGGAACTCGTCGAGGAAAACTATGAGTTCCTCGGTCGTGTGTATGAGGCCTGTGAGTAAATGGCAAAACAACACAGGGTTTGCACTAATGCAGAGTGTGGGGCTCTGGAGTGTTCTGAATGTGTGAAGAAAACTGGGTACTCAGTTTTCACCAGGTTTTATAATCCTGGATCATGGTCTGGAATTGAAAGGCTTCAAAGTGTCTTGTGTGGGATGAAGCTTTCAATCCTGTGCCCAGGTCTTATTAGAGACCTGCAGTCTGTGTAAGTGAGCAAGTGTCCACTCAAGGAGCTGGCCATAGGTCAGGGCCCTTATTTGGAGAAAGGTGTGTGCCACCACCCCCTGTAATGAGACAGTTGTGTTCTCCAATTTGGAGAGAGAAGATCAGCGCAGGAGACAGTACTCCATGTTGAAGAAATTACTTGTCCCCAGGACTGGGAGAGTCAGGACAGCTGAACTAGTCTGGGAAACTGATAAAGCTGAGGTAACTTAGCTAGTTCAGGGGTCTGTGAGTTTTGCTGGAGTGGGAGAGCCCGGGGTGCCAGAACATCCTATACTCAGAGCCTAGAGAGTGAGCTTGTGCATGAAATGTTTTAACTGTAGGCTAAGTGAGCAGGGAAAACCCAGAGAACCAGGAGAGCTGTGGATACAGTCTGATGGATCAGTGAGAAGATCAATATTGACAAGGTAGTAGTGATGCTGAAGAGTGAGTCGGGTGGCTTAGCATTTTCATGATTTATTGTGTTGCTTTCACACTCATGAACTTGAGTGTTTTGCAAAATGTATGTTGCAATTAAAATCACATTGTCCAAATGTGCTAAGCCAGGGGTGTCAAACTCAATTTCATCATGGGACGCACCAGCATTATGATTGCCCTCAAAAGGGCCGGTTGTATCTGTAAGATTAGATGTCCAATGCATCTCCATCCCCTTACATTAGATGTCAAGAGCCACCCCACCATCAGAAGTTTAGTCCCCCACTCTCCCTTACATCACAGTGCACCCCATTACTTTATGCTGCTGCTGGTAAGAAGCTGGATACATTGCTTGAAACAGAAAGTAAGGGTCTGGAGGAGGAGCAGAGGAGGGCTGGAGCTCTCCTGCAGCTGCAGAAGAGGTGCGAGGGCCACATGAAATGGCCTGGAGGGGCGATTCGGCCTTGTGTTTGACACCTGTGTGCTAAGCTATCCACATTAACTCAAGGCTGTAATTTCTGCCAGGGGTTAATTTAATATTTACTGGTTAGAAAGAGGTGTATATTTAAAGTATATTTCCACCTTTGTAGTATGTTGTGTTCCGAATAGGAACAGCATACCTAACAATATTGATCAGAGCTGGTACAAGGCATGGGTGGAAGGTGCATCTGCCCTGGGCACATCAGCTCTGCGTAGATGCAGGGGTGCACTTGGAGATGGATCAGCTCCCCACTCTTCGTCCAAAGTAGCCAAAAACAAATGCAGGGAAGTAAAGCGTTAAATCACCTTACTGTCAGGCTAAAAACTGATATCTCAATCTCCCACTGTTTTTTTTTCAGTGACCCGCCGCCAAAAACTAGTACTACTTAATTGCATGTCACAAACATTACAAATATTTTGGTGCATGCCACTCTGGGCGCTGGATGACCTTGTCCCGGCACTGATATTGATATACAGTAACTTAATCTCTGAACGGGAGAGAGAATCTTGTCATCCATCAGACTCTCTTCTGTTTACAGACTGTTACATGCAGTGCACATTATGTACAGGCTTTTCTCGTGGATGAGAGAGAAGGAGTGGGCATGTCCCCATTGGGAGCTTTTTCTGTTGAGTTCAGCTTGGAAACCCCAAACTATTAACTCTCATTGCACCCAAAGTTTATCATCAGGAAAAGGACCTGTCATTACTGTACAGAAGCTTTATACAGGCAACTATATTTTTTTTTGTGTTATATGAATGGGAACATTATCCCAAATTGATTGCAAAAGTGCAAATACACTTTAAGCAATAAACTATTTTGTGATTTTATATTGTAATCTATTTACATTTAGATTGCTTATTTGAGCCCCACTGTAATTCAGTGCTACTATAAAAATAAACCTTTAACTTTTCAAGGAGGACAAATGCTCTTTATTTGGCATTGTATATTGTTGCTTTGTTAAAATAGGACTTTGGTGTCTTCCTCTGCTTCCTCCTAAGTCTTCTGATGTGCATAAGCAATTACATCATAGGCAGCATGGTGTCATATTGTTGGTCCCGCAAACATCATATCATAAATAAAAGAATCGTACGATAATCGAATCGTTAATACAGAGCTTTCGAGAGCTGATCATGACAGTTCATCCGATATTATTTTATCAGACATGCACGAAAAAATTTTCCGTACAATTTTCGTTTAGTCAGTACAGTTGTCGTCCGAAAATACAATACAAATACATTACAAAACATGACATCACTTCTGATTTTTTTTGTGTTGTACGAGAATTTTCGTGACTTTATTAACCTATTTAATTTCCACTTTCGACTATTAAGCGAAAAAAGTCGTACGATCTGTCATACGATAATCGTATCTTGTGTACGGGGCATTAAACACTAAAACAAAGTAGAGAAGATAAAGCCATAAAAATGTACTTAATGCCATAACCACACATTGGCCCAGATTCACAGAGAATTAGATTCTCGTAGAGTATCAGAAATACACTACGCTGCCGTATTTTACCTGGCTCTACGTGGAATCCAGGTAAATTTTGTCCAGTAAACGACGGCGGCATAGTGTATTTCTCCCGTCGCAATCCATCTACGCGAGTAGGGGGCGTGAATCATTTAAAATAGGCGCGTTCCCGCGGCGATCGAACTGCGCATGCTCCGTTCGCAAATTTCCCGCCGTGCATTGCGCGAAAACACGTCGTTACGTCATTCGTTGTTTGAGTAGCGTCGTTTACGCACAATCCTTGTCCCGAACGAGTTACGTAAAAAAATAAAATAAAATAAAAAATCGACGCCTGAACGACGGCCATACTTAACATGGGCTACGTACCGTTAGACCAGCAAAAAGCTGGTCTAACAGTACGTAAAAAAAAATAGACGAAAGCGATTGCGAAGACCACTCGTATCTTCGTGGATCGCCGTAAAAACACATTTGCATATCCCGACGCATGAAAACGACGCAAACTCCTCCCAGCGGCCGCAAATATATCGCAGCGTAGATCCAAAGGCTTTACGAAGACGTAAGCCTCTCGGATCGAAGCCCGAAGCCGCCGTATCATGGTTTGAGGATTCAAACTAGTGATACGGCGCGCAAAATTTGAAATTACTCCTGTCTAACACCAGTTAGACAGGCGTAATTGCTTTCTGAATCTGGGCCCTTGTCTCTAGTAACACCTAAATCCTCAGCTGTTAATTATGTAGAACATTCAGATAATTTGATACATAGTTTTTCTTGGAATAACTCCTTAATATGTCCCAAAAAGAAAAAAAGAGACAGAAGGAGAAATTGGAGCAGCAGGAGGAGCAGGAGCTATCAGTAAAACGATAATATGAAAAACTCTTGTTTAAAAACCTGATTTAGCTCAACCATCATCCTTATGAATTCTATCTATCTATCTATCTATCTATCTATCTATCTATCTATCTATCTATCTATCTATCTATCTACTACTGTATATCTTTATATATATATATATATATATATATATATATATATATATATATATATATAGAGAGAGAGAGAGAGAGAGAGAGAGAGAGAGAGAGATGTATATATATAGATATATATATCTATATATATATAGATATATATATATAGATATAGATATAGATAGATACTGTATATCTTTTTATATCTATATATATATATATATATATATATATATATATATATATATATATACAAAGAGAGAGAGAGAGAGAGAGAGAGATATTTGCAGACATGCTGGATCAATTGGGATCACATTTATGAGTCAAAAATTCCAACATTTAAAACGGTACCATAGACAAAACTACACTTATAATAAAAAGAGCTCTCCATCCACCCCACAGATGTAATACATCAAGTAGCTTCAGACCCAATGAATATATCATGTGATGTAGTTTTCAAATTTTAATATTGACAGTTTGTCCATAGGTTAGTGTCATGATATAGGAAAACAACAAGGGAAGAGGAGAAAGGAGTGCAGCAGCTGTGTCATTCGCTGCCTGACCACTCAGAAACGCGTTGTATACCCGGTGACGCCATCATCCTTCGCCTGGTGTCCATCTGTGCTCCACGCCTCGGTTTGAGGATCCTCCATCGCAGCCGGCTACCCTCCATCAGCAGTGGAAGTGCAACCTCCCCACACAGCGCTCCAGCAGAACCCGAATGAACGTGACGGCCGGATGACACCCCTCCTTCCTTTGGAACATCTGTTACATGCTTACCTGTCACCTCTAAAACATGAGTGACCATTACCTATGCTTTGTTATTAAAATTGTTTTAAACTACTACACCCAGAGTGGCCTCTTTCCTTGTTGTTTTCCCATAGAATTGGAACATGGTTTCTGTTCCCCTCTGATGGCAGCCTTGAGAGTGTATACCCTCATCAAAATGTACAGACTTTATTGATCTTTCTTGTCAGTCTATGTAAACCATTACCTGCTGACTTTGCCCATTTTTTACATATATATGGTACTGATTTGATACCTGAGGCATTGTTTTATTGCGCATTTTTTACTTATGTTTTAGTGTCACGATATAGGTTTAAGGGGAAACTTCTATGGATGATAAAACGTATGGGTATGTAAAATAACTTAATAGCGGCTTACTGCCCCAAATGCCCTCAACTTATGCTGTATAATGGTAGATTCCTGATCATGTATATCCACAATCCACAAAGTAATATATGAAGATGTAAATGAAAAGTCAAGCAAGAACTATTGAGAAGCCAGTGGTCCAGAGGAGGTATGCTTCTAGGCTTCTTATATGTCAATCCATTAGGGGTAATATGCATGAATGCCATCCCCAGTTGTTGAGCCTAGGGAACTCCCTCACACTGCCAAGTTGAATCCCAGCTTAAAGGTCTGACAACACTGGCCTAATAATATGGTCCATGCTCAGCACAAGGTTACTGAAAAGTATGTACAGGCATACCCCGCTTTTAAGTACACAATAGGGTTTATTTACTAAAGCTGGAAATCGCAATATCAGGCTCATTTCTGCACACAAACCAATGAGCTTCTAACTCCAGCTTGTTCAATTGAGCCTGGTAATAAAACCTGGAAGCTCATTGGTTTCTGTGCAAAAGTGAGACTTATTTTGCGCTTTCCAGCTTTAGTAAATAAACACAATTGTGTACTTAAAAGTGGGGTATGCCTGTACACAGTTCCTTGCAGAAACATGTATTCCACATTCAGAGATCATAAATCCATTGGCATGATGTGATATACAGTACTTATCGGAATCTGCTGTCCGTGTGACATTCCTCAGTCCATATGAGATTCATCTGATATGAAGTTTCCCCATCTTAAAAGCATCCTTAGTGGGTCAAATACTTGGGATGAATGGATGAGACCCGTGCTTGACCAATTTCCCCAGTCTCTGCTGGCTGCTTCAGAGGCTCAGCATGGAATGAAATCTATCTCCCTGTGTCCAACCTCATCCCATATTTATTTTATTTTATTATAAGTGTGGTTTTGTCTGTCGTACTGTTTTAAATGTTGGAATTTTTGAATAATAAATACGATCTTAATTGATCCAGCGTATTTGCAAATGTCTGTCTGTCTGTCTGTCTGTCTGTCTGCCTGTCTGTCTGTCTGTCTATCTATCTATCTATCTATCTATCTATCCATCTATCCACACAATACATAAGGATGATGATTGAGCTTAATCCGTTTTTTAAACAATAATTTTTACATATTAGGGTAAAATAATACTTATGGTCAAAAAGAAACAAATATGATTATTTTCATTGACAAAAAAGCATTTCAGAACGGATTATGATGTCAAAGGATTTTTTGCATGTAGAAGGGGTATGCAAAAGGTCAAAATAAATATTCTCAAAGGAATTAAACATTCTACATTTTTTAATAAAAGTTACATACATAACTGTTCGCCATAGCACCTATGGAAAATGGTTTTATTTAACCACTTCAGCCCCGAGCCTGTTTTTCAGATTCGGTGCTTACGAGACTAAAACTGTTTTTTTTGCTAGAAAATTATTTAAAACCCCCAAACATTATATATATTTTTTTCTAACACCCTAGAGAATAAAATGGCGGTCATTGCAATACTTTTTCTCACACCGTATTTGCGCAGCGGTCTTACAAGCGCACTTTTTTTGGAAAAAATTCACTTTCTTGAATTAAAAAATAAGACAACAATAAATTTGGCCCAATTTTTTTATATATTGTGAAAGATGATGTTACGCCGAGTAAAATGATACCCAACATGTCACGCTTAAAAATTGCGCCCGCTCGTGGCATGGCGTCAAACTTTAACCCTTAAAAATCTCGATAGGCGATGTTTAAAAAATTCTACAGGTTGCATTTTTTGAGATGCAGAGGAGGGCTAGAATTATTGCTCTCGCTCTAACGATCGCGGTGATACCTCACTTGTGTGGTTTGAACACCGTTTTCATATGCGGGCGCTACTCGCGTATGCGTTTGCTTCTGCGCGCGAGCTCGTCGGGACGGGGCACTTTAAAAAAAATTTTTTTTGGTTTTCGTTTTTATTTCTATTTATTTTATAATGTTTAACACTGAAAAAAAAAAAATTATCACTTTTATTCCTATTACAAGGAATGTAAACATCCCCTGTAATAGAAAAAAGCATGACAGGTCCTCTTATATATGAGATCTGGGGTCAAAAAGACCTCAGATCTCATATTCAGGCTTAAATGCAAAAAAAAAAAAGAAAAAAAAAAAGTCAAAATGTAAACAAATTAAATGTCTCTTTAAGAGGCTGGGCGGAAATGACGTTTTGACGTCACTTCCGCCCAGCAGAGGTATGGGGACGGCTGAGGGACATTTTTTCCCTCAGTCGCATCCCTGGACAGCCAGCAAGAGGACCCGATCGCCTCCGCCGCTACCGACGGCTACGGTAAGCGGCGGAGGGCGCAGGAGAGCGGCGGGAGGGGGGGGGCACCCTCTCCCGCCGCCGGTAACGGCGATCTCGCGGCGAATCCGCCGCGATGACCGCCGTTATCGTTAACAGGACCGCCCCACGAAGAGATTGATATCTCGGTTGTGGCAGCAGCTGCTGCCGTTACCGAGATATCCATCTTCAAAAAAATGACGTCTTTGGACGTGGGGCCGGTCAGAAGTGGTTAATCAAACATAATAAACAATTATATAAGAACATACCGATATATCTGCTGGAGCAGTTCAAAGTTAAATAAAGGAAATGCAGGTTGGTTGCATATGAAAGTTATGTAAGTCAGTAGCTCTTTTCCAAGCATTAGTTTGAGCTGCGAAAGTCACTTGATGTGGTATGGGAAAAGTCCAAACCATACCACAAAATAGGCAGAAATACGTTAGTACATTTATAAATGAAGCCCCATACTTTTTATTTAAAACTATGACTTTTTGTGTAACTTTTATAAACATGACTAGATTTCCTCTCAATTTATTTGTAATCATGAATACCATTCAATAGACAAACAGTTTTACAAATTAAGTGTAAGCACAGAGATGTAAGGTCAATTTACATGTTAAGTGGATATATTTACCTACTAGTAAAAAACCCATATATTTACATGAATAATGAACAGACTTCATTTAACAAATCATAAATCAGACACAGCAAATGCAAGAGCATATACAAGTGCTACATGCAGATGGAACATGTTTCCTTGTTAAGTATAAATCATTGATGGTGTATGCAAACACATTCATGATAGTTTATTGAATGCTTTCTTTATGTCTCATATGACAAGTTACTATCCACTAAACAGATAGGGAATTGCCATTTTCTAAACCAAGCGATTGGAGTTGAAGAGTAGAAAATGGCCTTTTAGCTATCTGGCACTGAAAGTAATTGACCCTCATTAAAAGATAAATTGAGAAGACTCCACTAATTGATGTAAAGTACTAAAGTGCTTCAGACTCTGAAAAATGAGTGTGGCTTCCAAGCCATCACTTTAATCAGCTATTTTGCAAACACTGTATAAATAGGTCTATTTAAAAAAGTGTTCACTGATATTCTAATGGTAGTGCATATCCTTCTTCTTGTACATTACCTTTTTTGAAAATAAACTGTGTACAAAGGCAGCTGCTCCACTTTGACACCAAATAACAAACACTTATTGCTTGTCATTAACCAAAGAACACTGTAAACACTTTACTGTTTTAAAATTCACTGCTTGTGTGACATAAAATGAAGTTCCTACTAGGCACATTAATAAACTCTGCTAAACCTTAAGTTCCTTAAATCAAGCATCTACTGTATCTTAACGTGTGCTTACTGAAACTGGAGATAATGAATCCAGATGTGTACAGATGCAGGTCAAGTTTTTTTTTTAGACTAAAATTGTAACAGCTAGATTACACCAAGAATAAAATGTAATTTATTCCTGCGCTATTATAAGGGTACAAATAGATAATATAAATGCTGCAAACACCGAAAAAGGTTCAGTCCATACCCGTATTGTGAAAATGGTTAAAGGTAGCTGGTGCTGTGCTGTTCAAAAGGGGACTATAATCAAACTGACCCCATAAAAAATTCTGGCATCAATATACAAAGAATTCTAAAAGTGGTAGTACAAATACATAAATCACTGTAATCTCATGTGTATACAAATAAACATAAAGTAATATGTGCATATAAAGTGACTTGTACTTAAAGTGCAAACATAATAATGCAAAAATTATGCAATATGCAAAGTGCAAAAATAACTGGTCCTTGTCCGTGCAGTAATGCAGTGTGCAAAGTGCAAGGAACAATGGGCCAGATTCTCATAAGAGATACGACGATGTATCTCCAGATACATCGTCGTATCTCTGTTTTTGTGCCGGGTATCTACAGTATGCATCTGATTCCTAGAATCATTTATGCATAGATATGGCATAGATCTGACTGGCGTAAGTCACTTACACCGTCGGATCTTAAATGCAATACTACGCTGGCCGCTAGGTGAGCATGATACGCCGATTCCCGAACGTATTTGCGCCACATCGCCGTAGTTTACGTCGTTTGCGTAAGCGTAAAGTTACCCCTGCTATATGAGGGGTAGCTTTACGTCGGTCTGCCGTATGCTATGTTAAGTATGGACTCGGGACAGCGTTGTGTTTTTCCGTCGTTTACGTAAAATGTTTGCGAATAGGGTTTTGCGTAAGTGACGTTCACGTCGGCTTCATTGACGTTTTCCGACGTGAGTTGAAGCATGCGCACTTTTTGTTCGGCGCGGGGGCGCTCTTAATTTAAATACAAGCCGCCCCCTTTGAACTACGCGGCCTTACGCCGGGACATTTACACTACGACGCCGCAAATTACGGAGCATGTGCTTGGAGAATACAGCACTTGCTCCTGTAAGTTGCGGCAGCGTAGTGTAAATACCTTACGCTGTGCTACTCCACAATCTACGAGAATCTGGCCCAACGTCTCTTCTTCTGTGCAAACACTGCAGTGTAAAAGGTGAAATTTAGTAATATATCTTCTCCTGTGCAACAAAAAAAAACGCAGTGTGCAAAAAGTGCAAAGGGATATTGTCTCCCCTTCTGTGCAAAACCACACTCTAGTGACGATGGCCTCTTACCTTGCGGTTATGAGGCAACCACATGTATATATAAAGATGACAATTAGTGTTCACAATGCTTGCTTCTTAGTGGCATACTCTCGATGCAGTAGCATGGATCTATTGTTATCAAAAGGTCTTATTTCTCCCAGTAGGTGTACACATGATGCAAGGAAAGACGAAGGCGAGGATTCCGGATAGTGTAGTATTTTAAATCATTATTTATTTATTTAAAAAGACAATAAACATACTCACATTTCTTATGGCATTAAAAACAAAAAGCAAAGCTCCACGAGCAGCGAGCTCGTATGTTAACATCACTTCCGATGCCTGTCCGTCCTTACGTGTGTCGTCATGGTAGGGATGGACAGGCACCGGAAGTGATGTTAACATACGAGCTCGCCACTCGTGGAGCTTTGCTTTACATAATAAATGTGAGTAAGTTTATTGTATATTTGCATATTTTTTGCATTATTATCTTTGCACTTTAAGGATAAGTCACTTTATTATTATATGCACATATAACTTTATGTTTATTTGTATACAGGCATACCCCAGTACCTCAGTAATCTCTGCTCCCCATCACACTGTCTTTGGCACTCACTCAGGACTCATTGGTTGGCTTTGGCTCACCTTGAAGAAAGTGGTCTGCCAGGCCATTTGGCTTGGCAGACCAAGTTTAGGCTTGCTCTTGTCAAGAGCCTTGGGCAGGGCAGTCAAGGCAGAGTCCTACCTTTTCAGGAGGTGGACTAGAGACACACCCCTCAAAACACTTTTTTGTATGTGTTTTTTCACTTGCCCTTCTTTTTAAAACAGTATTTGTTTTTTTGCGCACCACCACAGGTAAAAACATGATATATGCATACATAATCAGAATGTAAGGTAAGCATATGTAAATTAAATTTTCAAACATACAAAAAAAAATAAGTCTACCAAGTTTAATGTATCATAAAACAACACGTTGGTATTTTTACAGCAAAAGCAAATGAATACTTACATTGTTCAGGTGAGCAAGCTCAATCTCCACCAAGGCATCTGAAGCTTTTGGCTCTGGATGGATAGTAACTACAATGATCTTTGAATTCACTACTGTAAAATTTCTGTGAAAAAATAAAAAAATAAAACATTATTAATGTACACGATTTTCATGTAATGCAATGTATACATGCTTACAACACAGCTTTCATTTAACTATCTTTCTTAAAGTGGAGCTCCACCCAAAAGGGCACCTCCCCTCTCTTCTCTGGCACTTTTTTTTGTAGGGGAGCAGTCAGCTGCTTTTGACAGGTTCCCACTCCCACTTCCTCTCAGATCAGCTAGGCAATCTGAGCAGACATTCTCCCCTCCTTCCCCGCAGTCATTTGGGACACATGAAAAAGTCACAGAAGACTGTGGGAACATTCACAAGGTGAAGTGTGGCTCGGGCATACATAGTGGGCACCCAGGTGTGAAGCCACAAGATGCCCACAGTTGAGATGCCAGCACCAGGGAGAAGACCAGCTCACGTGAGCATATCACTGGATCCTATTGAGTGTGTGTTTTTTAAAAATCAGTAGCTACAGTTTTTATAGCTGCTGACTTTTAATAAACACAAAAACTAGTGTACCTCTTTAACTTGCTAAAAATATATCTCATTACTAAGTATATACATATACTAAGTGTATACATTGTGCTAAAATTCCCTTCACAATTCAAACTCCAATTTCAATTGTTTTCTTTTGTAGATGTAGAGCCTCTGTTACCCTTTACCCTTACTTTACCCTTAATTAGGAGATTTCTCCTAAGACATGATGTTAGAGGAAATAATCCAAAAATGTTGGCAAAAACTTCATATTTGGCAGCTGTCATTGGGACAAATGTCCCCATTGGTAGGTGACTCAACACACCCCGTTCCAATAAAAACTCTCAATAGTGGAATTTGCACAATCAAACCTGGTAACTGTTGCTAAAACTAAAAGGGAGAGAAAGGCTTGATATTCCCACAATGGATTTTATTTTATTATAAAAGGCAATGAGCCAAGACATACAATAACATACAGTAATCAGCTAGATATCACTACTCTGATCTCGTCTGATCAGTGGCGGTGCGTCCATAAAGGGCGCATGGGTGCCGCCCCTCTCTCCTGCCACCTGTCTATCACCATAGATGGATTCATGATTAGAGCCATAGGCTCTAATAGGAGTCCAAAAAGGTGAACAGCGGGCGCCATGCTGGACGCTCACTGTTCACTCAGTGTTGTGTTAGGAAAGCGAATGAATATTCGCTTTCCTAACACTGATCCGCTTCTCAGCCAATCAGGTGCTCAGGTCTGTTACCTGTCACCCGATTGGCTGAAACGACAGATGTTGTGATTGTATAGGCATCCATTCATAGCAAAGGACGGGAAGAGAGGATGGTAGAAGACATCGAGGAGCATGGAGGACATCACCGCCGTGACCCGCTGCCCCACCGAGACAGGTAAGTTCCGGGTGGGCGAGGGAAGCACACTGGCAGCAATTGATGGGCACAGTAGCGGCAATTGATGGGCACACTGGCAGCAATTGATGGGCACACTGGCAACAATTGTTGGGCACAATAGCGGCAATTGATGGGCACAATAGCGGCAATTAATTGACACAGTGGCAGCAATTGATGGGCACAATGACAGAAATTGATGGGTACAGTAGCTGCATTTGATGGCACAGTGGTGGCAATTTATGGGTACAGTGGCTACGTTTGATGGGCACAGTGGCTGCTTTGATGGCACAGTGGCAGCAATTGATGGCACAGTGGCTGCGTATGATGGGCACAGTGGCTGCATTTTATGGGCACAGCGGCGGCAATTGATGGTCACAATAGCTGCATTTGGTGGGCACAGTGGCTGCAATTGATGTTTTTTTCAGTTTGTTTGCGCCCCCCCAAACATTTTGAGCACCAAACAAGTCTGATTACACGTTTGTAGGTTTATTTTCCAATGATTGATTTGTTCCTGTATAATGCAGCCCCACCCCCCATCCTCCCTTTCAGGCCTGAAGCAAAATACACATTATTGCAATGCGTAGCAACACCCCATGCACAAACAAACTTGTGTTGCACACTGCAATGTGTGCAACACAATGTGTAGGTAAGGCATTACTGTGTATGAAGGTGCTCTACATTGTAAACTAATGCATGTCTGATTTTTGATGCAGTGTGGTGCATTGGTAGCCAAATTTAAAGAATAAAAAAGACCCCAAGCATGGTTTAAATAGAAGAGTTCTAAACCTTGAACAACCTGGTACAGAAATATTTTTATTATAATTCCAAAGTGTCTTATAAACAAAGTACTACTATCCTGTTTAAACATGTGCATAATAAACATCTGTTCTATCTTTTGTATAGACGGTTATTGGAAGAATCCCTGAAGCAGCACACTGTCATTAAGGCAAAACTGTATTGAGGAATATGTATGCTCCTTTTACAGACCTCTTCATCTAAAACAGGGGTCTCAAACTGGCGGCCCTACAGCTGTTACAAAACTACAAGTCCCATCATGCCTTTTCCTGTGGGAGTCATGCTTCTAACTGTTGGCCTTGCAATGCCTCCTGGGGCTTGTAGTTTTGAAACAGCTGGAGGATCGCCAGTTTGAGACCCCTGATCTAAAAACACTTGTTTTTGCCTCGCTGTCTAGCTGCCCTTACTTTAAGTCAACAGTTCAGGAGTTCCAACTTAACTCTGACTTTACTGGCTGCATACTCGTTCTGGGCAAGATAGAGAAAGCCTGGAAGCCAGTTTTTGTAAAGGGAGGTCAGAAATGACTGCCTCCACATTTTTCTCAATACATGCTTTACCTATACAGGGAAAAGGTAGAGGTTTGTTTCATGTGCCCCTCTATTCAGCTACACATCCCATATTTCCTTTACTCCTCACTTCTCTGTTCATCTGCTGGGCGAGAGAAAATGTAGTCATGTGTAAGTCATGAGTCGCTGCAGTCAGAGCTTACACATGACCGAGGACTGTCTCTCCATGTAAAAGCACATGGCCAACCACCAAGCACGCCAACACCTGTGGTATGAGAAGAACGGAAGGGAGTCAGGCTTTTCCTTCACACCCACATGCTGGGGTGTGAAGGAAAAGTAAGCATGTGCTGCATGGGAACTGAGATTAAAGTAAACCTGTTGTATGCCTTGCTTGGGCAAAGTGTAGTTTAACAATAACAAATAATGTCTAAACTCTATATTTGTCACAGAATTTATAAATCCATTTTTTGGGGCAAACATGAGGACAACAGATATTTTTGGACCCATTTGCTGAAAGGAGTTGTAGAAGTCTATTTAGGTAAGTAATAACCTTTAAACATTCACAAATGTCCACTAGCAGTTATAGCAGTAGCATTGACTAAATAAATTCTAAACTTAAAAGCTGAAAAAATTATGTGAAGGTAACTGTTTCTTTAAAACGAAATTAGGACAAAAATGAAATCACATTTTACAAACAAAAATAAAATGTTTATACTTTATGTGTTATGGGAATAAAAATGGGTTTTTGATGGATCACTATGAGCAACTACTCTTGCTCATTTTAGTTGTTCTCATTTTATTTAACTGGCCCCAATGTGTTTAATTACATCAATCATCTTGAAGTATATATTTCCTTATTTGCTTCAGATCATGTGTATTCTCTCATTCTTTTTAAAAAAAATCTCTAATTCTATAATCCTGTTAGAGAAGCCTGAACTAATCTCAGATGATGATGCTTCAGTAGTAGTGTAACCTACATGTCATTTTTTTAGTCCACAGCATGTTATCCTAAGCCTTAATAGTGGATTACATTTTAGTTGTATCTTTTTAACTGTTAAACACTCTCCAAAGAATGCTAACATTAAAAATAATTTCTTAGTAAACAGAGATGAAAAATGTTATCCCAATATATCTAGTTGAGGACATTATATATATATATATATATATATATATATATATATATATATATATATATATATATATATATATATATATATATATATATATATATATATATGTATATATATATATATATATATATATATATATATATATATATATATATATATATATATATATATATATATATCTTTATTATTAGAATTATATTGCTTATTTAACAAAATATTTAAAAACACAACGCACACACAATCTCACATATCTATATCCAACCCTGGAATTGAATGTATAAGTATGTTTAATTGGATTAAATTGTTAACTAAATAAAATGTAGCTACCTAGCTACAGAAGTCACCAACAAATGCTTATTTTGCTAAAGCAAACTTTTCTGCAGCTCAGCGAGCCACGTGAGATCTCAACAGCCCAAAGATGCTTTTGAAAAAGCAGTATTTCCAGCATCTACCAAGTTGACAGATTGCTAGCCCAGTCTTGGTTGAATTCTTTACCTGTGCTTTAAATTACAAAGTTATGAGCAGACCTTAATCTGCTATCCCTAAAAAAAAGTCTGTATACATGGATAAAATGCTCAGATATTTTTGTGATCATGGGATTTATATATCAAACATGTTTGCCTTTCCCGTGGACATTTGCCTTTCCCGTGGACATTTGCCCAATAATTCACAGAGGCTCCCTATCTTTTCCAGGCATATGCTGCTTTCTGACTAATCGGCAGCAGCAAAACCTATAATATATATATATATATATATATATGTGTGTGTGTATGTATATTTTATTGGCTTTAATACCACGTTGAATGAAAATTGCATGGTCCCATAAAAAATGTCTATAATTTTTTCACACAAATAGAGTATTTTTTGTGGTATTTAATCACCACTAGGTTTTAAATGTTTTGCTAAATAAACAAAAAAAGACAGATTTTTTTGGGATAAAATGTGTTTTATTCATTTCTGTTACAAAATATTGCAAATAAATGTATTCATAAATTTTGGTCAAACAATCCAAATAAGTATTTAGTCTGTAGGAAAGTTATAGTCCGCAAACAATGGTATATACAGTATATCTGAAAAATCAAATCAATTCTGATACACTGACACCATATCTAATTTCTTGAGGCCCAAAAACACCAGGACAGTACAAATACCCCAAATGACCCCCTTTGGAAAGTAGACAGTCAAAAGTACTAAAAAACAGGGAGTGTTTTTGTCTTTTTTTTTTGGAAAAATACGATTTTTTTTTTTTTTTTTACAGACTGTCACAAGTGCAGTGTTATTTTATAACTGGTGTGGCGGGGACACTGTAAAACAATAACAATTTTTTTTTTTTTATTTTTTTTTTTTTATTATTACATTTTTTTGTTCTTTTTTTAAAAAAAATTCAACACACTGTGAACAGAGCAATACATTGATACCATAATAAGGATATATATATATATATATATATATATATATATATATATATATATATATATATATATATATATATATATATATATTATTGTTATACATTATTATTTCTTATACCAGTGAATTTCAGTTTTTACTGAATGAAACTGATTCATTCAGTGTATTTTGTTGTGATAAGCTGTGATTGGTCAGATGTGATTGGCCCTCTCTGTACCATATGATCACTGTGACCAATCACAGCTAGCAACACAATTGTATACAATGGATGGCATGAATAGAAGCCAAATAAGGTGAAACAAATGTCAATGTAAAAAAAGAGAAACAAATAATGTACCCCACTAAATTAATCTACAAATATCCTAAATATTAACATTGTTAAGTGTTGTGGGCGGTCATATTTTGATCTTGATGAAAACAACCTATGCAGTATTGCATCAGGCTTCTCAAATCTTTGCATGCCTGCACTTTATGTGATAATGACTAAGCCCCTCCCCTTCATGACATTGTCAAAAAGGGACTGAGCATGGATAACCTTAAAGCAACATGATATGTCCCACCCCTGTCTTACTTTAGGCTCCTCTAAGAGACTATTGACTTGTAGAAGAAATATATTAAGTAATGCTGTATAGAATCTAACACATACTTTCAACAGAATCTCAACAGAATTTCAAAGCAAGTATAATATAGGAGCAAACAAACATAACCTATTTTAAGATGGGATTTCCATGGTTTGTGATTTATATTAATGCATACACACTTACTGTGGTTTATTTCACAATGCCTCTTAGTGACCTGCAGAGGTGCTTCTTCATTACTTTTGTTAAAGTATCCAGCTTTGCTAAATTGGTTTCCTAGCCTGAACTGGATGTGAAATTAATATTTCATCGCAGTGAATTGAAACATTCTTCTTCATGGGCTCATAATGGCAGGTGATGCAGCCAAACTCAGCTGTGGCTTCTTGGAGCAGAGGAATGGAACATTGCCTGAATTGATGGCGGATGTAAATTGTCAATGTTCAGCACACAGTATTTCTGCTGAAGTGCTTTTCAGACAAGATAAGGATTCTTTCTAGTGAATCAAAATCTTTTTCTTTTTATGTGAAGAGTACACTATATGTTTTTGTGTGTTTCATTTTAAATAACTGGGATCTATGATCTTCTGTCTTAGGCACAAGATCAAGTACAAGTTCAGTACACATTAAGTCATATTAGGTCAGCAGATCTGTGCATTCAAGTGTACTATTAGACAAAAACTTTTTTTTTCAGTTACAGTGGGGATAATTAGAACCCCAGGCAGGTTTTTACAGATATTGTGATCCCCTGGTAAATTTCTCCTCACTTACTGTCCCAATGACAATGGTTTTATGAGACAGCAAGTGAGGAAAATAAGCATCAGGGACACAGAGAGCAATAGAAAAGTTGGCAGAGGTTCTAGCGTTTCCTACTTTTCTAATAAAACTATTTTAGCTTTGACTGTGTGGCTGTAAGAGACTTTCCTTCACTTCTTGTCTGGTAAAACGATTGTCATCAGGACAAAGGCTGAGGAGAAATATCTTTGCACAGTCCCATATAGCAACAAACACCCAATGTTGGTTCTTATGCTCCGCCCTCTGTCTAAATCCAATCTAAATCTAAATTGTCACATTCAATGCCATCGCTGACATCTTGCTGCACCCTACACTGCCCTTGATAGCTACCGCTCATGTGTCAAAGTAATTTCGAGCATGCACAGGTTTCCAGAGCGACAGGTAAGTATACAGACGCTCGGTTTTTCTCAGTGAGATTCTGGGCAGTTTTCTTGACGAGAAACCTGAAAGCCTCGTACACACGCTCGGTTTACTCGGCAAGAAAGCTCTGCCAGCAGTTTTCTTGCTGGTTCTTGCAGAGAAAACCGAGTGTGTGTACGAGGCTTCACACTTTATACTTCAGCTTCTTGATCCAGACATTACATAGAAGGCCATTTAGCTTACATCAACAACATGGACATCAACTCAAAATGGGAAGACTTGTTTTATTATAAGGAACATCTAGAAATGTTAACAACAAGATAAAAAAAAAAGTTTTATTCTTTGAATTTCTTCTGAAAAAAAAAAAAAACAGCAATGCACTTCCTGTGCACAAGGAATGCTTGAGTGTCTTGAGCCATGTTGTTTTTTTATCTAGGGCAGTACATCTAAGGCCTGTGACTGCTAGACATGTGCAGACTGGAATATTTTGTTTTGTTTTTTCGTTTTCGTCTGGAAAATACATTTATTTAGTTACTCCCGAAAATCGTTTTAATTTATTTAGTTTTTCGTTGGGGAATAGCTTTCGTCCGAAAATCCAATAATACTTGGTTTCTGTCGAATGGTCAAAAGAATATTCAACGGAACTTCGAAACTTTACGTCGAATCGTACATTTCCGGTCGAATATTCCGCCTACAAGAATTCTAATGTTGTATGACTAGTAATAATGTTGAATCTATTCTCTATAATGTCAAATCTATTTTCTCATAAATCGAAATCTATTCTCTGTAATGTCAAATCTATTATTTCTATAGTGTCGAATCTTTTCTCTATGATGTTGAATCTTTTCTCTATGATGTCGAATCTTTTCTCTATAATGTCAAATCTCTCTATATCGAATTTTTACTGCAACGAAAACGAAAATAAAGCATTTTTTATGTCGGGTCTTTCAGTTTTCGTTTCTTGCTCTTTCGTTATCGTTCGTTAAAACGATAACGAAAAAAAAAGATTTTCAGACGAAAATGCATTCTAACGAAAATGAATGCACATGTCTAGTGACTGCTGGTACTGAGTGATATTGTGTGGAATTTGGTCATTCCTTTACTGTTCTCACTGTCCTTGGTGTAGAGAAAACTGGAATACAGGGATCTCCCTACTTCATTAATTCTGTGAATGAACGATCATCTACCTCTTCTGCCAGTTTTTGAATACTCCTCCACCAATCATCAGATAACTCATCTTAAAAGAACTACTCTGACTTGAGGACTGTGTCCACACAGTTCACAAAGTAAAGAAGAAGAGATGATAAGTCAGTAGTAAAAGAAAGGTCAGCTGAAGGAATCAATACATGGATGATAGAAAAACTAAAAAGATTAGCCATGGGGTGACTACAGCCAAGTGGCCCTTTCATAAGAGGGACAGCTTTCAGCAGGTTAAAGAGAGCATGCCATAGTGGCACATTGATTGGTTGGCATGGTAAAAGGAAGATGTTCCTAAAGGCCTGTTTTGCCTCCTCCATCATTGCATGAATATTATGTCATTTGCTGTTCTGCTGCTTTACATCCTTAACTTCTCAGCTTCTCTTTCTATCTGCTTTCTCATTATGGGGCTTAATGGGCAGCACAGTGGCTAGTGGTTAGCACGTTTGCCTGGCAACAATAGGGTCACTGGTTAGAATTCAACCACTGTACTACCTGCCTGGAATTGTCATGTTCTCCCTGTTCCTGTATGGATTTTCTCTGGATATCCACACTCCAAAGACATACTGGTAGTTTTTTTTTGGCTCCTGTCTCAATTGTCCCTGGTATGTGTATGTATGAATGCAGGGATGGACTGGCCATTGGGACTACAGGGAGTTTCCCGGTGGGCCGATGGCTCAGTGGACTGGCTTCAGTGACAGCGGACCGCCGCCCCCCTTCGCTCCTCTGTCTCTCCCTTCCCACAGCGCTCACCTGGGGGGAGCAAATAAGCAGGGGGAGGACCAGAGGAGCAGGGGGGATGACAGATGAGCATGGGGGAGGGGGACAGACAGCTGACTCAACAGCTATGACCTGGGAGTTTCTCACTTCTGCCTAATCTTGTCCCATAAGGGGGGGGGGGGGCACCAAACTGTTTTTTTTGCCCCGGGTGAAATAATGTCTAGCTTCCCCACTGGTACTGCCTATAAGAGTACCAGTACCAGCCATTGTACTCTAATAATGTAGAACTGGCTAGTGAAGGGGAAGAGGGGACTTGGGTGGCCGGGGGGGGGGGTGTGGGAGTTGTCCGGCAGCCATGGGAGAGACCTGTGAAAGTGGGACAGTCTGGATGAAGTCCAGGGACAAATTTTTGTCCCAGTCCAGCCCTGTATGAATGCTAGTTAGGGACCTTGGTATCTAAACTCCTTGAGGGCAGTGAATGTATAATAAATATAGAAAACTGTGTAAGTTGATGGCCCCATATCTGCAAACATTAGGATATGACGATCATTAGTGCTGATGCTATAGATTGGCTAGCATTGATATGCTTTAATAGCTGCCTAATGCAATCAGCCTTTTAATGTGTTTTATGATCGGTGACTTATATAAACCATCACCAGTCATAGGTGAATTCTTTAAGATTTTGAATCAATGTTTGTAGAGGGGTTGTGCCATCTTTGGAAACTGTAGAGGTGATTTTCTTTTGGAAAGAGCTATATATACAGTTAAGCCATGTACACACGATCGGTTTATCCGATGAAAACAGACTGATGAACGATCGTGTGTGGGCCCCAAAATAGAACATGTTTTACATTTTTCCTATGGATAAAAAACCGATAGAAAAATCTGATCGTCTGTGTGGAACTCCATCGGACAAAAATCCACACATGCTCAGAATCAAGTCAACGCATGCTCGGAAGCATTGAACTTCATTTTTTTCGGCTCGTCATAGTGTTGTATGTCACCGCATTTTGGCACAATCTGATTTTTGACTGATGGTGTGTAGGCAAGACTGATGAAAGTCAGCTTCATCAGCTATCTGACGAAAAAATCCATTGGATCAGATTCCATCAGATATCCGATCGTGTGTACAGGGCTTTAGTGTACAGGTCCCCACACTTATTTTTAAGTCATATTATGGCAATTAAAGCCTTAATTACTATTACATGGATCGGGGAGACCGAGAGCTGAGAACCTCAATTTCACCTCACTCACAGTACCTTATTACGGGTATGTGATAGATAAGGGTGCAGCTGTGGCTCAGACACAGGTTTTTGTATTTGAAAACATTGTCAATGTTACCTACTGAAAGATGAAGGAATTTAAATGTATTAATTTTTTGGATTGTTTGAATAAAAGATAATTTTTTAATTTTCTACAATAAAATACTTTTATTATTTTGTAAATTGCCCTCTATGGTTCTTTATAATAACATGCTTTTTTTCAGTGGCTTTCTGTGATATAGTGTTGGTTACATGATCTGCACCATTATTTTTGGGGTGTCAGTGAATTTTTTACTCTTCTTTTTGGACATTTTTGTGGATCTTCCATCATCTGCTTCATGTGTAGCTTATTCAGTGATTGAAAACTAAAAGACCCAAGTGAAGTGAATGATGAAAGTCTTCCCTCTGAAAGACACTGTGATTATAGATTTGAATGGGGAGCAGATATCTATATATTGTCCACTATGAGTCAGTGGACTGTGGGTCCATCTCTGATTATTATCTGAGTGGTTAGGTATTTCCACTCAAGACTACCAGTCCAATGTGTTTTAGTAATAATGGTGCAAGGGGCAAAAGTCCTTCTGCTCTCAGTCTATTTCTCCCCTGCTGGTGATTAGACCTCTCTCCTCTTCTTTTTGGCCTTTTTGGCAAGACATACATGAAGGGCCTCTTTCAAGCTATTTTTAAAGAAATTAAAAAACTGTGTTTTGCTACTAGATTTGTTTACTGAATTACAATGACTAATTGGTTATCTTTATTACAGAAGAGGTTGGGTAATGGACAATTTAAAATAGTAAAAAATGTATTCTTTTTAAAAGAATTACAGCATTGTGTTGCTTTCTTTAACATTACAGGGACCAAATTTTCTGTATAAAGCCATGTTAATAATGGTTACATAAAAAGCAAGCAAGGTATCTTTAAAGTCTCCACTCTGCCACTTAGTGGATACAGGAGATACTAAAAATGAAAATGTTTTCAATGCTGAAGAGAGAGAGAAATTGCTATAAAACTGGAACATGAACAATAAAGAAATTGTATGTTGTGTAATTTGGTGTATATTATCAGTGCAAAGAAAAAAAAGAACATTTTATTATGGTTTCTTAAACAAATTTATTCTAAAAGTATTTTGTGGTGCATTATTGCATAGGTTTTCAGAAACTATGTACTATCAAGTAACATGGGAAATGCATATTGGGCTGTAAAGTCAGTTCAGTAGCCTCTGGGAAGCTTATGTTAGGGGAGAATTTTTTAGGTTTCTTGCAGCAAGAATCTAAAATGATAAATGTATTTTGTCATCATAAAATATTTATACTAGATAAGAACCAATACGTTTGTAAAATGGGATAAATCAACAGGTGCACTGGAACAGGGGTAATGAAAATGTATTCCTGATTTATGCATCATCATCACAGTGACACGTCAACACTATAAATTGCCTTAAATAGAGTTTTGTAAAAAAAAAAAAAAAGCAACACATATGCTCTGGGAATACCAATATTTGCCTGCTTCTTGCAGGACACATACGGTACCTTTGGTCCTGTCCCAGCCAAAATTCTTAAGGTACCCACAAATAACAACATGTTGTTTTCCTAATTTTAGTTTTGTGAGTAGCACCAGACACCCCTGACTGTTGGGTTGTTTTTTTATTAAAGGGGTTGTAAAGGTATTTTTTTTCCTAAATAGCTTCTTTAACCGTAGTGCAGTCCTGCTTCACTTACCTCATCCTTCGATTTTGATTTTAAATGTCCTTATTTATTCTGAGAAATCCTCACTTCCTGTTCTTCTGTCTGTAACTCCACTCAGTAATGCAAGGCTTTCTCCCTGGTGTGGAGTGCCGTGCTCGCCCCCTCCCATGCACAGCTGCATTGGATTCTGAGTGCACCAATTTTAGTAAATCTTCCCCTATATCTATAGATATAGATAAATACAGTATCTCACAAAAGTGAGTACCCTGCAAGTTTTCACCTGGCAGAAATGCAACAGCAACACAAGATGCATGCCAACTGCCAGATATGTGATATGCCCATACAATGGAATTCAATGTTGGCCATGCTGCAAAAGCTGCACTATCTGCAGTTGCCATCAATGAGTAACTGTAAGAATATGGGACAAGAGCAGGCTCTGCAGGGATAGGGTTCTGTTTAGGACAGTAGTTCCTGATTCAGGATGCATGTAATCACTTCAGGTCCAATTCTTCTAGATACTCTCCAGTATGACTCATCTGAAGACTTTCTCTCTGAATAGCCACCTTCTTGTTTCATATTCTTTGAAGATACTCCCTCTGGGTACCCATTTTTCTATTTTTATTTTTGGAGATGCTCCCTATAGGTAGCCATCTTCCATTGTAAATACCTTGAACCTTTATCTTAGAGACACCCCCTCTGGGTAGCCACTTCTGTTACTTTAGCCCCTAGCAAAGGCCAGCCTCCAAAAAGATAAGACCTTCTCACTATGGCATCCTCTCCAGTCAAAAACCCAAGGAAGGACAACGACGCATCTAAGAAGGTTGCTCCAAAATATTTAACTGTGTCCCCCCAACTCACATAATTGAAGCCCCTCAGTAATTGTTCAAGGCATATAAATATTCATAAATTAAGAAAATTGTTATTTCTCACTCTAACTACTGAAGACAACTCAACAGCAGCAGACAGTAATGCATATAAGCCTAAGCTTAGGAAAGAAAAACTTACATGCGCTGAAAATATAAACAAAACTCAGGCTGCTTAATGCCTAGCTGCAAGCAACACTAAATTTAGCTAGGGATACTCCAATTTAGGACGGGGTCCCTAAATGTCCCTAAACAACTAACTTGTTCTACTACTGTAGCACCTCTATGACAATAAACACATTGCAGGATCCTCATCAGTAAAACAATAACAATTTATTAGCAACAAAAAAAGCACACTTACATCATAAGTTCTTGTCAGTCAGCATGGAACCTGGATAAGGGCACCGCAGGGCTGTACAGTAAACATCAACAGTGTAAAGGCTGTCAGTGTGGATTGGCATAATTACATGCCTCTCCCTGCCAGCTTACACAGCCTAGATTTGACAGCTGTCAGCAAGTCCCGCTGTATTCAGTGTTCTACACTGAGATGCCTGCCTCTTGGAATGTGGGGGGCAGTGTCAGAAAGGGGGCGTTAACTCATTTCAGAGGGTTTCCCCTCTTTTGTTAAAAGGGTTTTACCGATTATGCCAATCCAAACCGACAGCTTTGTGATCCACAAAACTTTACACTGCTGATGTTTGCTGTAAAGACCTGTGGTGTCCTTATCCAGGTTAACTGTGCTAACTGTCAAGAAATTATGATGTAAGTGTGCTACTTTTTTGTTGCTAATAAATTGTTACTGTTTTACTGATGAGGATGCCGAGCTGCTATTTGTTTGTTGTTTGAGCTCCTGTGATCTTCTCAGATTGGTTTTGGTAAGCTGCAGGACCTCTGGCATATGAAATTCATTGTGATCTACAATACCTATCCCTTTGACTGATTCTCTGGGGAAACTGGACCTTGTAGTGCACCAAATTGGTTTTGCATTTTCTCTTACAATAAATGCATTAGTGGTGATAGCCAGCCTTTTCTTCAAATTACTATTCCTGTGGCTGCATTTGTCAATTACGGTTATGTACATTAATGGTATCTCTGCATACAAAAATCTCTTTATGCTGCATTGTCAATACTTATTTTTCGCTGTTGTCGTTTTTCGTAATGTCGTGTTTGTTGTATATATTCACGTTGCATTATCATTACAAAAAGGTTTAACAGTAACGAGTGCAGCATGCCATTGGTGTATAGGACATTATAAATAAAAATACTTCAGTTAAAAAGTTTTTAAACATTTGGGTTCCTAACTGGTCTAACGATATGTACAATATTGGTAGAGAAAAAAATTCTGGTATAGACCAAATTTAGAAATGAATTTTAAACCTTTACACTAATATTTAGTATTATTGTGTATATGTATATATTGTGAACTTTGGGGGTTCTTAAGCTCCGCGAGACAAGTGCGTAAACCGTGTCAGTAAAGCAAAGGGTTTTTATTGGCGATCAAAACAAAACAAAATAATGCTTTCTTCAGCACCAAAAACGTCACAACAAAAGTCCTGCTTGTTTCCAGCATAAATTAGAATAGTCTTTCTTCAGCACAGCAAAAACAACCAAAAGAAAGGCACATACGTTTTAGTAAGAAGTCCTCCAGTCCTTCCCTGCAGACACAGCTTCACTTCCAAACTACTCCACCCTCTGTCAGTACTTCCTTTTCCTTTTAACTCACTTCCTGGAAGTGGTTAACCCCTTGTGTGCGGAAGCCAGGGGTCAGAAGGGGAGGCTCTCTTCCCTCCCAATTGTCGCTTCAGAGCCTCCGAAATCCCGGACCCCCAAATATCATTAAAAGAAGACAGAGGGGACTCTCTGGATCCATTTTATCTATCCTGAACCTGTGTTTCAAATGGCCCAAACTCCAAAAATCGTCGCTATGTAGCGTCCATCCAGGACCCAACCCTGGCGTCCTGTACAATATATATATACTATATATATATATATATATATATATATATATATATATATATATATATATATATATATATTATTTCAATGCAAGTAGAACTTTGCAAGGTTTTTCAGACAAGATGTAATATTCATGTGGGCACATTACACATGGGCAGAATGTGTCACTGTAGGTTTTCCTAAAATCAGTTGTATTAAAGTACAAAAGTAACATGGTCATATTGGAAATAAAGCTGCAGGAAGATAAGAATTTCATTTGTGCTGTCCCATCTCAATCAAAAGCTTGTTTTGCCTTTAAGAATTAATTATATTTTAAAAGTCACAAGCCATGCTTTAAGCCAGGGGTCTCCATTGCTAGCCTTTACCCGGCCCTTGGGGCACTATTCCTCCCACTGATATAAAGCACTATTCCCTCCACTGACACCAATAATGGGGCACTATTTCTTCCACTGATACCAATGATGGGATACTATTCTTCCTACTAATAGGGGCACTGTTCCTACTCCTATTGACCACCAACCCTGAGGCCATGTTTATTCTCATGTCGAGCCTGTGACATTTTCTGCCCCTGCTGGCCACAATCCGGCCCTCCTAAAGTCTGAAGGACAATAAACTGGCCCTTTGTTTGAAAAGTTTGGAGATCCCTTCTATAAGCCAACCACTTTTTACCATGAATATGTTTGCATGATTTTTTTAGTTAGTTGATCACCCCACCTGTTTCTGTTTTTGAGGGATCAACTAGCCTTCTCCTCAAAGCACATATTTTACTGCCTCTTTCAAAGTGAAGGTAGGTTATTAACCACTTGTCGACCAGCTCACTTACATATACTGCGGCAGGTTGGCAGCATTGCACGGATCGCTGTACCTGCGGGAGCGTGACTCGTTGTCTGCTGGTGACCCACGATCACCAAGTACAGAGGCAGAACCGGGATCTCCCAGTGTAAACAAGTGGATCTCCGTTCTGACAGGGGACATGTCAGAGATCTTCTGTTCCCAGTGATCAGGAACATTGATCTTTGTCATATCCCAGTGAGCCCACCCCCTCTACAGTTAGAACACACCTAGGGAACATACTTAACCCCTTGATCGCCCCCTAATGTTAACCCCTTCCCTGCCAGTGTCATTTTTATAGAACTGATCACTGTAATAATGTCATTGGCCCTCAAAAAGTGTCATTTGGGTCAGATTTGTCTGCCACAATGTCGCAGTTCTGCTTTACTAGTAAAAACGCTATAAAAATAAAATAAAAGTCCCTAAATCTATCCTATAATTTGTAGATGTGATAACTTTTGTGGAAACCAATCAATGCCTATTGCATTTTTTTTTTCCAAAAATATGTAGAAAAATATATATCAGCCTAAAATGATGAATAAATGTGTTTCTTTTTTATATGTTTTTGGCGATATGTATTATAGTAAAAAAATATATATATATATATATATTTTATTCAAAACTGTTTATTTATAAAAAAAATGCAGAGGTGATCAAACACCCCCAAAAGAAAGCTCTATTTGTGGGAAAAAAATATGTCAATTTTGTTTGGGTACAGTGTTGCACAACCGTGCAATTGTCAGTTAAAGCGACGCAGTGCCGTGTCGTAAAAAATGGCCTGGTCATTAACTGCTTCCCGACCGCCCACCGTCATATTACTGCGGGACAGTGGCTCTGTCTCGCGGGAGCACGTAGCTCTATGTCCTCTCTTTTTCGGGCACTAGGGGGCGCATGCGCGCCGCCGGCCGCCGGCGCTCGCCCCCCCGCAAGCCCCCGAGTACGATCGCCACCGGGCACCCGCGATTGCTCGTTACAGAGCGGGGAACGGGAGGTATGTGTGTAAACACATACCTCTCGTTCCTGTCAGCGGGGGAAACGCTGATTTTATGTTCATACAATGTATGAACAGAAGATCAGTGATTTCCCTTAGTAAGGCCACCCCCCCATACAGTTAGAACACAAATAGGAACACACTTAACCACTTCCCTGCCCCCTAGTGTTAACCCCTTCACTGCCAATGGCATTTTTATAGTAATCCAATGCATTTGTATAGCATTAATCGCTATAAAAATGCCAATGGTCCCAAAAATGTGTCAAAAGTGTCCGATGTGTCCGCCATAATATCGCAGTACCGAAAAAAACGCTGATCGCCGCCATTACTAGTAAAAAAAAAATATTAATAACAATGCCATAAAACGACCCCCTTTTTTGTAAACGCTATCAATTTTGCGCTAATCAATCAATAAACGCTAATTGTGATTTTTTTTTATGAAAAATATGTAGAAGAATACGTATCGGCCTAAACTAAGGAAAAAATATGTTTTTTTATATCTTTTTTGGGGATATTTATTATAGCAAAATGTAAAAAATATTGCATTTTTTTCAAAATAGTCGCTCTATTTTTGTTTATAGCGCAAAAAATAAAAACCGCAGAGATGATCAAATACCACCAAAAAAAAGCTCTATTTGTGGGAAAAAAAGGACGCCAATTTAGTTTGGGAGCCACGTCGCACGACTGCGCAATTGTCAGTTAAAGCGACGCAGTGCCGAATCACAAAAAGTGCTCTGGTCTTTGGACAGCAATATGGTCCGGGGCTAAAGTGGTTAAGGGGGCAAATCCTTCCGGGGCTGAAGTAGTTACATTTTTCCAGTAGGGTTATGCCGCATACACATGATCAGATATTCCGATAACAAAACCATGTTTTTTTTTCCGACGGCATGTCGGCTCAAACTTGTCTTGCATACACATGCTCACACAAATGTTGTCTGAAATTCCAAACGTCAAGAATGCGGTGGCGTACAACACTACGACGAGCCGAGAAAAATTAAGTTCAATAATTCCGAGCATGCGTAGGATTTTTGTGCGTCAGAATAGCATACAGACGGAATTTCTGACAAGAACCAGCTCTCAAATTTTTGCTGCCGACAGAAAATGTCCAATGGGGCATACACACGGTCGGAATTTCCAAACTAAAGTTCACATTGAACATCTCTTGTCGGAAATTCTGGTCGTGCGTATGCGGCATTAGAATGGAGATTTGAGCTAGGGTAAGGGTAGCTGGGTTAGGAAATGGTAACAATTAAGATAAAACTTCCAAGCATGTTGGGTCAGTATGTATAGTCTGCAAAGGGTGTAATGATGTATTTGAAAGTTAGTGATTAAATAAAAATACATTATCTTCCTATTAACAATCAATATACAAGCAAATGTATTTGGAAACATACAGCAAATGTATAAACTCAAATCAGATGTCTGTGCTGCCTACGTACAGCTAGCAGCACAAAGCAGATTAATGCACGGTACAGTGTTATAATGTTTGCCACCCAGTGGCCAATCATAGTCAAGTCATTTAAAAGATACATTCTCTTTCACTTGGCAGATAAAGGCTTACTTAATAAGGCTAACAGCAAGGTGCATATTGTGCAAACCTGAAATACAGCTTTTAAATAGTGAGGAACATCACAGCAAGCTGAAGATTGACAATGGAGAGAATAAAAGAAACATTTATATAGAAATCTATAATTCTTAATATATTGTAAACAGTAAGACTCACCGTAACGTAGGTAAAAATAACCCTAAATTTTTGTAGAACACAGCTCCAAGTACATACACTGTGGATTCATCCAGGTCTGAAATAAAACAGCAGACATTAACTGTTAACAATGTTATTTTGATTACATATTTAGATTTGCTTAAATCTTGATCTTCAGTGTTACATTTTAACACAATGAAACCTATCATTTATAAATCTTTATTTCTTTGTTTATAAAATTAGCTCATATTGAACTGTCTGATGGCTGTCAGAAAACCTGTGCTCTCTAGGGGTGTTTCTTAACTTTATTAAAGTAATTCTGTCATGATAGAAACACATCCCTCAGAAAATGTCTTATGCCCCGTACACACAAGCGGTTTTCCTGCCTGAAAAAAACCTGATGGTTTTCCCGACTGAATTCCTCTCAAGCCTGCATTGCATACACACGGTCACACAAATGTTTGGTGAACTTTTGACTGCCAAGAATGGGGTGATGTACAACACTACGATCAGCCAAGAAAATTAAGTTCAATGCTTCTGAGCATTCGTCGACTTGATTCTGAGCATGTGTGTTTTTTTTCCCGTTGGAAAAGCCTACAAACATACTGATTTTTTCCTGATGAGAAAAAAAAGATCCTGTGATTTTTTCTGGTGGTTTTCCTGTGGGAAAAAGTCTGATGGAGCATACACATGGTCGGAATTCCCGATGAAAAGCTCTCATCACAGTTTTTCGTACAGGAAAACCGGTCGTGTGTACGGGGCATTACAGTCTTGCTGGTCCCCTGCCTTCAGTAATGTGTAAGCCACTAACCCAAAACAAGTAGGCAAGGCCTATAGTATTGATTTGTATACCCCAGAGGTGGAGTGTATTTCCTCAGTGGGACTTTTAAATTGGGAGACTGGTTTATAAGTAAAGATAAAGAACTGAGCGGTCGTCAATTAAGTTATCAAAAAAGTATCAAATTAATACAAATAGGGGCACACAAAGTACAGCGGCATTAAACATCAATAATAACAAAATATACAAGAAAATACAATAGCGACAAAAAAAGCAAAGAAACCCTCAAAGAACTGTCTGTTACGATAAGGACAGATATGCCAACGTTTCGAGGCTATGCAGAGTAATGCCTCTTCATCAGGGCCAGGGTGATGCAATGAAGTCGCAGGACAATCTGCAGGTATCGTCAGAATAGGGACAGCATCATGGAATGGCTAAACCAATGAAGGTAGATCATACAACATCGTATGCGAACCAGCCCAAGCAAGCTGACACTTATATTGGATTTGTTTAACCCAATATGGGAACAAAAGACCCGTCAAAGGAGACCCCCCCCCCTGGGGAAGTACTAATCTACAGCTGGCTAATTGTCTAGTTGAAAAAACTGAATTTGATCCAAGACGAGGAATTGAGACCAGTGATCTTTAACGTGGTCAGTGATCCTCTTGTTGCTGCAGCCAGTTTTCTCCTGGCTGCAGCAACAAGAGGATCACCGACCACGTTAAAGATCACTGGTCTAAATTCCTCGTCTTGGATCAAATTCAGTACGATACCTGCAGATTGTACTGCGACTTCATTGCATCACCCTGGCCCTGATGAAGAGGCATTACTCTGCATAGCCTCGAAACGTTGGCATATCTGTCCTTATCGTAACAGACAGTTCTTTGAGGGTTTCTTTGCATTTTTTGTTGCTATTGTATTTTCTTGTATATTTTGTTATTATTGATGTTTAATGCCGCTGTACTTTGTGTGCCCCTCTTTTGGTCATTTGGATGCTTTTATAAAAACGTTGTAGCATTGGCCTTAATGTGTTGTCTACGAACAACAATATTTAATAAAATTTGATACTTTTTTGATAACTTAATTGACGACCGCTCAGTTCTTTATCTTTACTTATAAACCAGTCTCCCAATTTAAAAGTCCCACCGAGGAAAAACACTCCACCTCTGGGGTATACAAATCAGTTTTAATTTAGGGATGTGTTGAGACTAGGGTTTGCTTTGATAATTGCGTAGAGGACATCTATATCCTACCTTAGGCCTATAGTATTATCTGATATGGGGTCAGCAGTGGCAGTATCCAAATGTATTAACTTATTATAACAAATTGTGTTTACCTATGCATTAAGATGATCTGCACAAACAATTGTTGCTCTTAAAAAATCTTTTATAAAAATGTATAGCTATTATTATATTGGTGTACTGAACTGAGGTAATCCAAAAATAAAGTGTTTTAATTTTAATATTTAAAAAAAAGTAGTACTCAAGAGGATAATGTGTTATCCATGCTGTTGACTATTTAAGATGCCGCACTTCCTCATCCATAGAAAAATAACCCAAATAAAGTCTCCAAAATACAGATGGGAAATCTCCACTTCTCTGAGAGAGCATCCACCACCTGGTAGATATTATATTATTAAACCTCTGAGCAAGCATCAGTCAGACAGTGCAAAACATAATGATCCTCACTACAATAGAGGACACCTGGATGTTAAATGAAGCTTCCACTATAGGAAAAATATAGTCCAAAAACCTTGTATGCTCAAAAACCTACTGTTAAACTCCTGAAAACAATTTACAAATCTATATCCCTTTATCACTTGTGGTGTGCATTATAAGAGAGCAGGATTTCTCAAGGGGCTTGCATGCATGCATACACACACACACACTTAAAAGCTAAAATGTTCATATCCACATATAACAAAAAAGGTTGTCAAACATTTTGCAAAAAAAAAGTAATATTTGCATAAGAAAATGGCAGTTTCTGCACTGCCACTAGGAACTTTGCATGGATCTACTTCCTACACTATGCTGGTCACTGCTCTTCACTTTGCTACTGCTACATTCCACACTCTCCACACGTCTCTACATACCGCAGCTGAACATTGCAGGCACTAGTACAGACAGTCACAATAAGCGTCAGAGGGGGCCCATCAGGATATCTGTATGAGGTTGCATGATTTCTGATGTCGGCCTTAGGCACACTGACCCCCCCCCCTACAGGGATACCTTGAGCACTATTGTACATGGGCACATTGACAACCAGTATTTTAGGAGGCACAGTGAGCACCTGTGTTTAGGGGCACACTGTCTACCACTGTACAAAATGGCACAAAATGTATAGGAAGCACGCTACCCACCCCCCCCCCCATTGTACAGGGAGCATGCTGACCACAATTGTACAGGGGGACACACTGACCACCAATGTTTGTGGGGGGAACACTGACCACCATGGTACAGGAGGCAAACAAACAGCTACTGTACAGGGGGGGGGGGGCTGATCAACTTTGTACAGGATGCACACTGACAACCAGTTTAAGGGCACACTGACCATGATATTTTAGGGGGCACACTGACTACCAGCGTTTAGGGGGCACACTGACCACCAATATTTAATGGGGCACATTAACTACCATTGTACAGGGGGGCACAATGACCACCACGGTATAGGGGCACATTGACCCCCAGTATATGGGGTCACATAGACCACCAGTACACAGGGGCACTGAGAAAGTTGTACACAGTCCTGGCCCTCACACACTATAGATTACATGCTTACCTCTTCAACCTATAAACTATGTATGTATGTATGTATTCTTTACAGTGAACAGGACACACTGACTTCTATACTCCTGGGGGTTATTATGCAATGTGGGGGGTTAATTATTGTGCATTTTTGGGGGTTTAATATGCACATTCTTGGAGTTTCATTGTGCCATGCTAGGAGTTAATTTGCCATGCTGGGGGTTTACTATTGTGCAATGCTGAGAGTTAATAGTTGTGTTACATTAAGGAGTTAATTATTGTGCAATGTTGTGGGTTAATTATTGTGCAGTGCTGGCGGTAATTGCTGGCCCTGACATATGCAAGGGGTTATCATTGCTGGCCCCTTACATTTTTTGGGGGATTATGTTTGCTGGTCCCAGTTGGACTTATTTTACTCTCTTTAGTGTGCACTAAGGCCCCATTTTTTCTACACAAATGGGAAAGGTGACACACTACAGGCAATGGATCATGTAGAAAACCCACTTTTTGGTCTACATGTACTATTTACCTACACAGTGACTATGATTTCAGTGTACATTGTAACTCTGCCACTTGAACCTCTGCATGGTCCAGTGGCATATTTGAGATGATGTAATGCCTACCTCTCCTCTATGAGATTCAATATCAAAATGTTATCTTTAAAGGGCTTGTAAATATTTTTTTTTTTTTACCTAAATAGCTTCCGTTACCTTAGTGTAGTCCTCCTTCACTAACCTCATCCTTCGATTTTGCTTTTAAATGTCCTTATTTCTTCTGAGAAATCCTTACACACTCAACTCCTGTTCTTCTGTCTTTAACTTACCACCGTAATGCGAGGCTTTCTTCCTGGTGTGGAGAGACCCTGGTGAGGGGGGAGGGGGCAAGCAGGAGTGTCAGGATGCCCACTAAAACACAGCTCCTTTCTCTATCTGCAAAGTAGAGAGTGTCCAGACTTGCCTGCTCGACCCCTCCCCCTTTAAGAGGCTTTCTCCACACCAGGGAGAAAGCCTTGCATTACGGTTGTGAGTTACAGACAGAAAAACCGGAAGTGAGCATTTCTCAGAAGAAATAAGGACATTTATAAGCAAAATCGAAAGATGAGGTAAGTGAATGAGGACTGCACTAAGGTAAAGGAAGCTATTTTTGGAATTTTCTTTTCCTTTACAACCCCTTTAAAATCATCACCAGATGCCACATTAGCAGGTTCTATAGTTTTGTTCATAATGCTTCCTCTAGTACTGTACCTGGTAGTTTTAATGTGGACAATCCTGTTACATACATGTAACCACTTATCTTCCTTAATGGATATCAGAAGAGTGAGTTTATTCTTACTAATAAAATTCTCACTCTTATGATGGTTAACAAAGAAACCAATATTAAAACTAGAGAGTAAAAGCACTATATTCAATACACTTTTAAGATCTTAGGGCTTCTTAATACCACATTTCCACACCTTTATGCCACATACACACGACCGTTTTTCATGATGAGAATTTTTTTTTAATTGGTCGTTAAAAATGGTCATGTATAGGCCCCAGAGCATTTTCCTCGACGAGAAAAATGGCCATTAAAAATGTAGAACATGCTCTATTTTTTCTCAGTGTTCTTTCACATCGTCATTTTTCTCGTCGTGAAAAACGGTCGTGTGTACGCTTTAACGACGGGGGAAAAAATGTGCATGCTCAGAAGCAAGTTATGAGATGGGAAATTAGCATAATCAGCCCAAAGGATGGTGGCACTCGATTGTAACTTCCCCTTTATAGTGCCGTTGTACGTGTTGTACGTCACTGCGCTTTGCTCAAGCAAAGCGCGATGTATGCAAGGTAGGCTTGAGAGGAATCACGTCCAGAAAAACTTTGTTTTTTTCCATGACATGAAACAATGGTCGTGTGTACGCAGCTTTAGAAACACTGTCATTTACCTACTGTATGTAATAAAGGTTTTCATAAACCACAATTACAGTTTTTCCAAATCATGTAAAATATATATATATAAAAAGAAATATATATACCTGATGGCATCGGAGTAAAGATGTTTTTTGGTATCACCACCTTGTCTTCAGAGTTTCGTGCCCAGTCCACCATTCCTTTTCTGCCCCTCATAGGGAAGGTGATATCCGTTAGCACAGAAGATGCTGGGAGCTTTTGAATACTGGCCACTGACAAGAGAAAACAGTATATTAAACATAGTTTTATTCACTTAAAATGTCACCCAGTATATTATTTCAAGCTTAAATGCTACCCGTGAGCACATTGATAAGGCATGTTTGTATCTTTACAACATTTAAAAAGGCTTAGTTCCCACAAATAAAATAAATAGTTTAAATATTCAATGCTTCTTCTGGTAATCTATTTAAATATCCTGGTTTATGTGAGTATGTCACATACACTTGTGTGAGGCAGTTAACTATGGTCATAAAAAGCTTAGGGTTATATGGAAGAAATAACAAGTAAAGGTTTTGCAGCACATTTTCTTTAGATCCATATTTGAAATAATTTGAAGTGACATTACAAGGATGAAATTCTGTAAACTGCTCATGGAAACAAAACTGTTAGAATCTGGCTAATGAAGCATTGACAATGTGTGGGAAGCCCAACATACAATTATTGCAAATAAGTTTCTTAATCCAGAGTGCAGGACAAAAGGCTGGCCTGCTATGTATAGCTCTCTTGTGTCCTAGATTCCCCCAGACAGTCAAAGATTTTCACATTGGAAACATTTGATTTTTTAAGTTATTTTAATTCAAACACCTTATTTCTCTATGCTGTGCAGAAGCACATATGAATTAAGTCAATGTAACAACGTGTGTCACACACACATTATACTATTAAAAGGCAAGTAGAATCTGTCAATTCCAAAGTAGATATGAGATGCTGGATTTAGATCTTATTGTCCATCAGAACTGAAGATGTTGGTTGTGCTTAATGAATTAACCTTGGCAGTTCAACTGTAATGGGGGTCCCTACCAAAGAGTGAAGACCTCCTAAATCGAGGAATATAAACAAAATCCACAGAAAGAGTGCCAGACAGGCAACTTAAGAGTCCATAATTGTTTTTTGTAGATTATGTATCTATTGTAGATAAAAATGTGGCAGCAGCCCTTCATCAGAGCTCTAATGTAAAGGACAGTGCTGCAGAAAATGTACTGCCAGGGCTATATCATTCACAGCTCTTTGAAGTATTAAGTCCACTTTAAGATCTGCTTTATTGAGAGTGCATTTCAGGTAGTATTTTTAATGACTTACAAGGGATAATTAAAGGAATACTGAATCCTTACATGAGAAATAGCCTACGTAGCTTAATAAATAAAATAAAGCTATGTTCAATTTAAATATCTAATCAATGTCTAATCCAGTCCAAGCTAATTGGACTTTTCTTTGCACATAATAGGTAGATTGAGTAATTACTGCTTTACTTTATTCACTAAGCTAAGTGAACACTCACTAACCTTCTCTATCCCTTTAGTAAATCAACCTGAGAGACTTGCATTGTAAGAAGAAGCAATACAACACTGTTGTTATACTACAAAGCAAGGAAAAATCCTGCATATGTAATAAATACATATGGCCACCCCCTTCTACTTTTAGAACTACAAACTGTACATCCAAACAAGGTTTTGAGACTATAAATAAAATGTTGATTGGTTTATTTAGATCTAAACAATCACTATTGCAGGTAAAAAAAATGCATTGGTGGCTAGGTAATTAACTGGACACCAATTTATATAGCATGCTGCACATAAAAGCATTCTTTCATTTATTGAAATACAAAAATAATATTTAGTACATAATTTAAAGAAAAGAAATTACATATATAGGCTAACAAATTATAAATAAGCTATAAAATATATATTCCATGTTCCGAAAAAAAAAATGCTGCAAAAATCCAACATTTATAGCGGCAGCATATAAAATATATAAAGTATAAGGATCCCAACGCATAAATAAGTCCATCAGGGAACTACAGTGGGGGTTTTATTCTGCCCCTCATCACCTTGCTGCTGATCATAATTTTTAGTGGGCTGGATCCAGGTAAAAGAAATGCTAAGAAGTTGTGAGGGCTGGCGTACAGATAAATGTCTTTGGTTGTATCAATAGAACTAATCCTGCTGGCACTGCTGATGTGACACAAGCTAGTGTAAGTAAAGTTGATATCAGAACTTGATGCAGGAGAAAAGAGGTTAATGAGTAATGAAAAATAGCAATCAGAGAAGCCAATAAGGAGATTGGTACTAGTCTCTAGTAAAATGGTAGCACAGGCATTCATTGGAAACCCAACAAATGCTTTCAAGAGCGTGGTCATATATGTAGGCTGTATAATTCTGGACTAAAGGGGTAGGGGTGCAGCAAAGGAAACCATTCATTAGTTCAACTAAAGCAATAAATAATACAGTATATAGAGAAATTATCTTTTCAAGTGGTTTATGCTTTGTGAGTGACAGCAACTCAGTACAAGATACTTCCATACTGTGCATCTACTTTGTTCAGCATGTTATAATATGCAGTAGGGAATTATAAACACATCTGCACCTGTAATGACTGATCATCCTTTAAACAGTATGAAGCAGACGGGCCAATTCATACCTGGCAAATATTTTAAACAATAATGGTGTTATATAATGACCATGAGCCAAAACTAAATACCAATGTTTGCAGACCCAAGTCTGGCTTAAACATGAGCATCTTAATTAATCTTGTGGTATTTATTCAACTGTTTTTTTTTTGTTTTCAAGTTAAGCAAATAATAAACAATAACAAGTTTCAGCGTACATGCACATATCAAAGAGTATTTTTGCATGCCACTTATTTACTAAATAAATTACCCTTATCAATTTAATTAATACTACATTGTACACAGTTAGTTATAGCTAAAGTTATGTTTTATGAAATGAATTATTCCAGCCAGAGAAGCTGAACTAAATTCAATCACGCTTTAAAAAAGCAATTGGCAGGTATAGGCATGCACACTACTGTTTGAGGTGAGGGGCATTGTTCTGAATTTTGTTCTGAAATAAAAAATCTTAGCACAAATCAGCAGGGATGCCAAGGGTCAATGAGTGAACAGTTGTATGGTGCCAGCATAAATCACATTCATTTTATCTTCTCCCAGTACAATGTTTCGCAGTCGTGTACCATATATCTGTTATATCTGTTATATCTGTTATATCTACAAAGAAAACAGCAGCCAACCCAGCAAAGTGGACACGTTTTTAAAGTTTAATATACGACCATTATCACAAACAGGAAGGCTATATTGGCATTTACAGTAGGAATTGGTCAATGAATGTGTGTAGACCGTAAACCCTTGTCCACTTGGTGATTTTCTCTGATTTCCAATGTATGCTATACACAGCATCTCTGTCTTTTAAATATGTTTAAATATGCAATTACATTGCCCTTTTCTGTAAATATCATAAAATGTATTAGGTAAGAAGGAACCATTGCATCTATAACCTAACTCCAGCCATGCCATTCTTTTTTTAGTTTTGAATAGAGTGGTGTAAGATAAAACTTCTGCCATGTTTCTTCCTTTGCCTGTGACCCCAAAGGAGATGTGAGGAGATCTTTCCTCACATTCTTTTCTTGCAACACCTATACTAGAAATAGAGCACTGGGACAGGGCAGAGCAAAGACTAATAACAAAATGTTAGAAGTTGTAACCCTTTCTAATCCAACAAAAAAATGGTTTTCCTGTCTCTGTTGGAGAGATTTTATTGGAGTTGGACTTTAATGAGGCTTTATCAAGGGACATTTCACAGGTGTGGGGAAAAGGGCAGCACAGCTTGCACATGCACTGTGAGCAGATAAGTGTAAAGGTGCAGCTAGTTGCAGCTGGCTGCCCACAGTTAAGATGCTGGCACCAGGAACCAGCTTGGGTGAGAACAGCGCTGGTCCCTTGGCAGTTTTTGTAGCAGCTGACTTTTAATTTTCACATACCCGACTGAAACTCTTCTTTAAAGTGGGATTCCACCTGTGATTTTTTTCAACAAAGGGTCAATTAACCACTTCCATACCAGGCACTTACGCACCTTCCCGCCCAAGTAAATTTTCAGCTTTCAGCGCTGTCGCACTTTGAATGACAATTGCGCGGTCATGCTACACTGTACCCAAACAAAATTGGCGTCCTTTTTTCCCCACAAATAGAGCTTTCTTTTGGTGGTATTTGATCACCTCTGTGGTTTTTATTTTTTTGCGCAACAACTAATAAAAGACTGAAAATGTTGCCAGTCAGTGCCCATGTGTGGGCACTGACTGGCATCTTTCTTTTTTTTTACTGGCATGTTTTATTTAAAAAAAAATCATGACTTTTTTTTTTTTTTATTGCCCCTTTTTTTTGCCCTTCCAGTGTGGGCTTCCCTGGTGGTCTAGTGTGGGCATCCGAGGGGGGGCTGCGCTGATAAACAATCAGCGCGAACCCCCCCTGTCAGGAGAGCCGCCGATCGGCTCTCCTGTACTCACATCTGTCAGACGCGAGTGAGGAAGAGCCATCGACAGCTCTTCCTCTTTACATCGTGATCAGCCATGATTGGACACGGCTGATCACGTGGTAGCGAGCCTCCGATGGAGACTCGTTACCGAGATCGAAGATGCAGGGAGTCAGGCTGACACCCCGCATCACCGATCGATGCGCTGCGTGCCCCCACGGGCGCGTGCAGCATGAAATCCTGCAGGACGTCAATAGATGTCCAGTCAGGATTTCAGAACCACTTCCCGGACGTCAATCTCCTATTGACCGGGCGGGAAGTGGTTAAAGAGAAGTCCATAAAAGTACTACCATCTAGTTGAGATTGATCTGTCAAATGGCAGTTGCAGATGTGCCATATAGAAGCTTGGTAAGGAGTTGTAAAAACTGCAGACTATAGTTTCCATTTCTGAATGAAACTGGTGTGGATTCCACTAGGGAGTGTTCTAGTTTTCAGTATAGAAAATGACCACAGATCCTTGCCAGATTGAACCTGCCATCCAGGGTGTTAAATATCTGAAAATGCCTCTCATATGCCTCTCTGGCAGCTTTGCCTCAGTTCACACTGATGCAGTGCCAGTTGAATCCATTTTGCAGTGCAATTTCAAGGAGCAGCCAGGACTGTCGCTACAGGACAGGCAAAACAAGCAATTGCTTGGGGCCCCCGAGCTGGCCTGGGGCCCCAAAATTCCCCTTCCCAGGCTGTAGCGTGGCCAAACTCCTTTTCCTTCCTTCTGGTGTCCTGTCAGTCCGGCCAGGTACCGTGCGTGGTAAAGGAGTTTCCTGTTCTCGGCCGGACTAAAAGGAAGTGAGAACTCAGTGTGCACTTCCTGTCAGTCGGGCGAGTGCTCACTTGCTTTCAGTCTGGACGGGAACCTGAATCTTCAGTACCGCGCGGTATCTGATAGGGGACTGGGGACCCATAATGATAGAACACCGGACTGACAGGAGGAAGAGGAGCTCGGCCAGGTTACACCCTACAGGGAAGAACGGGAGATGAGAATAGTAAAACATAGAGACTAGGGTGGGGGAGTAAGAACATGGGTGTAAAAAATTAGTGGCTTTGCGTGCGAGGGGGGGTGCTTGGGGGGCCCCCATTTTGCTTGGGGCCCCCAAATTCCTTCAAACGGCCCTGGGAGCAGCCATAGTATGAGTTGATGGAGTTCAGAAGCGATTCTAATGCACTTTTGATGCAATTTGAATACAGTCAGTCAGTCTCACTCTCTCTCCTGACATGGATCAGGGATGGGAGATAAGGAACAAAGATTTGCAAAAAGCGTACCAGAATTGTGTTATCTTAGGACAGATTAGCAATCTGCATGCAATTTCCATTCAAGTCTATGTAGTTACAAATCACACCGCACTGCACTAAACTCACACAGGACCCTTTTTAAAATCACATCAGAATTGCACAGCATATAAGTGAATGGTCTCCATAGAAACTCATGTTATTTCACTTGTCATAAGATTCCATGCGTTTTAAAACGCATCAGGGGCTTACATTGCAAGCTTAGAGTCTGCATATAGACAGAGAAATAATGTTTCTCTAATGATGTGATGGAATGTTAACCCCAGCACACACAGATTTTAGAGTTCTCTTCCTCCTCCCTCTCACTCTGTCTGATGCAGACATAGCAAAGAAAATAAAACAGGTCAATACAAATGTAAATTGTATCCTTTTGTTAAATGGGCTCAATATCTGCTCCATTTTCTCAGTTTAGAAGAGTAGTACAGGCTTTATGCCTGTTTCACCTCTTGTTAATTCACCCCAATGTTTTCTCCAAATACTCATGGATGTTGTAAAGATGCACACATATTGCATTATTATTGCAAAACAATTGTAAAGTAATAAAAATGTATCAAAGTGATTATAAAGGCACAGTTTTTATTTTATAGAAATAAAAACTTGTTATACTTGCCTGCTTTGTGCAATAGTTTTGCACAAAGCAGCCCCATTTTTTACCTTAATGCATGGAATGCATTAAGAACCACTGCCTTTAGAATGACTTTAACCACTTCAATGCCAGGCACTTTCACCCCTTTCCTGCCCAAGCCAATTTTCAGCTTTTAGCGCTGTAACATTTTGAATGACAACTGTGTGGTCATGCAACACTATACCTAATTTTGTTTTTCACACAAATAGATGCTTTCTTTTGGTGGTATTAGATCACCTCTGTGGTTTTTATTTTTTGCGATATAAACAAAAAAAGAGCGTCAATTTTGAAAAAAACACATCTTTTTTACTTTTTGCTATAAACATTTTTTTCCTCAGTTTAGGCCAATATGTATTCTTATACACATTTTTAGTAAAAAACAAAACAAAAAAACCCCGCAATGATTGGTTTGCACAAACGTTATTACACCTACAAAATAGGTTATATTATATATTTTTTTACTAGTAATGGTAGTGATCTGCGATTTTTATTCAGACTGCGACATTACGGCTGACATATCGGACACTTTTGACACTATTTTGGGACCGCTGACATTTATACAGCAATCGGTGCTATAAATAGCCATTGATTATTGTATAAATTTCACTGCAGGGAAGGAGTTAACACTAGGGGGCGATCAAGGGGTTAAATGTGTTACCCAGGGAGTTATTCTAACTGTGGGAGGGATGGGACTGACTGGGGTAAGAGACTGATTGGTGTTCCTATATACTAGGAACACACGATCTGTCTCCTCTCCCCTGACAGGACGTGAATCTGTGTGTTTAAACACACAGATCCACGTTCCTGCTCTGCCATGAGTGATCAAGGGTGCCCAGCTCATGCGCCCCCCCTATGCTGACTGGAAGCTGAGGACATTAGATGATGCCTGCCCAGGATGGGAGATCTCATCTGCGGACGTCATTTGACTATGGGTGGGTATTGAAGTGGTTAACATAGCACTAACCCAGGCGCACAGCAGGATCCCCACTCATCGCACTTGATAAGGATTGCAGGTCTTGCCATGCAATAATGAGATCCACTAGCTATTGCATCACTGCGTATGACAGCTTAAGCTTTTAGATAGCTCTTAGAGAAAATATCTCTCCACGGGAGATGAAGCTACTAAGTGGACTTGCCAATTCACTACTGAATCCAGGTATTCAATGGTTTACAAATTTTTATTAAAATTATTTAATAGGTTTAACTCATTTTTCATCCTTAACATTGCACCCTACAAACCAAATTTTGCATCACTGATGTTTATTAACTTTTTTCAAGTGATCATCATAAATGTACCTTGATCTGAATTGTACAGTTTTATGTAGTATGTAGTATTATAGTATTAAGATCAGTCATGGAAATACGATCCCAGTAATGGGACTAAACTAAATCAGAGGGGTGCACATAAGAGGATTTTCTGTCTATTAACCTCCCTGGCGGTATGATTCTTTAAGATTTTAGGTGCTAAAAGCGGTACCATTATTTGCAAGGGAATTTGGCGTTTTATACTGTAGGCTTGTAATTCTTAGGAATAACTCACTGAAATCTATCCAAACAAGAGTCTAATAGGCATCCTGGGTATGATTTTTTTTTTCTTATTAAAAATTATAATATAATAAATAATTATAAAAAATTATAACAAATAATAATATAATTATAGTAAAAATTATTCAATAATGTAATCAAATCAAAATCACTGAAATTTGCTCAGTTGCAGAATTTTTGCTGTCATTATTTTTTTTTTTTTTATGACGAATTTCCCCACAAATCGCTATCGCTAAATTCTGCAAGTGATTCTGATTTATTATCGCTGTTTTTTAGCTGCTCTAAAACAATTTTTGCCATAAAGGGACACTTTTGGTTGCTATGGGCAATCTACAGTTTGCAGGGAGAAAGAACAGTTTTTATTATATAAAAGGACATGTAGTGTACAGGGCAGACCACTAGGGACATGGGGGGTGTGTATTTTTTACATACAGTACTGTAATCTATAAGATTACAGTGTACTGTATGTATAGTGTTTGTTTACTTTTTTAAATTTGGCGCCGTTCCCCCCCCTACGTCGCGACGCTCGCAGGGAAGGGAATCGGCGGAACACACAGCATCAGGCGGACATCCGCCCGCCGTGTACTGCGGGGATTCATCGCTGGATCGCAGAGAAAAGGTAAGTAAACTTTTTTCTGCATCCAGCGAGGCAAGTCCGTGTGTGGCACGGGGTTACCGATCGTAGCTTTAAAATCTCACCCCGTGCCACACACGGGAAGACCGCCAGGGAGGATAAGGGCTTTAGCAGGCATCTTGCAGTATTTGCTCTTTGGCAGGTGTTTTGACTTTGAAATATTTAAAATGAAATATAGTTTTACTTTCATAAAATAATTGCTGTAGTTGTAAACATGACATGCACACAGAAAGTAGATTTATACACATCTTTGGGAATCTGACATCACTTAAACTTATGTAGCATCAGATTTTATTTACAGAAGAATGAATAATGTACCATCTAAGCCCAGTATAATCAGAAAACAAACTGTGTGCACACATCCTTAAAATATGTATTGTTACAATCTTATGTTGTAAATTTGGGATTAGGCAGTTTTCCTTTTTATCATTAAAGAAGATTTATGTTTATCCGAGCTTCAGTTATGCAATATTGGTAAGCTCCCTTGCTGGTACCAACCTCTTTTTGCCAATTTCTTATTGGTTTGGCATCATCAGCCATTTTGATTGGTCTGGCTGGAATGATTTAAGTTCTGTGTATGCACACAGGAATTCATCCTGGCACCTTGCAAATGCCAGCATTTGACACTGTACAGTTTAAGAAGTTGAGTGGCTTTCTGAGTTTGATGTTTTTATACATTGAGTTGCTAGGGCACAGCTTAGTGTACAGTTGAGGAAGTTGGGTTCTTTTATTGCAGCAGATATATACTATGCCCCTTTTGGGATTAAAAAAAATAATAAATCTTAATTCTCAAAAATCTTAACTGTACACCTAAGTAGTGCAGGTAGATTAGGAGACTATGATATACTGTATGACAGATACTTCTTGGTACAGTATACCTGTATTCTAAAATGAAATAAGATGATATTTGGAAGGTAGTTTAAAGCTTTAATGCCGCGTACAGACGATCGGACATTCCGACAACAAAACCGTGGATACATTTCTGACGGATGTTGGTTCAAACTTGTCTTGCATATACAAGGTCACACAAATGTTGTCGGAAATTCCGAAAGTCAAGAATGCGGTCACATACAACATGTACGACTAGAAAAGTACACTAGAAAAGAGAAGTTCAATATCAATGGTGTTAGTAGAAGTTTGATGAGAAACAATTCATGCTTTTCAGCCTCATGCTTTTCAGTCCTCATGGTAGCAGGCATTTGCTAGCTGTTTCTAGGGGTTTTGAGTACTCCTGAATTTATTTATAATAAAAAAATAGAAGGATCAAAGGTGGAGCAGGTAAAGAACCATGAGCACAATGCAGACAAATAGAAGAACCAGCACAAACCAGACAAAGAGAAAACAAATATCTGTTGTCAGATGTTGGTAAATGACACTCACTAGAGTGCATGACCCAGGAACATCTGTCCACACCAGAGTTGTTAAAGGTACAGATAGGCGTTTGTGGCAAGAGACAACTCAAAGAATGCAACCCACAAGGTGGCCTAGATAGACAACTACATACAGACTAAATAAGAGTGGCAAAACACAGGAAAGAAAGGCAGGAAAACTCACTGATTGCAATTCACAAGGTGACCTAGATGAACAGCTATATACAGACTAAACAGAGTGCCAGAATACAGGACAGAGAAGCAGGACAACTCACTGACTGCAATTGTTATAAAATAAATAATAGAAGAAAAAATATATAAAGTGCCCTCACCCCCCCCCCCCCTACTCCCGCCAAAATTCAAATGTGTATGTTGGTCCCACACGTATATGTAAATGGTGATTGCACCACACATGTGAGGTATCGCTGTGAATGCCAGAGTAAGATTGAAATTCCAGCTTCATACCTCTTGTGTAACTCTAAACTGATGATCTGTAAAGGCTTTAACCGTAGTTTGTTGCTATTCCACAGGCGTGTGAAGTTTAAAAAAAGTGTTAGGCCACGTACACATGATCAGTCCCAACCGATGAAAATGGACTGAAGTTAAGTTTCATCGGTCCAAACCGACCGTGTGTACGCCCCATCAGTCTGTTGTCCTTCAGTCCAAAAATGTTGAACTTGCTTTAAAATCGGACCAATGGACGCCTACCGATCGGTCAAAACCGATGGTTAGTATGCAAAAGCATCGGTTCGAAACACGCGCATGCTCAGAATCAAGTTGACGCATGCTTGGAAGCATTGAACTTAATTTTTTTCTGCATGTCGTTGTGTTTTACATCACCGCGTTCTGACACGATCGGTTTTTGAACTGATGGTGTGTACGCACATCAGACCATCAGTCTGTGAACCGGTGAAACTGAACTTCAGTCCGTTTTCATCAGTTTGGACTGATCGTGTGTACAAGGCCTTTACATGTTAGGTATCTATTTACTCAGAGTAACATCATATTTTATATTTGATAAAAACAATGGGGTATTATATTGTGTTTTTATGCACTGAAATTTTATGCACTAAAATTCTAAAAACTCTTGTATTTTTTTATCCAAAAATGTGCATTTGAAAAAACACTGTCCAAATATTATGTGACATAAAACATTGTACTATATTTTTTTTCTCCAGGGCCTTTACTTTCAGAAAATATATAATGTTTAAGGGGTTCTAAGTAATTATTTAGTAAAAAAAAAATAGGCTTGGGAGTTAAGTGGTTAACACTTGCTTTTTCCAGCAGAGGAGGGGAGTGAAAAGACACAGCAAAAACCAACTTCTGATTGAGTAACATGCAAGATTTGGAAACCTGGTAAAGCAATTCTTACCCCTAGTGAAGGGCTGGTTGGCAATGCCAACTTGTGCCCTGAACATAAGACTGTAACCTAATCCATAGGGTTTAGTAGATATATTTGCCTGGAATTGGATTTGCAAAATCAAGCTGATCTAGCTATTTGCCCTGAACTGAAAATGTTCCCAGGAATGTCAATCCTCTGATTTCTGAGCTGGTAGAGGTGTCAATGGTTTCAATCCTATTTCACCTGTAGGTTACAGCTGGAGTAAATTGTACATACTGTAAACTATAGTTGAATTACATTTGGTTTGCTGAAGCTCCGTTTCTGATATAACTGTCTTTTTTTAAATACAGTATTTGTTGTCAGCTTCTTGCCATACTTTATTGCATCTCAGCACTGCTACAGCCTCTCTGCAGCCACTTCCTGCTTATATGTGGACTATGCTTATTGTGTAAGTATTGTATCTTGGCACAGCCACTTGGAGGTCTGTATGACAGGGTGACAACACGGGAGCACAGCCAGGGTTGTCTTTAAGACAGGGCAAAATGGGAAGCTGCCCTGGGCCCTGCCATTGTTATGGGGCACAAAGCAGCTGCCTCATACTTGCCAGCTATACCACTTTAAATTCTCTTGCCCCTTGAAGTTTTAGTCATGTGCTGTGTCCCGATATCTTAGTGTGAAGTGATGCTACTAATGCTGCCCAGCTCTGCCCTATTGTTGTTTACTGATTACTCACCTGCAGGTCATGTGTTTACATGTAAATAACCATCGTTCATATGTAAATAGTGGCGGCATGCATATGTAAATAAAGGCATATGTAAATAGAGGAGGCCGGCGGCAATCATATGTAAATAAAGGCAGCATTCATATGTATACTATGCCCTTCTGCAGTGAAGAGATGATGTGCTGTAACCTCTAGCACCAGTGAGCAGTATTACTGTACAGTATTTTCTAGCAACCAATCAACAGGAAGAAATCATGTGCTGTAACCTCTAGCAACTATTCAGTGAGCCGTAATGAGTGCTGTAACCTCTAGCAACCAGTCAGTAAGTGGTAATGATATGCTGTAACCTCTGGCAACCAATAGCAATCACTGCCTGATCTGATACAGTAAACTGATTTTAAGTCTAGCTGATAATTATTGTATGTCTCAGAGCAGGTGGAGAGCAAAATTGCAAGGGGGGGCCCCAAGATTTTTTTTGCTCAGGGTTCAATCAACATTGAACACGGCCCTGAGCACAGCCAGGAAGCAGGAACAAAGCATTGTCACCCCACAACAGGAAGTGCCTACAGATGGACCTACGTGGCAGGATCACTTAATATCTTTTTAATGAATGCTGCATATTTAAATGAATAAAAATGACTGCGTGTTAGGAAAAAGTTTGGTAAGATATATTTGCACTTTTCAGTCTGTTACAGCGTGACAAATGTGCTATCTCCATTACAAACGCTACTTTTACCGAAGGTGCGCGGGTTTCTTAGCATACACATGCTCGAGTTTCTCATCGAAAAGCAGCCCGACGAGGAACACGACGAGCCAATTTGGACTCCCGTCGAGAAAAAAGAGAACTTGCTCTCTTTTTTGCTTGTCGAGTTCCTCGACAGTTTCCTCAATGAAAAGCATACACACGACCGGTTTTCTCGGCAAAAAAAGCTCTCCCACCAGGTTTCTTGATGGATTCTGCCGAGGAAACCGGTCGTGTGTATGAGGCCTCAGCCTTGCAATGCCTTATGCTGCCAGTTTGACACCCCTGTCTAGCCCTAGTAAACCAGTAAAGTGTTCACAAGGGTAAATAAGGAGTATTGGCACACTCTACACTAAGCAACAACCTCAGAATATGCCCATGTATTAACATAATAATTACCCTAAACTATAATTTTATATTTTGAAGTGTAAATACACCATATTGTTCCCAACTAGAAAATATAATGGCAATAGTCTTATGCAGGTTTTTTTTTTCATGGGGAACTTGGGGAAACTCGGTTCCACCACCTCTGGCTCAGACCCTTTGGTGCCTGCTCACCACAGTGACAGCTCTGCACTCTGTGTGTAACCCCCCTGAACTCTGCACACTGTATGTAATGCAATCCTGGTATTTAATGCCCCTTTAGGACCCTTCTACTGTTTGTGAAATCTGAACGGGTCATGGTTGAGTTCCTGCACCTATTTTCTGAGAAAAAAAGCTCTGGTCTTATGGGAAATGTAAGAGCCATACAGACACCTTAGTGAGTCTAAAGGGCAGGCTATCAATAGAAGTTTATTAATTAGACCTTGTAGAAAGAAAAAAAGGAGAACAAGGTGATTTTCTGATTTGTACTAACACGACAAACAGTTGGAAGGTTTGAAATACCATGGCAACAAGCTGTTTGCCTTTAGTTACGTTAGTTAGTGAGCATGAAAAGAGAATTAGAAAACCACCTCTCCAGTGCTTATCTCTGACATGAGAACAACTAATTTCTGTAGATGTAGGGTGTACTTGTATGAAACAATGCGCTGTACATGGAGAAAATAGCAATCATTAATGAAATGCTGCATAGATCTCTGTTCTAGGACTGATTTGAGTATGCTGAAAAGATTTTGCGGTGGATGATTAGATTATATTAGACATCATGTAGCTCCCCTCCGAGCTGCTGGCTCCCCTTGTTTTACATTTATTCCTAAGACCGATACCTGATGCCATGGCAACCAGTACTATTACAGCAGTTCATACTAATGCGTACTACTGCAGTCACACATAATACAGCAGCATAAACGCTGAAAAACATATGCATTAGACAAACATTTCACCATTTAAAGCGTACCTTTTGTCATGTAATATCAACATTGGTTTTGTCAAGTAAAACAAAAGACCAGCAGCATAAAAATCATTTCCACCTAATAATAAAAAATCCTTCTTGTTGTGTATATACAAGCAGAGCTTGGAAAAGGAGTGATACTACGGAAGCTGAAGCTTGCTGGGTATGGGTGCACTGCGTGGGTTTCACAGATAAACAGACAAAATGCAGCAAGTCAGAGGTCTTCTTGCAAATGCTTTACTTTTCATTCGATTTAACATTTTGTTCCTGCGTGCTTTTGTAAGGAACAAACAATGATCCAGAAAAGCACTTGCAAAACAAAGGACTAACAAGTCTAAAAACAAAGGAAACATCTGCAAAGCAACACCATTCCAGTGCTGCAGTGAAATAGGATTGGGAACTTTCAAGCAAATACTGTACAGTAACAATGCAATACAACCATATGCATGCATAGTGATAGGCGTAGTGTGGCACATAAAAGACGCGCTAAAATAATTTATTTATTCTGATCTTAAACAGCATACAATAGCAAATGTGTTCATTTTTGTGACTTTAGATGCTTAAAGGTGTTGTAAAGGTACAATTGTTTTTCCTAAATATCTTCCTTTACCTTAGTGCAGTCCTCCTTCACTTATATCATCCTTCCATTTTGCTTTTAAATGTTCTTATTTCTTCTGAGAAATCCTCACTTCCTATTCTTCTGTCTGTAACTCCACACAGTAATGCAAGGCTTTCTCTCTGGTGTGGAGTGTCATGCTCGCCCCCCTTCTTAGACTACAGGAAAGTCAGGATGCCCACTAACACACAGCTCCTTTCTCTATCTGCAACGTAGAGAGCATCCTCACTCTCCTGTAATCCAAGGAAGAGGGGAGCACGACACTCCACACCAGGGAGAAAGCCTTGCATTACTGTGTGGCGTTACAGACAGAAGAACAGGACGTGAGGATTTCTCAGAACAAATAAGGACATTTAAAAGCAAAATGGAAGGATGAGGTAAGTGAATGAGGACTGCACTAAGGTAAAGGAAGCTATTAGTACCTTTACAACCCGTTTAAAGGCCCCGTACACACTAGGAGACATATCCGATGAAAACGGTCCAACAGACCGTTTTCATCGGACATGTCTCCTGGGAGATTTGGGTTTGATCTTTGTACACACGATCAAACCAAAATCCTCGGGGACAGACAGCGCGTTGACTTGGCGGTGACGTTGACGCCGCCACGTCACCAAACCAGGAAGTAAAATACTTCCACGCATGCGTCGAATTCATTTGACGCATTCGGGAGATTTCGGTCCGCTAGTTAGGCGTACTAACCAGCAGACATATCCGACAGACGGCTTTCCAGCAGACAAGTTTTAAAGCATGCTTTAAAACTTTTGTCTGCTGGAAACCTGTCTGCTAGCTCGTACACACAATCAAATCTGTCCGTTGAAACTGGTCTGCGGACCAGTTTCAGCAGATATATTCGATCGTGTGTACGTGGCCTAAGAGCTGAAAAAAATGGGATGCTTTGGTTCTTCCTCTACAATAGTTAGTCCTTTCATTTAAAAAAACAGTGAGCTTCTGGCAGGTGTTCCAGCTGCTTTATTAGGGCAATGCACAGATACTTCTGGTTATTGCATGCCCACTCCCTCCCACCTCTCAACATTTTTATTTGCTTTTCATGATGATGGGTGCTTTGGTGGCCAATAATGTGTGGAAGAAGGGAGGGTGTGGAAAGATTTCATTACTATAAGGACATGCTAGAACTTTGCTGTTCATGGCATTCAGTCATAGCAAAGGTGAATGAAAACTGCTGCAGGTATGTGAACACATAGTGATAGGTGAAACTCCTGCGCTGAAATGGGTGAAAAGGGATTGGACCGTGGGAAAGGGGCCGTGGGAAAGGGGCACGGGAGGTATACTGCAGCAAACAAAGAATAGGTCTATCCAAATGGACAATAAAAGGTATACAACAAGTGATATTGTTTGCGCTGTGATGGTGATGCCTAAAGGGTGATGGGAAAGGGGAAGTGAAGTAGTAAACTAGGTGAATACAATAAGTGACAAAAATGTATAAATATATAGAAAAAATTCTATAAAACACAATGTGAACAAAGTAACAGTAAATAACAGTGACCGTGTCATCTATAAAGATGTGTGGTGGACATAATAGAATGCATGGTCAAACTCAGTCCTGCAGACAAAACAAAATAAAAGAAGAGAGTCCAACTTAATCATGCAACTCGGTGCAGCAAGTGAAATCTGGTGTGAAGTCAAAAGGAGATGTTCCAGCAGCCAAATGAGTGAAGGTGCAATGGAGGATTCCAAAACGTGCAGCCCACACCTCTAGTGATCCTATCAGCTTACCTCAAGGCTATCTGATATAGCCAGAAAGATAGGGCATCAAACTCTTGATGAATGGAAGCCTCAAATCTGATGGTGCATGGAAGGGGAAAGTACAAAAAAACAAGCATAGAGTAGTCCTGTCACCACTGGAAGGATTCCTGCTAGCAATCAAAAGATGTGCACTTACACAGAGTGGTGAAAGGGGGTGCCTATCTCCACGAGCAGCGTGACTTCATCAGGGGATCCCGAATACGCGTCGGGATTGGAGCACTGGACCCTTTAGACCTGACGGACGGTAGACGAGCTCGCTGCTCGTGGATGTATGACCGCCTCAGCTGACTTTATGTGAGTTTTTATTTTGTGCTTTGTTTATTAAATCTTTATTTTGCGGTATTATGCGATGTGCCCTCCTATTTTTGTTTCAAACACCATCGTTTGAGTATCGGCGGATCAACATCTAGCCAAACAGCGGCAGCAGAGCAGCACCTGACGAGCTCGCTGCTCGTGGAGATAGGCACCCCCTTTCACCACTCTGTGTAAGTGCACATCTTTTGATTGCTAGCAGGAATCCCTCCAGTGGTGACAGGACTACTCTATGTTTGTTTTTTTGTACTTTCCCCTTCCATGCACCATCGGATTTGAGGCTTCCATTCATCAAGAGTTTGATGCCCTATCTTTCTGGCTATATCAGATAGCCTTGAGGTAAGCTGATAGGATCACTAGAGGTGTGGGCTGCACGTTTTGGAATCCTCCATTGCACCTTCACTCATTTGGCTGCTGGAACATCTCCTTTTGACTTCACACCAGATTTCACTTGCTGCACCGAGTTGCATGATTAAGTTGGACTCTCTTCTTTTATTTGGTTTTGTCTGCAGGACTGAGTTTGACCATGCATTCTATTATGTCCACCACACATCTTTATAGATGACACGGTCACTGTTATTTACTGTTACTTTGTTCACATTGTATGTGAACACATATTTGCAACTTTTACTGTACATGCTAGTAACTCTCTTTTTTTACACCGTCACTTTTTTTTTTGCATTAAAATAATTTTTTATATGACTGCAAGATGCTTAAAGTCCATCTCTGGCCAAAACTAAATACTCTCTCCCAGAGTCTGGAGATAATCTTTAATCTTTTACTGCCCAACCAGCAACATAACATTTGCAGGCAACAGTACCTTGCTGGTTCCAGAATGTTCTCCTGTTCGTCTTTTTCCCAGCTCTGGATTTTTGGCCATCTCAATTGTCCAAGCCAGGATGATGTAAATTTAGTGCATGTGCACAGGAGTTCATTCATCCCGGCAGATGCCAAACATGTATGCTAAACTGGGTATGCACAGATCAGTGTACATTAGTGTACATTGTAAAGAAGATTGCGGAAAGGCAGGCAAGAATCTGATTGCAGAAGTTACTAAAGGCAAACAAAATGTTTACTTTGTGAGGAAAGTTACACTATGCAAAATGAGTTAGTAAATGACGCTTAGTGAATGAGGTAAAGCCTGGCTAACATTCAATCACATGCAAGCAAAAATGTTTTTTTATTTACATTTTCCTTCTACTCAATTGGGTATTCCTTGCAAAGTGAAATGTCACCATGTTTTATTAAAGGGTCACTAAAGGATTTTTTTTTAAGCTTAATAGCTTCCTTTACCTTACTGCAGTGCTGTTTTCATGTCCTCATTGTTTGTTTTTGCTTTGATGTTGCTGTAATTCTGCTCTGATCTCCACACTTCCTGGTTGTCTATTTCCTTATAACCACAGTGCTGGGAGCTTTCTCACTGTGGTCACTAATCAAGGAGGTGTGATTACTGTGTGTAAACTGAAACTGGGTTGGTGCTGAGGGGTTTTATACAAACCATCACTGCCCTCTATTGGCTCTCTGGCTCTGTTCATCAGAGAGACAGGAAATAACAGCAAAAACAAAACTAGAACTGTAGGTTGATTATATGATTGATTTTTATCTATTTTTAATCATTTTTAAAAGGAGTCAATTAACTTTAATGTCTCTATACCCTGTAAACAGTCATTTCAGCCCAACAATTTTTTTCCTTTAGTGACCCTTTAAGCGCTGGGGTAAGATGAACATATAAACATTTTTTATGAAAGCCTCAAAGAATATTAATTGCATGAATATAAAATATAGGAGATGAAGCAACAGCTTATGATATTTTCCAAAAACATTAATGATATAGCTCAGCTTTAAACATTTTTTATTGCCTATTTTTTTTTTCTATTTTCACTTTATCCTCTAAGGTTTTAGTGCTGCCATTAGTCCCCTAAATAGGCAAATTAGCACATCTTTATACTCCACTCTTTTAAACAGACCAGTAATATAATTTTAAACTAGCATTATATTAGCTATACGATAATGTGTTAAATATCTCAATAAAGATTTGTGTAGCATACAAACTGACAGTGTCTCCCAGCAGATGGAAGTCTTAGGCGGCGTACAGACGATCGGATATATCCGATGAAAATGGTCCGCGGACCATTTCCATCGGATATGTCCGATCGGGAGTTTGATCCGATGGCGTGTACACACCATCGGATCAAATTCCCCGCCGCCGGACGGCGCGGTGACGTAGTGGTGACGCGGCGGTGACGTTGACGCCGCCGCGTCACCGCCACGTCACCGCACCAGGAAGTAAAACACTTCCGCGCATGCGCCGAATCCATTCGGCAGCGGCGCGGCGGTGGTGGGAGCCGACATGTCTGCTGGTAAGTGTACTAACCAGCAGACATGTCGGGCGGACAGATTCCCACCGGATAGATTTCAAAGCATGCTTTGAAATCTGTCGGGTGGAGAAATCTGTCCGCTAGCCCATACACACGAGCGGAGATGTCTGCTGAAACGGTCCATCGGACCGTTTTCAGCGGACATATCCCCTCGTGTGTACGCCGCCTTAGGGTTGTAAGTGCTAAATGTCAAGTTAGTAGGTTTACTGCCTTATGTTTTTAATGTACGTTTTCTACAGTAACTGGGCAAAAAGATCTGCAGTCAAACAGGTTGCAACACGCTATTTTTCAGTATTAGTATTATTATTAGACCAGAACCTGATTACAGTACACTAAAAATTAGGAGCCTTTGTGCTGGGACAGATCATGTGGATGATGTATTTAAAAGCACACTACTGGAGTGCTTTCCAACATATTTCTTGATAGTGTTAGACATTATTACTACACAGCAACAAGCAACTGTTGCTAAATAATTTGATGTAATACACAGCATTTGATGTAATACAATAGCATTACAGGGGTCTGGTCTATCTAATGTACTTCACAGCAAGTGTTACATATAGGTGGTAAGGCTGAATAAAGACACCAGTCCATCTAGTTCAACCTACGACTGTGTATGTGTGCATATGTGTCTGTGTGACTACTGTTTTCATTTATCCCTGTACACTATGGGGGTTATTTATGAAAACCAAGTCCACTTTGCACTACAAGTGCACTTGAAAGTACAGTCACTGTAGATCTGAGCGGGACATGCAAGGAAAATAAAAAAACAGTATTTTAGCTTGCAGATGATTGGATGGTAAAATCAGCAGAGCTTGCCCTTATTTCAGAGCTTCCCCTCAGATCTACAGCGACTGCACGTTCAAGTGCACTTGTAGTGCAAAGTGGATTTGACTTTCGTAAATAACCCCCTATGTTCACTAAGAAACACATGTTATGCTTGGTTCTCACTATGAACCACATGTGCATCCCACAGGAGCCACACAACATTCCTTTTCAATTCACATGCCATTCAGTGTGGTACAATTCAGCTGATTAATTTTGAATTGCACCATATTGCACCAAAGACGTGCATGTACCTTGGAGCTGCACCACAACAGGATTGCATGGCTATTTTTTACTGTGTACTACTGTGTTTGTGACCTGCATTTGGGATTTTCGTCAATTTTGTATTGACGCCCGCAGCAGATTGTCAGGGAAGTGAAAATTGCATATAGTGCAGGAAATGCACAAAAATCATGGCATTTTTCGTACCACATGCCTAAATGCTTTTTAAACTTATCTGCACTCTCCACTGACACCACCATCTGTGAAGGGGAGTTCCACATCCTTACTATCATAACAGTAAAGAACCCCTTACACATTTCAAGATTGAACCACTTCTCATCCAACTTTGTTGTGTGATCACATATGTTTTTTAGATACCTAGGAGTAAAAAGTTTCCTTCAAATGCTAAAATCACAATTTAAGGATTTATATATGACTATCATATCCTCTCTTACGCATCGCTTCTCCAGGGATAATAAGTCTAATGTTTGTAATTTTTCTTCATAATTCAAGTCCTCCAGCCCCCTTATTAGCTTTGTTGTCCTTCTCTGGACTCTCTCCAGTTCAAGCACATCCTTCCTGAGGATTGGTGACCAGCATGAGCATACTCAAGATGTGACCAAACCAAAGTTTTGTAAAGTGGTAGAATTATAATACCCTTTTTAATGCATGCTAGTAGTCTGCTGGCCTTGCTTGCTGCAGTTTGGCAGTGCATGCTATTGCTGAGCATGTCAACTACTAGGACCCATAGATCCTTTTCACCCCTTAATTCCTCCAAAGGTTTTTCAAATGCACGTTTTTAGCTCCCAAGTGCATTACTTAAATGTTTTTCTACACAGAACCTTGTCTGCCATTTAATTGCCCATCCCTCTATTTTATATAGACCTTTTTGGAAGTTTGCTATATCATGTTGTTAAAAGAAATAATGAAAACCACACAAATGTGCTAAAATCCAAAAAACAAAACAAGCTGCAAACACATGCGCTAAAAAAAACCATACACAAATGAATACTAAATTTAAATTAATATACTTCTACTTTACTTTTAGCACAATATGTATGCATTTATAGTAATAATGTTGCCTCTCAGTCATATCCAGTGACCGTTGGTTCTCTCACAGTGCCCACATTGTATTCACAGTGACTCGCTCAAAACTCATGGTCCCACATTCAGCATTCACTGCACCCCTCAGCACTCACCATTCTCACCCAACACTCACAGTGCCCACTCAGCAACTGCTTAGTACAAATGTGAGTGTAGCAGTCAGGATAACATATATCAAATCATGTACCAAGTGCTGCAGAAAGGAGTATATGTCACTGGGCCCATTACTGGTTTGTGGAAAGAAAGAAATCCTCCAGTGCCAGTTGAAATAAAAAATGAATGCTCTAGGACCAATGGAAAAATGCCATGGGTTTGTGGTCAGGTAAAGAAAAAAGGCCTGTTATAGTGCAATACCCATTGTTGGTGGTCAGTGAAAGGACAAAATTCCTGGAGTTGGGGGTCAATAGAAATTAAAAATGCCTAGTGTTATTGTTCACAAATAAAATTAAAAATGTAGTCAGTGGGAAAAAGATGCATTTGTGCCAGTGGGGCATCATGGTGGGCATTGGTGCTCAGTTATGGGTAACATGGGCAACATAGAGGGTTGGGCAAGTGGGGGACATTGATGCTCAGCATATAGGAAAATTTGTGCTAAACAGGAAATAATACAATACTACTGTGCAGTTCAATAGACAACAGAGTGTGTGCACTTGATAATCTAACAGACCTGGAAAGACACCCCCATCCCCCTCTCCTTAGGAATACAAGTCTGTGCAAGGAAACTTGTTCTGAGGGGTGTGGCTGCTACTGATCTTTAAATAAAAAAATAAAAAAATAAAGCTGCAAACACAAAAAGTAAGTATTCTTTCCAATACTGAAAATGAAAGTTACCCGTGTTGCTCTAAAAAATCTATAATGGTGTATAGTTGAATCAAATATAAACATATAAAATCACAATTAAACTATACGTGTTACACTAAAGATGACGATAATGTAAAAACACCTAACAAGTTATAATACATAAAAAACATGCTACATACAAATACAATAAATCAAAAAGGAAATCAGAGTCCATTTAGTCCAAATATAGTGGAAAAACAGCTACTAAAAACATGTGAAATGGAATTTCTTCTTTCTTCAAATTAAATAGTGCCAGTAGTGCCAAAATTATTTACCACCCACCACCAAAAAGAAGTAAAAATGCAGGGATTACCAGATTGTTATGACCCTTTATGCAGAGTGGTTGTAAAAAGCTCTATCACCAATAGCAGACATCAGTGACTTCTGCCCACACAAGTCCTAGGGCATCTCATAAGGACCAGCCTTCCAACAGCACAGATTCATGCAGGAGCAAACATATAAAAACTCCTCATAGTGTAATAAATTCAAACAAGTTTGTATAAAACTATAAAATCACACGTACATAAAAAAAGTTTCAATGCGTATTGAATATAATCACCAAGCCAGCATGCAGCATACACTTCGGTGTTCACAGTTCACAGGCTCCCACTGACATTATCGGGCATGATGTGAACACCGGAAGTGTCACTCAGCAATTGAATATTATATGCTTATTCAAAAAAGCTGAGTACCTTAACCAAAGCAACAAATTACAAATTATCTTTCAGCAAAACCCTACAAGTAAACAAAAGCTGCTTGGTTACCTTGGGCTACTCCACTTTTCATTTTTGCTCTTCGCATTGCCTAATTAAACAAATCTGACTGTCCATAAAAATTAGCATAGAAGATGTTTTTATTAACAGTTATCATAAAGAAAAAAGTTCCAAGATCTAGGCCAACACATCACATTCATTTTAGAACAGATTTGTCACATTCATTTTGCACATGAATCCAAGTTTACAGAATTTATTGCTGAGCTAGAAGTCGACCTGCTGGCAAATAGAGAAACAATTCATGCATAATATAAACTCTCTAGTCTAACAGAAGTGCTCATGTTTCTACGCTTGAGAGGATATTGAATATTCTTGTTGTAGCATCATGAAAGAAGTTCTTCATCTTTGTATGTTTCCCTTAGAGTTTCAATTATTTAATAATAAAGAAAAAAAGTAAAATTTTACTTGTCCCATTTATTTGTAAAGAACATATGCAATATATAATGCAAGGACTCACCATAACTGAAGAAGAGAAAAATAACACTATATACCATCCAATGTGGTTAAAAGACTTGACATCCTAAGCAAATGGTGAATATAGAACATTGTGTGTTAGCATATTCTTGCATTTTGATATATACATATCTTTCCAGCTAGCTCTGCCAGAACGAATGTGATGCCAACAACAGGATGGTAGTGCTGTCATTAAGGCTTCATTGGGAGTGGGAAGGTTAATGCCTTTCAGCAGCATTTGTTAGTACAATTAAGCGGTATAGTTAGGATATTTAACAAGCTATTAATTGTGCTTTTCTTTAACACAGAAATACTATAGTATTTTAGAAAATAATATGAAATATAGATTTTATAATAAACATGTTCACTATACTCTCATATGAGCTGGAAATGCATTATGCATAATACTATGTAATTAAAATGAATTGTGTTTTGAGGTTTCCTCGGCGGAGGGTTGTAATTCCAATGTCCACCAGCAGGTGTCTCCCAGCAGCCAACAGACCCCAGCAAATAGTACACCTGATGCTGGTTTTTGGGGTGATATGTAGGTCCTACCCTACTTAGCGCCTCTCACTTCAATATTTTTCTGACTGCTGGATACACCTAGCCATTATCCTGTTCCTGCTCCTGTCCTGTTCCTTGTATCCTGCTGCCTTGTACATGTCCCCCATGTTCATAATCCCACATAATCCCAGATTTGTTTTCCCCCCTCCCATTTGCTCCCAGCACCTCCAGTTTTCCCTGTTTTTCAGTATTCCTAATTTTTCATGTTTTGTATACTGTATATTGTATATAGTAAATTGTTAGTTGGGATTCCTGTGTGTTAGTTATTAGTCAGATGTTATGTCACTGGGTTTTTGGTTCACCTATACTTTTATGGTTGCTGTGTGCTGGTGTTTAGAAGGATTTTGTTTTGTTGTAAATACATCTCACTTAAAGCATCTACGGTACACTCTAGTCCCAGTTTCCAGAGTGTAATCACTCAGATCTGGCCAACTCTTCTGGTGATTTTTGACATTTGACTAATCAGCAGGCTTGGGGGCTGATGGGCTTTTCCACTGTGAGGATACAGATTTGACATCTGTCCTGTCTATAGGCCTTAGGGCATAGGTGTGGGAAACTGCAAGGATTCTCCCTTCTGGGAGGACAGTGGAAACAGACTGGGCCAGATCCACATACAATTGCCCTGGCGCAGTGTATCAGAGATACACTACCCCGCCGTATTTTACCTGGCTCTAAGTCGAATCCAGGAAGATTTCGGCCTGTAAGGCGGCCTAGTGTATTTCTCGTGGTGGAATCGAAATACGCGATTAGGGGGCGTGAATCATTTAAATTAGGCGTGTCCCCGCGGCGATCGAACTGCGCAAATTACATCGAAACATTATTTTTTTTTGTAGCGTAATTTACGTACATTCCTATTCACGGACGACTTACGCAAAAAAAAATTTGAAAATTTGACGCGGGAATGACGGCCATACTTAACATGGCCAGTCTAACTATAGATCGGATAATAGCAGCTTTAACTATACGCCGGAAAAAGCCGACTAGCGACGATGTAAGAGAATGCGACGGCCGATCGTAACTTTGTGGATCGCGGAAAACTACGCGAACTCCACCCAGCGGGCGCAAAAAGATTGCAGCGTAGATCCGAATGGTGTACGAAGACGTAAGCCTGTCGGATCGAAGCCCGAAGCCATCGTATCATGGTTTGAGGATTCAAACTAATGATACGATGCGGGTAATTTGAAAGTATGCCGGCGTATCAGGAGATACACTGGCGTACTAGCTCTGTGGATCTGGCCCTTTGTGTTTATCCCCCACATGGAGGTGGTGAGTAAGTAACTGAGTTGGAAAGCAACATGGAAACTTTTACATTGCTGTTCTGTTTGAATTCTAAGATTGAGATACAACTAAAACCGTTGTTGTCAAGTATATCCAGGTAAAAAAGGGACCTATAAGGTTAGAAAGACATACAGAATTATGGGCTTGATGTAAATCTATAACAAAAAATATGTAAAGCTTTGTATACATTTATGGTGCTACAGTATATAGGTACCTGTAATAAATAAATAAATAATAAAATGACTGGCATCCCTCATTCTGAACTTTCAGAGACAAAAAAAAATACTGAGAGGATAGTAACTTGAACAGTCATGGATCTGGGACAGTAGTTATTAGGTAGCTAAATAGTCATAGTCCTTCAAAATATGTCTGTGTGGTTACCAATAGGTCTAAATCTACAAAGAGTAAAAAGCATTTCAGTGATTCTAGGAATAAAATATTATGCATGAATGAAACTCTAGCAGGCTCACCAAGTTCAAATATTTTCTCCTTTCAGAAATTAGTCCCCATGCAAAGATTATTTAGAAATGCTTAAATCACAGTTTTATTGATTTGAAAATCAATAAATCCAAATTAGCTATCCACATATAAAACATTCTATTTAACTTAGTCAATGCATTTCCCTTTCAAAGAAACCGTTTAAAGCATAACCCATTGATAGCGACTTAGGGCTAGACTTCAGAAAGCTCACTGCACATATTTCTCTAGCTGAAGAAGTTTTGGAACAAACTCATTTTCCTGTCCTTGAGATGTAAAACAATATACTCCTGAGTCTTGATGCTTCATGGATAGTGAATTTCTTTTATTGCTATGTGCACGCTTGGAAGATAAAGTTCTGTATCACTGGCCAGCAAGACTCTTTTTATTCTGTTTCCTATTCTGCAGACAAAGTAGAATACTACACCTTGAGAAGATAAATCAGTCTTTTAACTCTTGGTTGGGCTCACATGCTGTGTAGAGATCAAACAACAGCTGGGGTTGTGTTCAAAACATGCAGCCAGTATGCAAGCTGAAATTGGTACTTTTACAAGGAAAACATCAATAAATTATCATATTTTTGTGATATCTTATTAATGATACTTTCATATTAACTGCATTTTTGTTCATTTTAAGGGCTAAGTAACATGGCTGACTTTATGCCGTTTCTACTCTTCAGCTGCTCTCCAGCCACACCTTTTATTTTGTTATGGATGGAATGGGTTTTTATTGCTATTGGCATCTCCTTTAACCTCCCTGGCGGTATGATTCTGTAATTCTTAAGAATAACACACTTAAATCTGTCCAAACAAGAGTCTAGTAGACATCGCGGGTATGATAAAGTTTAAAACACAAAATCATAAATTATAATATAATAAATAACTATAAATAATTATAACAAATAATAATATAATAATAATAAAAATGATTCAATAATGTAATCAAATCAAAAACACTGAAATGTGCTCAGTTGCAGAATTGTCGCTGTCATTCAGTGTTTGATGACATATTTCCCCACAAATCACTATCGCTCAATTCTGCAAGTGATTCTAATTTATTATCGCTGTTTTCTAGCTGCTCTAAAAGCACTTTTGATGTAAAGGGACACTTTTTGGTTGCTATGGACAATCTCCAGTTTTCAGGCAGAAAGAAAAGTATTTATAATATAAAACTGCATGCAGGACACTGGACAGACCACTAGGAACAAAGGGGATGTGACATCATTTGATACAGTACTGTAATCTGTAAGATTACAGTATACTGTGTCTGTACTGGGTTTTTTACTTTTTGAATTTTGCGCCGAACTCCGTCCCTGTGCGTCGCAACTCATGGGAACATAGCTCGGCACTTGGCACTGTGAATCGAGCGAGGAGACAGCTCGCAGACACAGTGGGGAGTCTGGCTCGGGGTTACCGCTTTTGGTATGGAAAATTCACTGCAAGCTCGGGAATACCGCCAAGTAGGTTAAGGAAGATTTTTCCTTGCCAGGGCAAAAAATTATGGGAAATCTCTTCAACAATGACAAATAAAGAAACAAAAACACATTTTAATAGACTGAGAAAGGAACTTATGGCAATGTATATTAAATTATGTCTGTGCCTTTCTGTCCAGGTGACATTCCTCTACCCTTGTAGGGGAGTCACAGAAACAAGAAGTGAGAGAAAATGGACTTCATGACAGATATAAATACTTGACAGAATTGTTTAAAATTTCAGCACTACACTGTATCCAAAAATAAAAAAAGGAAAAAGATTGGGCTAAAGGCGGGGTTTCACATTCCGTTAGTCATTACCCAGTCTGTCATTGAAATGTGTAGAAGATGAGGAGATTTTCAGCTAGCGGTTAAATTCTTAAAAAGCAAGTTTAGTCAATTGTGGTACTCATTCAGAATACAAGGGTGGTACTTTTTGATGGAACTACTTTCTTTTGACTATAGCCAGAAATGGAAACCTTAAAATGCTCTGCACTTCTGACCAAATAAATGTAAATATAATTAATAATGACAATAATATGAATAATACAACACCTACAGTACTCATTCTTAGATCATAACTTTTAACGTAAAAAAGGTCCAAAACTTGAAAAACAACCCCTATGCCATGTGCCAATTGAACAATACAAAAATTATGTTCATAAGTTTAACTACAAATATTCCTTCTGAGGATTTAGGAGTGCTTGCTTGCCTCACATCCGACTGAACCTTTCCACCTAACCTACCTGGTTAGTAATCATGATGGCCAGCCTGACTGACTAATAGAGAAACGTGACAGGGAAAAAACAAAGGAGTGAGCTTTGACTTCTGTATCAGCTCCCATATATGACAGCATTTTTGTAAAAAAGAGCTTTACATACCCATGCTACTGACATGAACTTGGACTGCAATGTCATCACAGTAGTATACATTAATTTAATTTTTTCATAACATATCACTGAGTGTATTGATACAGGGAGACATACTATCCTTTGCAAAACAGATTATAGCACACACAGGCAGAAATTTACCCACATGGCTTTTTTTTTTTTTTTCTTAAAGTGTATTTTTGTGCGTGAACTCGAGAGAGGAGCTGGACTGCAGGAGTTGGGAGTAGGCAGACCTTTCCCCCGGAGGCAATCTGCCATCCTTCTCCATGCCCCCGGTGGCAATGGCGGGTGTAAGGGAGGACCTCCCCCTCACCCCACCCTACCTGCTCCGCTTGGGAGCCCAACAGGGCCCCGACGGGGCAGAGGGACTCCCCCTATGAGGAAGTGAGGGGGCCTAGCCCGTTCAGCCAGCCCCAGAGGTCCTTCACCTCTCTTTTTTAGGAGACTGCATTGTCAAAGTGCGCGCGTGTTAAACCAATTTCGTGTGCATGCAAGTGTGGTGGTTTTTGTGGGGGGGTGGGCGTACTAAGCACAGGCTTACCTTACATAGCACACCCACCGGGAGACGGGCTGAGACCACCAAACTCAATTCACATGTAGCCGAAACCGGGATCCGAACCCTTGGCTGCAGAGGTGAACGGCTTATCAGCACAGTGCCAATCACGTTGAGCCACCACAGCTCCCTGCCACATGGCTTTTTAAAAACACCTGAGCATATTAAAAAAATATGGGGGTTTGGTTCACACTATATGCCCACTTATTGTGACAAAGTACCCCAATTAGTGGGTTCTACCCTAGTAATATAATGGAATAACCTGCATCTCAACCATGGAAAGCTCCTCTATGTGGTAAGAACTAAAAAAATAGATATGTTACTACTTTTTTTTATATTTTTTAATATATATATATATATATATATATATATATATATATATATATATTTTATATATCTATTCCTTTTTAAGGTTTATACAGTACTGCGGCAGGTCACCAAAAACACATTTTTCTTTTGCGCCGGTGACACTAACCACACTTTATGTGGTGAGAACTGCAGGGATTCCGCCTATGCACTGGTGGCCACTGATAAAAGGTAAGGGGGAGAGGTGCTCCAGCCCAAGAATCCTGGTCAGGGTTGAGATGCAGGTTCTTTCATCAGGTTCCACTGATCCGCTGGTCCGTGACGTCACTGAGACGGTGGCCGAGGAGGGACACAACGCGTTTCAGAGCCTGCGCTAGGTGAATGAAAGACCTGCGCGCTCCTTTGTCAAGTGCAGTATAAGGAAGAGTTAGGGGATGTAAGATATACATGTCACATGGTGGAACACCAACCAATAGAAAAGCTTGCAATACGAGTGACACAAGAAGCCGGTCACACATAGAAAGAACATATATAAGAAAAATCAAACAGAATGTCCATATGTGTACAGATCATCCAAAGTGAATATGAGGAGTCAAAAAAAAATTGTCCATAAGTGTACTATAGTTCCATAGTGAGTATAAAAAACTAAATCCAAAGCGTGAATGGTGAAATCAGAAGAAAAACCTCCACCAAGAAAGGTAAGAATGGCCTCTCACCTTATTGCCTAGACCAAAAAGGTCAAACAGCATATAGTAACAAGGATCTCCCAAATGGTCCAATCAATTCAACAGCAGGATCACTCATGCGGCATCAGTATATTCAAACGCCAGTAATGGTTTATGCAAAAAGAATGGAAAAAGATCTAGTGCTCTCTGCAGCATACTTTAAAATTTATTGCATAAGAAATAAACACACTCACATAAAAAGCACTCGTTCCTGAGTGCTAGGTAAAAAAGCCATACAGCCGGGAATCCATCAAACAGAGTATTAGGACACACGGTGTGCAATGTGCAGTCGCGGGTGACGTCACGCATGTAACTCCCCCCTCGTACGTCGTTACGTCCACTAGGCGGGACTTCATCAGCGTGGGGAAGGCAGAAACAACACGGACGTCCCGCTGAATACATTTTAAAGGTGTCGGTTGTCAAAGCAACCAACAACACAATGGAATACACACCCTCATTGTGAAACAGACGCCTCCCATTAGATCAGTGCAGAGCTAATATAGCTACAAGCACAACAAGCGCAACCGCGCAGCAGGGATCAACGGAACAGCAGGCGAAATAATCATAATAAGGACAAAGAATTGTCCTTATGATTATTTCGCCTGCTGTTCCGTTGTCTTTTTAAAGCCGCGGGCGGGCGCGCGCGCGCGCGCACCCGCCGCTCTGCTGGGATCCCGGCGCGAGTGCCCGGCGGCAACGATCGCCGCCGGGCACACGCGATTGCCCAGTAACTGAGCAGGGACATGGAGCTCTGTGTGTAAACACAGAGCTGCACGTCCCTGTCAGGGAGAGAGGAGACAGATTGTGTTCCTTGTACATAGGGACACAATCGGTCACCTCCCCCAGTCACCCCCCTCCCCCTACAGTTAGAACACTCATAGGACACACATTTAACCCCTTCCCCGCCCCCTAGTGGTTAACCCCTTCACTGCCAGTCACATTTATACAGTAATCAATGCATATTTATAGCATTGTTCACTGTATAAATGTAAATGGTCCCAAAAATGTCACAAAAGTGTCCGAAGTGTCCGCCATAACGTTGCAGTCCCAATAAAAAAATCGCAGATCGCCGCCATTAATAGTAAAAAAAAAAAATTAAAAAATGCCATAAACTATCCCCTATTTTGTAAACGCAACAAATTTTGCGCAAACCAATCGATAAACGCTTATTGCATTTTTTTTTTACCAAAAATATGTAGAAGAATACGTATCGGTCTAAACTGAGGAAAAAAATATTTTTTATATGTTTTTTGGGGATATTTATTATAGCAAAAAGTAAAAAATATCTTATAAATTGACGACATTGTGTAAAAAAATTAGTTTTCATTTTCTTTAAGTGTTTTCTAAAACACTGTGGAAACAATTACATATTTAAAAGACTCATTATGCCTCATAGAATATACCTTGATTTATTTGCTTTCCAAAATGGGGTCAATTGTGGGGTTTTCTATTGTCCTGGTGCTCCAGAACATTCAAAAATGTAATAGGTAGTCAGGAAATTAGATGTGTCTTTTATGCTCCTTGAATGCCTGAAGATGCTACTTGGATTTTGGACCTCTCTATGTGGCTAGGCTTTGACAAAGTCTCACGTATGTTGTATCATTATACCCAGCAGGAGTAGCAGAATGTGTTTTAAAATGTAGCTGCAAGTATGCCTATGTGGGAAATGTGAGAAATAACTTGTTAATATGACAATTTTGTGAAAAATGTTAAATAACTCACCATGCCTCTTACTAAATACCTTGGACTGTCTACTTTTCATAAAGGGGTCATTTGGGGGGGGGGGGGTCATTCTTATTTGTTGTACTGTCCTGGCATGTTAGGGCCTCAAGAAATGCGATTGGCGGTCATTACATCAAGATTGGTCAATTTTCAATGATATGTAGCACAGACTCTTTCACACAAGCCAAATGATATACATTGATGTGGGTTGTTTATTTTATTTTTTAACAAAGAAATGTGTCAGTATATACTTTTGCCTAAATTAATGAAGAAAAATTACCGATTTGCTAATTTTTTTAACAGACCTAAGGTCTCTTATATCGCAAAAAATAAAGTAGCAATTAAATACCACGGAAATAAAGCTGTATTTGTGTGAAAAAAAATTATAAAAATGAATTTTGGGTATAGTGTTGCATGACTACATGAGCAATTGTCTATCAAAGTGTGAGAGCACTGAAAGCTGAATATTGCCATGGTCAGAAAGGGGGTAAAAGTGTCCAGTAGGGAAGTGGTTGAATTAAAGATATATAATTGCTGACTGTCATTATTACAACATGAATTTAAAATCTAAAAACAATTTCTTTAGTGTTCCTGTCATCTCAGGCAACAGCACTGTGATCTGGCTTCACATGTGACACTTTATGTTTATTCAGAATAATATTCATGATTTATTAAGCATTCTAATTTATTTTATTTTTTTAATGAAAGTGCAGTAGAACTGCTGACATAGTCCATTGGACAATAAAGCCGTGTCCTTCAACTGTAGTAATTTTATGTCACTAGTTTTCTTCTGGAGATTAGCTGTAACACAAAACATTAATTGTTACAAATAACACGGATCTAGAACAGTAAATCTTTCATGGTGAATGGATATGAGCTGAGGGCTGACATGTTCGCTCTGCAGATTGCACTGAGCATGACTACTGTGACCCAAAAGAGCAATTCATTTTAAATGACCGTCAAAGTCCACAGTTTGACTGACACAAATAAAAGCCTTCAAGCATTCAAAGGAGAACAGGCAATGTTTGACCTGGGGGCTAGCACAGCTAAATGGCCTCTGGTACAAAAACATCCCATTCCACCTTCACCATAACAAGGTATTGTATAGTAAAGAGAAAATATATTTCTACAGATTTTAAATAAACATGTGTGTGCGACCCTCTTAACCTCCTTGGCGTTTTTCCCGTGTCTGACACGGGGTAAAAATTTGCTGCTACTATTGTTGATCCCGTGTCAGACACGGGCTCGCCTCGCTGAATCCAGAGACTTTTTACTTACCTTCTCCCTGGATCCAGCGATGCATCCACGCTGTGTGAGCGAGCGGGTGCTCGCTCGATTCACACAGCGTCCCCGTGTGCCGCCGAGCTCCGTTCCCTGCGACGTTACGTCGCACGGGGACGGAGAACGGCGCCAAATTCAAAAATGTAAACAAACACTTTACATACAGTACAATGTAATCTTATAGATTACAGTACTGTATGTAAAAAATACACACCCCCCATGTCCCTAGTGGTCTGCCCAGTGCCCTGCATGTCATTTTATATAATAAAAACTTTTCTTTCTCCCTGCAAACTGTAGATTGCCCATAGCAACCAAAAGTGTCCCTTTATGGCAAAAATTGTTTTAGAGCAGCTAAAAAACAGCGATAATAAATTATAATCACTTGCAGAATTTAGCGATAGCGATCTGTGGGGAAATTCGTCATAAAAAAAAAAAATTATGACAGCAAAAATTCTGCAACTGAGCAAATTTCAGTGATTTTGATTTGATTACATTATTGAATAATTTTTACTATAATTATATTATTATTTGTTATAATTTTTTATAATTATTTATTATATTATAATTTTTAATAAAAAAAAAAAAAAAAAATCATACCCGGGATGCCTATTAGACTCTTGTTTAGATAGATTTAAGTAAGTACTTACTAAGAATTGCAGGCCTATAATACATAACACCACATTTCCTTGCAAAACAATTGCAACGCTTTTGGTACAAAATTCCAGACAGAATCATAACGCCAGGGAGGTTAATGAAAATAATCAAATTAGGTTCTTAGGGGCAGATTCACATAGATGTAATCTTCCGCTGCGTAATCGAAATACGCTACGCTGCCGTCTATCACCAGACTCTACGCCGAATTCAGGTAGTTTTTTTGCGCGTACGCTATTGTATCGTATTTTTTTTCCGCCGCGCAATCGAAATACGTGAGTAGGGGGCGTGAAGCATTTAAATTAAGCGCGTCCCCGCGACGATCGAACTGCGCATGCTCTGTTCAGGAATTTCCCGCCGTGCATTGCGCGAAATCACGTCGTGACGTCATTCGTTGTTTGAGTAGCGGCGTTTACGAACATTCCTATTCCCGGACGACTTACGTTAAAAATAATAAAAGAAATCGAAAAACGTTGAAATTCGACGCGGGAACGACGGCCATACTTAACATGGGCTGTCTAATATTAGAGCAGCAAAAAGCTGGTATAGTGAAACGGAAAAAAAAGATGACTAAAGGTGCCGTAAGAGATTGCGTTTGAAGAGCGAAATTTTGTGGATTCCAGGCAAAAGCTCATTAGCATACCATGAAGGTGAAAAACAACAGGAAGTCCGCCCAGTGGCCGCAATTTTCAGGCAGCGTAGATCTGAAGGCGTACTAACACGTAATAAAGTCGAAATTTAGCACGCAGGTGTCTTTTCATGGTTTGAGGATTTCGACTAGCGTAAAAACGCTCGTAAATCGAAATTACTCCTGTCTAACAACATTTACACAGGCGTAATCGCTTTGTGAATCTAGGCCTTAATGTAAAAGGAAACTAGGTGCTTGGTAATAGATTGATTTTTTATTTATTTTTTACCTAGAGGCAGCCATGTTTGCTTATTAATTATAAAGGTTCTTTTTTTTTTGCTTTGTAGTGCAGCACGATGACTGTACTTTAAAGGTCCTACAAATACTAAGGTCTCATTCACATAGGTATACCAATCCATATGCCCATGTAATGCGGCCATCTTCATCTGCACAGGATGCACAGGTGTTCTATTCAGACTCATGCAGGCAGCTTGTTGAAATCAATGATATATGCTGCACAGGCCTGTAGAAAAATCCCCACTTACATCCTGAAGTGTATGTCTGAGCAGGTCTAATGTACAGATCAAGTACCAAAAAAGAAGAAGGAACCCCTTATAAAAAATTAAGGGCTTGATGTACAGATCAAGATGCAAACAGTCGATCTGTGCATCAAATCCACATGGATGTACAGCTTGAAAATCCAAGGTCTGAACATCTGTGCTCCTCGCACCTGTGAAGATGGCCCCTTTGCATTTAGCGTATCAATGAGGTCTAAGTGAGTGATTCTCATGTCTTTAAAGTATACCTGTCATGAGAGAAAATGGGAGCAAATCATTTTTTTCTGCAAGTTCTCTGAGTGCTTGGTTTTAATTTTCAGATTCACAGATTAGGATTTTGAAAGTATCTATATTTCTTTCAAGTCAGCCACATTTAAAAAAGTACTGAAACCCAAAAGTACTGAATGACAGCCAGGCAACTTACATTAATAAAAGGAAAGGTTAGTAATTAAAACCTACATATTTTTTCGGATGACGTTAAAAAGGAAATGTGCTGTATATCATTGTTGTGCTAATTTTCAAAAAGTTCAATAATCCAAAGATTAGACATTACTGATCTGGAACAAGTAAGCAGATCAGGAGGTTCTAACTAATTGCATACACATTCATACAAGCACATGCACATACACACCTTTTTAGGAAAGCCAGATACTGCCAGGTGGCAAGCATTTTTAGATGGAAGCTTACTGTAACGTCACACCAATAACTTTTCACTAAGTACAACTATACTTGCTTCTTTCCCAGTCAACTCTCATCCTTCTTTCTGAATACCCTCTCACTTCCTGCACCCTTGCTCTCCACGGTGGTTGCGGAGGTGCGCCACCTAGTGTTACTTCCTGGTTCGCTCCTGTGCGGCCTATTTAAACTCCCAGCACTGACACTGACAGAATGGGTTCCTCTATTGCTGACAGAACGCCACTGTCAGCTGGGCTTCCAGACTCATCTGATCTAAGCTCCAGCTTCCTGAACTGGACCACCAGGACTCCTTGTTCGCTACAGCTCACAGCAACCAGGTCCAGGCTCCCAGGACGCTCATCCGTGCCCAGCTATCTGCAACCGCAAGTACTCTGCTATAGAAACCAATTACTATGCACTGATCTCCTTACTTTTCCGCTTTGCTTCCAGGTTCATGTCCACTGCTATGCTAGCAATTACTATGGAGTTCTGCTAAAGTCTCAAACTACAGTTTTCATGTTAAAGTTCCTTGCTATAGATATCAGTTACTATGCTCTGCTCTCCATGCTTGTTCCTTTGCTTTCAAGCCTGTGTTCATTGCTAAAGTATTAAGGAGTTTCACTCAAGTCTGAACTGCAGCTCACATGTTATGCTCACTGCTTTAGATACCAATTACCTGCTTTGTTTCTATGCCTGTGCTCTTTACTGACCTCTAGTGTGCAGGGACTCCTTGTTCGCTACAGCTCACAGCGACCAGGTCCAGCTCCCAGGACGCTCATCTGTGCCCAGCTATCTGCAACCGCAAGTACTCTGCTATAGAAACCAATTACTATGCACCGATCTCCTTACTTGCCGCTTTGCTTTCAAGTTCATATTCACTGCTATGCTAGCAATTACTATGGAGTTCTGCTAAAGTCTCAAACTACAGTTTTCATGTTAAAGTTCCTCGCTATAGATATCAGTTACTATGCTCTGCTCTCCATGCTAGTTGCTTCGCTTTCAACCCTGTGTTCATTGCTAAAGTATTTAAGGAGTTTCACTCAAGTCTGAACTGCAGCTCACATGTTATGCTCACTGCTATGGATACCAATCACCTGCATTGCTTTACATGCCTGACATTTGCTTCCATGCCTGTGTGCACTGCTAACACTATTGAGTACTATAGAGCACCCCTAGAATATCAACTACATCATTCAAGTTTATCTTCACTGCTACAGTTAACCTCACCATTGTGCTGTGCCTATGATATCGGATACTATCAGTACTAACCATTGAACTGTGTTATGTAGACTATGTTGTCCATAAGGAACCAGTCCTGTCTGTATAATCCCAGTATCACTGAGGTCACTCTCTCTATTTGGTCTGACCCCTAGTGTGCAGTCCCAGTACTGCGGCTACACTTATCCCTATACCTGTTCTATACCATTAATACCAATAATTACTTTAATATTACTTATGCTGGAATAAGCACTATTTACTTTACTGAGGCTGTGATGATAGAACCCAAACTCTTAACTGAGTTAAGAGTGAAAACTGGGTTCGAAGCTGAGAAGTCTCCGCAGTTGCGATCCATAGACCTGAATGGAATTTGGTGTATTTTTACACTTACATACATTTATTATATTTTTCTTAGTATAGGCTTCCTTTAAGCAGAGATGTTCACATAACACCCTATTATATGTAGATGAGAGCTAGAAAGAAATGGGTTTGCTCTGTGGACTGGTGAAATAGTACTTTGGATCACTGACCTGTTCATAAGTGCTTCATTCAAAATACTAACCACAACCTACAAAGTCATCCACAACTCTGCCCCAAGCTACATCACCAATCTTGTCTCCAAACATATCCCAAACTGTCCTGTACACTCTTCTCAAGACCTCCTACTGTGAAGCTATCTCATCTCCTCCTCCCATGCTCATCTACAGGATTTCTCTAGAGCCTCTCCCAACCTCTGGAACTCACTACCTCAACCTGTGCGGCTATCCCCTACTCTTGCTACCTTCAGGCTATCCCTGAAAACTCACCTCTTCAGGGAAGCCTATCACATCTCCAACTAATCTTTTACCATTTCCATCAGCTCATTCCCCACAGTTACAAACTTTTGTACCACCTGCCCCACCCTATTAGATTGTAAGCTCTTCTGAGCAGGGCCCTCTTAATCCTCTTGTATTTTATTGTATTGTAACTGTATTGTCTCCCTTTTATATTGTAAAGCGTTGCGTTAACTGTTGGCGCTATATACATCCTGTATAATAATAATAATCATTTCAAAGTATAGCATTGCCTTATGGAATAAATGAGATACCTGGGAAATCCCTGTGTCACAATCTCCTGCACCCTGTGCAACTCAATAATAGTGGAGTCTGGATTCTGCGCATCATTAAAACAAATGTTATGGGTTAAAGCAGAGCTCCACCCAAATAGGAAAGTTACGCTTTAAGCATTCCTAGTTTTGACATGTGCCTGCTCCCATTTTCGGTCGGATCGCCTACACCAGTGGTTTTCAACCCTGTCCTCAAATACCCCCAATGGCTATGTCTGCAGGTTTTCCTTTATTTTGCACAGCTGCTTTAAATCAGAGTCAATGGTGTGGTATTTTGAACAGCTATTTTATCTTAGGCCTCGTACACACGACCGAGAATCTCGTTGTAAACGAAACGTTTTCCTCAACGAGGTTCTTGTCAGGCTTGTCGAGAATCTTGTCAAGCTTTCTTTGCATACACACTGTCAAGACAAAATCTTGTCGTTCTCAAACATGGTGACGCGTACAGCGGCACTTTAAAGGGCAAGTTCAATTCCACTGGTGCCACCCTTGGGGCTGCTTTTGCTAATCTCACGTTACTGTGTGTTAAGTAAAGGATTGGTAAGACACGATTTGCGCTTTTCAGTCTGTTACAGCGTGACAAATGTGCTATCTCTATTACGAACGCTACTTTTACCGAAGGTGCGCTCCCGTCTCATACATTATTCTGAGCATGCACGGGTTTCTAAGCATACACACAAACGTGTTTCTCGTCGTAAACCAGCCCGACGAGGAACACGACGAGGAAATTGAGACTCCCGATAAAAAAAAAAAAGAGAACATGTTCTCTTTTTTTCTAGCTGAGGTCCACAACAGTTTTCTCGCTGTATCGTGGGACAGGTGAGTGTTTATTAAAAGTCAGCAGGTAAACTTTTTGTAGCTACTGACTTTTAATAAACACAAAAAAGACTGGAACTCAACTTTAACCGCTTAACACCCGCCGCACGACTATGTATAACCACAGAATGGCACGTACAGGCAGATGGGCGTACATGTACGTCCCTGCCTTCTAGCGGGTTGGGGGTCCGATCGGGACCCCCTCCGCTGCGTGCGGCAGGCAGCTTACCTCCGGGAGTGATCCGGGATGAGGGGGCGGCTGTTCGTTTTTGTCCGCCCCCTCGTGATCGCTCCCAGCCAATTCCCTGAGCCTCCGCCGTGTCACTTCCTCTGCCTGTGTAATGTAAACACTGGCAGAGGAAGTGATGTGAGCTCTCCTCTCGGTGGTATTTTCAATCCGCCGAGAGGAGAGAAGACTCACAGTAAGTTGCACCAACACTACACTGACACCACACACATAGGCACATTTAACCCCTTCCTATCACCCCCCCCCCAGCCCCCTGTCACACTGTCACTGATTGCAGTGATCATATATTTACTGATCACTGCATTTAGTGTCAGTGTGACAGTTAGTGTGACAGCCAGTTAGTGTTAGGTCCAGGGTAGCCCTGTACCCCCCTAATAAAGTTTTAACCCCTTGATCACCACCCTAGTTAACCTTTTCACCCCCTTTTGCCAGCGTCACTATGCGATCGTTTTTCTGATCGCTGTATTAGTGTCGCTGTTGCCAATAGGTAGCTAATTTTTTTTTATTGCGATTTTTTTTTACTAAAGACATGGGGCTGAATACATTTTGGCCTAAATGTTTGACTATAATTTAGTTTATTCGATTTTTCTTATAACAAAAAGTAAAAAATATTACAGAGGCAATCAAATACCATCAAAAGAAAGCTCTATTTGTGAGAAGAAAAGGACGCAAATTTTGTTTGGGAGCCACGTCGCACGACCGCGCAATTGTCTGTTAAAGCGACGCAGTGCCGAATTGTAAAAACGCCTCTGGGCATTTAGCAGCATATTGGTCCGGGGCTTAAGTGGTTAAGGATGTGGACCTCACATACCAGTGAAACATAGGTGAAGTAGTAAAGTGTGCAATGCATCCCTTTACTAGTTCACTACAATACAGGTGACTTGTAAACACCATCTGGCCAGCCAAATTTCAGCATCATTAAAAAAGCTGATTTTTCTAGCTTCTCTTATAACATTAGATGAAGATTCAGACAATATATTCTACCAATGACAGATGTATTAAATAATTCTTTACGCATGCATGATTAAAACAGACCTTGTAATAATAAACTTGTCATCAATGCTTCTTGAGCATCTATCACAAGACATTTTTGTTACAATTGAGTTGGTAAATCTCATAAATAGCATTTGATTTTTTTAATGTTTTATAAGGAAGACATGTTTACTATGCAACATGATGCTTATTATACAATGATTACAGATACCAAGGGTGAGAGGCATGGTGCAGGTAACCAATGTGAGCTATATGGTTGCTGCTAATTTGCCAAAAGGCTGGAAACAGCTGGCATATCCTTCTATATGCCATGTCTCTTATCCTTTAGTATGCATGAGATATTATAAGAAAAAGTTTTAAAATAGTTTACAATAAACGAGGGAAGAGCTCTCCATTAGCGATATATCCTGTTTCTTCATGTCCAGTGAAAAATGTAGTAGACAGGAACTTAGGAAATTAGGAACATTTTCAAAAACAAAAAAACTAAATCAAATTGTGGAGTATAAGAAAGATTAATGGTGAGATTTTTATTCCTGTCTCACCTTGTTGCAGATTTTACCCCCCACTTCATGTCTGGTGAACCAGGGCAGGAAGTAAGGGTATATCTTTCTTACGGAACCCTAGATTGTAGTAAAATCTAAATGAGGGGTTTAAAATCTTCCCCACTGTTTATAAAACATAGTATGACCTACACTTTAAAGCTGCACTCCAAGCAGATACAAAAGACACAAGAACAAAATCATCAAATTATTCATTAAGAAATCATTAATAAAATAAAAAAAATACACTAGTTTAGGTACCATGGGGCAGATTCACATAGATGTAATCTTCCGCTGCGTAATCGAAATACGCTACGCTGCCGTCTATCACCAGACTCTACGCCGAATTCAGGTAGTTTTTTTGCGCGTACGCTATTGTATCGTATTTTTTTTCCGCCGCGCAATCGAAATACGTGAGTAGGGGGCGTGAAGCATTTAAATTAAGCGCGTCCCCGCGACGATCGAACTGCGCATGCTCTGTTCAGGAATTTCCCGCCGTGCATTGCGCGAAATCACGTCGTGACGTCATTCGTTGTTTGAGTAGCGGCGTTTACGAACATTCCTATTCCCGGACGACTTACGTTAAAAATAATAAAAGAAATCGAAAAACGTTGAAATTCGACGCGGGAACGACGGCCATACTTAACATGGGCTGTCTAATATTAGAGCAGCAAAAAGCTGGTATAGTGAAACGGAAAAAAAAGATGACTAAAGGTGCCGTAAGAGATTGCGTTTGAAGAGCGAAATTTTGTGGATTCCAGGCAAAAGCTCATTAGCATACCATGAAGGTGAAAAACAACAGGAAGTCCGCCCAGTGGCCGCAATTTTCAGGCAGCGTAGATCTGAAGGCGTACTAACACGTAATAAAGTCGAAATTTAGCACGCAGGTGTCTTTTCATGGTTTGAGGATTTCGACTAGCGTAAAAACGCTCGTAAATCGAAATTACTCCTGTCTAACAACATTTACACAGGCGTAATCGCTTTGTGAATCTAGGCCCATGTACTCACATTCATAAGACCTGCTATGTACTGCTCAGCTACTCCCCTTGTCAGTTTAAATGTGCAAATGTAATCTTAATCTGATACATATGTAAACATGTTAATTAACCACTTAAGCCCCCGGACCATTTTTCTGGTCAAGGACCAGACCGCTTTTTGCGATTCGGCACTGCGTTGATTTAACTGACAATTGCGCGGTGGTCCAACGTGACTCGCAAACAAAATGTACGTCCTTTTTTCCCTACAAATAGAGCTTTCTTTTGGTGGTATTTGATCACCTCTGCGGGTTTTTATTTTTTCTGCTATAAACAAAAATAGAGTGCCAATTTTTTTTTTTATTTAATATTTTTTAATTTTTGCTGTAATAAATATCCCCCAACAATATATAAAAACATATTTTTTCCTCAGTTTAGGCTAATACGTATTCTTCTACATATTTTTGGTAAAAAAAACTCAGTAAGCGTTAATTGATCGGTTTGCGAAACAGTTATAGCGTCTACAAAATAGGGGATAGTTTTATGCCATTTTTATAAATATTTTTTCTGCTAGTAATGGTAGCGATCAGCGATTTTTATCGTGACTGCGACATTATGGCGGACACATCGGACACTTTTGACACATTTTTGGGACCATTGTCATTTTTACAGCACTGATTACTGTGAAAATGACACTGGCAGTGAAGGGCTTAACCACTAGGTAGCGCTGTGGGGGTTAAGTGTGCCCTAGGGAGTGCTTCTAACTGTAGGAGGATGGCCTGTGTGTGACAGGACAGCGATCACCGCTTCTGATTATAGGAAGTGGTGTACACTGTCCTGTCACTAGGAAGACTATGGAAATGCTTGTTTATATAAGCATTTCCCCCTTCTTCCTCATCGTGACACGGTCGCGGCTCTACCCACGGTCAGAGTCACGGAGCTCGTGGTGCGCATCCACAATGCTGGCTTCTTAAAGGGGACTTATATATGCATTCTTTTGCCTGCCCGTGCCATGCTGCAGACGTATGTCTGTGTGTGGCAGGCGGCGGTCATCAAGTGGTTAAAAAACACAAATGCGCCAAATAAATAGAAGAGATATTTGGAAAAATGCTAAGTGTATTTTATGTGTCTGTTCCCCAGTGCTGTAATTATTAATTTGGAACCACTGATCAATATTAGGATAGGCCTATCTATAACATTTCCAAGACACCCTACAGAGTAGGCATCAGACAAGGTGAGGAAAGGGCAGGACCAAGAAACAATTAGGTATGCTACATGCAAAAGTGCTGACAAAGAATATACTGATAGGAGGAGAGAGTAGAGTTAACATGAATGAATGAATGAATGAATGAATGAATGATAACTTATATAGCGCGGCACATGCAAACTAAATCGCCTCTGAGCGCTTGTTGTTCCTGTCTCATTTGGTATCAAAAGAGATGAGTCTTGATCTTTCTCCTGAACGCTAAATGATCCTCCTCAAACTGAATGCTGGTTGGTAAAGCGTTCCATAGTCTAGGACCTTGGATCGCGAATCTTCTTTCTCCTTTGGACTTGTAGTTGGCTTTCGGAATCTGGAGCAGGTTTTGATTGGTGGATCGCAGAGCGCGATTGGGATTGTGGGCTTTTATTTTTTCGCACAAATAATGGGGGACATTCCCGTGGATACATCTATGCGTAAGACAGAGTGCTTTAAAAGCAATTCTGTCTTTAACTGGCAGCCAGTGAAGGGCTCTCAGTGAAGGTGAGATGGATTCCCAGGGTTTTTTTCCAGTCACAAGTCTGGTGGCAGTGTTCTGAACGACTTGCAGACGAGCGATTTGGTACTTGGGGAGTCCGAGGTAAAGGGCATTTGCATAGTCCAGTCTGGAGTTTACAATTGCTCCCACCACGACCGCTAAATCTTCTTTGGGGATGAAAGGAGTAAGTCTGCGTAGTAGGCGCAGCAGATGGTGAGATCCACTGACTACTGACCCTATTTGTCAAAAATGACCCCTAGACTTTTGACTTTGGCGCTAGGGGAGATGATTTTGCCCAAAATGGGCGGGGGTGTCCATGCTGTTGCAGGTTGATTCCTATACTTAGGATAACTCTTTGTCATCCAGTCCTCTATCAAAGAGAGGCATGTCTCTAGATTGAGGTGGTGATCCTTTTTGTTGCCAATGCGGAAATACAGTTGCGTGTCGTCTGCATATGAGTGGTAAAGAAGTTTTTGGCTGCTAATAATCTCAAAAAGAGGGCGAAGATAGATGTTAACATGAAGATGAAATCATTAGTCTCCTGTTGCTCTTTCACTGTCCTATGAGCAGGATAAGGGTGGACCAAGAATACCTCTGCAGTCCTTCTACAGTCTATATACTGTAACAGAAGATATGTGTTTTCTCTATATGGCTGATCAGTGTAGCATTCTTATGCCGCGTACACACGATCACTTTTTTGTGATGAAAAAAAACGACGTTTTAAAAAAACGTCATTTAAAATGATCATGTGTGGGCAAAACGTCGTTTTATGTCTTCAAAAAAAAGACCAAAAAAAAATTCCAACATGCTTGAATTTTTTGTGTCGTTTTTCAAAATGTTGTTTTTTGTGTCATAAAAAGTGACCGTGTGGTGGGCGTGACCGGAAGCCAGCCTGGAAGGAAGCATCCCTTGAGAGCTCCTCTCCAGCCCGCAGCTTACAGGCAAAAAACCGGGGGTATACGCCGCCATCCATGGGCGGTTCGCGGACCACCAGATCCAGCAAAGCAAGGGGCTCATCCCAACCCCCGCCAGGCTCCGCTACGACGCTTAAAGATTATTTTAAACCGCCCGACATGCCGCCGGGCGGAGGGGACAAGATGGCGCCGGACGCAGCCACCCTTAGGACAGAGACTTCTCCTCTTCGCTCCCCCTTACCTGACCATCCGGAGTCATCCCCGACCCGAGCGCGGACCACTGCTCCATCCTTGAGCCCGGATGGCTCACAGCCGTGGGTGAGTGAACCTCAGCACCCCCACCCCCCCGCAGCGGACCACGAGGCACAGGCCGCGGCCCTCCTCACCCCTCCGGAACGGGACACCCCATGCACGGGGGCCTTCCCCCTCCTGCTACACACGGCCCCGGACCCTGGACAGCACAGCGGTCCGCAGATCTCTCCCTCACCCACGTTTGAGGAGGATTTCCCGGTCCTGCAGGCCTCCTCACGCTCCCAGACCTTCATGGGACTCCCAGAGCGCAGCAGCTCCTCTGCTGAGGCCAGGCCTGGCTCTACCTCCCCCGCAGCTCAGGGACAGACCCACCCAACCATCCATCCGAGCACCGGGGATCAGCAGGGGAGCTCTCCCCCCTCATATGCCTCTATGGCCAGCACCAGTGCGCCCTGGCACGGGAGGGCCCCCACTCCACCTGTGGATCAGGCTGAGGCCTGTTCCAACCCATGGGACTTACCCCAGCAACCCCCCCTCGAGGCCAGACAGCATAGGGAATCAGCTCCCTTCCGCCATCCATACCCCACGGATCCACTACAGCCCACCTATGATGTCAGGGGACCCCCCCACCACCCCCCCCCACCATGGCAGTCTTACTTGCAGGCCATGCCCACGAAAGATGATTTTAAACAGCTTGTTGAGGACGTTAAGGCAACCTGCCGCGCTGAAATTCAAGTTCTCCAAACGGGCCTCAAACACTTAACTGACAGAATGGAAATGGCAGAGGAGGAGATCCAAGAGACCAAACTGGCGGTGCACCGCACCCAGACTCAGGCTTCGGACCACCGTCTCATGCTAAGAGACATGCAGCGGCACATCGAGGACCTGGACAACAGGGGGCGCCGCAACAACATCCGCATACGCGGTCTCCCTGAAGCAGACGGGGCTGAAGACCTGCAGCTCACCCTTCAGAATTTATTTAATGAAATACTGGGTGAACCACCAGACAAGACCATAGAGATGGACAGAGCCCACCGAGCCCTTAAACCAAAGAGCCCAGCCTCCAACCCACGTGACGTCATATGTCGCATAAACTCCTACAAGTTGAAGGAAAACATAATGCGCAAAGCCCGCCCTATGCGCAACCTGACCTTCGACAACAACCCTCTGCAGCTCTACCCAGATCTTTCTTGGATTACATTGCAGAAACGACGCCTACTACAACCCCTGCTCCGCGCCTTACAGGACAAGGACATTGTGTATCGATGGGGCTTCCCCTTCAGCCTGTCCGCCAACCACCAGGGGACCTCGGCCACTCTACGCTACCCAGAGGACTTGGACGACTTCTGCAGAACCCTGGACATCCCTGTTCCCCGGCTGCCGGATTGGGACCTCGTGGCCACACCACCCCCCCCGCCAGTAGTCTGGCAGAGAGTCCCACCGACCAAATGCCCCAGGGGCCGAAACCCTGCCCGCAACTCCCCCAGGCACGGGCACACCTAGGATGGTGGCCCTGGCCACGAGAGTCGCCCTGAGCACTCCATGAAGCCCTCCTGTTTTGCTTTTGTTTTTGTTTTTGATTCCACTCCATCACCTTACCCCCGGTTGCCCCAGCCTTACCCCTACGCCACATATCGGGCCTGTCTCGGATGAGACACCGAAGAGGCTGCCCTTTTGATCACGGACCCCCCCATGGCTCATAGCCTGAGAGTTCCTTCTCCCCTAACCCCCACAGTGGAGTCTCTCCACACCACCCCCCTGCCCCCCCGACCTATGTTTTTGGATTTTCTGGTCGGGTGGTCCTTAAGGAACTGTTGGGACCTGAGGGCCCCCGGGCCGCTTGGGCCCTCACTGTTGAATCTTAATGTGTTCTCCTTATGTTTTGTTTTTGCTCTCACCCTTTTCTTTCTTTTCAGATATCCCTCTCTCCTCTCCTGTGCAGGTAGCACCCGACAACGCACCCTGGTGACTGTCGCCTCGGCGGTCTTCCCACTCACCCTCCCAGAACCTGATGCAGCGCGCCTGACTCCAGCTAAGTACAACCCACGATCTCTCCACCTACAGTATGGCTAAGTTGCTATCTTTAAACGTACACGGACTTAACTCCAATAGGAAACGTCATCTAGCACTTAGGGAATTCAGGCAATCAGGGGCGGAGATTATAATGGTACAGGAATCGCACTTCTCCAAGGGCGATTCCTTTACGTTTGCATCCAGGTATTTTCCCTTAGTATATCAGGCCTTTAGTTCACGTAAACGGGCAGGGGTCGCAATCCTGGTTAAACACGGCACCCCCTTCACATGCACAGACTCCTACATCGACCCTCTGGGCCACTTCATCATCTTGAGGGGAACATGGCACTCACGAGACGTCACTCTATGCACCCTGTATGCTCCCAATGCACATCAGCACAGATTTCTAAGCCGGGTTCTAACCCGCCTGGCCAGATCTCCCCGCGACCTACTGGTGGTGGGGGGGGACTTTAACCTCCCCCATTCGGTGACCTGGGACCGCATGGTGGTGAATTCCCGGGCCTCTCAGACAAAAGCCCTGCGGGACTCTAAACTCTTCCGTCAGCTTACAAGGAAACATGCTCTATTCGACGCATGGAGGGCGCTTCACCCAGGGGATCGCCAGTTCACCTTCTACTCATCCCCCCACCACACGCACTCACGTATAGATTACTTTTTAGTCAACAATACTACACTACGCGTCACTTATTCCGCACAGATCCTGCCCATCTCCTGGTCCGACCATGCCCCCATTACTCTGACCCTTGACCTCAACACTCCCACCCGCAGGCCCTATAACTGGCGCCTGAATGACTTTCTCCTGAAACACACCCCCTCCAAAATGGAAATAGACTCTGCCCTGCAACTCTACTTTAGCGAAAACGACACGCAGGACATCTCCACCACCACACTGTGGGCCGCTCACAAGGCGGTAATCAGGGGACGGTGTATGGCCATCTCCTCGGCCCTCAAGAGAAATGCCGACTCGGCTAGGAAACAGGCGGAAGCGCAGCTCCGAGCCCTAGAAACTCGCCTACAGACTTCCCCCTCCCTGACGCTCCTTAAACGTATCGCCCTGGTACGGTCAACGCTCCGGGACCTTGCGCTGGGCCGAGTCGAGAAAGCTCTAGTACGCCTCCGCCAGGTATATTATGACAAGGGCAACAAGGCGCAAGCTCTATTGGCGAGGAAACTAGCGGACCGCTCGCTCGCGTCCACCCCACACAAGGTCCAGGATAGCTCGGGCAATATTCTTTCACACCCTCAGAGTATTGCAGACGCCTTCGCAGCATTTTACGCTGACTTGTATAACAGGCCGGAAATCCCCCATGACCCACCCCCCCCCGACCTGCTAGATAGGATGACACAATACCTAACACGGGCGGGCATTCCCCGACTACAACCGGCCGACCTAGCCTCCCTCAACGTCCCTATTACAGGCGAGGAGTTGACCATGGCCATTAAGTCCCTACCCGCCCATAAATCTCCGGGCCCTGACGGATTCCCATATGAATATTACAAGACCTTCCTCCCCACACTCCTCCCCCACATGACGAAGCTCTTCAACGCCTTCCTACAGCAGACCCCCATCCCGCAAGACATGCAGCGCTCATTCATCACCCTCATCCCCAAACCAGACAAGGACCCTTCACTATGCGCGAGCTACAGGCCGATAGCCCTACTGAACTCTGATCTCAAGATCTTCACGAAGGTCCTCTCCCTCCGCCTAAATGAAGTTTTACCCTCTTTGGTCCATAAAGACCATGTGGGCTTTGTCCCCCTCCGCCAAGCGGGGGACAACACGAGAAAGGTGATTGACCTAATTGACGTGGCGAGCAGGGAGGGCCCGGAGTCTCTGCTCCTGAGCCTGGACGCAGAAAAGGCGTTTGACCGCCTTGGCTGGCCCTTCATGTTCGCCACGTTAAAGCATATGGGTTTTAGGGGACCCTTCCTACAGGCGGTCCGACACCTCTATACCGACCCGATCTCACAGGTGAAAACGCCCTTCGCCACCTCATCCACCTTCCCCGTTACCAATGGAACCCGTCAGGGGTGCCCCCTCTCCCCCCTCCTCTTTGCCCTCTGCGTCGAGCCCTTAGCAGCGACGATCCGAGACAATCCGGACATTCGAGGTATCCCGGTAAGGGGGAGGGAATTTAAGATCTCCCTCTTTGCCGATGATATTATTCTGACGCTGACGCGCCCCCGCATTTCCCTGCCCAACTTACACAGGGAATTAGAACGCTACGGGGCCCTCTCGGGATACAAGACTAATACGTCCAAGTCCATGGCCATGCCGATTAATATGCCCGAACCAGAAGCCTTACACTTGCAGTCCGTTTTCCCATACCACTGGGAGCGGACCTCCCTGAAATACCTGGGGGTCCACCTGACCCCAAGCTATGCATCCCTATATCAAGCCAACTTCCCCCCCCTATACAGCTCAATAAGGGCGCTGATCCATAAATGGAAGTCCTACCAGATATCCCTATTGGGCCGGATAGCGGCCATAAAGATGGTTGTCCTCCCAAAACTATTATACCTATTCCAGACCCTCCCTATCCCGGTCCCCTATGCTCATCTACGGGCCCTACAAGCCGACCTCCTCCGGTACGTGTGGAACTACAAGCGCCACAGGATCCCACGTTCGGTCATGACGGCGTCACGAACCGAGGGAGGCCTGGCCTTCCCAGACCTGGTCAAATACTACCAGGCCTCGCAACTCCGGGCAGTGGCATCATGGTTCCCCCAGAAGTCCTACAATAGATGGACGGAGGTGGAAAAGATCTGGTTGGCACCAATACACCCCAACAACCTCCTGTGGAATGCGCATGCGGCAGTTGAGCCCGGACGTTTACTGGGCTCCATGCGGCAACTTCAAAGTACCTGGAGGAGGCTAGTCCGAGACGGTCAACTTCAGTCCGATAGCTCCCCGCTGACCTCCTTCCTCTACAACCCTAAAGTGCCGACCAGTCTCACCCACCAGATGTCCTGGCCCTGGGCCTCGCGAAACCTATTCCACTTTGGCCATCTAATAGACCCCAGATCCCGCACTCTACACTCCTTCACTGATCTCCAAGCCAAACATGATATCCCACGACAAGCCTTTTTCAGCTACCTACAGATCAGGCACTATGCCCACACAATCGCCCCCCGGCTCCTTTTCTCAAAACCGACCCCATTTGAGCGAATCATACTCGAGGGCACAGCCCGAAGGGGCCTCATATCTGATATTTACCAAATTCTCAATGAACGCCCCTTACAAACCAAAGGCAAACATGCATATATGCTCCGATGGGAGAGGGAGCTGGGGGAGGTGCTCTCGGAGGATGAGTGGAGGGCGGTTTGGAGGCAGGCGGCCAAGAGTTCGATCTGCACCCTTTATAAGGAAAACACGTATAAAATACTGTTCTTTTGGTACCTGACCCCAGACGTCCTCCACAAGATTTACCCCTCCACCTCTGACCGATGCTGGCGTTGCAACCAAGCCAAAGGCACATTGTTCCACCTCTACTGGACATGCCCCCTGATTGTCCCATTCTGGACTCAGACACGAGAGCTCCTATCCCGCCTCCTGGAGGCACCCATACCCCTCTCCCCGAAGCTGTTCTTGCTGGGCCTATCCCAACCTCGCATAGCTAAACCTTACAAGAAACTGCTGAGACACATAACCACGGCTGCGAGGTGCCTGATAGCGCTTCACTGGAAGAAACCAATCCCCCCATCCCAAGAAGCCCTTTATGCTAGGGTCAAAGATGTAGAACTCATGGAAAAAATGACAGCTAGGATCCGGGATAGGTTGGAGGACCACAACCTGGTCTGGGAGAGGTGGCACGTGGAGGAAGACCCGCCGTGAGTCGACAACAGATCACCAAGGTACACTACTCTCCCCGATAATCCTGCCTGCCCCCCCCCTCCCCCCTCTCTCCTGACCTCTCCCTTCCTCCCCTGCACGCCCCCCCTCCCTACCCCCCTCTCTTCACCCCACCCCCCTTTTTTTTTTTTTTCCTATCTCTCCTCCTCTTTTTTTCCTCTCTACCTTCTGTATCTCTTGAAACCCCAACTGTGTTACAAGTTACTGGTAGCATGAATAGATATGAAACCACTGTGTAAGCCTAACTAGCTGGAATTTCGTATACCCTCTTATCTAATGCATTTGAACTGCTGCTATGTTTTGTACCGACCTTTTATGATAATAAAAATTGTTATTTGAAAAAAAAAAAAAAAGTGACCGTGTGTGGGCAAAACTTTGTTTAAAACGTTGTTTTTAAACCCGCGCATGCTTAGAAGCAAGTTATGAGATGGAGCTTCAATGGAACAGAGTGCCGTCGAAAGTGTCTTACGTAACCGCGCTTTGCAAGAGCATTGTGGAAAAACGATGGTGTGTATGCAATGTCGTTTTTGAAAATGAAGTTTGAAAAACGTTGTTTTGTTTCATCAGATAAAATGACGTTTTTTTTTCATCACAAAAAGTGATCGTGTGTATGCGGCATTAGAACTAGATGAACAGAAATATACATACTTTAGTAGGAAAACACCTTTTAAAATATTTATTTTTCTGATATTCTTTAACCACTCCCCCACCGAGCCATAGTAAAATGACGTCGGTGGGGACCCTTCCTCCTTCAGACTGGACGTCATATGATGCCCTTGCATTTTCCGGCCACTAGGGGGTGCGCGCGCCACCGACGGCGCGCACGCGACCCCGCCGCATTCCTCGGGACCCGGTGCGCGTGCCCATTGGTCACGATGACCGCCGGGCACCCGCGTTTGCCCGCAATCATGGCAGAAGCATGGATCTGTGTGTGTAAACACACAGATCCATGCCTGTCAGCGGTGATGAGACCGATGTGTGTTCCCAGTACAGAGGAACACACATCGATCTCCTCCCTTGTGAGTGCCCCTCCCCTAACAGAACATACTTTAGGTACATATTTAACCCCTTCAGCGCCCCTAGTGTTAACCCCTTCCCTGACAGTCACATTTACACAGTAATCAGTGCAGTTTTATAGCACAAATCGCTGTGTAAATGTGAATGATCCCAAAAATGTGTCAAAAGTGTCCGATGTGGGCGCCGTAATGTCACGGTCACAATAAAAATAAAATCGCAGATCGTCGCCTTTACTAGTAAAAAAAATAAATAAAAAAATGCCATAATTCTATTTCCTACTTTGTAGACGCTAGAACTTTTGCGCAAATCGATCAAATACGCTTATTGCGATTTTTTACCAAAAATATGTAGAAGAATATGTATCGTATAAAAAAAATATATGATATTTAATAAATCAAAAAGTAAAAACTATTGTGTTTTTTTCAAAATTGACGCTTTCTTTTGTTTATAGCGTAAAAAATAAAAACCACAGGTGATCAAATACCAAAAGAAAGCTCTATTTGTGGGGAAAAAAGGGTGTAATATTTTGTTTGGGAGCCACGTCGCATGACCGCGCAATCGTCATTCAAAGTGCGACAGCGCTGAAAACTAAAAATTGGTCTGGACAGGAAGGGGGTGAAAATGCCCTGTATGGAAGGGGTTAAGAATTATATTTTTAACAAGATTTATGATGGCTTTATTGCTATTTTCTTGTTTTATATGTATATGATTATTTAAGAACACTGTTGCTTTGGAAGCATCTTGTAGATAATTACAACAAAATAAATTGGTGATACTTTTGCACTGAAATATCAGACTTCAAAAAGTGTGTACTGAGGCTCACAATACTAATCATAATATACATCTTAGAGACCGTGTATTAGTACATATAAACGTTATCTTCAATTTAACACTGCTGTTTCTATCATTCACAAATCATCAACAGATGATTTTAATTAGGAAACAGCTGAATAACTATCATACAAATACATTAACATGCACAATCCCACAACATAAACTGCTAATTGTAATGTTCATAGAACTAAACCCATGAGAGTAAAGAATGTAACAATGCATTACTTTACATCAAATTTGTAAACCAAGCTCTTAGGCCGCGTACACACGAGGGGATATGTCCGCTGAAAACGGTCCGATGGACCGTTTCAGCAGACATCTCCGCTCGTGTGTATGGGCTAGCGGACAGATTTCTCCACCCGACAGATTTCAAAGCATGCTTTGAAATCTATCCGGTGGGAATCTGTCCGCCCGACATGTCTGCTGGTTAGTACACTTACCAGCAGACATGTCGGCTCCCACCACCGCCGCGCCGCTGCCGAATGGATTCGGCGCATGCGCGGAAGTGTTTTACTTCCTGGTGCGGTGACGTTGCGGTGACGTGGCGGCGTCAACGTCACCGCCGCGTCACCGCCACGTCACCGCGCCTTCCGGCGGCGGGGAATTTGATCCGATGGTGTGTACACGCCATCGGATCAAACTCCCGATCGGACATATCCGATGGAAATGGTCCGCGGACCGTTTTCATCGGATATGTCCGATCGTGTGTACGCCGCCTCAGAAGTGACTGAAACATCCCCTTGAGAAATTTCACTATTCAGTGTGATATGTATAATGTTGTTAATGTTAGCATATTTTGGTAATATATACACAATCGGGACATTGCTAAACCTATAGAATCTAATTTATCCTTCTATATAGTAATTTAATGGGCCATTTCCACTTTCACATTTCAAAAAAAAGCATGTGATTCGCTGTTGTTCACATGCAATACTAATAAAGCTGAACTCTAGGAAAACAACTTGAAACACATAAAAGGGTGTTGATTTACATGTCAAAGGATTTCTATTATTGTTTTTCTAATTCTGAGATTTACCCAGCCCCGTCATACAGCACAACCCTGTCTGGCAGGGCAGAACATCTCATTATTTTTTCTGCAGTTAGGTAACATTTACAGGTCTCCTACATATACCGATCCTGTGATTGGGCAATGAATGGAAAATTAGTAGACTGATCATGTAATTGCGGTCACTTTACTCTCTTCTTCTATCAGCATAATCCTTGAATTCTTATAGGCGCCTTGTACTGCTCTTTCTCCCTTGTCTAAACTCTGCTGTGTCGGGACTGAAGGGGTTTAATTCAATGCCAAATGTAGGTACTCAGACTTTCTGCATTTAAAAGTTATATTTAGTGATGTATTAACTCAGCCTTTCTCAACCTTTTTACCGCTGGGGAACCCTAAAAATAATTTTCAGGTCTCGGGGAACCCCTGATAAAACCAATTTATTGGGGGTCAGTGGGAACAATGCCCCTTACTTTGGTGGTCAGTAACAACAATGCCCTTTTTTAAAGTAGTGGTAAGAATGCCCCCTTACAGAGAACAATGAAGATCATTGGTGTAATACCACTGGCTCCTACAAGTGGAATTGGCTCAGAACTATGTAGGCACCATCAAATAGGAGGCAAATCAGCCACAGCTCAAGGAACCTCTAGCCTCCTCTGGAGGAACCCTAGGGTTCCACGGAACCCTGGTTGAGAATGGCTGTATTAACTAAATACAGCGCTACAATAATGAGTATTTTTTGTTTCATGTGACAAACAAAATGAAACATGAAACCTACATCATATCCAGTGTTAGAAAACACTTCCACTTGACCACTGGAAGGTTCTAAAAGTTTGTGGAAATATTTAGAACTTCAAAAATCTGGAGTAGTAAGTGAAGATAAGTTGTTTGAAGAGACAGGGAAAGTTCTACTCTCACAAGATGTCATTTCAAGAAGAACTAGTAATAACAACAGCATCAAATCAACCATCATCTGCCTCAAAAGAATTGTCAGAGTCAAGGGTTGCATCAATAATAGATCAGATGAAACATTCAGAGACTAACAAGTCACAGTCTGCCCCATAACCCCTAAAAAGGTTTATATTATAGGACCTAAGGGTGTCAGTGAATGCACTTAAATAACACTTGAAAATAAAAAAGGAAAGTCCAACATATGAAAAAAAAAAATATATATATATATATATATATATATATATATATATATATATATATATATATTCAAAGTTATTTTTTTAAACGTTTTTTTTTAAATACTTTTTTTATTGTATTTGTTTAAGCTAATATTGCTAATATTGCTTGTTACAGTGATGATCACTGTATCAGCAATCGTCTGAACGTCAATGTCATAAATAGTTTTCATTCATGATTCATTGTTTACTAGGCGAGACGAAATGTTGTGCATCTTCTATTTATTTTTTAAAGCTGGTTTACATTGGTGCCAGCATTCAGTAAAATTACACACAGGAATAAGTACAGATCCAGTATAAAAGATCCCTCAAAACATACATACAACTGGAGTTTGTTTACTAAAGTTGGGGAGTGCAATATCAGGCTGACTTCTGCATAGAAATGAGCTTCTAACCTCAGCTTGTTCAATTAAGATTTGGCAATAAAACCTGGAAGCTGTTTGTTTTCTTTGCAGAAGTCAGTCGGATTTTTCACTCTGCAGCTTTAGTAAATAAACCCCACTATGTTCAAGATATAGCCATCTCTAAGGCCGCGTACACACGAGGGGATATGTCCGCTGAAAACGGTCCGATGGACCGTTTCAGCAGACATCTCCGCTCGTGTGTATGGGCTAGCGGACAGATTTCTCCACCCGACAGATTTCAAAGCAAGCTTTGAAATCTATCCGGTGGGAATCTGTCCGCCCGACATGTCTGCTGGTTAGTACACTTACCAGCAGACATGTCGGCTCCCACCACCGCCGCGCCGCTGCCGAATGGATTCGGCGCATGCGCGGAAGTGTTTTACTTCCTGGTGCGGTGACGTGGCGGTGGCGCGGCGGCGTCAACGTCACCGCCGCGTCACCACTACGTCACCGCGCCGTCCGGCGGCGGGGAATTTGATCCGATGGTGTGTACACGCCATCGGATCAAACTCCCGATCGGACATATCCGATGGAAATGGTCCGCGGACCGTTTTCATCGGATATATCCGATCGTGTGTATGGGGCCTAAGATATAAAACTTATTGGAGGTAAAGGATTATAACTTACAATCAACAAAAACAACAGCTATAATAACATTATAAGAACCATACAAAAATGTAGCAGTTTAATACACAATATAGCAGACAGATGGGAAGTTAATTTCTACTTGAAAAAAAGGTGCTATACAAAGATGGGCATGCGTGATATATCAACAGCCATTTTATTTTTCACAAATCACAGAAAAACTGAGACTAGCCATGCTTTTCTTTAGACAATCAATGTCATATATTATTTGCCTACTTTTCTAAAGGTTGTGTTCAAAAGCAAACCTGGCATACAGTTTGTAGACACAACCTAGTGGAGTTTTTTTTCCACCATAGAGTTTGTCAAATGATCTTACATATTTTGTCATTCAGAAACACAATTATGCATGTGTTATTAGGGATTTAAAGTCATCACTTCTCTGTTAATTAGGAAGTTTGTGCACATTGTTCTCTCAGTGATTTATAATCAGGAACTAGGGAATTATGTAACATCACAGGAGTGTGAGTGCTGCCGACACCCCTAATCGAATAGAAGATTGAAGGATTCCCCCAGGGGAGGGGCTTTATAGGCAGCAATAGTAAGCGTATATATAGTAGTACCAAAAACAAGAAATTATTTTATGAAAATCAATAAATATTTAATTATATAGAAAAAAGATCATACAATATGACATAATATAACACTTAACAAGTCATAGAGTTGCAAAAAAATTGAAACCGATCCACATAAGTAAACATAAGGGCCTTGTAGAGTTTACTTATGTGGATCAGTTTCAATTTTTTTGCAACTCTATGACTTGTTAAGTGTTATATTATGTCATATTGTATGATCTTTTTTCTATATAATTAAATATTTATTGATTTTCATAAAATAATTTCTTGTTTTTGGTACTACTATATATACGCTTACTATTGCTGCCTATAAAGCCCCTCCCCTGGGGGAATCCTTCAATCTTCTATAATCAGGAACTAGGTCAAAGTGGTTCTGAAGGCTGAAGGTTTGTCACCTTCATGCATACTATGCATGGATGTAAAAAAGCTTCTGTGAGAAGCGAGCCCCCCCAGTCCTTACCTGAGCACCTTCTGATCCAGCAATGTTCACATCCTGGATAAGAGTCCTGTATGGGGACTCCCCTTCCTCATTGGCTCCCGCTGCTATAAATCACAGTCAGTGAGCCAATAAAGAGACAATGGTAGGCGGGCCAAGCCACCGCTCTATATGCCTTTTGAATGCATAGAGCAGTGGCTCGGGAGCGAGCAGGCAGTGGTGCCCCTAGGGAAAGCGGCTTTCTCTGGGGGCACTGCTCGTGGGGGGAGGAGCCCCGGAGGGGGATCTGAAAAGAAGAGAATCAGGGCTGCTGTGTGCAAAATCATTGCATAGAGCAGGTAAGTAAAGAAAGTTTGTTATTTAAAAAGAAATACCACTTTAATCTAAGCAGTAGAATGAACATGTTTCTGTGCTTTTTATTTTTTATCACTGAAAAAAATGTTTGAATTTATTGTCCACCTCAAAATAAATAAATAAATCATTTGTTCGGTCCACAACAATATAAATGTCACCCAAAATATTGCTAGATGCAAACAAAAGACTAAATGTATGTAGGTTAGCCATACATGTATAGATCTCTCTAGTAGGCTGAATGAGCAAAATCAAATAGATGCTGCGAGTGGATAAATACCCCCATCTGACAACAATTTTCTACTTTGACAAAAGCTGAAATTAAAAAAAAGGCTTTTTTCAAGCTGGATGGGCCACCTATGGCTAAAATTTTGTCCAGTTCAGCAGGAATCAGCTGAAATTCAAGCCTGCACTTTATCTATGAAGCCATTCCCTACTTCAAGTATGAATACTGTCGATTTTGGGTTGTGGACAACCAGGTACAACCAGATAAAGTCCTATACTGTCTATGTTTAACGTAAAGTTGATAAGGCAATGAATGAGCAAATAATACTTCCCTGAAAACCATAAATGGTCAGTAGGATAAAAAGAAAATTAATGCTGAATTGTATCCTCCTGAGCCTCGTGGTAGGGATTCTTGACCAAAATGTAAGAGGGTTTGATAACACCTTCCCACCACAGCCTCCTAGTCTTTGGGTCTTGTGACCACTGTGATTGGCTGTCACAGTGGTAACATGATTATAAAGCTCCCGATCGCAAGTATGCTTCAGGAACTTTCCGATCCCCGGCAGTGATTGTGCTGGGAGTGTGCAGGGCACGCACTCTCAGCACAAAAAAAACCTGTTTACATAAGGATGCATGTATGCACCCTCTCTGTATTAAAGCTCACCTGCTGAGAGGCCACATATATGAGCCACACTGGAACTGGATAAAGATGTGTCTGTAATTTCAGCTGCCTATGTTTATGTATTACAGATGTTAACAATTTAAACAGCACTTAAAATACATTGTACTTTCACATCATTCCCTGCCCTGAAGGAGCTTACAATATAAGGTTCAAAGCATGTGTGTATACATACTAATAACATAGACAGGAGCCAATTAACCTACCAGCATGCATTTGTAGTGTGGGGGGAAACATATGTAGCACAGCAGAGTGTGCAAACTCCTTGAATATAGTGTCATGTTTGGCATCTGAACTGATGACCTTAGTGCTGCAAGGCAGAAGTGCCAACCACTAAGTGCATGTTCTGCCAATAATGCCTAATGTACTAATCATTTGGATGTGTAGTTTTCCCTGAAGATATTTTTCAACAGTTTCTTGAAATGCAACACTTGTGCAAACCATTACATAATAATTTATGTTGCTAAAATGCATTTACTGAAATAATCTAGGGTATTGAGCACTGCTTCTATTTGTTACATAGATGCTGCCCAAACCCTGTATATCAAAATTCCATAGATCATAATTTTTTGTTATTTTTTGGGAAAGATACCATGTTAGTGCATACATTTCCTTTGCTCAGGAATACAACCAAAGTTGTTTTAAAATGCTGCAGTTTTCCATTTGCAATTATATACAGTAGTGTTGCATAGTTACACAGTTGGTAAGGTTGAATAAAGACAAGAGTCCATCAAGTTCAACCAGTGAGAGTGTGTGCGTGTGTGTATATGTTTATGTCACTACCATTTTCCATATCTCTGTATATTGCAATCATTAAGGCGCAAAGAGATTTTCTGAAATTATCTACATATTTCTTGCTGATGCCACCAACTGTGGGAGCGAGTTTAACATACAAACAATTTTAACAGTAAATAACCCCTTACACAGTTTAAGCTTAAACAACTTTTCATCCAAATGGGTGGCTGTGTGTCTTCTTAAGAGACTTAAAACTGAATCGTTAGATCTAGGAACTGAATAGTTATACTAGAATCACCATCTAGGTATTTTTATTTTGGAATCATAAATCCTCCTAAATCTTTCTTTTCCAGTGAGAATAAGTTTAATGTTTGTAGTAATTTCTTATCATTTAGGTTCTCCAGGATCGTAGTAGCTTTGTTGCTGGACTTTGTTTCACTGGACTCTCTCCAGTTTCAGAACAGCCTTCCTGAGGACTGATGTCCAGAACTTGATGAAATACTCAACATGTGGCTGAATCAGATTTTTGTAAAGTGAAGAAATTATAGTTTTATATTTTGAATAGATACCCTTTTAATGCATGTTAATAGTCCACTAATGTTGCTTGCAGAAGCTTGGCATTTTATGCTATTGCTAACCATGTGGTCTACTAGGACCCCCAAATCCCTTTCCATCCTTGATTCCCCCAGAGGTTCTCTCCCTAGTAAATGTCATTCATATTTTTAGTCCCCAAGTGCATTACTTTAAATTTTTCAATATTAAACCGAATTTGCCATGTAGTTGCCCACCCCTATATTTTATTGAGATCTTTCTGTAAAGTTGCTTAATCCTGTTGTGAAGTGATAACCCTGCTTAGCTATGTATCATCAGCATACACCAAGATTACACCAACTATTTATACTAACCTCTGTATCATTTATGAACAATTTAACCAGAATTGGTCCCAGTACAGAGCCTTGGGGATCCCCACTTACAACTCCAAACCATTCAGAAGACACAATGTTTATCACCACCCTTTTAACAAGCCCCTGTAACTAGTTACATGATACACTATCATTAATGCCAACAGACCTCAATTTGTATATTAAACATTTATGGCATACGGTATCAAATTATTTGGTGAAATCCAGGTACCCCATGTCAGCAGGCCTTCCTCTTTCCAGATTACAGCTCACTTCCTCATAGAGTGTTACCCGGTTGGTCTGGCAAGAACAATCTGTCATAAATCCATGCTGGTTACTAATCAATTTTCAGCAAATATTGCATATGGTCCCTTATTATCTTTTCAATAAATTAAATGCTACTGATGTTAGGCTGACAGGTCAGTGTTTTTTTTCAGCCCCTTTTTGAAACTTGATACCACATCAGCTTTTCATCTGTCTGCTATTGTCAGGGTAAACGTATGAATAGCCCTAAATGAGTGGCAATTATATTGCCAACTAGATACATTTTTGAAACAGGCAATGAAAATAGTAAATAAAACTAACGTTTGATTCTTACCTACATTTCCTGTTGTGAGGTATGAATTCTGAAATTCCATCATTCCCATTCCAACAATGTGTATAAAATCTTCAATGACCTGCATCAACTCCACAGAGCCTGGATAAATCTAGAATTAAATATTGCAGCAGCAATAGCAGACAATAGGTTACACATGTCAAACAGTTTCACATCATTTGACAGTATCGATCAACATATCTGCCTTTTTTTACAACATAACCAGGGCTTGTTTCAATTACGTGAAACTCCAGCCAAAACCTATTTTTGCTTGGGCAGAGTGAGGAAGGTTAGAACTCATGTTTGAATTATTATTGTTAGGTCTCTCAACGGAGATTTCTCCTCACTTCTTGCATCCTGCACTTTTTGGGGGCATTTGACAGACCATGAGTAGGTAATATGTCACCTTTCACCACCTGTTTTTACCCCTATATGCAGCACCAATATTCCACAACTATATGCATTGCATGTGCTTGTTGGGTGGATGTGGCAGCACAGCCCCATTCCCTTGAATGGGTCATGTTTGGTGGAAGGGGTAGTGCACACTGAAAATGACAGGGATTTTATTTTCTGCCATGGCCTATGTACACCACTGGTCTCTACCTTTGAAGCTTAAGGGGGAGCAGTAAGGGGGGCAGTAAAAAATAATCTCGACTGCATGTTTCACAAGCTCCAACAGCGACACAACAGTATTAAAAACACTATTTTATTACAGAAGGCTATCAATAGCTCTCTGGGTCCCCAAAGGAGATTTTCTCTTACTCCTGTTTTCAGTGGTTACATTGTCACCAGGATAGGAGGCAAAGGGAAAAGCTGGCCAGACTATAGTAAAGTGGAGTTCCACCCAAAAATGGAACTTCCGCTTTTCGGAATCCCTCCTTCGTTGTCACATTTGGCACCTTTCAGGGGGAGGAGGAAGCAGATACCTATGTAATATAGGTATTTTCTCCCACTTCTGGGCATAGTTCACCACAGCAACCTATGCCATGTCTGACACCTTCTCCGTCTCCCCCTCCGTCTTCTGGGAGACACACAGGTCCCATAAGACAGCAGGGACCAGTGGGATTGCGCAGTCTGACTGGCATATGAGCAGTAGGGAACCAGGAAGTGAAGCTGCAAGGCTTCACTTCCTGATTCCCTTACCGAAGATGACAGCAGCAGCAGCACCGGAGAGCCGAGGGATAGATCGGCTTCAGGTGCCGACATTGTGTGCGCCCAGGACAGCTAAGTGTTCTAATATTAAAAGTCAGCAGCTGCAGCATTTGTAGCTGCTGACTTTTATTTGTATCTATTTTTCAGCGGAACTCTGCTTTAACGAGGGATCTACCCTTTGATATTATACATTAAAACTTTTCTTAGTTTGGCTCAAGGGGGGAAGTTGTAGAACCCCTGTCATGTCTTAACTGCTATCTGGAGCTTTGTTGAAATGATTCCTTTTGCTTCCTGTGCTGCTGAGAACTTTCTACCTAAAATAAAATGAACTCGCCAACAATTACACAGAAATGTGTAAGGACACTTTTTTAGTAAAGTCTGGGCGGCTAAAATGTCTATCAGATGTTTATTTATGTCTGTGCCCTTGTTTTAGAGTTTACCTAATGTTATGTCTACTAAATGATTATTATTTGTACAGAAAGTGAGGGGGAATCATATACATCTGTTAAGAACAGAAAGAATCCTTCCACAAAGTATCTGAAATTAAAAATATAGTTTTTGGCTGGACTCTCCCTTTAAAGTAGAGCAATTGGTAAAGTTCATTAACCTGTGGCCAATCCTTACCAAGGAACGTTGGTCTGACTGCAATTCATCGAAACATGGTTGCTACAGGCTTTGCACATTCATAATGTCCTCTCATATACACCTATATCCTGCATTATTAACCCTTATGTAAATGATGAAAATATTTTTGATGTATTGGATCTTTAGACAACTTACTTGTAGATTCTAGTTCATTGAAGATTTCTATGTTCTAACATGAACAGCTGCATTACTGCAGTTTTGCGGGAAATTGGGTGCTGATATACATCCGATCCATATATAAACTGTAATTGCTGGTTTGTTGCTCCGGCAATTAATGTGAAAGGGATGTTCTATCCTCTGCAGCTGCACTCCATAAAACCTAGTCTATTTTTCTCACACAGGAAGCTAACATTTCTGTTGAAAAACCTACAAGCAAATACCAGAAGCAAATGCACACTTTGCAGAGATAACACTTGTATCTTTTAGTACAGAGTGTTACAATTCTGAACATGTAGAATGTACACTGTTGTTAACAATCTTTTTTTTTCTCCTCTTTCTTTTTCTAATCCAGCAAAATAATTGTATTGGGATCAACAAAGCAACCATTTCCACCGCAGTACACACGCTTGTTTCCATGACAACACAGGATGCCTTAAAGCTGACTCATACACTCAGGCAACGGCTTTGCCATCTACACTATCTTCTTTTTTCATACATATTGGCCATTTGTTATCAATATAGCTGTCACATTAACAGGCGGAATTTTCTCTAAAAGGATTCATAAAACTTAAACATATACAGTATATGGTAAGTTAGATCCATTCATCCCTTTTTTCATTAATTTCTTTGCTGAGCCTTAACGAACATAGGCATAGCCAAAGATTTAATTGTATACAAGACTCTTTGAGCAATAACATGGTTAAAACATGAATTAAGGAATATTTCAAATGTGTTCAACAAATCTTCTGTGAACAGTTACTTAATATTCATCCTGTGCTAAGCAATTTTAATGCAGTTAGGTTATTTGTGGACAAGGTAGATGGAATTAGTTGGGGCATAGTGAGATTAATATTATATTGATATTGCTACCTATGAATTGACATCATTCCAGCCTAATGCACATTTCAACTACTGAGATTCATTATTAATGAAGCTTTATGCATTTAAAAACTGTATAAAATCATATTATCTGTACATTACTGTAAGCAGACAAAGCTCATCATTTTATTTTCCATCAGACAGTGATAAATAAAATATATTGTAAATGCATCAGTGAGTTATCCGAGGTGGCATAGTAAGTTATCAAAAGTTTAATGATCTTTTTGTAAAGTAATTTGAGTGCCTTGCACTAGATGCCACTTCTCTAGATCAGATTTATGTCACATGGCACACAATGGTTGATTTACTAGGAGTAAAGACTGTTCACTTAGCAAAGTCAATCTTCAATTTTCAAAGTCACTTTTTACTTTAGCTTAGTAAATAATAATGGGAATGTGTTTACAATCATTCAGCCACATAAAAGAAAAGATCTCCTTGATTGTGATAAAAAAAAATAAAGATCCTGCTATTTTAAATTGCCAACTGGCAGGTTAACTTTAAAGGACAACTGGTGTTTAAAAACTTTGGGGAGCACACAACGCCAGTCTAAAAAGATACCTTTATTAAGGCATATCTCAAGTCATGGTGGCTGCTAGTTAGCCTAATAATGATCCCCTCACCCTCAGTGATGCTAGATACTCCAAGACATCACCACCCCACACACAGAATTCTCTGAATGGTTTCCATGCCCAACAAAGAGCTTCCTGTGTTATGAATGCAGCAGGGCAGCTACTCAGAACAGGAAACAGAAGTAATTGAAGATCTTTGGAGTAGCAATGATTATTTTAGTGATTTCAAGCTTCCAGGGTCATCAGACAGGTATAGTATAAACATAGTTACATTTCCCCAAGCTGGACTATTGCAACTATGTATAAAATATGCACACGTGGAATTTGTCTTTAGCTCCTAAAGTTTAGCTTTAAAATGGAGTTCCATCCAAAAATGGAACTTCCAATTTTCTGAACCCTCCCCCCCTTTGATGTCACATTTGGCACCTTCCAGGGGGAGGGGGTCCAGATACACTTCCGTGGAGAGACTCCCATGGGAATCACTCCAATCCCCCCCCCCCGCTGCCTTCTGGGAAACACACTGGTCCCAGGAGACAGCGGGGACCACTGGGAAGGCGTCGCGCTACTCGTGCATGCGCAATAGGGAACCGGGCAGTGAAGCCGCTAGGCTTCACTTCTTGATTCCCTCACAGAGGATGGCGGTGGGGACAGCAGAGAGACGAGCGATTGCTCATCTTTTGCTGTCGAAATCGCGGGCACGATGAACAGGTAAGTGTCCATTTATTAAAAGTCAGCTGCTGCAGTATTTGTAGCTGCTGCCTTTTATATATATTTTTTTTTCACGAGACCAACGCTTTAAGAAACTTGCAGAAAAGTGCTAGTGATTGTATTACTGTAGTCAATTACAATATTTTTTTCTACTATCAGTTGGAAAATAAAGTGAGCTTGTAATTGGATAAATATGCAGCAACTCGGCTTTTCACAATTTGTTTTAGTAGTAATCGTACCCTAAATAAAAAAAATAAAATAAAAAAAAATACACCTTGAAAAATGTTGGTTAAACGTAGGTTTAAAATCCTATACTGATAGGTGGAACAAAAACACTTTTACCTGTAGTGAAAAGGTTGTATTTATTATCCACCATATACACATACCTGGTCACAGGTTCTATGATGTGCACAATATATATGTGCCATTCCTTATTTTGTTTGCAACATAATTTAAGTGCGTGTCAGCGTATAATTGTTATAGGGTCATTCATCTGACAGTGATTGTACATTTTATTATTTTATTGAGTACAATATGATGTACATGTACCCTGAAGGTAATCCTCTGTCTATATATATATATATATATATATATATATATATATATATATATACATACTTTAAAAATATACTAAAAAGGAATCTTCAGTCAGAAAGCAGGCATTCAATTTTAAGTGAGCCTTTAAGGCTAGAAGTAATGATGATCGCTGCTTACTTGCTTTTAAAAGGTGTAGACTTCTGAACTGTCATCCTAATTATAGTGTTACTGCCATAGCAAGAGTAGAAATTTTGAAGCCTCTAAGTTTTAATAACTCTTCTGTCTGCTTGTTACAGGTTGATTACTTACTAGTGATGGTATAAAAGTGACAGCTCTGGCCCCTGTGCAATAAAAAATAAGTATGGCAGCTTTCATATTTCTACCCTCCCAGATTAACTTTACAAATACTTGCTGGTGTTTAAAGGACCTTCGGAATCTGTCAATCATGTCTCAGTATAAGGATTAATTAAAATTTCTATCATGTTATGTGTTCAAGCATTTATTTTGTTACACATACAAGAAGCTAAATTATCACTTTAATTTACTAAAACGGTATATACCCATAGTTATGTTTTTTTTTTTTTTTTAATACTGTAATATAGCAGCCAGTTTGCTAACGGCATCCATCCAGATATGTTAATGACTTGTTTTAGTCAGACAGATAGATGTTTAAGTGGCTCATTCTATTTATGCATATAGAAATATATGTAGTAGAGGTCGCAGCAGGTGAATATAAATAATAGGCTTTTTCAACTATTGGTTCCGAGGGTGCAAATTGAAAACTTGTCTTTCCACACTCAGTAGTGTCAAGGATTTGTAAGAAACTGGTGGCACAAACAATATGTACATTCCCTTGAAGACATCCATAGGGCTGAAAGTTATGAAGATTGGTGAGTAGACGTCTCCCAATAGCTTCCTGATTCCCCATTTCTTTTACAATTGGTTTTTAAAGGTGTACAATAAAGTTTTATCGGCTGAATTTTCACATTAAAGGGGATGTGCTGAACAAAAAAAATGGTAGCCACTGTGTCCTGCTCAGGCCTGAAAAAAACAAAAACAAACATAAATCCACATTTCCATATGCCATGATTTCTTCCAAACAGGTTGTTAGATTCCATTTAAGATATGATGATGTCTAGTTGACAACTGGATTCCATTGGAGTTTAAAAAAAAAAAAAGCCATAAATCCATAAAAATCGAGCTTCAAAAATACTTGTTTATGCAGGTTCCTGATGCCATTTAAGATATATTTGGGTTACAGTCTCTACTTTGTTGTTAACAATAGTTATCCCTTGGTCTCCACAGAAGTACTTTATCACAGAATAATAAGATGTAAGTCCGAATTATTAGTAGTAATGTAGGAGTTTGAAAATCACAGTATTGACCTGTATGTATTTATACATGACATCCTAGTATTTGGGGATTGGTGAAAAAGCCTGTAAATTCCATCTTCCAAACTACAGCGTCTAAAGAAAAGTATCATGTAAACTAGGAAGCAAAACATACAAGGAGCCCATGATAGCAAAAAGGAGGAACATCCCTGTACTTGGTAGATGTACATAATAAAACAGTGATGTCTTTTATGCAAAGCATAATTCAGTTTGTTATACTGAACCAAAGTGCAATGGAATGAGTAAATCCTTGAATCTGAAGCATGAGTCAACTTCCATTAGGTTTACTGCATTGACAAGACAAACTGATATTCCATTAGTTGCCAAAGTATTGTGCGATTAAGTAAAGCCAACATTTAAAAAAAATGCATGTATGGTAAACACCCCTAAACAAAACAATATACTTTTATATTTTCTCTGTCTCCTAGGATTCCAGTTGGTGTCAGATTTAATTTAAAACGGCACTCAAAGGGTGCCAGTTTGTTTTTGACTATCTGTAGTAGGTGGCATACTTTTGGTTTTGCTTTTTGTCTCGCCATCTAGTCACAGCAGGAACTTTGTTCACCTAACCAGCATTACATCTCAAGTCTTCAGAATGTAATTTTGGAATACATCCTTGTACACTGGAGTCAACTGCAAAAAAGATCTCCTAAAAACTGTGTTAATGCATTAGCTGTATGTAGATATCTGGAAAGAGAAATTTGTAAATAGCAAAGACATGCTAGGTTGCATCTAAAGTCTTCATTATTTTAAATAACTGGATTACATCATCATTTTTGTTTAGTAGATAAACCAGATAAAATTACCAACTATGAGCATGAGAACAATGTTGAATCAAGTTAAATGGTGTTTGCATTCAGAACAATCCAATTTTATATAATTTTCACAAACATTATTTGATTGTGCAGTTTACAGTTTCTTCATTTTCATGTATAGCTTATCTTAAAGTTACCATACCATTGAATAAAGGTCAAGTCTTCTACAGTAAGATGTATCTTACCTGTTGTGCATCTTCCCACTTTTCTTTGTTTTCTTCATCCAGGATGTTACTTACTATTTGGAAGAAGTTCTAAAAGAAAAAAGTAATGTGTTATGCAAAGAGATCTAGAATATAAACTGTATTATGCAATAGTATATATTTATAAGACATCCATGTCATTACTATTTGTAATGTGTAATAATAAAAATCCTACTGCCCTTTTGTCTGTGTGTTTCTTTAAAAAAATAGAACATTTAAAAGCCTATCTGCAACCTAAAAGTTTTTATTTTGGAAACTATAGGGAGCCCTTTCAGTTTTTTTTTAAATTTCTGGCAATGCCAGTAAGGATTCTAAAGCTATGACAAGAACAACAAAAAAAAAACATACGGTACATTCGCCTTACCCCTGTTGACTTTTTTTTAAAGGTGCCTTTTGCAAAGTTTACCAACACTTTACTTGTTTTAACTGGGTCAAATGCACCTCAGAGGTCACTAAGGTCACTTTCTGCACAAGAAATAGTAGTAACTTAGAGAAACAGAGCAGGTGAAATTCACAAGCAAAGGCACAGATGAAAGTAAGGCCTAACAGAGGTTCTACCCCCAAATTTGTAACAAAAATAAATAAAACGATGAGGCAACCCTTCCTTAGGTGTTAGAATCTATTTTATTGTGCATAAAAGGCTAGAGCATACTTGCCAACATCCTAATTTCAGTCCCCAGGATATTGTCACTCCTGCCCACCACCCATATCAATCCCTCCTCATGGGCAGAATGTACTAATTTTCTAGTCGGTCCTGTCCCTAATTTTGTGGGAATTGCCCATTTGCAGCAGCAATTCACTCAGTAATATACTTTTTTGAGTTCCTGTTCATGCTCAATAAGTCAAGGTAAATATTTAATCTAAGGATGTATTCTGGGACACAGCAGAACTGGGACATGGCATCTAGATCCAGGAAATCGGGGACAGTTCGCATTTATTCCAGTGTTGCTCCAGGAAAACAAGTTTTGTATGGATTTTCTCACAACCCCGTTTTATATATTTCGCATAGCTTATGCAAAAAAAAAAAAGGAAAAACTTGAGTACAATGGTGTATCACTATTAGCAATTCAAATCTATGTTTACAACAAGCGTATTTATAAGATCCTGGAATATTTAACAGCATAATCAATACAGAATGTGCTATGGTCTAATTAGCATATTTGAAAATAATTTACACATATGTTCTCTATTTATTTTGGCAGAATTAGGATTGAACAAGTAGGCACTGTTCAGATGTCACATAATAAATCACTGAATACTTTTTGGGCCTAATTTGGAGAACAGCCAGATTGTACAGGATGAGGAAAAGTTGACATTTGCCCATACTGAAACTCTAACCAGACTGAAGACTAAATGCATCATTTAACAGCTAATATAATGTCACCTGAAGTGTACTGACATGGAATGGTAATTCAATATATTACTTTTTTTTAATAGGTTAACAATGCTTTAGCACATGTAAGTATCATGATCTTAAACACCTGCATTATGTGAAAGTATGTATTCAATCCTCCAGCCCTTGGGAATGTTTTCCTATATCCCTTTTAATGGGACAATGCTAAGATTTTAGCTTCTTCACGCTTCTAGTTTACAGATCCCTTGATATCTCCATTCCTATTTCTGTTACTTGTAAGATACTAAAAATTTCAAAGAACCATGAAGCATCTGTTGCAAACTGAGTAAGATGCTCTTAAAGGTCTCACAGCATCTGTTAATAGAGAACTAACATTGCATAACATTCAGACAAGTATGTGCAGATCAGGATTAGATATTATGCTTGATTTCATTAAAGTTAACTTGATATTGGTGTCAATATATATATATATAAAATTATATTTTTTTTAGTGATCAAAGTTAAATGGAAATCCATTTTCATTTTGCTTTGTTTAAGGTACCAGTGATCCTGCGGTGAATCTATCTACCTCTCAAAATAGTATTATTGTAAGTAATAATAACAATTGATGTACAGTGCCCTGAAAAAGTATTCATACCCCTTTAAATTTTCCACATTTTCTCATGTTGCAACCAAAAATATAAATGTATTTTATTGGGATTTTATGTGATAGACCAACCCAAAGTGGCACATAATTGTGAAGTTGAAGGAAAATGATTAATGGTTTTCAATTTTTTTTTTTTACAAATAAATATCTGAAAAGTGTGGTTTGCATTTGTATTCAGCCCCCCGAGTCAATACTTTGTAAAACCACCTTTCCCTGCAATAATAGCTGCAAGTCTTTTTGGGTATGTCTCTACCAGCTTTGCACATCTAGAGAGTGACATTTTTGCTCACTTCTTTGTTAAATAGCCCAAGCTCTGTCAGAGAGGATGGAGAGTGTCTGTGAACAGCAATTTTCAAGTCTTGCCATAGATTCTCAATTGGATTCAGGTCTGAACGTTGACTGGGCCATTCTAACACATGAATATGCGTTGATCTAAACCATTCCATTGTAGCTCTGGCTGTATGTTTAGGGTCGTTGTCCTGCTCAAAAGTCAACCCCCGCCCCAGTCTTATTATTTTTCTAGTATTATTTTTCCTGCCACACATAGCATTTTGCTTTTAGGCCAAAAAGTTAAACTTGACCAGAGCACCTTCTTCCACATGTTTGCTGTTTGCTGTGTCCCCCACATGGCTTCTCGCAAACTCAAAACAGGACTTCTTATGGCTTTCTTTCAAAAATGGCTTTCTTCTTGCTACTCTTCCATAAAAATCAGATTTGTGGCATCCACGACTACTAGTTGTCCTGTGGACAGATTCTCCCACCTGAGCTGTGGATCTCTGCAGCTTCTGCAGAGTTACCATGGGCCTTTTGGCTGCTTCTCTGAGGAATGGTATCCTTGCTCAGCCTGTCAGTTTAGGTGGACAGCCATGTCTTGGTAGGTTTGCAGTTGTACCATACTCTTTCCCATTTTCGGATGATGGATTGAATAGTGCTCCATGAGATATTCAAAGCTTGGGATTTTTTTTAGAGCCCAACCCTGATTTAAACTTTTCCACAACTTCCCGGACCTGTCTGGTCTGGTCCTTGGCCTTCATGATACTGTTTGTTCACTAAGCTTCTCTAACAAACCTCTGAGGACTTCACAGAAAAGCTGTATTTATACTGAGATTAAAATACACACTGGCCCAGATTCACAGAGCGATTACGCCTGCGCAACAGGAGATGCGCGTGCGTAAGTCTAAATGTGCGCGTGCGTTTCGTTGCGCGGCATCCCCAGAACGAGATACGCAAAAAATTGTCTTTTTTTTGTCCCGCGTAATTTCGTTAGACTGGCGCATCCGTCCGCGCAAAAGTGCGATAGACACACCATTGATTTGCTAGTTAAATATGCTAATGAGGGACTTACGGGGATCCACAAAACAACGTTGGGGCAGCGCAGGCGACGCAGTGTGCGCAACAGCAAAATGTCCTGTCTAAAATTAGAGCTGATAAAAGCTGGTCTAAAAAAAGAAAAAAGTCTACTTGTCAGATAAAGCAACACTGTTAGTGAGGAGTTCAGCAGTCACACGTGTTGCTCAACAATCTGTATGCCAACATGCCAGGGGCATCGTCGCACATAGCTATACTACTGACTTTAGATGAACAAAGAAGGAGGAGGGCACGGAGGATGGCACTAAGGAGGGCACGGGAGATGTTTTTTTTATTTTTTTATTTGCTTATATCAAATTTACAATTTAATCTAATCTAATACAATATTCTTATCTGATACAAGCCCCTCACTCTTCACTTGATATATCACACACGCATAGACATCTTTGGCATGAGTGATTCTGAGGTGTCTCGCATCTTCAGATTCACCCCTCATGCCATCCTGGAATTACCACAACCTTGCAGGAGGACATCAGCAGCCCAACACATGGCACCACCCATGACACCCATGACAGCTACATATACAATCAGAGCCCCATCCCCACAGATTTCGAACAGAACATGTATGGGGACAGCTGGCTGGTTGGTGAGTGACATGGGTGGCAGGCATGACTATCCCCTCCCGTGATGCACACCTCACAAGTGGCACATGCATGACTAACATCCTCCTGTCTTTTCCCTTCAAGGTGACTCTGCATATGCACTGGTACCCCATCTCATGACCCCATCTCATGCCAGCTCACATTATGCATCTTTGCACGTTAAACACACACATTAATCATGGCACAATGAGAATGCATGCATGCACACCACTGTGGTCCCTAGCACACACACACCACATCGTCATCACATTGGATTGGCACCAGTCCACCATGCAGGACTTGTGAGCTGCAACGCCATGCCACGGCTCCAATTATGTCACTGTACATTCATACACCATTCACACAGACCTGGGGATCACTTCTCCACCACAAATGAGGGTGACACCCCTTTTCCCGCAGGAATATCACCCCCACATTCCAAAATCATACACAAACAGAACCAAAAAAATTAAATAAATGACGAGCAAAAAAAAAAAATGCCCAGCAAAAATATAATTTAAACAAAATAACAACAAAGAAAACACATAAAAGACAAAAATCACTCTGCAAAACAGTCCCCAAATATCTCAAAGACACGTCACAAACAAACAAAAGCACCTTGCTGTAGAGGGAGGGATACAAAGGGATGTACTTTTGCAAAGGAAGTGCATTTGTGTCTGTCTATTTATGCTGTCTGCGTAGTTCACAAAGTTGCCCTAGTCCATTTCCAATTTCACTGATTGCGCCGCTCCCGAGTTGTGAGCATGCGCACAGCGGAGCTGACCATGGTCTCCTTCAAGCGCGCATGCGCGAGCCGGCCGGCCCTTCATTTGCATGGGGTCACGGCTCATTTCAATGTAACACGCCCACGTCCTTCCCAATTTGTATTACTCCTCCTTACGCCTCTGGAAAAACGTTACGTATGCGCAATTTCCTGCGCAAAAGCTACGAGAATAGGGTGATTACGCGGCAAAATTGCGCAAGTCTAACGTAAAGGCGGTGCGCTACGCCGGTCCAATAATGCGCAGATGTACGTGAATCTGGGCCACTCTGTTTACTAATTAGGTGACTTCTGAAGGCAATTGGTTCCACTAGATTTTAGTTAGGGATATCAGAGGGGCTAAATACAAATGCACACCACACTTTTCAGATATTTATTTGTAAGAAAAATTAAAAAACATTTATGGTCGTGGCCCTCTGACTGAGAGTGATGTGGATCACATAAACACGCGACAAGACTTACAACATAAATAGACCTGAAGTGTGCCTTGGTGGTCTGGTCAGTATGCCAAGAAAAGGGGGCATACCCAAAGTAAGTAATGGGTAGTTGTTGAAGAAGGATATGCTGAGAAGTGCCCTGAAAAAGGGAAGGGCGGGAGGGTGTCGAATGCGATTGAATGTGCAGACTCACGGACATGAGGTGAGCTGGGAAGAGTCGGCTCAGTGACATGTAGTACTGCACACTGAACCGACAAAGAGCATGTGTGAGTGGGCTGCTTAAATACCCTCCGGGCTCCTCCCATAAACTCAGGCCACCATACTGGCCTTCTTATTTATCATTTTCCTTCCACTTCACAATTATGTGCCACTTTGTGTTGGTCTATCACATAAAATCCCCCCCAAAAAATACATTTACATTTTTGGTTGTAACATGTGGAAAATGTTAAGGGGTATGAATCCTTTTTCAAGGCACTGTAGCTCCATCATCTTTCATTTTGATGTGCTCAGGAGGCACATGTTCAACTGTCAGCAGCCTATCAGAGCCTCTAATAAGTGGCAGCTGGACATGGCTGGATGCTGTCCTGTGTGGTAGGGCTGCTCCAAGCATACATTCCTGAACTAATACAATCCTAAATGTACCACTCAGTACAGCGTCCAGCGACCACACATTTCTGCTCATCATGTATTTGAAAGGCAATTGGCTGGGAGTTGGACACTTCACCTGTATGGGATTTAACCCACAGGGTCTAAAACCCAGTGTGCATGAGGCGTAAAAGTATTCTTTTTGTAAAGGAACCTTTCTGTTTTACTGCAGTGAACCATGGCATGAAGTTTTCTGAAAATGCTTTCATATTATACATTATTATATTTGTCTACTGATGATTTTGGGTATACATAGAAACAACAGACAGACAGACAAAAAGATAGATACTGTAGATAGATAGATAGATAGATAGATAGATAGATAGATAGATAGATAGATAGATAGATAGATAGATAGATAGATAGATAGATAGATAGATAGATAGATAGATAGATAGATAGATAGATAGATCTGTCATGATTGTTTTTTTTTTACCTGCACTCCATCAGATGCGGGGATATAACTTGCTCTTTTGAAAGTGTCTGTGACATTTCTGAGGATTTCCACCGAGATCAGGAGATCTCCTGCATAAAAATGCTTCCTCTGAGTTAAATCGAGCAGTGTTTTGGTCACCTGAGACATTCCTTCTCCTGCCAGTGTTCTTTGTCCCTTAGCAAGATGTTCTTTAATCTAGATCAGTTAAAAAGACAGCATATGTTTATCTTTTTTTTACAAACAATGCATAGCACAAACATAAAGAATATGATAAAACAAATTGTCTGAGTTGTATATGCTAGATTATTTGTAGATATTTGTAGACATTTTTACTTTTAGTATTTTTTTTTCTTACGGGATATACATTTTTGTATTCTTTATAAGTAAAGAATGTAGATTTAGGAAAGTCAAATAGTCAAATATACATACAGTAGGTTTAGCTTCTTTGCCATTTTTTTGTAACAAGTTTTAAAATGAAGGTTAGGACATTATTCCACTGGGCATATGCCTGTCAGTTTCAAATGACACCTTTTTGTCATATACATACTGTGTGTGTATATATATATATATATATATACAGTATAATGCTTTTTCTTCTTTCGTTCAGGGGCACATAGATCCATACTCTATGAAAAGGTGTTTGTTTTGCATCCAGAGTAGCACACAGCCACACTCAGAAGGCTGCATCAATGAACAAAAATCAATAAAAGTCTGACAGTTACAGCGGCTGTACAGATCTTTCCCCCAGATCTGAGCATATAGTTTCATACACATATGAATGAACAGCTCTAGACAGGATTGCAATTAAAGGCCCCTCAACCATACCTGTATGAAAGTACATACATAGATGTGTGCACAGATCCCTATAGCCGCTGAGTCTGTTGGAGTGTCATTGATTTTTAACAGGCTTCCAGGCGTGGCTGTATGCTACTTTTTTTTAATATATGCTTTAATTGAAAATACAAATTACAGTTTACATGGTTTAGTCCAAGTGGACATTCTTATGATATAATCAAGTATATAACAGTTATAGCAATAAGAAGGTATAAGAACATAAAATCGACATGTTTAAATAAATGTGCATTTCTGCAAAAGGAGCTTCTAACTTGCTGATCGACCATACTAAGTTAGAAGTCCAGTTTTAGCTATAGGTATAAATGGGAGAATAATTATGCCCTGTACACGAGATCAATTTTTCCGACAGGAAAACCGTGTTTTTTTTTCAGCACGAAAACGGCTCAAAAATGTCTTGCATACACACGGTCACACAAATCTTGGGTGAAATTCTGAGTGTCGAGAAGGCGGTGACGTACAACACATACGACGAGCCGAGATTATTGAAGTTCAATAGGCAGTTCAGCTCTTCTGCTTGATTCTGAGCATGCAATTTTTTTTTCGCATTGTAATTGCATACAGACAACCGCGATTCCCGATAGGAATTTTTCCTGTCATGAAAAATTGAGATCCTGCTCTCAATCTTTTCTTGGCAGGAATTCTCACAGAAAAAATGTGATAGAGCATACACACGGTCGGAATTCCTGACAAAAAAGCTCACATCACACTTTTCTTGTCGCAAAAACTGATCATGTGTACAAGGCATTAGAGGAAGGAGATAAAATGAAAATGACGGGGGAGAGGAATAGGGAAGGAAGCGGAGGGGGAGGGGGGGAGAAAAGAAAAAAAACTGTATGCATGAGCAAACACTTCAGCAAATGTAGAAGTCTGTGCCTCCATGTAAATGAGACTTTCAGAACAAAACTATTTAGAATTCACTTTTACTGTTTCATGCCGATATTGCCACAGTCAAATTATGGAAATCACCACTATATGTTTGGTTTGTGTTCCCATTAACCTAAAAATTATTTTATCCTACTAGATGTTTATTTGCAGTGGGCTTTTTGGCAGGCTACTGCAAACAATTGCAAAGTAAAAGTGGAGTGACAAAAAAGGAATAGGATGAGTTTCCTGTCATTGGCATACAATGCAGAATGTAAGCTTTGAGATCTTTTACCCTTTGTAAGGACAGACAATGCTTTAATCTAGTTTACATCTGATGATAAGATCTGCCAGCACAACACATATGAGGTTAGTCCCTCCTTAACATTACATAGCAAGTGGAAACTTGCGTTTTTGAGTTTTCACAAAAGAAGTAAGAATGTAAACTGCGTTTTTTCATCTATTTTTTTTTCTTTATCGTACATCACGGTACACAGAGTGCATAGCCATTACACTTGGGTTATATGGGTACCTTCAGGTGATGGACACTGGTGTTATCAATTTCACAGGAAGTTTCCTCCCTATATAACCCCCTCCCACTGAGAGTGCTTCAGTTTTTTCGCGAGTGTCTTAGGTGTTGGTCACGTCTAGCTGTCCCTCGGAGGTCTCGGGACCCAGGATAGCTAGCCGGATCCGTCCGAAGTGCTTCAAAGCCAAGGTGTACGGTACCCGGGCCCTGCTGGAGTGGGGTTTTGCCTATAATGCCTCTCCTTGGAGGGCTGGATTCTGGGCTCCAGTGCCTTAGTCTCTTCCAAGAACTAAACGCTACTGATGCCAGGATGCTTTATAGGTCCAGGTGTGTGGGTTCCTTAACACAGCACCCCGGTCCCTGAAGGTCCAAGACAATACCCACGGAGATGGGGGAAGATTGGGCCTCTTGCATTTTGCAATACCCTGCGGCGTGGAGCAGGTAAGAGGGAACCTGCGGGACTTGGTTCGACAGTAGGTATCCCCCTGGGGGTTCTGGGTCGGCTAATGGTATGCTTGTGCATCAGCCACTATCTCCACTATGTCTTTTGATTACCCAGATAACATGTAGGTATATGTATGCTTTTAAAGATATGTATTTACTACTCCCCCCAGATCTGCCTGTTAGCATGATACTGCAGCCCCACGTGCTATAAGGAGGAAATGCTGGCAAAACTCCTGTTTCTTAGGAAGCCTATGGGGACAGCTTCCTCTATGTGTGCACTACAATAAGATTAGTGTCTTGCCTGGTGTCTGTTGGGTTGCTAGCGCTGGTCCAGGCTTCTCCTCTGCTTTCTGTTTCCTCCATGTTGGTTTCAGCGTGGGGGGGGGGGGCGCGCGCGTGCGCGCCGCCTTTTACAGCGTCAGCGTGCGTGGGGGGGGGGGCGGGCCAGCAGCGTCAGGTCTCAGTTAAAACAGCAAAGCATTTCCTGGCTGGTCATTCCCTCCTGAAAGCAGAGGAGGCTGAGGACACAGAGCGTGCAGCTGAGCCATTGCTGGCTATACAGTGACACCCAGTGGGGGTTTGTGGATCTTCAGGTCTGGCTCCATACTGACCAGAAAAAAAAGTTTTTTTTTCTTAAAGGGACTCAGCCTTAGATCTGGCAGTATCTGAGTCGGTGCAACCTTGGGCTCCAGCTAACGGGCATTGATGTGGCAATACTCACAGGACTTCCTCGGTATTGCCGCCTTCTCGGGCGTATGAAAATTTGGAAAAATTTAAACATAGCCTGTTCTTATTAATGGTTCACTTCTAGCTACAACAGTTGGGTGTTGGCTTTAGGGGTGTCTCAAGGTTGTGCAATGGCTCCCAAGGGATCAGGACCAGCTAAGGCTGTAAAAGGTGCCAAAAAACTAAAGGGGTCTCCATCGGGGTCAGAGGATTTGGGCCAGGTCCCACCCTCACCAGATAGACCACCGAACAGCATGTTGCAGGAGCCATTGAGGGTGCTAGGGGCAGAGGCGGCCCCCAATCAACCCATTCCCGTTTACGTTACGGAAGAAATGCTAGCGACCACCCTGGGTGGGCTAGAGGAAAGGTTAACTGCTTTAATTGCCCGCTCTTTGCCAGGTGGCAAGCGGGCTAGATCCCCGTCACCTAGATTGGTGTTTTCAGATGCGGAGGTCCTCTCTTCGGAGGAATTGGACCCACAGGGGGATCAAGCGGACCCGAGTCCCGACGGTTCAGACATTGAGGGTTCCACTGTAGATGTAATTTTTTCGGCTTCTCAAGCGGAGAGCCTGTGGATCCAGTCTCTGACAGATATGGTTCGCACTGCTTTTAAACTTCCAGTGTCAGAACAATTAGCCCCCGCGGTATCCTCTTTAGGTTCCTTGAAGGCACCGTTGAGTGGTGCATCTTTTCCGGTTCACCCCCTTCTGGAGAGCGTGATTTTTCAGGATTGGGCTCGACCTGATAGGATTTTTATCCCTCCTAAAAGGTTCACTATTCTCTATCCTATGGAAGAGGAATTTGCAAAGAAATGGGCACTCCCTTCCGTGGACGCAGCCATTTCCTGCGTAAATAAATCCCTGACCTGTCCGGTTGAAAATGTCCAGATGTTTAAAGATCCAGTCGACAAAAAGTTGGAGACCCTACTGAAGGCTTCTTTTACCACAGTAGGTGCCGTGGTTCAGCCAGCGGTGGCAGCCATTGGCGTTTGTCAGGCTTTAAAGGATCAAACTAAACAAATATTAAAGGACATACCGGCTCAGCAAGCTCGTGAATTGGCTGACTTCCCAAGGGCTCTCTGCTTTGCAGTAGATGCTATTAAGGACTCCATTCAACAGGCGTCCCGTTTATCTCTGCTATTGGTTCATATGCGGCGCCTTTTGTGGCTGAAGAACTGGTCAGCAGAGGCACCCTGCAAAAGGCTTTTAGCAGGATTTCCCTTTCATGGTGGGAGACTATTCGGTGAAGACCTAAATAAATATATCCAGACCATATCAAGTGGTAAAAGTTCTTTCTTGCCTGTCAAGAAAAGATCGCGTGGGCCCGCGTTTAAGTGACAGGCCTTCGCAGGCTCGGCCCCTTCAACTTCCCGTCAGTATCGACGGCCTCCCGGGCGTTCAGCATTTAATAGCCGCCCACAAGGACAAGCCACGGCAGGCAAGAGGCCATGGTCTCGCAAGCCAGTTAAACCAGTCATCAAGTCAGATTCATGAAGGGGCGCCCCCACTCTTTTGGGTGGGGGGAAGGCTTCGGTTTTTCTCCGAAGTGTGGGAGGCCAGAATTCCCGACTCTTGGGTACTGTCCGTGGTAGCCACGGGCTACAAGCTAGAGTTTCGGGAAGTCCCCCCTCCTCATTTTCAGGGGTCAAGTCTTCCAAGCGACCCATTAAAGAGGGCCTCTCTTGTAAAAGCATTGGATCGTCTCTTGCTCCAAGGAGTAATTGTAGAAGTACCAACCCAGGAATGGGGTCTGGGATTCTACTCCAACCTTTTCATAATACCAAAGCCCAATGGCGACGTCAGGCCTATCTTAGACCTCAAACGCCTAAATCGCTTTCTAAAGATTCAGACCTTTCGTATGGAGTCCATACGTTCGGTGGCAGCCAGCCTACATCAAGGCGACTTTCTAGCATCTATAGACATAAAGGATGCGTATTTGCACGTGCCGATCTACCCGGCACATCACAAGTTTCTTCGCTTTATGATAGATCACCGTCATTACCAGTTCGTAGCCCTCCCTTTCGGGTTGGCAACAGCTCCGTGGGTATTCACAAAGGTGTTAGCCCCGGTGCTAGCCGTCCTAAGGACAGAAGGCATTTTGGTCCTGGCATACCTGGAAGATCTTCTGGTTATCGATAGATCAGCTTCCAGCCTCAATCATGCAGTAGTTCGCACAAGTTCCGCATCTAGAGGAATTCAGGTGGATTGTGAATCAAGAAAAATCGATATTGAAACCCACAAAGCAGTTGGAATATCTAGGCCTTCGGCTAGATACAGACTGCCAGAGGATATTTTTACCTCAAGCAAAGGTCAGATCAATAACTCAAGCAGTTCAAGTGATCTTAGGCAAGAAGAGGCCGACTATTCGCCTATGTATGCGACGGCTGGGGAAGATGGCGGCCGCCTTCGAGGCCGTGCCCTACGCCCAGATCCATACCAGATATCTCCAGGCAGCCATTCTCTCTGCTTGGAACAAGTCCATTCAGGCGTTAGATTGTCTGTTAGTTCTCTCCCCAGGAGTCCGGCGCAGCCTGTTCTGGTGGCTGGTCCCTCAAAATTTGTCAAAGGGGAAATCCTTTTGCCCCATCACGTGGAAGATAGTAGCCACGGTTGCCAGCCTGTCAGGTTGGGGGGCAGTTCTAGAAGGACAGACCCAGCAAGGGCAGTGGTCGGAGGCAGAAAAACTGCTAGAGATCAGAGCTGCTCGGCTGACCCTGGTCGCCTGGACTCTCCCCCTTCAGGGTCTGCCAGTAAGGATACAGTCCGACAATGCCACTGCGGTGGCATACATAAACCACCAGGGGGGCACGAGGAGCCTAGCGGCCCAAAGGGAAGTAAACCTGATTTTCTCATGGGCCGAAGCCCATGTACCCTGCATCTCGGCGGTGTTCATCCCAGGGATAGACAATTCTCAAGCAGATTTTTTGAGTCGTCAACAGTTGCTCCCGGGGGAGTGGTCTCTTCACCCCCAGGTATTCCAAGAGATTTGCCAAAGATTCTGAGTTCCAGATGTGGACATTATGGCAACAAGATCCAACAAAAAGTTGGACAAATTCATATCCCGAGCCAGGGATCCCTCGGCCTACGGGACCGATGCGTTGGTTTGCCCCTGGCGCCAGTTTTCTCTCCTGTATGCGTTCCCTCCACTGCAGATGATTCCCCGCCTTCTACGGAGGATCAGGGTGGAGCGCAGGCCTGTGAGCCCAGGAGGGCTTGGTACGCACTCATCGTGAGGATGTCAGTCGGGGCGCCGTGGCCTCTCCCCCTGCGCCCAGATCCGCTGTCTCAGGGCCCAATCTGCCACCCTGCTTCACAGCAGCTAAATTTGACGGCTTGGCGGCTGAATCCCTAATTCTTAAGGGCAGAGGCCTCTCAGCTCAGGTCATATCTACGTTGATTCAGGCTAGGAAACCAGTCTCTAGAAATTTTTATTACAGAGTCTGGAGAACCTATGTGGAGTGGTGCGAGTCTCAAAAATGGCACCCTCAAAAGTTTTTTATTGACAGGATCTTGCGATTCCTCCAGGTTGGCGTTGACAAAGGGTTGGCTCTTAGTACTCTAAAGGGGCAGGTGTCGGCTTTATCGATATGGTTTCAAAGACCCTTGGCCACCCATTCGCTTATGAAAACTTTCTTGCAGGGGGTCTTGCATGTGAAGCCCCCTATTAGAGCTCCCCTCTGCCCCTGGAATTTAAATCTGGTCTTGTCAGCTTTACAAAGGCAGCCGTTTGAACCTCTGACAGAAATCCCTCTTGTGCTACTAACCCGAAAGTTGGGTTTCTTGGTGGTTATGGCTTCGGCCAGAAGGGTTTCCGAGCTGGCAGCCTTGTCATGCAGGGAGCCATACCTTATTCTGCATAAGGACAGAGTGGTTCTGCGGCCTCAACCTTCTTTCCTTCCTAAGGTCATATCCAGTTTTCACTTGAATCAGGACCTAGTCCTACCATCCTTCTTTCCTACTCCCCAGTCCAGAGAGGAAAGACTGCTTCATACTTTGGACGTGGTTCGAGCCATGAGGGTCTATCTCAAGGCTACAGAGAAGATTCGGAAAACAGATGTGCTTTTTGTTCTTCCGGATGGCCCCAAGAAGGGTCATCCGGCTGCCAAGTCTTCCTTGGCTAGGTGGATTAAGCAGCTGATTTTTCAGGCCTATGGTCTGAAGCGCGTTCCACCTCCCTTATCAGTTAAAGCCCATTCTACGAGGGCCATGAGTGCCTCCTGGGCGGCACACCATCAGATCTCTATGGCACAGGTTTGCAAGGCGGCAAGCTGGTCTTCCGTACATACGTTTACTAAATTTTATAAGTTGGACGTTGCAAAGTGTACGGACGCAGCATTTGGACAGGCGGTCCTACGGGCAGCAGTATAGAATCCTCTGGTCCGGGTCGCGCCCCCTTTTCTCTGTTGGTGGAGCTACTTTACTTCCTGATAATTTTTTGTTTGGCTATTCTTGGCCTTACGGTCTCCCTCCCTTCATAGAGCATTGCTTTAGGACATCCCAAGTGTAATGGCTATGCGCTCTGTGTCCCGTGATGTACGATAAAGAAAAAAGGATTTTTAATAAACAGCTTACCTGTAAAATCCTTTTCTTGAAGTACATCACGGGACACAGAGCTCCCACCCCTCTTTTGGGGAACATTGTGTAACCTCGGAGGAATTGCTTGCTACAAAACTGAAGCACTCCCAGTGGGAGGGGGTTATATAGGGAGGAAACTTCCTGTGAAATTGATTACACCAGTGTCCATCACCTGAAGGTACCCATATAACCCAAGTGTAATGGCTATGCGCTCTGTGTCCCGTGATGTACTTCAGAAAAAGGATTTTACAGGTAAGCTGTTTATTAAAAATCCTTTTTTTTTTAAGTTTTGCTATGTGAATGAAAACCCATTGCAATTATAAAGTAGATATCTTTCCAACATGGCTAAAAAGGTAAAAAAAAAAAAAAAAAATGAAAACACTCTGATGTTGATTTACTAAAACTGGAGAGTCAAAAATTGGTGCAGCTCGGCATGGTACCCAACTTCAGCTAGTTCAATTCAGCTTTGCCTAAAAACTGGAAGCTGATTGTTTTCTTTGCAGACCTGAACCAGATTTTGCACTTTTTAGTTTTAGTATATCAGATTCAACCCCACTGTGTCTGCCTGCTGCAAATTCAGATAGCTGCAGATGCCATTAAATATGGCATGACTGTTTTTTTTTAATCTATAATGGCACTTGTAGGCCATTGCCCCAGACAACAAGCCTCAAAATGTACAAACCATCGTGTTTGGTGGTTTACACAGTTAAAAATAAAATAAAGTCTTTCTGACAACATTTTACCTTCAGTTCACCTTTTGTTCTAATTTTAACCAAAATATTCTTGACATTCTTGAACATTAACTGAAGCTCACAGATTCAAAAAGAAGGCTTTAGTGCTGCTAACAGGATGTGTACATAACGTATTTGTAATTTCAAAGGGTTTGAATATTTTTAGGCAAAAAGCTTACATAACAAAAACACCTGGTGATCCTACCAGGAAGTGTAGTGTAGAGTGACAGCAGTTGTGTTCCTGCATTACCATCCCGTCACATGTGCATTGGGTGGAGACTGCAAGAACCATGCCAGCACACATTGTACCCATCCAATGATGCAATTGCACATAGACAGACAGTGGCTGAAACAGACTGGAGGAGATCAGCAGTACTGAGAAAAAAAGGATTTAAAAATTTGGAAAATGGTGTCCTATTAAAAATAATGGTACATGTTGCATTCAGTTAGGGGTGGACTCACTTGGGAACTGCCCCATGATAGGCTCCTGTCCTGCATTTCACTCACTCCTACTTCCTATAAGGGACAAGTTGAGGCAGTGGCGTCACCCCTAGGCTGCTACAGATGTTGTGCAGTTGTAAGTGCTCCTAATTCTCCTCAATCCTGCCGATAAAGCTCACAGCAGAGCTCCCCTAAGACACGAGGGTAGGGTGGATATGCACTCAAAGGTGGGCTGTGAACATTGTAACTTAGGTGAGCTGTGGACTGGGACATAGAAGTAAGCTGTGGACAGGGATACAGAGGTGAGCTGTGGACAGGAACTTAGAGGTGAGATGTGCAGAGGGATGCAGAGGTGAGCTGTGGACAGGGAGGCAGAGGTGAGCTGTGAAATGGGACACAGGGGTAAGTTGTGGACTGGGACACAGGGCTGAGTTGTGGACTGGGAAACAGGGGTAAGCTATGAACAGGGACACACAGATGAGCTGTGGACTGGGAGATGCTGCCTGCTGGCCATATTGCCTTGCACACTGCTGCTGTAAAAGAGAGGTAGAGCAGACAATGTGCTGTGTGCTGTGCCTGTGCTGGCTGCTGCCTAATAGAGTGGTGTTAGCTGCTGTAAGGAGGATGGGTAGTATGCTCTAGAAGGGAGATTCATTTTGGAATGTGCATCACCATAAGCTAGAGCTGTTGAGGGCTGGTGAGTTCAGAGATGAGAACTGTAGATGTCAGATGCTGGGTGAAAAAGTGACAGCTGTGTATTGGAGATGGTTTTAGGTGTAGAGGTGACAGCTATGGATGGGTGAAGACTGGGTGTAGAGGTGATAGCTGTACAGAAAGAGTAGGTGCTAGGTGCAAACGTGAGAGCTCTGGACATGAATGTGGAGTTGAGCCATGGACATGGACACAGAGGTGAGCTGTGGACATGGATGCGGAGTTGAGCCATTGACATGGACACAGAGGTGAGCTGTAGACTGGGACACAGGGGTGATCTGTTGACAGGGATGCATAGGTAAGCTGTGGACAGGGACACAGAGGTAAGCTGTGGATTAGGAAGCAGGGGTGAGTTGTGGACTGGGACGCAGAGGTGGGTTGTGAACATAGACACAGAGGTGAGCTGTGATGCAAGGGTGAGCTGTGGACAGGGATGATCTGTGTACTGGGATGTAAAGGTGAGCTGTGGACAGGATTGCAGAGGTGAGCTGTGGACAGGGAGACAGAGGTGAGCTGTGGACTGAGATGCAGGGTGAGAATTGGACAGGAACGCAGGGGTGACCTGTAGAAGGGGACGCAGAGGTGAGCTGTGGACAGGGAGGTATATGTGAGCTGTGGACTGGGACACAGGGGTGAGTTGTGGAGTGGGACACAGGGGTTAGCTGTGGACAAGGATACAAAGGTGAGCTGTGGACTGAGATGCAGGAGTGAGTTGTGCACAGGGACACAGAGGTGAGCTTTGGACTGGGATGCAGAGCTGAGCTGTGGACTGGGACACAGAGGTGAGCTGTGGACAGGGAGAGAGAGACGATTTTGCCTGCCGGCCATGTTGCCTTGCACACTGCTGCTGTAAAAGAGATAAAGAGCATGCTGGCTGCTGCCTAATAGAGTAGTGTTAGCTGCTTTAATGAGAAGGGGTGGTAAGCCCTAGAAGGGAGATTATTTTCGGGTGCTGCACCAAAAGTGAGAGCTGTTGAGGGCTGGTGAGTTCAGAGAGGAGAATTGTAGACATCAGGGGCTGGGTACAAAAGTGACAGCTGTGTATTGGAGATGGTTCTAGATGCAGAGGTGACAGCTATGGATGGGTGGGGACTAGGTGTAGAAGCAATAGCTGTGAAGGAAGAAGAGGTGCTAGGTGCAAAAGTGAGAGCTGTGGACATTGATACATAGGTGAGCTATGGACATGGACACAGGGGTGAGCGATAGACATGGACGCAAAGGTGAGCTGTGAACATGGACACAGGTGAGCTGTGGACAGGAATGCAGGGGTGAGCTGTGGACAGGAAAGCAAAGGTGAGCTGTGGACAGGGATGCAGGGGTAAGCTGTGGACAGGGACACAGAGGTGAGCTGTGGACAGGGACACAGAGGTGAGCTGTGGACAGGGACACAGAGTTAAACTGTGGACAGGGATGCAGATTTAAACAGTGGACAAGGACGCAAGAGAGAACTGTGAACAGGGAGGCAATAGGTGAGCTGTGGACAGGGAGGCAGAGGTGAGCTGTGGATTGGAAAGCAGGGGTGAGCAGTGGACGGGGACACAGAGGTGAGCTGTGGACAGGGAGGCAGAGGTGAGCTGTGGACAGGGACTCAGGGGTGATCTGTGGACAGGGATAAAAAGGTGAGTTGTAGACTGTGATGCAGGGGTGAGCTTTGGACAGGGACGCAGAGTTGATCTGTGGACTGGGATGCAGGGGTGAGCTTTGAACAGGGGTGCAATGGTGATCTGTGGACTGGGATGCAGGGATGAACTGTGGACAGGGACGCAAGGGTGAGCTGCACACTGTGATGCAGGGATAATCTGTAGACTGGGACGTAGAGGTGAACTGTGGACAGGGAGGCAGAGGTGAACTATTGACTGGGATGCAGGGGTGAGCTGTGGACAAGGACACAGAGGTGAGCTGTGGACGGATACGTGGAGGGGAGCTGTGGACAGATACGTAGAGGGGAGCTGTGGACAGGGAGTCAGAGGTGAGCTGTGGATTAGGAAGCAGGGGTGAGTTATGGTGACAGAGGTGACAGCTATGGATGGATTGGGACTGGGTGTAAAGGTGATTGATGTGTAGTAAGAGGAGGTGCAAGGTCCGGCGGTGTAGCACTCCCCCTTGGTGGCTACCGATCTGGGAATTACCCCATCTAAGTGGTGGGTGGTGGGCTGCCTGCAGAGGCACCGGTGTCCGCTCCTCCTGTGGCTTACGCCATGGTCTCCACTCTCTTCCTCCTAAGAGGTAGGTGTCCAATAGGATCGTCTGACGTTTTGTCAAATTTGGAAATGGCTTTCATGACCTGCCTCCCGATTGGCGGGAGATAATTTAGTGTGAAAATAGCGAATATTCATTCGCTATCGCCACACAACTGGGTGGAATCGAGGGCTAAGTTCTCTGCACCCTGAGCCCAGCCTTTTTTAACCCTATTAGAGCCCCTGGCTCTAATCACGTGCTTCAAAAAAACATCTACCTCATTAGAATTAATAGTCCAGTACCCTGTATGCAGATCAGGGTGCCGGATGCATGCATAGGGGGGCAGTGCCAGTGTGCCCCTAATGGAGGGGCGTCACTGTGCAAAAGTGAGTGCTGTGAACATGCATGGACAAAGAGGTGAGCTATGGACATGAACACATAGGTGAGCAAGTCCAATTGACTACCATGACCTGAATTATTAAGATCCTTTATAGACCATTTCAGATTTGCTTATTTCTTTTTAGTTCGGGGAATGCACATATTGGCCCGGATTCACATACCTCGATGCATATATATGCTGCCGTAGCGTATCTTCTTTACACTACGCCGGCGCAATGCAGAGAGGAAAGCATGGAATTCACAAAGCAAATGCTCCCAACGTTGCGTCGGCGTAGCGTATAGTCGTAGGCGTAAGGCAGCGTAAGTCAAAGTAGGTGGAAGTGGGCTGGAAGTGTGCGTGATACATTTAAATGAATCGTGACCGAATGCAAATGATGAGCTGAGCTCAGGGGTCAAGTCCTTGGGAAAAAATTGTGGGAACTCAAACCCAAGATCCACTCCCCCACCAAAAATAAAAAAATGATACGCTCATATGCATAATTACTAGTGTTGAGCGGAATACGCCATATTCGATTTCGCGATATATCACGAATATATAGAAGAATATTTGAGAAATATTCGCTAAAATCGAATATTCGTGATATTTTGTCCAAATAACAATATTGTGAAATTTCGCTAATGCGAATGCGAAATTTCGCTAATGCGAATGCGAAATTGATTGCGAAATTCTCGTCAACACGCAAAAACGGAGATCATTTCCTGGATTATAAACTAATATGCACTAAACACTAACTCTACTTACACAAACTTATATGACTAAACTAAAGCTAATTTTTTTTTTTTTTTTATACACAAAACACAGAAGGGCAGAGAAAGTATTTGCGAATATTCGTAATACGAATATTCGCATTGCGAATATTCGGCAACATAAAAGGATCGCCTCAGCTACTCGGCCCAGGGTCTCTAATCATACCAGCAATGCTTTTAGACGTCGATGGAGATCACTAGGATGTGATCTGTTTTAAAAATAAATTTGAAAAAATATGAATATTCGCAATATCGAATATTCACCGCGATATTCGATTTATTCGCGAATACTCGAATATGCAATATTCGTTACGAATATTCGCAATGCGAATATTCGTGAGCAACACTAATAATTACTAAAGCACATGTTTTTTTTTTCGATCCACTGTACCTTAGTAATCCTTTTTGTTACTGGCCGCTTCCTGTATATGGATTCATCGGGTAGTGTGCGGGTATTTCGTCACTTCCTCGATGCCGCAATGTCTCCTGGGAGCTTTTGCCATTGTTCCCAGGAGACTTTGCGGAGGTCTGCTGCGAGTTATCGTGGGATTTAGAAAGAGTCATTGTTCTCAGGAGGCATTGCTAAGGTCTTTCCTGTGAGTTATCGTGGGATTTAGAAAGAAGTAACTTGCGGGAACAATGAGTAAAGCTCCCAGGAGACATTGCGGCATCGAGGAAGTGACGGAATAATGGCACACAGGTAGCCGCAATGTCTCCTGGGAGCTTTACTCATTGTTCCCGCGAGTTACTTCTTTCTAAATCCCACGATAACTTGCAGGAAAGACCTTAGCAATGCCTCCTGGGAACAATGACTCTTTCTAAATCCCACGATAACTCGCGGCAGACCTCCGCAAAGTCTCCTGGGAACAATGACAAAAGCTCCCAGGAGACATTGCGGCATTGAGGAAGTAACAAAATACCTGCACACTACCTGATGAATCTATATACAGGAAGCTGCCAGTAACAAAGGATTACTAAGGTTCGCCTGCCCCTGACAGTGACTCGAGCTGGGCATCGCCGCTTAGTGAAGGATTGGCTCGGGCGGCTCGGCTGCTCTCGGCTGCTCTAGTCCTGCAAAGGGAACTGCGTTCCTGCTGTGAAAAAAGTGCAGGAACTCCGTTCCCAGGCGTTCCCGCAGGACTTGAGCACTGGCTGAGCTTCAGACAAGTACTTTAAATGAACTGCGCATGCGTCGTACCTCGGACGCATCCCAGTGCGCATGCTCACAATCATGTCAAAACAACTCGCTAAGATAAGTCGAATCACTGCCTACGACGTGAACGTAACCTAGACCCAGCCCTATTCACGTACTACGTAAACTACGTAAAATTCGACGGCGTTCGTTCCCTGGTCCATACCTTTGCATGAGTTGCACCGCCAATATGGGGAATAACTTAAGGTAAATCGCTTAAAACATGCACCAGGCGCAAGTACGTTCGTGGATCGGAGTATCTCCCTCATTTGCATCGAAAATCAATGGGAGTGCCAAATGGGTCCAGCGTAACTATGCGCCCACTATACGCCGCCGTAGGCAAGTTACGTCGGTCGGATGAAGCCTATTTTTCGACGTATCTAGCTTTGTGGGGCGGCGCATAGATACGATGGCGCACATTTGTACTTAAGTCGGCGTATCTGGAGATACGTCGGCGTAAGTGCTTTGTGAATCCGGGCCATACTGTACATATGCATAAAGAAAAATAAGAGCAATAAATAAATCTCTTGAAAAAGTTCTCCCAGTAGGTCTTATAACACAAATACACTTTGACTGACAGAATTAATATAGTAAACCTTCATTATCCATGTTCATTTCCAGTGAAATATTTGAAATGACTTTTCAGTGATTAAGGATTGGGTCTAATAATGTGCATGTGCAGAATTCAATGCTGTATTTTTCCTTTGCATGGGCCACATTTCCAACTAGATATGAATGAGTTACATTTTCAGCTCAGCTACATAATAGGAAATAAACATAACAAGGACAAAAGCTGGCTTTGCACCTACTGAAAGCTGCAAGTGTCTGTATTCAGCTGATATGCATCTTGCAAAGCTCGGCTGTTCCCAGAAGGCTACACCATGAAGATTGAGCGAGCAGCGTCTGCTAGTGGTGCCTATGAGTCACACAGGATGCAGAAAATATTTGTTAGAGTCTGCAGCAATGCTGAAATCATACAAAAGCAATCTCACAAATGAGTCTATTTAGCTATATAACATTGGGAAACGAGATGCACAATATATATCCCATTTTCTTAAAACTCCATTTGTATAAATGATTATTTGAAATGCTCAATTATGATCTTCCAAACCGCATTGAAGACAAATAAACATGTTTGGTCATTACTCATCTAGTTATATATAAATGTGTACATCTCGTAATAGAAGAACGTTTACCAGTAGCATTAAGAGGACATCGATTGAATGCCAGGTCTCCAGCTGGGGTTCTTTTCCATACCATAGACATCAAATAGTCCTCAGGGCAGATTTCATAGGGAGCTGTGAATAAGAGTGAGAGATTTATATTAAACACACACACATCTAGGATTCTGAGATTATTTGTCACGCTACTCAGTTCTCTACATGCCTGAGGAAAAAAACCTTAGTAGTCCAGAATGTTTGTTTCTAAAAACATTAGCTCTGTGGTAAAAATAGCTCACACAGCAGTTTCTGCCTGTCATTTTTTTTTCCTTTTTTAAAACGTAATATCCTGCAGATGTATGTGCTGTTCACTCAATTTCTCTTGCAGTTTTTGAACATGGTAGTTAACTAGTTACTTCATGAATAATATTTTCCTTTTATGTCACCTTGATGAGGGGTTATTCTAAGCAGTAACCACTATTAGCATTTTCAGGAAACAACAAACCCTTTCATGAAAAGCATAGGATTCAGTACAAAATTACAACCCAAGAAAGAAGGCTGGGGACTGCAAACAATTATTCTAACCAAGAAAAAAAATTCTTAATAATAAGATCCAAATATATATATATATATATATATATATATATATATATATATATATAGATAGATAGATAGACAGACAGACAGACAGACAGACAGACAGACAGACAGACAGACAGACAGACAGATAGATAGATAGATAGATAGATAGATAGATAGATAGATAGATAGATAGATAGATAGATAGATAGATAGATAGATAGATACTGCTCAAAAAATTAAAGAAACACTTTTGAATCAGAACTCCTGGGATATTGATCTGGTCAGTTAAGTAGCAGAGGGGGAGGGGTGTATACAGAGGGGGTTGTAAATCAGTTTCAGCTGCTTTGCTGTTAATCCTTACTCATCTTTTCTGACTGTTTTTCACTAGTTTTGCATTTGGCTAGGGTCAGTGTCACTACTGGTAGCACGAGGCGATACGTGGACCCTCTAAAGGTTTCAGAGGCAGTCCAACTTCTCCAGGATGGCACTTCAATATGTGCCATTGCCAAAAGGTTTTCTGTGTCTCCCAGCACAGTCTCAAGAGCATGGAGGAGATTCCAGGAGACATGCAGTTACTCTAGGACAGCTGGACAGAGCCGTAGAAGGTCCTTAACCCATCAGCAGAACCGATATCTGCTCTTTTGTGGAGGAACAGGATAAGCACTGCCAGAGCCCTACAATATGACCTCCAGCAGGCCACTGGTGTGAATGTCTCTGACCAAACAATCAGAAACAAATTTCATGGGGGTGGCCTGAGGGGCCGACGTCCTCAAGTGTGATCTGTGCTCACTGCCAGACACTGTGGAGTTTGATTGGCATTTTCCATTGAACACCAGAATTGGCAGGTCCACCACTGGTGCCCCATGCTTTTCACAGATGAGAGCAGGTTCAACCACAATATAATATCAAAAATCCATCGCGCTATAACTATAAATAAAATAAAATAAATAAAATATCTAAAAGTTGCAGCAAAACCTAAAGTGTTTACAGTACACAAGTGAAAAATCGAGTAAAGTGATCTTGCGCAAACAAACCACAAAAGTGACCAAACACATATATACATACAAATAAATAAATACATAAATATAAGTATAGTGTATAGAGAAAAAAATAAAGAATAAATAAATTAAATAAATTATGTTGAATAGTCCATATGTGAAAATTCCATAAGTGAATACGTGCAGTGCAAAAACTCCACAAACAATCCGTGAACGTAGCGGTGTCCACACATAAAGTGCAAGTGCCACTCCGTGAAGATCAGCCTCACAGGCCTCTCACCTCACTACAAAAATTAAATGCAGTCAATCCGTGAACATTGCGGTGTCCACACACAAAGTGCCAGTGCCACTCCGTGAAGGTCAGCCTCACAAGCCTCTCACCTCACTGCAAAAAATAAATGCAGTCCAACACATCAGCGGGGCATCTCCAATTCTTTCTGATGGTAAACCAATAACGGCCGCGTCTCTCTCACTCAAATCCTTAATGTTCCCCAGGACTCTCTCTAGTATTCAGGGAAACATAAGGAGAAACAAGCCTCCAATGGTGTAGCATAAAGATATAAAGCAATTTATTGAACAGTAATCTCCTTACATAAAAACATATAAAATTGGCATCTGATAAAACAAGGCGGCGTCAGCCGAATTCTCACGTCACTCCCAGGTGTACGTCAATCTACCCTAGGGAATGCCTAGATGCCAATTTTATATGTCTCTCCTTATGTTTCCCTGAATACTAGAGAGAGTCCTGGGGAACATTAAGGATTTGAGTGAGAGAGACGTGGCCGTTATTGGTTTACCATCAGAAAGAATTGGAGATGCCCCGTTGATGTGTTGGACTGCATTTATTTTTTGCAGTGAGGTGAGAGGCTTGTAAGGCTGACCTTCACAGTGTGGCACTGGCATTTTGTGTGTGGACACCGCAATGTTCACAGATTGACTGCATTTAATTTTTGTAGTGAGGTGAGAGGCCTGTGAGGCTGATCTTCACGGAGTGGCACTTGCACTTTATGTGTGGACACCACTACGTTCACGGATTGTTTGTGGAGTTTGTGCACTGCACGTATTCACTTATAGACTTTTCACATATGAACTATTCAACATAATTTATTTAATTTATTTATTCTTTATTTTTTCTCTATACACTATACTTATATTCATGTATTTATTTGTATGTATCTATGTGTTTGGTCACTTTTGTGGTTTGTTTGCGCACGATCACTTTACTCGAAGGTTCAACCACAATACCCAAAAAACAACTCCCCCACGCACACCCTCCAAACCACATCAAATAGTGGGTGTGGTCAGTCAAATTTCACGAACAGTATAGGGGTCTTAAAGGTCCATTACATACAGAGTGCAGAGTTCAGGGGGTCACACACAGAGTGCAGAGCTGTCACTTGTAAACACAGAAACCAGACTTCTGTGTTTACAAGTGATTGCGTCGAGCAGGCGCCAAAGGGTCTGAGTCAGAGTTGGTGGAACTGAGTTCCACCAAGTTCCACCCAAAAAAAAGCCCTATATATATATATATATATATATATATATATATATGTGTATATATATAGTTAACTGACAGATTTATTTGAAATTATCATTAATGTTTTTCTATAACAGATAAACCAGATGACCATAGCCCAGGTAAGCAAAACTCACTGGGCTGGATTCAAGAAGAAGTTACGTCGGCGTATCTCGAGATACGCCGTGTAACTTCTAAGATGCTCCGGCGTAACTTTTTTCTGTATTCAGAAAACAAGATACGCCGGGATTGAGCTAAGATACGAGCGCCCTAATTGTATTACACCGTCGTATCTTAGTTGCATATTTACGCTGGCCGCTAGGTGGCGCTTCTGTCGATTTACGCATTGAATATGTAAATTAGCTAGATAAGCCGATTCACGAACGTACGCCCGGCCGTCGCAGTAAAGATACGCCATTTACGTAAGGTGTTTTCAGGCGTAAAGATAAACCACCAAAAAGATGGCGCAGCCAATGTTAAGTATGGACGTCGGGACCGCGTCAAATTTTTTTAATTTTACGTTGTTTGCGTAACTCGTCCGTGAATGGCGCTGTACATAAATTACGCTCACGTAGTTTTCAATGACTATTTGCAACGTCATTTGGAGCATGCACATTGGGATACGTTCACGGCCGGCGCATGCGCAGTTAAAATAAAATTTAAATACAACACGCCCACTACCTGCTAATTTGAATTGCGCGCGTATACGCCGGCCCATTTACGCTACACCGGCACAACTTACGGAGCAAGTGCTTTGTGAATACAGCACTTGCCTGTAAAAGTTGCGGAGGCGTAGCGTAAATCGGCTACGCTACGCCCGCACAAAGATACGCTCTCTATCCTGAATCTAGCCCACTGTGTGCTAAGAGGCATACACAAAGCATCTATGATTTGGTAAAACCATTTACACTCACCAGCTTGCAGATTACAATGACTTCATAGCACACATTCAGCAATTGGATGATTTAACAGTAATTCATTTAAAAGCTTGTTTGTGTCCTTCCTTTTAGACACTTTTAAACCTCTGTGCGAATGCATCAACATGTGTGGCAGAATGCTGTAGGATATCCTCTTTAAACTCTTAAAACTAACTATTGCTTTGTCTCCCATAGGTATGTGCTAGAGTCTACTGTTGCTCATGCAGGTTATGTTTTAGCAGGGACATGTACTGAATGTATGTAATAGTAAGGGGTGTTGGGGTGTGCTGCAGGGTCTACTGATGTTGACTGCTAGGGGATCTATAGTATCTGGAGAGGCTCTATTTTTGCATGGGGGGGGGGTCTATTTTTGCTGGGGAGGTCTATTGTTGCTGGTGGTGAATCTATTGTTGGTGGGGGAGGCTCTTATGTTGCTGGAAGGGTCAGATGTTGCTGCTAGGAGAGATCTACTATTGAGGGAGGGGTCTATTGTTGCTGGCTGCTGGAGGGTCTATTAATGCTGGCTGTGAGGAGATATTTTAATGCTGCTGGGGTCTATTTTTGCTGGGGGACCTATTGTTGTTGAGGGGTCTATTGTTACTGGCTGCAGATGATCTATTTAATTCTTTGCTGGTTATTATTAACACTTTCCATACAAATTACTTAGAATCACAAAATGACACTTAGTTCTGTATTCTCTAAAAGGGGCAGTACTGGGAGGTGGGTAGGGGTGAAACCAAGGAATGGTGCTCGGAGGTGGATAGTGAGGAACCAAGAAACAGGGCTCAGAGGTGGGTAGGGGTAAAACCACGGAAGGGTGCTCAGAGATTGATAGTGAGGAACCAAGAAACAGGGCTCGGAGGTGGGTAGGGATGAAACCAAGAAATGGTGCTCGGAGGTGGATAGTGAGGAACCAAGAAACAGGGCTCGGAGGTGGCTAGGGGTGGAGGCAAATTAATGACTTGGAAAAGGGGAGTTCCTGCACCTATTCTCTTAGAAAAAAAGCTTGGGGCTCCTGGAATATCTAACTACATATATATACATATACTGTATATTAAGTCACAAACTTTGAGTCAAGTTCAGGAAATGCTTATTTTCTAAATTAGAAATCTGGCGAGTTGAAAGAAAGATCGTTCTCTCTGATAACATTGGTGGTCTTGCATCACAGAACTGAGGCCAATTGAAAACGTGTTAACGTTTTGGGATGAGACAAATACAATTCTTCTTTCCTTCCCCAAAAAAATCACATTTTATTAACATATCAGTAAAAATGTAAAAAAAAAATAAAAAAAATTCACTGCACTGACTCAAAAACCACTGACCATGTTATAGTTTGTCACAACCCCTGCTTGTCATTTTTTGATGGACAACTTGGTCATGTAAGTGTGGATAACATATTAATTAAAATATGGTTAATGCATGCATACAATATAGCGTACGGTATATACAATATAGAAAACAATATTAACCACTTAAAGACCCCCGCACGCACATATACGGCCACAACATGGCTCGTACAGGCACAAGGGCGTAAATTTACGTCCCCGCCTGAGTGCGGTTCGGGGGTCCCATCGGGACCCCCTCCGCGGCGTGCGGGGGTCTCCCTACCTCTGGGAGCGATCCGGGATCTGCGGGCGGATGTCCGTGATATCCGCCCCCCCCGCGATCGCTCCCAGCCAATGGGAGCGCGCTCCCAGCCTGTCACTTCCTCCTCCTGTGTTTACACAGGAAGGAGGAAATGATGTATTCTCTCATCGCAGCGCTGTTTCCCAGCGCTGCTGATGAGAGAAGACATCACAAGTAAGTGTGCACCAACACAACACTGACACACACTCACATAGGCAAATTAACCCCAGTGATTTAATCACTGCATTTAGTGTCAGTGTGACAGGCACTGTAAAAAACAGTTAGTGTTAGGTTCAGGATAGCCCCCCCACCCCCCCTAATAAAGTTTTAACCCCCTGATCACCGCCCTAGTTAACCCTTTCACTCCCTATTGCCAGCGTCACTAAGCGATCATTTTTCTGATCGCTGTATTAGTGTCGCTGTTCCCGCTAGGTAACTATTTTTTTTTTATTGCGATTTTTTTTTTTACTAAAGACATGTGGCTAAATAAATTTTGGTCTAAATGTTTGACTAAAATTTAGTTTATTTGATTTTTTTTTAACAAAAAGTAAAAAATAGTGTTTTTTTTTCAAAAATGTCGCTCTATTTTTGTATATAGCGCAAAAAATAAAAATCGCAGAGGTGATCAAATACCACCAAAAGAAATCTCTATTTGTGGGAAGAAAAGGACGCAAATTTTGTTTGGGAGCCACGTCGCACGACCGCGCAATTGTCTGTTAAAGCGACGCAGTGCCGAATCGCAAAAACACCTTGGGTCATTTACCAGCGTATTGGTCCGGGTCTTAAGTGGTTAATGTCATAGACCTTTAAGGTCTGTTTAAAACAAATTGCCATAAATCATTTAAAAATATTTTGATGTAGTGCAATACAAGCTAATAAATAAACACCTCCTTAATTAAAATAAACCATCGCAGAACATTCTATACTATATTCATTTAATTTGAAAACATGTCCATATATTGCAATCCACTGAAGTCCTTCACCAATGTGTTGTGAAATTCTCAATAGCTTCCTCTGTTTTTAGGTGCAATCCGGTCAGTACATGCAACACCCAGTGCTCATATTAAATGCTAACCTTATTCTGTGATGATTTATTTTAATTAAAGGGGCATTTATTTATTATTTTGTATTCAGCTGCATCAAGGTATTTATATGAGGAGCGTAGTGAAAAGCACTGTGTGATGTTTAACATCATCTTTGTTTAACCACTTAAGGACCCCTTCACGATGATATATGTCGGCAATATGGCAGGGCTGGGCACAATCACGTACCTGTACGTGTCTGTTTAAGGCCCAGCCACCGGTGTCCCGCGATCGGTCCCCGGAGCTGAAGAACGGGGAGAGGTGTGTGTAAACACACCTTCCCTGTTCTTCATTGTGGCAGTGTCAGTGATTGCCTGTTCCCTGATATAGGGAAAGACAATCACTGAAGTCACACGTCCAGCCCCGCCCCCCTACAGTTAGAAACACATATGAGGTCACACTTAACCCCTTCAGCGTCCCCTAGTGGTTAACTCCTAAGCTGTAATTGTCATTTTCACAGTAACAGTGCATTTTTATAGCACTTTTCGCTGTGAAAATGACAATGGTCCCAAAAATGTGTCAAAATTGTCCGATGTGTCCGCATAATATCTTAGTCACAAAAGAAATCGCTGATCGCCGCCAGTAGTAGTAAAAAAAATATATTAATAAAAATGCCATAAAACTATCCCCTATTTTGTAAACGCTATACATTTTGCACAAACCAATCGATAAACGCAATTTTTTTTTACAAAAATGGGTATAAGAATATGTATCGGCCTAAACTGAGGATAAAAAAATGTTTTTTTATATCTTTTTTGGGGATATTTATTATAGCAAAATGTATTAAATATTGAATTTTTTTCAAAACTGTCACTCTATTTTTGTTTATAGTGCAAAAAATAAACACTGCAGAGGTGATCAAATACCACCAAAAGAAAGCTCTATTTGTGGGGAAAAGGGACACCAATTTTATTTGGGAGCCACGTCGCACGACCGCGCAATTGTCAGTTAAAGTGACGCAGTGCCAAATCGCAAAAAGGGGCAAGGTCCTTAGTCTGCATAATGGTCCGGGTCTTAAGTGGTTAAAGACACATTTATATTATAGTATTGTGGGTGGTAACTGTGGTGATTGTTTTTGTACTAAATTAATTTAACACACATACTTGGCAAAGCACTGAAAAGCATATCAAGCAGAACTTATTTTTATACAACTTTGGGAGCCAATGGCAAACTTCTCAATATAGTGGTCCAACCGAAAGAACAATGTTTTACAAGAGTAGGAAAGGAGCTTTGGATTCCATTAAGAATTCAGGTACGAGAATATAGCAAAAAGTGCCAAATAAAAAAACAAGCACTTTTGACATTTGATGTTTTTAATACAATTCGGTGCACTAACAGAGCCTTAAAAAAAAGGGTTGTTTAGGGTATGCAGAGCAACTTATCAGGGGTTATTTACGAAAGGCAAATCCACTTTGCACTACAAGTGCTAACTACAAGTGCAAAATGTACTTGAAATTGCACTGAAAGTGCACTTGGAAGTACAGTCGCTGTAGATCTGAGGGGAAGATCTGAAATGAAGCTCTGCTGATTTTTATCATTCAATCATGTGCAAGCTACAGTAAAATGCTGATTTTTATTTTCCTTGCATGACCCCATTGAATCTACAGCGACTTCACTTCCAAGTGCACTTGCAGTGCAATTTTTAAGTGCACTTTGCACTTGTAGTTTGCACTTGTAGTGCAAAGTGGAGTTGCCTTTAGTAAATAACCCCCATTGTCTTTTTAAATATGTTTTAGTAAGAAACAGCTATCATTGAAATGTCCACTTCTCCCAATGCCTTATGGCTATATGTCTCTGTTCCTCCGAGTTCCCAACAACATGGCCAACTGGAAGCCATTAACCCTGTTCTCCATTATCTGTTGAAATGCATAAGATGAAGCCTTTCAATAGATGCGTTGTTGCATGCACAAAACCTGAGAAGAATTTCAGAGGAGAGGCTGGGTACTACCCAGCCAGCAGGCCACACAGGAAGGATCTTCAAAGAGCAGAGATAAAATGGTAAATATATGACTGGGGGGAAGGGCATTTATAGAATAACTATACAGTTATCTATTAAAGCCAAGCTCAGACAGATATACACAGGGCTTTTTTTCTGGGGGAACTTGGGGGAACTCAGTTCCACCACCTTTGGCCCAGACCCTTTGGTGCCTGCTCACCACAATCACTTGTAAACACAGAAGTCTGGTTTCTGTGTTTACAAGTGACAGCTCTGCACTCTGTGTGTAACCCCCCTGAACTCTGCACTCTGTATGTAGTGCAATTCTGGCATTTAATGCCCCTTTAAGACCCTTCTACTGTTTGTGAAATCTGAACGGGGTCGTGGTTGAGTTCCTGCACCTATTTTCTGAGAAAAAAAGCTCTGGATATACAACACTGTTTAATGCAGTTATGTATTCTCTAGAAGGAATTGCTAAACAGAGCTTGTATAGACATCCGAATTTGACTTTTTTTTTCTGTAATTCCTTACACAGCAGAATTCATTGTAATACGAGTGGGAGCAGGACTATGAGCTAGTCTGGCACCACTGCATGACTCAAGTGATAATAAGTGCAGTAAAGGTAATTTATTGGCTAATGCCACGTACACACGATCGGTTTGTCCGATTAAGAAGGGTCCATCAGACTGTTTTCATCAGATGAACCGATTGTTTAACCAAGTTAAAGTAAGTTCAGGGCCAAGCTCTACTATATAAATGTGGTAAAGTAGACTGTTGCATATTGTAAGTACATGCAATACATGTTAATCTGGCCAGAAATAAAAATATTAAGTCCTTATAACTTCCTACATGCTGAAAAAAAATTGTATCAGCCCTCTTTGCTATTTCTGTGAACTACAAGACACCCCTTTCTATGTAAATGAAATGAGAAGAAGGGGATATGTTTATAGTTCAAATTATAAAAAAGACCAAGGCTGACAGCCCTGCTCCTTCATTGATAGAGTATAGAGAGAAAGTCTTATAATCCAAGGAAGGAAGCGTGTTGCTTTGAATTATAAAAAAGACCAAGGCTGATGGCCCTGCTTCTCCATTGATAGAGTACAGAGAAAGTACAGAGAGAAAGTCTTATAACCTAAGGAAGGACGTGTGTTGCTGGCAGGATCACCAGGTGAAAATGATAGAAAACAAGGTTGAAAAAAGAAAACATTTTGTTTTTGAGTTTACACTTTAAATATATATATATATATATATATATATATATATATATATATATATATATATATATTTATTTATTTACAAAGCAGTGGTAATAACTGAATTAAACATTAGTACATTAGAGCAAATACTGGGAAAGGTAGAAACAACACACAAGGGGTGCAGGGTACTGCAATGTAAGGGACTAGCTGATATACAGAGTGAGCAGAGTGACAGGTGAATTTATCAGTCTGCTGCTTTTCTTGTCCATTTATAAGCCTTAGGCCGCGGTACACACGACCGATTTCCTTGACAGAATCCATCAAGAAACTTGGTGGCAGAGCTTTTTTGCCGAGGAAACTGGTCGTGTGTATGCTTTTCATTGAGAAAACTGTTGAGGAACTCGACGAGGAAAAAAGAGAACAAGTTCTCTTTTTCCTCGACGGGAGTCTAAATTTCCTCGTCGTGTTCCCCGTCGGGCTGGTTTTCGACGAGAAACACGTCGGTGTGTATGCTTAGAAACCCGCGCACCTTCGGTAAAAGTAGCGCTTGTGATGGAAATAGCACATTTGTCACGCTGTAACAGACTGAAAAGTGCAAATGTCTCTTGTTAAACTTTTACCGAACACGCAGTAACATGAGATTAGCAAAAGCAGCCCCAAGGGTTGTGCCAGTGGAATCGAACTTCCCCTGCTGGTGTATGTATTGAAGTCACATGAGGAGATTTGGTCTTGACAGTGTGTACGCAAAGACAGCTTGTCAAGTTTCTCGATAAGCCTAACAAGGAACTCGTGTCTTTCCTGACGAGTTCCTCGGTCGTGTGTACGAGGCATTAGAGGGGACTTGACATGTAAAGCCGCAAACACGCGATCGGTTAAACCGATGAGAACGGTCTGATGGACTGTTTTCATCGGTCCAAACCGATCGTGTGTGGGTGCCATCGGTTATTTATCCATCGGTTAAAAAAAGCAAACTTGTTTTAAATTTAACCGATGGATACCTAAAAGAAAGCAAAAAAAACGATTGTTTGTAGGCACGACCATCGGTTAAAAATCCACGCATGCTCAGAATCAAGTCGACGCATGCTTGGAAGCATTGAACTTCATTTTATTCTGCACGTTGTTGTGTTTTACGTCACCGCGTTCTGACACAATCGTTTTTTTAACCGAAGGTGTGTAGGCACGACTGACCATCAGTCAGCGTCATCGGTTAACCGATGAAAACGGTCCATCAGACCGTTCTCATCGGATGGACTGATCGTGTGTACAGGGCTTAAGAGTGTAGATCTGTGACATGGGCAGACAGAAATTAAAATATTTTGGCAGTAAAGTGTATAAAAATATAAGTAAAAATATGTATTGGAGCTGTGTATTTAGACATGTACTTGGAGTTTAGCCATAAGCTCACCTGGTTACATTACAGAACGGTAAAGGAAAATCAGTTTTGTCTTTCGTGTAGAATTGTTTTTGCATGCCGGCAGACATAATAGATCACTGGATCAATGATAAGCATCTTGGTCTTTTTAAGACCTTCACATGTGGCCTTTGATTAATACAGGAAGCCTCATATTACATTTTTGGAGAAAGATTAAAAATATTAAAGGCTGCTTTCCATCAATGTCTGCTATGATAATAGCTCAATATGACATCATGGTAACATGGCAACTTGTTGAAGCAATTTAAGAAGTGTCTATTAAAACTTTTCAGTTAATGAGTATAACACTCATAACACAATTAGGTTTACAGAGATTTTTCTACCTACACAGATAGAGTGTTATTCTAGTTTTATTGTTTATACAAATTTAAAATGGGGTCTGAATGTTAAATCATATTAATACGGCTAACAGAAACATTGTAAGTCATCAAATTAACCTTGTTCAATGTGTATAACATAATCATTTATAAATAAACTGGGACATGAATACAATGTAATGGTAAGGCACTGGTAGATGTGAGGTGAAAAATGGTATAAGTGCCCCCTGCAGCTTTCTGTTTCAAACCTTAATGGAAGTCTGAAAGCCTCAACACAGTTGACAAGAAGACTTCATTATTCTCTTGAAGCAGCTATGAAACAATAGGCTCTTGAATTCAAATATCACTGTGCTTTTGGAACTCATTTATCTGATCCTTTCTAAAAACAATATAAATTTAAAGAGACTGGGGAATAATACTCACTAAACACTAGGACCAATCTCTGAAATTCAGCATTCATCAATTCAATGCAGCATCTTATGGATTTGAGAGGAAAGCATATTTCTCGTTAAAGCTTCACTTGATTCAACTTGTATAGCACATTATTGTATGCAATAGTAGCAGCTAGCAGTCAGCCAGGAAATTACCTTAGTGTATCCACTTATCTGTGTATCCAATTGTTTTTGTGTGCTAAAAACTCTCCCTGCACATTTAAAGTATCAAAATGCCAGTACGTCTTCCTATTTTGTGACTATACAAAATGTTCTGCCATCAAATTCATAAGTGTGACCAATCAGAATTTGCTCTTCTAAAGTTAGACCAAAATATCGTGTATTCTTACTGGTTGCTGGAGGTTACAGTAAATCTTTCCTGATAGAAATATGAAAACTGCCATTGTTGGCTTCCTTTTGAAAATTTTAGCTGTAAGTCTATTACACTGACCTTTTATTACTTTCACTAATCTGAAGAAAGTATGCATATCAGGCGAGCCAGAAAAAAAGTAATAAGTCCATATTTATATACTTGTTCTAAAAAAGTAATAAGTCCATATTTGTATACTTGTTCTACGCTATTGCCCTGAAGGGTTTGATTTACTTAAAGTGGATGTAAACCCACAACTCACCCAGTATAAACGAATCGCACAGTATTAATATATATATATATGTATATACATGGAATGTATCACTACCTTGCAAATGTGCACTTCTTCAGCTGTAGGAGCCCTGCAAATCTCTGGAATCGGTGGGTGGGTCTCTTTGCCGGAGCTCAGTGGGAGGAGTTGTGATGTCACAAGACTCCACACCCACCTCTACACTCTCCTAGTCTTTCTGCTGGGAGCTGACTGCACCATGAATATCCTCCTCAGTCACACTGATCTTCTGCTGATCTTGAGGATCACTCCCCATGAGTAACAGCTAGTCAAAACTCAGGGAAGGCACCACATGACTTCAGCATGCCCAATCATGCTGAGGTGTGGAGCAGCCAATCCTGGGTGAGCTGGAGAATAAAGGAGTAGGGATGTGAAGCTGGAATCGTAACACTCTATCTGCTCTTATGCTGGTTCATAAGATAAAGAAATCAGATGTCAGTCACAGCAGTGGGGGATGTATTGAAACAAACGTATCTGTGTGTTGCTTTTTATCTTACTAAAAAAAAGAGGATTGCTCAGATCTGGATTAACTCTTTGTGGCAATACTGGGCACAGATGACTTGTTATCCTCTATGGTACCAGGTAGAAGTCTTCATTAAAAAATAAATACATCAGGTTTACATCCACTTTAATGCCCTGTACACACGACCGGTTTTACTGACATGCCAAAACCCAACGTTTTTCTCGACGTGATTCCTCTCAAGCCTGCCTTACACATGTTCAGTCAAAAAAACGCTCGACCAAAGAGTGTTGACGTCCAATACGTATAACGGCACTATACAAATGGTGTCACCCTTTGGGCTGCTTTTGCTGATCCTCATGTGAGTAAATGTTTGGTGAGAGACGATTCGCACGTTTAAGTCTTCATGTTTTTCAGTCCATTACAGCGTGACGAATGCGCTATCTCCATTACAAACGCTAGTTTTACCAGAACGAGCACTTCCGTCTCATAGTTGATTCTGAGCATGCACGTTTTTTTTCCTGTTGGAAAAGCACACACAAGAGCGGTTTTCGCGACGAGTAAAAGACTGACGGGAAACACAACGGGAAAAAATATAGCAGGTTCTAATTTTTTTGCAGGCGGTTTTCTCATGCGGTTTTCTCATGTGAAGCATACACATGACCAGTTTTTCCTAAACAAAGAAAAAAGGTTTTCTCGTCGGGAAACCCAGTTGTGTGTACGAGGCATAAGAAATAGAGTCTGTTCACACTGTAAAGGGTATAATAGTCATATCGCAGAAAAAATTATTGAGTAAAGAGAAAAAAACAAGAAAGGTGGGAAAATATGGGAGAGCTCGATATAGTGTAGATTTGCCTATTTTAGGGAGGTATTCAAAGTTAGTAATATGTTGGTGGGAAAAGGTACATATTATTCTCATCTTTATAAGTTACATTAAACCACTGGGATTGTCTACAATCTGACCTCTTGCTTGTGGGGAATTTGTTTGCTTCCAAGCATACTTTTATCCTGGATGGTGGTTGCACTCAATGGACTGGGGGAACACACCTTCATCCCTCTGGGTAGACATTATATGGGATCTTTGATGGAACTGTCGGGGAAGTATCTAGAAAATTGCAATAAGCTTTCTGTTGCATAGGTACCTGGTATTAATGGGTCACAGAGAGTAATCAAGAGATTTCACATTTTCAGAGAAAGGCCTTTTATTGAAATAAAATATCATATAACTAGGAATAATATTTGTGTGAAAGATGAGATCAATTTGAATCCAGTCTGCTTGCGGTTCAGGTAACCAATGAAAAACTGTCAATCTATGGTCAGTTCACCCACCTGAAACCTCGCTGCTAAAATGTCATTTAAGAGATCAAGGATCTCAGGTGATGTCATTGATCAAATATGGTCCCTGACATTGCCCATTGGTCCAGTGGTCCATTTATTTGCTGGATGTTTGACAAATCAGAGAATCCCAGATATAGCTCTGAACCCCATTGAAGTCTATAGGAGCTCAATCTTGTTACCTTTTTCTGATCTTTTAAAGATTAATTAAAGCTTTATTTTTTAATGGCCGTAGGTAGCTGGAAACTGTCATGGGGACATGTACCAATGCAAATATTGTTTATTTATGGAGGAGTGCAATATGGTCCCCTAAAAGTGACAAGGTTGTGCTTCCACTGCCAAATGACAACTTCTGTTTGTAAATCAGGGATTTGATCAACAATGTTACACATGATCCTTGGCCTTTTTGCTTACAAGCAGAAGCTGGTAGGGATATTTCATTACAAGGTGGCAGTGATACCACTGTTACTGTAAATGACAGATCCTCTTGTTTGCTTGTTGACAAACAGAAGCAGCTGGGGACCTGTCAATTAGTAGTAATGCTGCTAAATGACAGATGTTTTACAGCTGACTGTATTTTTACCTATGAGGCAATATTTATAAACGTATTTAAATTGAATTTACCACTTCAATACAGAACACCTTCACCCCCTTCCTGTACCCAAATTAATGTTTTATTTTTTGGGACAGATAGAGCAATCCTTTGGTGTTATTTAAACACCACTGGGTTTTATATTTTTTGCTATAAAAATAAATGAAAATATTGAAAAAAAAAACACATCTTTCTTAGTTTTTGTAAAATTTTGCAAATAAATAAGAATTCTTCATCAATTTAGTCCAACAATGTATTATTGTACTTTTCTTTGGTAACAGTAACTCTAATCAATGTATATTATGTAGACTGTGTGAAAGTCATACAGTCTACAAACTATGGTACACATATTTAAAAATTGATTAGTCCGGATGTACTGACCCTTTTCTTGAGGCCCTAAACTACCAGGACAATACAAATACCCACAAATGACACATTTTTAGTAGTAGACAGTCCAATGTATTTAATAAGAGTAATTGTGAGATTTTTTAGTTTGTAATTTTTTTGCCACAATTTTTGGGAAAATTAAGAAATTAAATAATTTTTTTAAACAAAATTTTCTTTCTATGGCTAGCACACAGCATAGGCATATTTCCTGGATGATTGCATCCCATTCTTCTATGCCTCCTGAGTATAGGGATACCACATGTGTGAAACTTTTTTACATCCTAGATGCATAGAGGTGCCCAAAATCCAAGTATTACATTTGGGCTTTCAAACGGCATAAATTACACATCTAATATATCTACCACACATCACATTTTGTGATGCTGTGGAGCAACAGGACAGCGGAAATACCCATAAAATTACCCCATTTTGGAAAGCAAACACAAACGCTTAATGAGTCTTTTGAAAATGTCATATTGCCACAAGTTTTTAGAAAAAAGCAGGAATGAAAGTATTTTTTTTTCACAAGGTCAATTAATAAGATATTTCTAATGTCGCGTACACACGATCATTTTTCGACAATTAAAAAAAAAACGTTTTTAAAAGATGTCATTTAAAATGATCGTGTGTGGGCTTCACATAATTTTTCGGGTTCTGAAAAAGGACAAAAAAAATAAATCAAACATGCTTCATTTTTTAACGACGTTTTAAACAAGGTCGTTTTTTGAGTTGTAAAAAATGATCGTGTTGGGGCTTAAACGACGTGAAAAACCTGCGCATGCGACGAGAGCGCTCGTTCTGGTAAAACTACCACTCATAATGGAGTAAGCACATTCATCAAGCTGTAACAGACAGAAAAGCGTGAATTGTCTTTTACTAACACAAAATCAGCTAAAGCAGCCCAAAGGGGGGCGCCATCCGAATGGAACTTCCCGTTTATAGTGCCGCCGTACGTGTTGCATGTCACCGCTCATTGCTAGAGCATTTTTTTTTATAAGGATCGTGTGGGCAACGTCGTTTAAATGATTAAGTTGGAAAAACTTTGTTTTTTCTAGAGGCTGAAAAACATTTTTTACAAGCTGAAAAATGTCCGTGTGTACACGGCATAACACACATCATAGGCATACAGAATTTACATACACATTATTCTACTCCTCCTGAGTATGTAGATACCACATGTGTGAGACATTTTCACACCTAGCCACACAGAGGGGCCCAAAATCATCTAAGGAGCACCTTCAGGTTTTCTAGTGAATGAGGTTGCTTGTGTGGGGTCAAAGGTGTTAAAGCAGGTGGTAAGGAGGTGATGCTTCCTCACTGCTTGTCAAATGCTCTCCAAAGAGCAATCAGAACATGGATGGCACTTCAGAGAACACATGTAAAAAAGTTCTTATGATAACACTATGACTGGTGTGGAGGTGAACAGGGACACTGTGCCTGCTTTGGCGGTGATCAGAGACACTGTAAATAGGGTGGCAGTCAACAGGAATAATGTAACTGGTGTGGCAGTGATCAGAAACATGGTAACTGGTGTGGTGGTTATCAGGGACTCTGCAGCTAGTGTGGTGGTGATCACCAGTAATTTGTGTGGCGGCAATCATGGAAACTATAACTGGTGTTGTAGTCTTTAGGAACAATATGGCTGTTGTGGCAGTGTTTAGAGACAATGTAACTGGTGTAGCTGTGATCAGGGACACTGTAATTGGTGTGGCCATTGGTGTGGCTATGATCAGGGAAACGGTAACATGTGATGAAGGTGATTAGGAACAAAGATTACATAGATCATAACAGTAAACAATACTATCATGGATGACAGCTGTTTAATAGTGGGCATGTGATTTCAGTGATTTATCACATGGTACCTGTGCCAATCACAGTGGCCTAGTACTGACAAATGTTATATGCTGTTTCCAGTTGTCACAGGTCTCACTGCTACATGCCCCAGAGGGTGTGTGCAAGGTGTACAAGTGGGAGGAAGTACAGGTACATCCTCCCAGGACTACAGAGCCCCACTTGACCATTTATATACATTGGTCAGTTGGGAAGTGGTTAATTTGTAATATGCACCTATTGTATACATTTCTTTATACCAATCATGTATTGAGGATACATTTTCATCTTGATGGATTTTGTTTACAACATGAATTTAGGATCATTATTTTATTAATTTACTGTCTTGACTGCTATAATATAGTTTTAAACTATGAGCCATTTCATTTTTAATTTAGACTATGCATCTACCGTATTATATGTATTTCTGTTTCTTTACACATACTTATACAGCACAATCATCCACACACATCACTATCAAAATCAATGTTTCCAATTATATTAAGTTATAGTTTCCTCTAAATTTACACTCCTGATACTTTTTCTAGCTTTAAATATCGAAGAAAGAGTTTCAACTTGTCAAGTTTTTATTCTCACTTTCAGTCCAGGTGACTGTTGTGTGAAAGTGAGGAAAAAAAAAAAATTTTTTAGATTTGCTAAAGAAAATAGGTATAGAGGGGAATTCTCCCAATTGGGATACAACATGGGGTTTCAGGACTTTCAAAGATGGGGTTTTCCCTTTTTTTTTTTTAATCACTGACAGGAAGTAAGTAGATGTTTCCCCAATTAGGACACACATAACTACAAAAACCTAATAAGGCTTTAACCCTTCCCCCTCTATGTAGAACTAGAAATTATGTTTGGGTTTGAGTTCCATTTCAAACAGAAGGTCTTCTGCGGGTATTCCACACTTTTCTACTTTTAAAAGAAATAGAAATACCCCCTAAAATGGTATTTTAACATCAAAAACACTATCAAAGTTAGATAAAACAATGTTTATTGAAAAATATAAAAAAAAAGATCAATCACACATGTGATGATCTATAAAAGCAGAATAAGACCAAACTGATAGAATCATTGCAAACGTGTAAAAGAACATAAGTTATACAGTATAGTGCTACTGTCCAATGTTCGAAAAACAATATTGTTTCTCCAACACAGACAACAATGCTCTGTCCTTTATTTACTTCTATAGGTTTTATTGATTTCTGTGTTATGACATTATACAGCACTTTACAAGGCAAATACAACCTCTGGCTTTAGACTCTATACCAGAGAGGATCACAGACTAATGGGGCTTATTTACTAAAGTGTAACATGTAATGAAAATATCATGTGCCAAAGTACATGGAAAGTGAACCGAAGAATTATGTAAAAGAAAAATAGAGAAATTAATGCCGATTTGCTCTAGTTCACTTAAGGCTGCATTCACACCTTTGCGTAGGTGATTTGCGGCGTTTTGTCCTGCGAATTTGCGGCGACAAAACTCATTTTTTTAACAGTCATTGTCGGCTATGCTGAACGCCGAGGCCGCCCGATACACGCATCGAAAAAGGGTCCGGGACTTGTTTGAAATTTGGCATTCGGCGTTCTTTCGACGTATGGCGTTCTGCGTTAGGAGATGTAAACAGTCTACATAGAGAATAATGTCATTTCGACCCTCCGGCGTATTGTAGCGTCGTGCTTCAGGCGTTAAAACGCCTAGGTGTGAATGGAGCCTTACACTTTAGTAAACGTGGTTCAATTTTATTTCAGTTCACCTAATTTCACTGCACTTCATACTTAAGCAAATCTTTCCACCATGTCTACTACTGTCATATGAGTACACAAACAAACTGTATCTAATATGATCAGTAAGGTCAAAAGTATGATTGTTATATCTGTGCTAGTAAACTGAAGCACTTGGGTAAAAGCCACAAAGTCTAGAAGAGAACATTCAACCCATTGTCCCTAGAAAGGAAAGAAACCATATCACATTTCTGCAAACTAATAGTAATAATTACCAAGACAATACACTCATAGTTTCCTCTTTTTTGGGAAGGTGACAACATCCTGACATTTTGCTAAGTGTCATGATCACTTAGTGCCCCTGTTTCTCATTCCAGCATCTGGTTGTTGGCTGTTGCTTTCCTCCCTGTCTGTGTTCAACTGCTGGATGATTGATCTGCTCAGTCACCTGATTTAAGCAAACTGAACACTCTATCTCTTTCTTGTGATAGAGACCGACTTACCTGCATTGTCAAAGACCAGGCCTCATGTTAGTCTGTTAGTCTGCCTTGCTTGCTGTTGGATTCCCTGTGTATGACCTGTATTGGACTGGATTATCCCCTGAACTCAGCCTGCCTTTTGCCTGGAACGGATACAGGATTATTCCCTGAACTCAGCTTGCTTTTACCTGAACTGTCTTTGAACCACGCTACCTGTTTGCTTTGTTCAGTTCGTATCTGCTGTGGTGTTGTAGCCAGACTCTATAGCATTGTGCTTAAGTCCTGGGGCAACCAAGTACCGGTAGGCCTGCTTGCCTTAAGGGAAAGGGGACTGCTATAGGTGAAGCGTACAGTAGCCAGCTATGGTGTCTGACCACCTGTGTTGGGGTAGACGTGACATTCGAGACACAAAGATAAGAACATTCTTGTACATTCAAGCAGTGGTCATCAACCCTGTCCTCAGGGTCCACTAACAGGCCAGGTTTTCAAGATAACAGAAATATATCACAGGTGATATAATTTGCTGCTCAGTGGTTGCAGTTTTCTATTCTTAATCTCCACAAGGTAATACATAAAACCTGGCCTGTGAGGCCACGCACACACGATCAGACCGGTCTCATGAAACTAGTCCGACGGACCATTTTCATCGAACCAGGCTGAAGTGGTCTGATGGTCTGATGTGTGTACACACCATCGGACCAAAAATCTGATTAGACCAGAACGCAGTGAAGTAGAACACAACAACGTGCTGAAAAAATTAAGTTCAATGCTTCCAAGCATGCGTCGATTTGATTCTGAGCATGCTTTTGCGTACTAACCATGGAACCTGTCCGATGGACAGGTGTCCGTCAGACAGATTTTAAAGCAGGTTTTAAAACTTTGGTCCAACGGACAACGGTTAGATTGGCCGTACACACCATCGAACTGGTCCGATGAAACTGGTCTGCAGACCAGTTTCATCGGACCGGTCTGATTGTGTGTACGCGGCCTGAGTGGGCCCTGAGGACAGGGTTGATGACCACTGCATTTAAGGACATGAAATGACAATTGAAAATCTTCTTAGTTACAGTTTTTAGGTTGATTGCTGCTTCTGACTACTTAATAGTCCTAAATAAATGAACATAATTGTGGTGTAAATACTTGTAAAGCTTACCATATTTTGAATATATTTTATGTATTTGCTGCATAATCCAAAAGTAGATTTAAAAAAGCTTAAACCCAATTTGAATGTAATGAGATTGCTAAACTAAAAACAAATGTTTATTCAATGTTCAAAGCACTAATGCTAATTTTCATGCCTTGATGAGTTTGTTGTCAAATGCAATTCCCAAAGATTTGATTAATGATTCCCTTTACTCCGATTAAGCTTACAAGGTTTCTTTTTTTTGTGAATGGAAATAAAAATACAGCCTTTCTAATTTCTTACCTGTGCATTTATTATTGAAAAACTTATTTGTATACAGCAAGAGTGGCCCCAGAAAAGCCAAATGTATTATTATTATCTCTTTGGAAAAAAAAATGCACACATATACACATAACACTGACAAATGCATAGCTGAGCTGATCTGCAATGCATTCATTGACAAAAAAAAACAAAAAAACAATCAGCTTTGTCTCAGTGAGATAAAGGTAAATGAAAACAAACTAAATGTAAAGTTGCAAAAGTTTCAAAGTGAAAACTGTAAAAATAATTCAGAGCTTTTACTTAATCTTGTAAGGTGCATGTAGCTGTGTATAAACACAAAACGTTCTTGATCCATGAGAATTTTACTGCGCAATACGTACATTGCATTATGCTACACTGTTGAACTAAGTTTTGTAATACAAATGACTACTTTCCACTTAGGTTACAATTCAATTGTGTGGCATCACCTCCCTATATTTAACGAAGCTAAAGCACATGTACATTTGCCAGTTGTGCTTTTGAGATCACATTGGCTTTCATCACTAGAAATATTGGATCTTATAGAAAATACTTATAGTTACATTATACTGAAGATAAAGCTAGCCTTATCTCAGAATATAAATTAACAAGATATGGATGGATATCAAGGATATCATAGTCAGGAATTTTAAAGACTAGGTTCACCTTTCATAACATGTTACATGTCACACCCGTGTTCGGAGTGCAACATGGAACATGTTATAAATACACCGGCCCCCACTTATCCCCGATCCCAGCCAGCGAGGGTTCTTCTCCACTAGCTGTCAAACTTATAAAAAAGACTGCTACCACCATGCCACGTCACTCATTCACAACGCTCTGTGAATGGAAAACTGCAAGGTCTGGCAGCTTTTGCAGCTGTTGGCTTGTAGTTTTCAACAAACTACCACGGTGCTATAAACACTGTGTAGTTCATTCATTCTTCCTGCCGGCATGTATCGGCTTCCTCGTATGAGGCACAAAGAAGCAGATACACTGACAGGCCTGCAGAAGACTGATGCAATGCTTTTAGGCTCCTGCAACAAAAAAAAATAAAATAAATGCACATATTTTATTTATATTTAATATTTCTTCCTATAAGGTGAACTTATCCTTTAAGCAGCTGGGTCAATTAAATCTAAAAGTCCAAAAAGCAATGATGACATGCAACTATTTAGGTCACTGGAAGTTTTATTCTGCTTGGTTGCAATCTCAGATTTGAGATTTACCAACCTTTCTCAGTGCTTTAACCATTTCAGCCCGAGAAGGATTTACCCCCTTCCTGACAAGAGCACTTTTTGCGATATGGGACAGCGTCGTTTTAACTGACAATTGCACGGTCGTGCGATGTTGCACCCAAACAAAATTGACGTCCTTTTTTCCCACAAATAGCGCTTTCTTTCTGCGGTTTTTATTTTTTGCGTTTTCGGTTTTTGACAAAAAAAAAAAGCAAAATTATTTACTTTTTGCTATAATTCTTATCCCAAAAATATATATAAAAAAAAATTTTCTCCTCAGTTTAGGCTACTACATATTTTTGGTAAAAAAATCGCATTAAGCATATATTGCTTGGTTTATAGCACCTACAAAATAGGGAATAGATTTATGGCATTTTTAGTATTATTTTTTTTTATTAGTAATGGCAGAAATATGTGTTTATGTGGTTCATATCCATCTCAGTTGAATGGCTTTGACTATATATATATATATATATATATATATATATATATATATATATATATATACATATATATATTTTCGTGGAGTCCAAAGTCAGTAAAATATAGCTGTAGCTTCAAATAAAAAAAATGTATGCTAACATATACATTTATAGATGCCTGTTCTGCTACTATGCAATATCCAATGGAAATACAGGCATTAAAGTAAGCATAATTTTCTTATGTGTGCTATACAGTTTTAAAAGGCCTCAGGAGTGAGCATCCTAGTACTTTGTAGAATAAAAGTTACTTGTACATTACCATGGTTACCACATTCTATCTTTTGGCAGTGGACGATGAAATGAAGAAAAAACAGAACTCTAAGGCACTGAGGATTTACAATTTACAACTTTTGCTTTTGAACGATGAAAAAAGAAATGCAATATGTGAAATGACTTTGGAAGTGTGAAATTCACTGACAACTGCAGCCTTGATCAATCTCGGGGTTTGAGTCGAATGTTGTCAGAACAGCATGTGCACATATGTTATCAATGAGCTGCTAGTTGTTTTTCAAAAGATCAGAAAAACGACAGAATAAAATGTCAGGACAAAAAACATTGGTAGTGTGATTTACTCAAGTAATTCAATGTATGTAAAACCTATTTAAAATGGTTCAGATTGCAGGAAGCACACTATCATAAATGAACTAGGTGACACGAATTATGAAAACTGTGTATCTCAAGTAGTGAGCTGCGGTTAACAAAAGACGAGATAAAAACAAAAATTTGCCCAAAAATATGTGCTCATCATTTTTTTTATTGTTGCCAGATGGTTATTTTTGTACCTAAAATAGCTAAAAAATTGAATGCATTGCAATGAAACAAGTTAACATATATAAGCACAAAGTAATGCCCTGTACATACGATTGGTTCGTCTGATGAAAACGATGATGTGGGCCCCATCGTTTTTTTTTTCCCATCGGTGAAAAAACGTAGAACCTGTTTTAAAATTATCTTATGGTTAAAAAAACGATCGAAAAAAATGATCGCCTGTGGACAAGTCCATCGGTTAAAAATCCACGTATGCTCAGAATCAAGTTGACGCATGCTCGGAAGCATTGAACTTAATTTTTCTCTGCACGTCGTTGTGTTTTACGTCACCGCGTTGGACATGATCGTTTTTTTAACTGGTGGTGTGTAGGCAAGACTGATGAAAGTCAGCTTCATCGGATATCTGATGAAAAAATCCATCGGCCCGTTTTCATCGGATGAACCGATCGTGTGTACATGGCATAACAGTAAATAAAAACAAAAAATTTTTTTTGGTTAGGAAACTTTAGTACTTTAGATCAACATGAGTTCACTATGTACTAGTCCATATTGCATTAGATACCCCAATGCACTCCATGGTAGTGTTCTTTGTGATTTTGAAGCGTTTTTAAGGTGTTTTTAAGGCAAATACAGGTATATTACAAGTATTTTTGTAGGTGTAACAAGCTTCTGAAATTTGTTTCCTAGGCTGGGCAAAGGGAGTACAGCAGTTGTACAGGAGGAGAGGAATTCCGCTTGTATAAAAAAGTCACAAAAACATGCCAAAATGTGTGTATTGCATATTTACAACTACTCCTATTGAAGTCTATGGGATCCAAAACACCTACATATGCTAAAAAAGTGTACAAGTGTTAACAGTGTGAATAAGTAAAATTAGAACAAATGGGTGAATTCTGCAAGTAAGGCATAGTTAACCATAGAGAAACAAGCAATAAAAATGCTCAAGTGTGAATGGGGGTTCAGTTTTCTGATGAGGAAAACTGCAGTGTCTGCATTCCTTTAAAAATAGATAACCCTTGGAGAGTATCTCACCAAGACTGAAATTCTTATTGCAGGGGGTGCCTACAATTAGACTTGAAACGTTATGCAGATGTCTGAGAAATCAGCAAGCCAATCACACAAGCAGGAAATGACATTTATGGCAGCATTACAAGTATAAACAGCGTACATAACACCTCCAGGTTGCCATATTGCATGAAGTTTTTGTGACAGTTTTTTTTTAAATGATGACAGCTTCAGCTTGAAATTAAAAGGTCGTTTTATTAATGTTTAATTACAAAATGGTGTGTTTAGCAATTGTATAGGCTATATTTTTTTTTTTTTGTAATGAAAGCAGAGTTTTAAAAGTTCCCTTTGGAACAACATGAAAGTTATTTCATTTTTTTTCTCCTTCAAATATTTTTGCATAGACATACACACTCAAAGTACTCAGAGTACAGAGTAATCAAGCATGGCTATTTATAGCTATAGAGCAGGGAAGAAGGAATTAAGTTGGTTTATATTGAAAAAATAGTAAATGATTAATGCATTGCCCAGATTAATAAGATGGGCCTATCTGGTTCCCTCGTCTGGTACATGTTTATCAGAGTCAACTTCTCATCAGGACATAGTCACTTACTCCCAGTGCCTAGTGCCCACCACTGTTGGCTATTAGAGGTAAGCCTGGATTAATTGCTGAATTGAATCAATTATATTGGTGGAAGCATTTTAAGAACACGTACCTAAAACAATCTGTCTCAAAAGTACTTTGGGCCAGATTCACAGAGCGATTACTCCTGTCTATCTCGCGTTAGACTGGAGTACTTTCGAATTACGCTCGTTTTTTCACTACTCTGAAACCTCAAACCATGAAATTACGGCTGCGGGCTTCAATCCAACTGGTTTACGTGTTCGTACGCCTTCAGATCTACGCTGCAATAAAATTGCGGCCGCTGGGTGGAGTTCCCGTCGTTTTCCGCGTCGGGGTATGCAAATGAGCTTTCTGAGCTGACTATCTACGAAATTACGAACGTCTGTCGCAATCTCTTACAGCATCTTTAGTCATCTTTTTGCTGCGTAAAACTATACCAGCTTTTTGCTGGTCTAATATTAGACAGCCCATGTTAAGTATGGCCGTCGTTCCCGCGTCGAATATCAACGTTTTTCGATGTCTTTTTTTTCTGAACGGAGCATGCGCAGTTCGCTCGCCGCGGGGACGCGCCTAATTTAAATGCTTCACGCCCCCTAATCGCGTATTTCGATTACACGGCGAGAAATACACTACGCCGCCGTACCGTAAGGGACAAAATCTACCAGGATTCGTCGTACAGCCTGGTAAAATACGGCAGCGTAGTGTATCTCTGATACTCTGCACCAATGTAATTGTATCTGAATCTGGCCCCTTGACTTTATTTATTTCACAAAGACTGATAATAGCAGTCAAAATCAGAATGAGATTTAGGTCAATATCCTATAATATCTTATAATGCATACATTACATTAATAGACACAAATCACATCTAAAATGAATTCATGGAAGTCAAATGAATTATCAGGTCTGAAAAACAGACGTTTACTAATCCATAATCTTAACTAAATACCAAATCCTATCTCTAAGCCTAAATTTAACCCCTTAACATCAATGCTAAAAGGTGAAATGTATACTATCACAATCAAATTGCAATAAATAGTATCTAGAAACTAATAGAAAAAGAAAAGATTAAAACGTGCGCTCAGTGTATGGGACGGCAGCAATCAAATGTATGAATAAAGGACATACAATTTAAAAAATAAGCGTGCGTGTTTCCTTTTAAATGCTATCACTAAGTGTAACAAACCCAAAAAACATAAACATGAATAATAGGAGCAAAGCATAAATATATGTGTGCCATAAAATCCAAAAGTTATATCAAGTTCACCAGTGACTGAAGGTGCTTTAACCACTTAAGCCTAGGACCCTTCAGCTGGCAAAAGACCAGGCCATTTTTTGTAATTCAGCACTGCGTCAACAATTGTGCTGTCGTGTGACGTGGCTCCCAAACAAAATTGACAACCTTTTTTCCCTACAAATATAGCTTTCTTTTGGTGGTATTTGATTACCTCGGCGGTTTTTAATATTTGCGCTATAAACAAAAATAGACTGACAATTTTGAAAAAAAATCTACATTTATTTTTGCTATAATAAATAACCCCCAAAAATATATATATATATATAAAAAATGTTTTTTCCTCAGTTTAGGCCGATACGTATTCTTCTACATATTTTTGGTAAAACAAATCGCAATAAGCGTTTATTGATTGGTTTGCGCAAAAGTTATAGTGTCTACAAAATAGGGGATAGTTTCATGGCATTTTTTATTTTATTTTACTAGTAATGGCAGCGATCAGCAATTTTTATCGAGACTGCGACATTATCGTGGACACATTGAACACTTTTGACACATTTTTGAGACCAATGTCATTTTTACAGCGTTCATGACACTGGCAGTTGAGGGGTTAACCTTTAGGGGCACTGAAGGAGTTAAGTGTGTCCTAGGGAGTGATTCTAACTGTTAGGGTGCGTGGCTACGAGTGACACATCACTGATCGCTGTTACCGATGACTGGGAACAGACGATCAGTGACATGTTTATAGGAAGAATGGAGAAATGTTGTGTTTATGGATGAGCTTCGAGTTTGAGTCGAACTCATGTTCGGCTCAAACATTGCCTGTTCGCCTGTTCAGGGGCAAATTCGAAAAGCCATGGAACACCCTGTAAAGTGTATGGGAGAAATCTAAAGTGCTCATTTTAAATGCTAATGTGCAAGTTATTGTCATAAAAGGTGTTTGGGGACCCGGGTCCTGCCCCAGGGGACATGTATCGATGCAAAAATAGTTTTAAAAACAGATTTTTTTTCAGGAGCAGTGAATATATTAATGCTTAAAGTGAAACAATAAAAGTGAAATATTCCTTTAAATTTTGTGCCTATGGGGGGTGTATAGTACTCCTGTGAAGTAGCGCATGTTTCCCGTGCTTAGAACTGCCCCTGCACAAAGGAAAAAAAGTAATTTAAAATCACTCGCGGCTATACTGAATTGTCGGCTCCCGGCAATTCAGAGAAAAGTCATTCATAAAAATAACCTTCAGGTCTGGTAACCCCACCGTCAAATAAAAAAAATTATGTGGGGTTCCCCCCAAATATCCATTCCAGACCCTTTTGGTCTGGTGTGGATTTTAAGGGGAACTCCACCCCAAATTAAAAAAAAATGGCATGGAGTTCCCTCAAAGATCCACATCCAAACACGCAACTTGGCAGGCCCCCTCCTGAACCGTACCAGGCTACATGCCCTCAACATTGGGAGGATGCTTTGGGGGTCTGTGACCCTTCAAAGCACCATGTCCCCATGGGGATGCACCAAAATGCACCAAAAAGCTCTTGCCATGTTTTGCCACTTTTTTTGTTTTTGGTGCATTTTTTTATTCCCCAAAAGTGCTGCAAACAGGATTTATTTCACTATAACTGAAGCGCGCTGCCCCAGTGTGATCACATTCCTTGATTTTAAAGGGAATCTATTTTCTTAAGATTTTCAGGCCCTTTGTTTTAACGTAAAAGCGCTTTAAAAACAACTCAATGTAAAAGCAGCCTTATTGTTAATTCCTTCAGGTCCTAATGCCTATCAAGGTGTATCAATACAGTGTGTTTGCTTACTGACAATAATATTATTAGCAGTCGTGTGTTTTATCTCTGTGGATGCTGTAAGTCCCATGCAGCTACCATTCTTCAATGAATTGTCCAGAACAGCTTTCTGCTTGTTTAGACTTCAGCTTCAGGGTAGGGATTGATATAAATCCCCTCTGGGAAATGGTTTTAAAGCATATCTAACCTCAAGAAAAAAATATGTAATATATTTCAGCTTACTAGTCCTCGGTGGTGGTAGTTACATTCTTTTTCTATATTCAGGAATTTTTCCTTTACTTTGCCCTGTCAATTCTTCTACTAACACAGGACCTAGAGTGATATTGCTCAATTACCATATTGCATCTGTTTTGTCACCTTAAGACAGGACTTTAGAAAATCTCCCTTTTCATTATATAGGTTGAGGTGCTCTGAGTCTGAGGCCCCATACACACGATCGGACATATCCGATGAAAACGGTCCGCGGACCATTTCCATCGGATATGTCCGATCGGGAGTTTGATCCGATGGCGTGTACACACCATCGGATCAAATTCCCCGCCGCCGGACGGCGCGGTGACGTGGCGGTGACGTTGACGCCACCGCGTCACCGCCACGTCACCGCACCAGGAAGTAAAACACTTCCGCGCATGCGCCGAATCCATTCGGCAGCGGCGCGGCGGCGGTGGGGGCCGACATGTCTGCTGGTAAGTGTACTAACCAGCAGACATGTCGGGCGGACAGATTCCCACCGGATAGATTTCAAAGCTTGCTTTGAAATCTGTCGCGTGGAGAAATCTGTCCACTAGCCCATACACACGAGCGGAGATGTCTGCTGAAACGGTCCATCGGACCGTTTTCAGCGGACATATCCCCTCGTGTGTACGCGGCCTTAAGAGAGAGAGCTGGGTCCAATATTACTGAGGCTTTTTTTTGTTGCAATTACTAAATAGATATAACAAAATGTTTATAATAGTATATTGGATGGACTAAAAGGGAGCAAATACGAGTAGTAAATTATTGGGCTATGCATACGCTTTATGTGTACAGGGTGTGTGTGGGCGTGTTGAGTCTGACCTTTTCAACATATCTGGACAGGAAAATAATAGATCTTCATTGAAACAGTGCTTACAGATAAGGTGAAATACTTGAATAAATGGCACATACAATGAACATATTTAATGGCAGATTTGTCACCTGGAATAAGTAAGTACACACCTAAAATTACCATCCTTTTAAATCCGTGAAACAAGAATTAGGTGTTCTAACTTGGATGCCAATGATTAGAAACTTCTTAGGAAGTATGCATGTAAAAGCTGTCTTTTTTAAACCTCAGGTATCTAGAGTCTGGTGTTCAGTTTGCTATTGACATCTGTGATGCCATCCTGCCAAGATCAAAAGAGCTCTCTGAAGACCCTGGAAGAAGGTTAAGGATGCTTATGGATGCCTATTACTCTTGAAAATTATTTTAAAAGCTAATCAAATTAGTTAAAATCAATCATTCCATTGCAAGGCAAATAATTTACAATTAGCACAGATTTTAAATGCCTGCTATTTTCTTCAAGCGTGTGTGTGTTTGTGTGCGTGTTTTTGGTTATGCTTGCATAACCAAATACTATACTATATTGGGAAAGCCTACAGGCTTTACACAGTTGATTGATACACTAGATTATTACCAAAGTCTAGTCAACAATTACAAAAAGTTATATATCTTACTGAGGTTGGGATCCAGCATGGATTAACAGTGAACGGCAAAGTTAATTACCCTGCAAATAACAGTAATACATATATTTTTATTGAAAGTAAAAAACATCTTATTAGAAGTAACACCTGCTGATGTACCCCAACCAAGGATCAAATAGAGGAAGATTAAAAGTTAATTATGAACACAATTTATTTTAGTTATTTCATCTTATTTTTTACATACAGTGTATTTGAAAAACTATCATTAACCCCTTCCATACAGGGCATTTTCACCCCCTTCCTGCCCAGACCAATTTTTAGTTTTCAGCGCTGTTGCACTTTGAATGACAATTGCGCGGTCGTGCAACACTGTACCCAAATTAAATCATTATGTTTTTTTCCCCACACAAATAGAGCTTTCGTTTGGTGGTATTTGATCATCTCTGCGGTTTTTATTTTTTACGCTATAAACAAAAGAAGAGCGACAATTTAAAAAAAAACACATATTTTTTCCTTTTTATTTAATACATCTCACAATATTTTTTTTTCCCCTCAGTTTAGACCGATACGTATTCTACGTATTTTTGGTAAAAAAAAACAAAAAACGCAATAATCGTATATTGATTGGTTTGCGCAAAAGTTATAGCGTCTACAAAATAGGTGATAGATTTATGGCATTTTTATTTTATTTTTTTTACTAGTAATGGCAGGGATCTGCGTTTTTTTTTTTGTGACCGTGACGTTGCGGCGAACATATCGGACACTTTTGACACGTTTTTGGGACCGTTCACATTTACACAGCGATTAGTGCTATAAAACTGCACTAATTACTGTGTAAATGTGACTGGCAGGGAAGGGGTTAACACTAGGGGGCGCTGAAGGGGTTAAAATGTGTCCTAAAGTATGTTCTAACTGTAGGGGGAGGGGGACTCACAGGGGGAGGAGATCGATGTGTGTTCCTCTGTACTGGGAACACACATCAGTCTCCTCACCGCTGACAGGAGGTGGATCTGTGTGTTTACACACACAGATCCACACTCCTGCTGTGATTGGCGGAAATCGCGGGTGCCCGGCGGCAATCACGGCCGTCGGGCACGCGCGCGGGATCGCGGGTGGTGCTGCGGGCGCGCGCGCGCCCTAGAACGCCGTGAAGACAGGACGTTGCGCAACGTCCTGTCTCATCGGCGAGGGGATCACCATGACGTGATTCCCCTATGGGCTGGTAGGGAAGTGGTTAAAGAAAGCTTTCCTTAGTTAAAGAAATGACTGCTAAAGTATCAGTTAACAAAAACAATGCTCACTTTTGTTCCCAGAGAGCCAGTTATGCCATATTTGTGGGGGCTACCATGAAGCTTCTTGCATTGCACTAAGTAGGTGAAGCCAAACTTTCAATCACTGCCTGAATATCAGAGACACCCTACTACTTTTTGCGTAATCACGTGTGTCTTTCTGCATGTATTAGAAACAAGGTAGAATGAACAAAAAAAACAACCTGGCAGATCTCCCCCACTGTGCTATTGTTCTCTGACAGAGGAACTGCCCCCTGTGCCAGAACACACTGGTCAGCGCTTACAACCATTGGCTGCTAGCGCTGATTGTATGCTGGTTTTCCAGAATGCTTGTTTGACAGAGTTGTGAGAATAGCTTCTGTTTAACAGTAGACATGTGCACACTGAAATGTTTTGTTTCGTAATTTCGTTTTCGTCGGAAAAATAAATTCATTTAGTTACTCCCGAAATTCGTTTTTATTTATCTTGTTTTTCGTAAAAAAATATGTATTCTTCCAAAAATCCAAATTAAGGTCGAATCTGTCATTAAAGGCTTATGGTATCTGTTGAATGTTCTAAGTAAAAAAAAAAAAAAAAAAAAAGATTCGACAGAATCTTAAAAAAGAAAAAAAAAATTGACTCTTCGACTCTATGTCGAATCTTTATGTCTCTCTATGTCAAAACTTCATGTCTCTTTATGTCAAATCTTTTTTCTCTATGTCAAATCTTTTCTCTCTATGTCGACTCTTCTTCATGTCTCTATAATGTGGAATTTTTTCTCATTATGTCAAATCTTTTCTCTTTATGTAGAATAATATTGGACTAATAGAGTTAAGGTTAGGCACATTCGACCGCAACGAAAACAGAAATAAAGCATTTGTTTTTGTCGGATCTTTTGGTTTTCGTTTTCTGTGCTTTCGTTATCGTTTGTTGAAATGATAATGAAAGTACCTAAAATTTGGACAAAAATTAATTCGGATGAAAATGACTGCACGTCTATTGAACAGTGGGTTGTGCACACAGGCCGAAAGTCGGCTGGTGTCTACTGTACCGGCTGATAATCGCCCCATGTGTGCCCAGCATTAGGCTGCATGTTTTTTGTTTGTTTTTTTAAGATCTAATAGTTAAAGGAATAGATTATTAATGTACCATTATGTTTACATGCTGGGGAAAGGATAGCAAAAACAGACAGCACAGTAAGGTAATTCATGCTATTTATTTTAAGCTGTAGCTGTGTTTTTCTTTTTTATAGAATGGTAGCATCTCTTTGTTTCACTTTAATTTGCATTAAAGAAAAACCTCAATTATGCACAATGAATAATGGAAAAACTGGGGGCCTTTCAATGATCACATGTGTGATAATAGGGTCTGAGAAACCCCCAAACTGAGACCTCTATTTTTCAGAAAATTCTCCACTTAGTGAACAAACCAAAGATTTTTGGTTCATTCAGACACAGCCAGATTAAGATAAGTAAACATCACTTGAAATGACTGCTATTTAAAGAAGAAGTACAGCCATTAATGGCAAATCTAATTTGCCCGATCTTAAACTGCATAACTCGGCTTTACTCATTGGAAATGTAAGACTGGATTCATGCACACTGTCTTTTAAATAACCATACCTCACTTTTCTGCTTACTCCTAGAATCAATTGGGGATACATACTCTAAAAGTATGGCACAGCAAAGATGCTTGATAAATTAAAATTCTTATAAACAACTGTTCCAAAATTAAATTTTTTATTTAACAACACAAAGCAATATCTTATATTGTTTCTACAGGAAAAAAAAAAAGGTCTCAAAAAGGCTTGTTGAATGGCAAGCTATTTCTAGTCATTATCCCTCCTTTGGGATTCATGTTCGTTGGCAGCAACCAATACCAATATAAAATAAAAAATAAAAAACTGTGTGGGGGTCCCCCCAATCCATACCAGGTCTTTTAAATCTGGCATGGATTTTAAGAGGAACCCCACGCCAAAATAATAAAGAAAACTGCGTGGGTTCCCCTCAAAATCCTTAACAAACCCTTATCCGAGCATGCAGCCAACAGGTAAGGAAAGGGTGAGAGAAGCGAGTTCCCCCCTTTTGAACCATACCAGGCCACATGCCCTCAACAATGGAGGGGTGTGTGCTTTGTTCCCATGTTGATGAGGACAAGGGCCTTATCCCCACAACCCGTGTCTGTGGTTGTGGGGGTCCGTGGGCTTATTGGATTCTGGAAGCCCCCTTTAACAAAGGGGCCACAGGTCTCCCCCCTCATGTGTCTGTTGGAGCTGTAAGGTGGGTAAAAAGTAAACAAGCTGTGTATGTGTTGGCTAACAAGCTTTAAGCTTTGATAGTCATGGTTTGTGATTGTGTAGTTAGTAAACAGACATGGCTAAGATTAATTTTTTTGTACGTTTTTGAACTTTTTCTGTTTAACTATGCCTGAAAGTGTGTACTTGCTACCTATACCCAGCTCACAAAAGACATAAGCATATTTTACAGACAGGGTAAATTACCTTGATAAGTAAGAAGTTTTTTACAAAGTTGTCTGAGAATGTTTTAAATTTCTATGAAATGACAATGGGTATCATCAACATAAGAAACAAAATAATGAGGGCAAAGAAAACTTTACAGTTTCAAAGCGAAAAGGGACGGTCTGAAGAAGTCATTGCGTGTCCATGTTTTGTCAGTGTACAGTGCTGCTTTATTTATGCAGTGGCCTTGACAAGGCTATAGTTAATCAACAGCTATTAGTATGTTTTTGTCATAGTATGACTGGTACAAGACAAATGTAAAAAAAAAAAGATTATTATATTGGATTTGCTGATTGCAAACCATTTTGCTGAACTTGTGAACAGACTCTAGTCTAACATATATTGTCAAGAAATTGGTACAAAAGCAAATACAATTCTGTCTGATGTGAAAAATGTATCCATGCAAGGAAAGGCAATATCATTGTAGACACTGTTTGTACAACCTCACCTTGAATCAAAAGAGCTCTTCTGAACATCTGTTCTTTAAAGAAATGCATTACAGAATTGGGAAGCGTTCAGAATAGAAAATGAAATGAGTATGTGTAATGGCAAAATTGGATTATTAGAAAAGACAAGCCAAAGTAGTTTTTTTTTCCCCCAGCACAAGATGTGACATGAATACCACATATAAATATATGCTGGACCCTTACACAGATATCTAATCATTTAGTAAGTGATTGGCAGGTGAATGTGTCTTTAATATAGGCTTCAGGATGCCTGATCTTTATTAAGAAACACATCTATTGAACTGAAGAAGCCTGCCTATTAAGTTGTCCTCAGATCCAAAGTCCCAGCACACTGCTTATATATATATATATATACTGTATAGTTTGGATTTTTCTACTATTTTATAAAAATATATATTTTAACCATCTAGCAACACTGTACTGTATGCCATTTCAACTCTACTATCTGCTGTATATATCCAGCTGTCATTAGCTATAAAGCCACTTTCTGTCAGTCTTTAAGAATTAGTATTATTTTTCTACTAGAGGTGACTTCTTAACTAAACCCCATCCACCAGTCTGCACTGCGTTCAATAAAAGTGTAATTACAGTAGATGTAAACCCTAACTGAATGATATTTTGTTTGCTAGAGCACTGTGCATTACGATTCTGTAGATCTCCTGCAGTCTCTTTGCAGTCACTACCTGTCTACGTGCCTGTCTGGCAATAGCTACACAGCATTTCTCGGAGTGTGTTTTCTGCATGTGACAACAGTGGAGCATGCCTGCATAATGTGTGTCAGAACAGCCACATGAAGCCCATGTGACAGGATGACAATGCAATAACCCAAACAGGTGCTGCAGTGTCTGAACAAGAACCTTTGTGGCAGAATTACCACGGATTATTTTTTTGAAAGTGTAAAATATTGATATTGGCTTCTGTAAATACAGCAAAGGCCGAAAGTTTTGATAATGATACAAATAGAAATTTTCACAAAGTCTGCTGTTTCAGTGTTTTTAGATCCTTTTGTAAGGTGTTACTTACTAGCATTTCACAAGTGTCAAAAAGCTTTTATTGACAAGTACATGAAGTTTATGCAAAGAGGCAAAAGAGGACAATATTTGCAGTGTTGACTCTTCTTTTTCAAGAGCTCTGCAAATTACCCTGGCTTGGCATTCTATCAATCAAGACTGAACTGCAGGTCCACTAATAAGTATGTACGGCCAGCCCTCCTGTACTGGGCTCAGGCCTCATCAGTTTAAAAAAGGTGGGCCCCTGGCCAGCCATTCTGCACTTTTGCTGACACTACTGACTCCCTGCAGTGCCCCATTGTACTATCTGTTGGGCCTTGGTGTAAGCCCTGCATCCCAGGCAGTGCCGCTGGCTTCACTCCTCTCTCGCAGGCATCTAGGACACACAAGGGGATGGTTTCTAAATGGAGAGTGGGGCGGTAAACATGTCATATTTACCGTCCCTTCCTTTCCTGAAAGAATACAATAAGTGATCTGATCACACCTGTGCCCATCCATTACTGAAGCACAGTAAACTGCGTTACTATGCTTCTGTTTGTTACACAGTTAATCCAAAGTCCATGCATTTCAACCAACAGAAGTAAAAAACAACACACACACAAATAGAAAACCACCATAAACATATGCCCATAGCTGATCCAAATGAAGGCAACATAAATAATAAAGCATGATCCAATTTGCTCCAGCAAGGAAAATACATCCTTCTTAATCTCCCAAGAGGAAATCAGATATTCACTGCATCAACTTTACCTAAAAATATTAGTATCCAGTTATATTATGTGCAGTTAGGAAAGAATCCAGGATGTTCCCAAAACAATCTAATGAGATGGCCAGAACCAGCTCTTGAGGGTGTCTTTTCCACATTTTCACAGCTTTAACTGTGAAGAAGCCTTTCATGTAAAGCGTACCCCTTTGTCATCTGTGATGACCTTGAAATGAATAACTGTACAACAAGTTCATTATATAGATCACTTATGTATATATACATGTTATTAATATCCCCCTTAATCATCTCTTAACCACTTGAGATCCGCGCTATAGACAAAAGACGTCCACAGCGCGGCTCTCAAGTGCCGAGTGGACGTCTTTGGACGTCTTTTTATGTGCATTATCCGCTCGTGCCACTGAGGGGCGTACACTGTGCCGGCGCATCGCTGAGATGCCGATGCGTGTACCTGGCGGCCGCGATGTCCGTCGGGTACAAGCTATCGGCAGTGACAGCAGGGATGTGGAGCTCTGTGTGTAAACACAGAACTCCACGTCCTGACAGGGAGAGAGGAGACCGATCTGTGTCCCTTGTACATAGGGACACAGCATCGGTCACCTCCCCCAGTCAGTCCCCTCCCCCCACACAGTTAGAACACACCCAGGGAATACATTTAACCCCTTCCTCACCCCCTAGTGTTAACCCCTTCCCTGCCAGTCACATTTATACAGTAATTGGTGCATTTTTATAGCACTGATCGCTGTATAAATGTGAATGGTCCCAAATTTGTGTCAAAAGTGTCCGATATGTCCGTCGCAATATCGCAGGCCTGACAAAGAAAAAACAGATCGCCGCCATTACTAGTAAAAAATAAAAAAATAAAAAATAAATCATAAATCTATCCCCTATTTTGTAGGCGCTATAACTTTTGTGCAAACCAATCAATGTATGCTTATTGTGATTTTTTTTAACAAAAATATGTAGAAGAATACGTATCTTTCTAAACCGAGGAAAAAAATATATTTAAAAAAAAAAAATGGGATATTATTATAACAAAAAGTAAAAAATATTGTGTTTTTTTTAAAATTTTCTGTCTTTTTTTGTTTATAGCGCAAAAAATTAAAATCGCAGAGATGATCAAATACCACGAAAAGAAAGCTCTATTTGTGGGAAAAAAATTATAAAAATATAATTTTGGTACAGTGTTGTATGACCGCACAATTGTCATTCAAAATGCGTCAGCGCTAAAAGCTGAAAATTGGTCTGGGCATGAAGGGGGTTTAAGTGCCCAGTAATGAAGTGGTTAAGAGAGAATAAATTCAGTTCAGCTAATCTTTTCTCATAGCTCAGCTCCTCCATGCCTCTAATCAGTTTGGCTTTCCTTCTCGGCACCTTCTAAAGTTCCCCATTATCCTCTTTGAGAACCGGTGCCCAAAACTAAACTGCATATTCCAGAGGAGGTATTACTATTGATTTGTACAGGGGCAAAATGAAATTTCTCTCTTTGCAGTTCATACCTCTTTTAATTCAAGAAAATATTTTGCTGGCTTTTGAAACCGCAGCTTGGTATTGCATGCTATTATTAAGTCTATGATCTACAAAAAAAAACAGATCCTTCTCCACCATTCACTCCCCCAGTTGTACTCCCCCTAGTATGTATGACACATGCATATTTTTAGCCACTAAGTGCATAACTTTACATTTATCAACAGTAAACCGAATTTGCCACGCTATTGCCCAATGAAACAGTGCATTGAGGTCGGCTTGTAAGTTTGAGACATGCTGTAAAGACGTTATTCCACTGCATAGCTTTGTATCATCTGCAAAGTCTGAAATTGTACTTTTAATCAGACCCTATATAATTTATGAATATATTGATAAAAATGATAAACATTTTGTTTGGGTACAGTGTTGCATGACTTTGCAATAGTCATTCAATGAAAGCTGAAAACTGTCCTGGGCAGGAAGGGGCTATAAGTGCCCAGTAAGCAAATGATTAATAGTGGCGTAAACCTACTGTATTCTAAAATGCAAAGTCACACAGTGGCAATTAGCTTTTATGTGATCGTTTTCATTTCTGCTTGGATTTTTAACATTCTGCAATATACTTTTCAAGCAAATTGATTTCATTATCACTAGATGTGACATACATTTTCTTTAAAATGGTTTGAGGTGACTCTCAGCAGTATTGCACAACACAATAAATCATTTTGGATCCTGAAATTTTTTATCCTTGATTTTAGACATTAAAAGTAAGGAACTTTAATTTTAAATTAAATTGACTATTCGTTAACTGATGTCAGGTATAAAGGCTTTTTGATAGAGGGAAGGGACTCAAACATGTTGAACATATAAAGTAAATGTATAAATCATAGGCATTTGACATTGAGATAGCATATTCCCAATTACAATCTGCACTATTACAATATGTTCCTCTGTTCAAATTGGTGGCCCATTCCTAGGGTTGCATCCTTTAAACAATACCACGGTAAAAAACACTAAGGGGTTGATTTACTAAAACTGAGTACAAAACCTGGTATAGCTGTGCATGGTAGCCAATCAGCTTCTAACTTCAGCTTCTTCAAATAAGCTTTGACTTAAAGCGGATCTCCACCCTAAAGTGAAGATCCGCTGATCGGAACCCTCCCCCCCTCCGGTGTCACATTTGACACCTTGCAGGGGGGAGGGGGGTGCAGATACCTGTCTAAAGACAGGTATCCGCACCCACTTCCGGCCCGCAGTCTCGGGCAAAAGACGGGCTTTTCCCGTTGCGTGCTGGGAACTTTCAGCTCCCAGCACACAGCGGGAGCCAATCGCGGGCGCAGCGCGACTCGCGCATGCGCCGTAGGGAACCGGGCAGTGAAGCCGGAGCGCTTCACTTCCTGGTTCCCTCGCCGTGGATGGAGGGGGGAGCAGCAGGGTGACGAGCGATCGCTCATCCTCTGCTGCGGACGCCGCTGGACTCCAGGACAGGTAAGTGTCCTAATATTAAAAGTCAGCAGCTGCAGTATTTGTTGCTGCTGGCTTTTAATATTTGCTTTTTGGTGAACCATCCGCTTTAAAAAAAAAAAAACTGAATGCTGATTGGATCTATGCAGAGCTGCAACAGATGTTGCACTCTCCAGTTTTACTAAGCTCTGAAGCAACTGCATTTGCAGAGTGTCTATTTGCCTTTAGTATATCAACCCCATAGATGGTGTTTATATTTTTGACTGAAGTGCATCCAAATATTTGTTGAGATTAAAGAAATAAAACAGCTGTGGATTGTTCAACTTATCTAATGTGCAAAGATTTGTGTTATTCGAGAGCTAAAGTTTAGATTTGGATTGCCCACTTTGGGTTAATTTGTTCCAAGGCTGTAGAAGTATCTCAATGGCATTATGCAGCTTCTGTAAAAGATGCATGTTAGTTGTGTAAAGGAAAAGGCAGCCTATGCTTTTATCTTTCTTATCGCTCCTCTCAGTGAGTTGAACATCTTTGTAAAATGATTTATGATGAGAGAGGCTTCCGTAAAAGCTAGCTTTTGCTTTCGGTCTGATCTGAGAGTATTTTTTTTACCTTTCATCCATTCTTACAAGCATTTATGTGGACACTTTGTAAGACATTTGTGAGGTTGAAACATGTCTCTATCCTTAATCATATAGATACAGTGGTGGTATGGCTCCAGAAAGAAAGCAAGTAGTATATTAGCAGCAGGGGTTCTCTGGTGCTTTGCCTGTATTAGATTGTTGCTACTTCCATTTTATCTGTAATTATATAACATAAGGTATGCTTTACACTGTCAAGAATAGTGTTAGCTCTGAGCAATGAAGACTTTCTTTTACTGTTCGTCAATGTACTGTATCACTGAACCCAGAAGCTTGTCTGACCACTCCCTATTTATGTTGGATCCTCATTTGGTGATTTTTCTAGGGGAACTATGTGTAAACTTAACTCTTTATGGCACCTACTGTTCTCTACAGACAATGATATTCCAGCAGATACAGTATCTGTGTTTCTAGACTGTAAAGGGGTCTATCTACTGTAATATTGTATAGGACAAAATTAATACATTATTTGGGACCTTTTCAGAAAAGAGGTACAATAAATAGATTAAATGGCCCTAAAATCAATGGAGAGTGGAGTTGATGTAAGGTGTAGAAAAAGCAGATGGAAAAAAAAAAAGAAAGAGGATGCACCGCCCTTATGCATTATCCTTGGGTTGTTTTATTAAAGTAAAATAAAAAAAAACTACTTACAAACAAATAGTAAAAGCTTACGATACAGGTGATCTCCAGAAGACAAAAATCTATCTTGAGACAACAGACTCCAGGTGGTAACGGAGGATATTCAAGAGCCACTGCCGGCTGACACGTTTCAAAGGACTAACTTCTTTCTCAGAGCCCAGCAGCTAGCGATGGAAGACATACAATGCCTTGAAAAAGTATTCATACGCCTTAAAATGTTCCATATTTTGTCATGTTACAACCAAAAACGTAAATGTATTTTATTGGGATTTTATGTAAAAGACCAACACAAAGTGGTACAGAATTGTAAAGTGGAAGCAAAATTATAAATGGTTTTCAATTTTTTTTTACAAATAAATATGTGCAAAGTGTGGTGTGCGTTTGTATTCAGCCCCCTTTACTCTGATACTCCTAACTAAAATCTATTGGAACCAATTGCCCTCAGAAGTCACCTAATTAGTAAATAGAGTCCACCTGTGTGTAATTTAATCTCAGTATAAATACAATTGTTCTGTGAACCCCTCCGAGGTTTGTTAGAGAACCTTAGTGCACAAACAGCATTATGAAGGCCAAGGAACACACCAGATAGGCCAGTGATAAAGTTGTGGAGATGTTTAAAGCAGGGTTAAGGTTAGAACAAAAAAAATCCGGAGCTTTGAATGAATGCCAATGAACACACCAGATAGGCCAAGGATAAAGTTGTGGAGAAGTTTAAAGCATTAGAACAAAAAACATCCCATGCTTTGAACATCTCACGGAGCACTGTTCAATACATAATCCAAAAATGTAAAGACTATGACACAACTGCAAACCTACCATTACATGGCTGCCCACCTAAACTGACAGGCTGGGCATAGAGAGCACAAATCAGAGAAGCAGTCAAGAGGCACTCTGAATAAGCTTCAGAGATCCACAGCTCAGGTGTGAGAATCTGTCTACAGGACAACTATTAGTTGTGCACTCCAAAAATCTGGCCTTTATGGAAGAGTGGCAAGAAGAAAGCCATTGTTGAAAGAAAGTCACAAAACAACCCTGTTTGTGAGAAGATATGTGAGGAACACAGCAAACATGTGGAAGAAGGTGCTCTGGTCAGATGAGACCAAAATAGAACTTTTTGACCTAAAAGCAAAATGCTATGACTAACACAGCACATCACCCTGAAATATGGTGATGGAAGCATCATGTTGTGGGAATGCTTTTCTTCAGCAGGGACAGGGAAGCTGGTCAGAGTTGATGGAAAGATGGATGGAGCCAAATACAGGACAATTTTAGAATAAACCCTGGTAGAGTCTGCAAAAGACTTAAGACTGAGGCAGAGATTTCCTTTCCAGCAGGACAATGACTCTAAACATACAGCCATAGGTACAATAGAATGGTTTACATCAACTCATATTCATGTGTAAGAATGGCCCAGTCAAAGTCCAGACCTAATTCCAACTGAGAATCTGTGGCATGACTTGAAATTGCTGTTCACAGTCAATCCAATTTGACAGAGCTTGAGCTATTTTGTAAAGAAGAATGGGCACAAATTTCACTCGGTAGATGTGCACAGCTGGTAGAGAAATACCCAAAATGACTTGCAGCTGTAATTGCAGCGAAAGGTGGTTCTATAAAGTATTGACTCGGGGGGGGGGGGGGGGGGGGGGGTGCTGAATACAAATGCACGCCACACTTTTCACACATTTATTTGTAAAACATCTTGAAACCCATTTATCCTTTTCCTTCCACTTCACAATTATGTGTCACTTTGTGTTGGTCTATCACATAAAAATCGCAATAAACTACATATATATATATATATATATATATATATATATATATAAAGACTATAGATAACAAAAAGGAAAAGGGAAAGTAGGGGGGGGGGAGAAAAATGGAGTATATAGAAGACTGCAAAAAGACAATGCAGAAGGTTGGTGCATTATTTGGAATGCAGATTTAGGTCCCATCTGTGGTAGAGCGCACTGTCCATGCTGTTTGATGGTTTTGAAGGGTGGATTGAGGATGGTTTACACCATGGGTCCTCAAACTACGGCCCTCCAGCTGTTCAGGAACTACAATTCCCATCATGCCCTAGTCATGTCTGTGAATGTCAGAGTTTTACAATGCCTCATGGGACTTGTAGTTCCGCAACAGCTGGAGGGCCGTAGTTTGAGGATCCCTGGTTTACACCCAAAGGTCACAGGTCATACTATTCTGATTACATTTAAACATTGGGGTTGATTTACCAAAGGCAAAGAGGGTGTTTGTGCTGCAAGAGAATTTGCACTTTGCAAGGTAATTATCCCTAGAGCTTAGTGGATGTGGTCAAATGTCACATTGCAAAAAATACCTGATCATAAAAAATAAATTAAAAAACTATATTTTTTTTGCAAATTTTTGGGTTCTGGAAATGACAAGAACTTTACCTTATTCACAAACCTCTGGGGATAATTCTCTTGCAAAGAAAACAGTCTATTTGTCTTTAGTAAATCAATCTCAATATCGTAAGTCAAATTTAAAGGATTTACATACATTAAAGGTTCAGAAGGGAGAGAGTCTACTAAGGTGTGTCATAAGATCTGCATTTAAAGGGGTTGTAAGGGTAATTTTTTCCCCCTAAATAGCTTCCTTTACCTTAGCGCAGTCCTCCTTTACTTACCTCATCCTTCCATTTTGCTTTTAAATATCCTTATTTCTTTTGAGAAATCCTCACTTCCTGTTCTTCTGTCTGTAACTCCACACAGTAATGCAAGACTTTCTCCCTAGTGTGGAGAAATCCTCTTGAGGGGGAGGGGGCAAGCAGGAGGGTCAGTATGGTCTCTACTTTGCAGATAGAGAAAGGAGCTGTGTGTTACTGGGCATCCTGACACTCCTGCTTGCCCCCTCCACCCTCAAGGGGCTTTCTCCACACCAGGGAGAAAGCCTCGCATTACGGTGTTACAGACAGACAGAAGAACAGGAAGTGAGGATTTCTCAGAAGAAATAAGGACATTTAAAAGCAAAATGGAAGGATGAGGTAAGTGAAGGAGGACTACACTGAGATAAAAGAAGCTATTTAGGGGGAAAATACCTTTACAACCCCTTTAAGTAATAGCACTGTAACTAGGTTATGGGGCTCTAAAGGCAGTCAAAAAATCATCATAATTAATTCAGTTGTTTTTTAAACTTCACTTATGGTGGCAGTCCAAACAAGTAGTTACTATAGTATATTATGAAACCTCTGCTCATCCATAAAATAACCAGAGCAAATAATTTCTCCAAAATATCTTGAACCATACTTTGTAATAATAATACTAATCATTCAACCAATTACCAATCTTTACCTCGGTCAAATTATGGCTCACATTTGTCCAACTAGACTGATTTCTCTGTGTAAGCAGATTCTGCTGTAATTGCTCTGATTTGTACACAGGATAGAAATATGTCCTTTTTTATTACCAAGATGTTAAAAATAAATCATAACTAATTAAAAATTCTCCTTCAGTTTAACCTGCTCTCTTCTCAAAGTACTTTTCATTTGATTGCCCTTTACAGTTATGCTTCTGTTCAGCTTTATGGGAGCAGCTGATCATCCAAGAAGTTTTCAGTTTGAACAATGAAGCAATGTACAGCTGCAAATGTGAAAACAGCATAGACACAGTGAGACGTTTGTGAATGAGAAAATATAAAGGAAGGACTGTCTGCTCTAGAATATAACCTCTCACGTAGAGATAAGACTATATCTATCTTATCTTGGTGGAAACCTACATTAAAAGGAGTTATGGAATCTTTTTTAAAGTATGTTTGTCTTATCATGGCAAAGAGTATAATGAAGATATACATTTTATTTGAAAGATATTAAGATTGACATGAGCTGACCTTAGTTATTTGCTGTGTTATTGTAAAAAAAAAAAAAAAAAAAAAAAAACATTTTTAGAAAAAGTCTGTATGTGTGTGTAAACTGGAAAATGCACCCTCTCTGCTTTTTCAGGCATTCATACTCACCAGGGAAATAATGGGAATGATGGGAAATACAACATTTTGCAGTTTTGACAACATGAATAGAGGAGAATTTCTTCTAATATGACATCTGATGACATATTTTTCTCTCACTCTGGTGCCCCGTAAAAAGGCCACACCACAGTGATGGAACCACCAGGATTGCAAGGGTTGCACTTGTGACCAGGCCCTAGTGTTATCTCACTGTGGGGAGCCCCAAGCAGCATTGCCAGTAAAAAAAAGGCACCTTTCTGCTGTCCGTAAACAGCAGAAAAGTGCCAATTAAAACTACATTTGCCCCCAACCTTCCCTCCCTACATCCCCTATTTTTAAGTTCTCAGAGTTCCACTTTACATCAGGGTGCAACGCATTCCCTTTTTACATCAGCGTCTGAGGAGTCCCCCCTTACACTTTAAAGCAAACCCTGTAGACACTGATGTGCTTTAAAAGGGAACTCTGATGTAAAGGGGGCTCTGGGAACACTGGTGTAAGGTGAGATTCTAATGTAAGGGCATGAAGGGGGCCTGTTGCAGAACATGTGAAAGGGTCTCCTTGTGGCACCATATTAAAGGTTCCCACTATGGGAGTAAAGGGTCTGGGCTTGGAAGGAAGGGCCCTAGGCTAGAGTCAAGGGGACATTCATAGTTTTTTGCACCAGGGCCCTAAAAGGTTCTATGCCTCTGCCGCACTAGTTCTACTGCAGACATGCCTAAAGCCTTTCTGGGGAAGAGAAGTGAAATGTCCTGCCTGTGTTCTACCAAGTGCAGGATGAGGACAGACCACAGGCCACCTCCCGACATGGATGGTTTACACCATATCTGAGCAGCTCTGTGCTGCACCGGAGGCTCTCTTACCCTGGCCAACCCTGACTGAGCTGCCCTGGCTCTTTCATGCAGAGAGCAGAGCAGAGAGTGCCTGGAGTGCAGCTTTAGCCTGAGATGGGGATTGGAAGGAGGCAGGTAAGAGGGAGAGCAGGAGCGAGGCTACATCATGGGCCTCTGGGTTGTACTTGCCTCTTCGGCCAGTGAGACCCTGATCAGGCACATGAAGAGTCTTTTTCCAGACTTTGAAACTATAAATGCGGTAGTTGGTACATTTTTGGATCATGGACAAGATCATATCAAGAGGTAGGTATATCTGTAAAAAAGAAACCCAGGAAAAAAATAGATATTCATCTTTTCAAAAAGACTTTTAAATCCAATGTAATGGAAAAAACAGTCATGAATGAACTGTACTAAATTATTATTATTCTTATGATACATGATTTATATAGCACCAACAGTTTGTGCAGCGCTTTACTATATAAAGGGAGACAATATAGCAACAATACAATTCAATGCAAGAGGGTTAGGGCCCTGCTCCTGCAAGCTTACAATCTACATTATCGGATCATCAAGTACAACGTGCTTTCAAAAGAGCTTTCAGTGTACCAAGGTTTAATAGAGCACCCTAGTTGTTTTTTGTTGCTTAAAGCAGTGTCCACATCAGTAGTGGGGGGTAGGGGTGGGGTATGAAGGGTGCAAGGAGGTTGTCTAAAGGGGAGGCTAAAGCAGATGTCAGTGGTGTCAGTGGCCCACTAAGGACTAGGTTAGCTGTGGAGGATTCTGGCTGGCAGTTCGAGTTGGCTGTAGGTTGTAACTGTTCCAGGTTTTCACTATACCTTTTTTTATAATCTGCCTTTTGGTTTTTCCCTGCCCTCCTATTGGAATGCATAATGTGTTTTTGTAACAGAATGGCCCGTGACACCCAGAGACGTTGGAAGGATGAGAGATACTCTTGTGCCAGCAGCACCAAAAACTCTTGGGCCGAAATCCACCCTGTGCCCTTTTGGGTATAGGGTGGCTAATAGTGAATCATAATTCATATATTACATGAGATGGGACATTAATAATACTTCATATTTCAGGACTGAGATATCACAAGGAGTTCATGATGACATGACCAGGTCAGCCAGTGAGTCATACCTTTTGTATAATAGGCTATTGAAATCTGAAGGTGTGGATTGCACCCACTCTCACTGCCATTGTGTGATAAAGCTGTATAGATAAACTTATTCAACTAGATGTCTGTGTTACTATTCAAGGTTAATTGAACCCTATTGAAGATACGGTGCCGTCATGTCTACATGGTTAGCTTACCTGAATGCCTTTTAGAGTGTGATTGAAGCCCCCCATGGTGTGAAGGGGGGTGGAGATTACATTGTCCTGTGATTAACTGCATTATGTTGTACTGGATATAAGCAAGCTAAGAACCAATAAAGTTATTCTTACATTTTGGAAACTAGAGAACGGAGCGCAGTCTCGTTTATTCTGGGAAATGGAATGGATCATGTCTGCCTGGTTGTTGGTGTGTCGGATAAGCTTGTCGTGGTTGGATGGAAGGTTGTAAGCGGTGTTAACCGTTACAGTTTTCCAGCCTCTTCTTGTGTTTCTCTCATTTCCTTCACCTGCACTCTAATGCCCTATTCCTCCCTTGCCATGACATATCTCAATAATCTTTGGTGGTTAGCATTTTTAGCTCCTGCTACTGCCATCTTATAAAACTGCAGCTGCTGTTCTGTGCTTGTGACCTTTGATGATTGCACCATTCAGCAACTGCACCAATGACATCATTGTACAGGTCCAGTGGTGTCATCAAGTTATTTTCTCATTTTGTTTCTTTTAATCTTCTTGTATTTGATTTTTAATCAGAAAAAGAAACACAAACCTGGGAGGCACTCCCTCTGGTTTAAAATTAACACATTATACAGCAAGGATATCAATAAATATTCTAATTCACAATGTCGTTTCCAGGGAGAAAAAAAAACAAAAATAAAAACAGTTTGTATATTCCTTATCTCATCATAACTCTTCTTTCCCTCCCTCAACAGCCCAGAGTCTGCTCAATTAATACCCCTTTTAAATCTTAAGTTCCATTCCTACACTCCTTTGGGTAACTAAGCCACTGTCCCTCCGGGTACCCTGTCTCCCCGTGGGTTTGGGGCAATTGGTCCTACCCTTGTTCTGTTCCTCTCTGCTTTACCACCCCGCCCCGCCCCCCCTTCTCCGAGAAAAAAAAAAGGACCCCTCTCCACCACCCCCCCCCCCAATCCACAATCAGCATCTCCCTCCCCGTCGCACCCCCAGGCGCCGGCTCCATCCATCAGTTTGCATCTTTTAAGGCCTTCCCCTCCTCCTATTTGCTCATTTTGAACGCGTACATGTTTTTTTTACTTGTACAGAAACGTTTTAGGAGAGCACAACCAATAGATAAAGAATATTTTTTTATTAAATACTTTTTTTAGTAAGTTCTCATTTTTTCTTCTTTAAAAAATTACACTTCTGACCATTCTCTTTAACTTTTCAGCCATGTCATCCAAGAATATCTCAGCAAGTCTAAAAGATATGAATTGCTATTCTTTAACAGCTTCAGATTTAAATGCTTCTCTTCATGCATTCAACAAATGACGTAAGCCACCCTCTCTATAGGTATTACAGAACATTTTCTCAACAGCACGATATCAGCCTCCTCTTCATTTAAACATAGCTAAAAATCAGGCAGGGATCATTGTGGGGTGCATGGGCATAGAGCTATGTCACATAAAATGGTCTGTGAATACTGCTTTAGAAAATCAAGAGAGGCAGGGAATAGGACAAAAGAGAGGTGATGTCTCTCATTAAACAAACAGTGTGAGATGCATGTAAGAATTTTTATCTTGCTATAGTTCTCCTGAAACTTCTTAACAAGTTCAAAGCTTACAGAACAGAGAAGAAAATGCCACCACATTTAGATAAACCTCAGTAACCTTAATATATAAATTGACTCCTTGTCTCTTCATTTGATTGTGTTCAAGGAGAACTGTTTGCCACCACTGTTAGAGGAACTATTTAGTAGAAAAAAAACAGGAGAATATGCAAAAAGATAAAAACTCATAAATAATGCCTGGATACCCAAATCATATCCTTATGGTATTTAATGAGTTTCCTCAATGCAGCCAGATATGCATGCACACACCACAGCAATTCCCTTAGTAGGATAGTTTGCTATGTAGTATATAGTCCAGTATCCAAACGTCAGCAAAGTGCTTGGCAAGCTTGTCACATTACTTTTGTTTGTTTTTTCAAGTAAAATGTTGACACACACAGAAACATCTTAGTACATCTTATCAAAACAGATGGCACAAAAGAAACATTATTTGGAGATGTGATGTGCAAACAAACTAGCACAACATTGAACATCATTACTGATATGAACAGTTGACCACTGGATTTCAGGAACAGCTGGCCTAATTAGGCCTAATTGTACTGCGGGTGTGGTTTTACTTTATTGAGGAATCCCTGGTTAAGCCCAGGTTCACACTGGGTACGATTTAGTTCAATTTGAGATGCGATTTCACATGTGAAATCGCATCTCAAATCGGCGGCAATTGCCGGCAATGACACCGTCCTAATCGATGCGACGCCGCATCTGCGGCACTGCACTGATTTCAAAAAGAAGTTCCTGTACTACTTTTTGCGATTTCAGGACGCGATTTACATTGACATCTGTGCAGAACCCTGCACAGATGTCTCCTAAATCGCGCCAAAATCGGGACTGCCAGAGGGAGTGAAATTGCGCGATTTCAGATAAAATCGCGCGATTTCACTCCCGCAGCCCAGTGTGAACCAAGGCTCAAGGTGTTGTAAAGGTTTGTGTTTTTTCACCTTAATGCATCCTATGCATTCTGGCAATCACCGATTCCCCAACCCCCCCGTTTTACTTACCTGAGCCAGTGCTCAGGCGTGTCCCCGGGATCCTCTTCTCCACGGAGTCCTGACATTGATTGGTTAATATCAACTAAATCCAAAGACGTGGGCACTGGGGGGTAGGGCTTAGTCATACACTCTGCATCTATGGACGTCTGAGTGTATGACTCAGGAGCGTGCCTGCAAGGTAACCTCCTCGGGAGAGCTCTTCTCCAAGGGGGTTATATAATGTGGGGAAGTGCCGTGAGAGCGGCAGAGGGACCCCAGAATAGGACGATGGGGGCCACTCTGTGCAAAACGAACTGCACTGTATGTCATGTTTGTTATTTAAAAAAAGGCTCCTTTAGTATCCCTTTATGCAGGCTATTCTGGCCTGAAAATAGTTTTCTTGATATTTTCTTGATATATGTGTGTAGCACCCTGGTGTATGTTGTATTAGGAAAAAATAAAATGTTTCTGTTATATAGTTTAATTTTCCTTTTCTGATGCATTTCCATGGAAGAGCACAATTTCTTTCCTGATTGTTGCTAAGTATAGAATTTTTTTTCAAAGATTTGTCCTTTGAGACATGTTAGAAAAACATATGTACATATACCATATATGTACACTATATTGCCAAAAGTATTGGAACGTCTGCCTTTACAAGCACATGAACGTTAATGGCATCCCAGTCTAAGGCTGCGTACAGACGAGGAGACATGTCCGCTATAACATGTCCGACGGACCGTTTCCAGCGGACATGTCTCCTCGGATATTTGGTCTGATGGACCAAAATCCCCTCGGACGGATAATGCGGTGACGTGGCGGTGACGTTGACGCCGCCACGTCACCAATCCAGGAAGTAAAATACTTCCACGCATGCGTCGAATCCATTGTCCGCTGGTTAGGCGTACTAACCAGCGGACATGTCCGACGGACATGTTTCCAGCGGACAAATTTCAAAGTATGCTTTGAAATTTGTCTGCTGGAAAAACTTGTCCGCTAGGTCGTACACATGATCAGATATGTCTGCTGAAACTGGTCGGCGGACCAGTTTCAGTGGACATGTTCGATCGTGTGTACGCGGCCTTAGTCTGTAGAGTTCAATATTGAGTTGGCCCACCCTTTGCAGCTATAACAGCCTCAACTCTTCTGGGAATGTTGTCCACAAGGTTTAGGAGTGTGTTTATTGAAATCTTTGACCAGGCATTGTTGTTGGACAAGAAAGCCTAGCTCACAGTTTCCACTTTAATTCATCCAAAAGGTATTATATTGGGTTTAGGTCATGAACCCACCTTTGTACACTGGTCCAAATCATTTGATGGAGGTGGGATTAGGGTGTGGGGTTGTTTTTCAGGGCTTGGCCCCTTAGTTCCAGTGAAGGGAACTCTTAAGGCGTCAGCATACCAAGACATTTTGGACAATTCCATGCTCTCAAATTTGTGGGAACAGTTTGGGAATGGCTTCTTCCTGTTCCAACATTACTGGGCACCAGCACACAAGGCAAGGCCCATAAAGACATGGGCCCAGATTCACAGAGCGATTACGCCTGCGCAACAGGAGATGCGCGTGCGTAAGTCTAAATGTGCGCGTGCGTTTCGATGCACGGCATCCCCAAAACGAGATACGCAAGAAATCTACTTTTTTTGGTCCAGCGTAATTTCGTTAGACAGGCGCATCCGTCCGCGCAAAACTGCGCTAGACAGACCATTGATTTGCTAGTCAAATATGCTAATGAGGGACTTACGGGGATCCACAAAAGAACGTTGGGGCAGCGCAGGCTACGCAGTGTGCGCAACAGCAAAATGTCCTGTCTAAAATTAGACCATATAAAAGCTGGTCTAAAAAGAGAAAAAAAGTCTACATGTTAGATAAAGCAACACTGTTAGTGAGGAGCTCAGCAGTCACACGTGTTGCACAACAATCTCTATGCCAACATGCCAGGGGCATGACTGCCCCCCCCATGATGCACACATCACAAGGGGCACATGCACATGCACCACTAACATCCTCCTGTCTTTTCCCTTCAAGGTGACTCTGCATATGCACTGGGACCCCATCTCATGACCCCATCTCATGCCAGCTCACATATGCATCTTTGCACGTTAAACACACACATTAATCATGGCACAATGAGAATGCATGCATGCACACCACTGTGGTCCCTAGCACGCACACCCCACATCCTCATCACATTGGATTGGCACAAGCCCACCATGCAGGACTTGTGAGCAGCAACGCCATGCCACGGCTCCAATTGTACATTCATACACCATTCACACAGACCTGGGGATCACTTCTCCACCACAAATGAGGGTGACACCCCTTTTCCCGCAGGAATATCACCCCCACATTCCAAAATCATACACAAACAGAACCAAAAAAATAAAATAAATGCCGAGCAAAAATAAAAAATGCCCAGCAAAAATATAATTTAAACAAAATAACAACAAAGAAAACACATAAAAGACAAAAATCACTCTGCAAAACAGTCCCCAAAATATCTCAAAGACATGTCACAAACAAACAAACAAACACTAATAAACAAAAGCACCTTGCTGTATAGGAAGGGATACAAAGGGATGTACTTTTGCAAAGGAAGTGCTTTTGTGTCTGTCTATTTATGCTGTTTGCGTAGTTCACTGAGTTGCCCGGGACCACTTCCAATTTCACTGATTGCGCCGTTCCCGAGTTGTGATTATGCGCACAGAGGTGCTGACCATGGTCTGCTTCAAGCGCGCATGCGCGAGCCGGCCGGCCCTTCATTTGCATGGGGTCACGGCTCATTTCAATGTAACACGCCCACGTCCTTCCCAATTTGTATTACTCTGCCTTACGCCTCTGAAATAACTTTACGCATGCACAATTTTCTGCGCAAAAGCTACGAGAATAGGGTGATTACGCAGCTACATTGCGCAAGTCTAACGTAAAGGCGGTGCGCTACGCCGGTCCAATAATGCGCAGATGTACCTGAATCTGGCCCATGGAGCGGAGACTGCAAGCCAGGTCTTCTTGCTCAACATCAATGCCTGACCTCACAAATGCGCTTCTGGTAGAATGGTCAAACATTCCCATAGACACAATCCTAAAGCTTGTGGACAGCTTTCCCAGAAGAGTTGAAGCCGTTATAGCTGCAAAGGGTGGACCAACTCAATATTGAACCCTACGGTCTAAGACTGGGATGGCATTACATTTCATGTGTGTCTAAAGACAGACATCCCAATAATTTTGGCAATATAGTGTATATGTAATATAGCTCAAAACCAATCAAGTATTAATATATCTTTGCTGAAAATGTAAATGTGAAGCAGTTTTCTTAATATTGGGATACTGTACAGTACTGTATACTATTTTAATGAAGATTCCTCAAATTATCATAATGAAAAGTAATCATTTAAATATACAAAATGATTGTATTACAAAACTACATGGAGGTTTGTAGTAAACTAATTTATATACATGTATACTGTATGTTAGCCTGCCTTTGTTCATGCTTACTTCCTGAACTCTTCTGAACTGTCTTAATGTCTCCTTTTTGCTGAACATGTTATTTTGCATACAATTTACTCTAAAGATCAAGATAATTAAACTAGTTCATGCTACTCAATGTGAACAAAAGGCCTCTTACCAGTTCTACTAATTTACAGTAGAATACAAAGTGGACCCACACCATATAATGCATACTATTTATACTAGTGACAACTTAAGTTGTTGTTTGTTTTTCCCTTACATTTAATCCTAATGACAGTGGGAGCAGTGGGTGAATAACTCTAGTGACTACATAGACTGTAATAAAAACCCGAAAGGATCAACTTTCTGCACCACACTTTCAGTCAGTTTTTGCGTTTGGTGTGGTTTAATGGTTTTGCCAGTTTTAAGCATTTAAAGGTAAATATTTTAATACGAATGTCTTTATTCATAATGTAAAAAGAGAACAATCGCACAAATGACTAGGCTGAATATTATTCAGGCAATTTAAGCTAAAATACATGAGTGTATGTAGTTTTATACCAAGCATTTTAAATGATTAAGGCAGATGCATGCTTTTAACAATAGTCTACTTCTCGAAGATTCTATAATTAATTCACAGTACTTTTACGTCTAAACTAAAAGATATAAAATCTCTTGCTAAAACATTTACTAAGATCATCTGGCAATGGATACAATCCAAAAAAGTACTAAAATCTGAGCAACATAACAGAATGAAAAGCATTATGCCAAAATATATGGTTGGCTCAATATAAGGTAGGTTTTGCATTTTTAAAATTCTGGATTTACAGTATATGCATGGGGAATAGAGAAAACAATATCACCAGGTGTTGGGCCATCCCATGGAAAGAGACAATAGCTTTCCCAGTTTTCAGACCCTTAGGATTGCCCCATTACACAATGGACAGGACAGAACAGAAAACGAAAAAGTAGTCACTCATTCTGGGTCAGCAAAAACCAGACAACAGCCGACTTTAGTATTATTGTCTTTTTCAAAGGCTGGTGTCTAAAACCCCTCTAGGCCACTCCCAGCATCCTTAACATGTTATGACTTAATTGGAAATTAGAAATTAACTGTAAGAAGAGACACAACTAAATCCTGGGCTGTAGCACAGAAGAGAGAGCTGGAGCAACGCTTAAAATGGGAAAAGTCTGAACAGAGCTGGATAAGACAGTAACAAACAAGTGCCCTGAAGAATCATGACTGAATTGCTTGTGCCCTGCCACATGATGAGTGGGTGCTGTGCTTAGGCCTTCTCAAATATCAGCTTTCAGAAATTTAAAATCTACATATGATTTTCAGGGGGCTTAAGGGGCAGACTAGAAATGTGGGCAATTGCTGTGCTAGAATTGCTGTGCAGATATCAACATACATTTGCTGTTTGCCTGTTACCAATATGTAGTGTTACCTTAGTTGGTAGTCAGTACAGATTTACATTGATCACATTTCAAAATTCAGCCCTGTACACACGATCGGTCCATCCGATGAGAACGGTCCGACGGACCGTTTTCATCGGTTCACCGATGAAGCTGACTGATGGACTGATGTGCCTACACACCATCAGTTAAAAAAACGATCGTATCAGTTACGCGGTGACGTTTGCGTGTTTTAACACAACGACGTGCTGAAAAAAACGAAGGATAATGGACCAAATGGGCCTACACACGATCGGTTTGGACCAATGAAAACAAACTTCAGTCCGTTTTCATCGGTTTGAACCGATCGTGTGTAAGCGGCTTAAGACAATGAGGAAAAGGAGTGTCCTTCATTCCAAAACAGTAGCCTGCTCCTTAATACAATACAGTGAGTGTGTTTGGCCACCCAAGGACAGGACATGCATTACATTCAGAATTACCATGTGAAAATATAGGAAGGAAAGCCTGAAAACGAATGCAGCGTCATATCTGTGGACCACCAAAGGGAAATATATCTTTGTAGACCCAAGTTCTGTAAACATCAATTTTAACCCCTTAAGGACCGCCGCATGTACATTTACGTCAGCAGAATGGCACAGGCAGGCACATCAACGTATATATACGTGCCTGCCTTGACGTGGGTCGGGGGTCCGATCGGAACCCCCCCCCCCGGTACATGCGGCGGTCCCCGTGGCTGTCCGAGCGATCCGGGATGAGGGGGCAGCTATTCGTTTTTGTCCGCCCCCTCCGGATCTCTCCCAGCCAATCCGCGCGCTCCCCCGCCCTGTCACTTCCTCCTCCCGTGTAAACACAGAAAGAGGGAAGTGATGTGATCTCTGCTCTCGGCGGTATTTTCAACCGCCGCTGAGGAGAGATCACAACACACAGTAGTCTGCACAACAGCACACTGACACCAGGACACACAGGCAGACTTAACCCCTTGCGATCACCCCCCCTCCCCCTGTCACAGTGTCACTGAATGCAGTGATCATATGTATGATCACTGCAGTTAGTGTCAGTGTGACAGGCAGTTAGTGTTAGGTTCAGGATAGCCCCTGTACCCCCCCTAATAAAGTTTTAACCCCTTGATCACCGCCCTAGTTAACCCTTTCACTCCCTATTGCCAGCGTCACTAAGCGATCATTTTTCTGATCGCTGTATTAGTGTCACTGTTCCCGCTAGGTAGCTATTTTTTTTTTATTGCGATTTTTTTTTACTAAAGACATGTGGCTAAATACATTTTGGCCTAAATGTTTGACTAAAATGTCGTTTATTTGATTTTTCTTATAACAACAAGGTTGTTAACAAACTTTATTTTGGCAGTATATATACATCACTGTTTTTTTTTTTTTTGCAAACTTAAAAAGACCAGACATTTTGGAAAAATAAAATGTTTTCTTTGTTCCTGCTACAATTTTGCAAATACCTAATTTTTCTTCTTTGATAATGTGCACTGATAAGGCTGCAATGATGGGCATTGATAAGGCTGCACTAATGGGCATTTATAAAGGCTGCACTGATGAGTCGGCACTAATAAGGCTGTTGAGGCTGCACTGATGTGCACTGATGAAGTGGCACTGATGTGCACTGATAAGCTGCCTTGATGGGCACTGATGGGGAGGCACTGATATTCTGCACTGATAGGCACTGATATGCTGCACTGATAGGCACTGATATGATGCACTGTTGGGCACTGATACGTTTCACTGATGGGAACTGATACGGTGCACTAATGAAGACTGATTGGCACCGATGGGGCTGCATGGATAATCAGGTCACATATGATCAGTGCCCTGATTATATGTGTAAATGTCTCATGTCGCTGGATAGCCAGTTATCGACTTTCCTTTCCTCACACATTGACAGCATTGAGGAAAGTAAATGCTGATAACCAGCATTTGTTTGCATGGGATCTGGAATGGATTTTGAGGGGGACCCCAATTGAAAAAAAAAATTGGCCCATGCCATTTTTTCAATGACTTTTATCTGTATTGCTGGGACCTGACAATTCATTTGTTTTAATTTACTTTTTTTTCCCTTTAGAAATGTCATTTTGTGCAGGGGCAGTTATAAACACAGGAAAAATGCACCACTTTACAGGCATACTATAGACACCCCCCCCCCCCCCGGTACGAAATTTAAAGGAATAGTTCACTTGTATTGTTTCACTATAAGCATTATTAAAATCACTGCTCATGAAAAAACATCAGTTTTTAAAACTTTTTTTTTTTTGCATTGATACATGTCCCCTGGGCAGGACCCAGGTACCCGAACACTTTTTATGACAATAACTTGCATAATAACCTTTAAAATTAGACTTTTAAAGGGTGTTCCACAGCTTTCGAATTTGCTGTGAACACCCCAAATTGTTCACTATTTGGCAAACAGGCAAACATCGGGCTCATCCCTACTGTCCACAAGGTTAGGGAGTGTGCCTATAGGAATATTTGACCATTCTTCCAGAAGTGCATTTGTGAGGTCAGGCACTGATGTTGGATGAGAAGGTCTGGTTAGCAGACTCTGCTCTGATTCATTCCAATGGTGTTCTATCAGGTTGAGGTCAGAACTCTGTGCAGGCCAGTCAAGGTCTTCCATATCAAACTCGTTCACCCATGTATTTATGGACCTTACTTTATGCACTGGTCCAAATCATTTGGTGGAGGGGTGTTATGATGTAGGGTTGTCTTTGAGGGTTTGGGCTTGGCTACTTAGTTCCAGTGAAGGTAACTCTTAAGGCGTCAGCATACCAAGACATTTTGGACAATTTCATGCTCCCAACTTTGTGGGAACAGTTTGGGGATGGCCGTTTCCTGTTCCAACATGACTGTGCACCAGTACACAAAGCAAGGTCCACAAAGACTTGGAGGACGAATTTGGGGTGGATGAACTTGGCTGGCATGCATAGAGTCCTGACCTCAACCAGATATCTATGCGAAAAATTAAAATATTACAACCCCAATCGCATTCAGATTTTCCAGGAATTTTAAAATAGGAAATATAGTACATCATTCTGATACCTGGAATCCAGGCTTTAGGTATGTATTGAGAGGTACTGTATAGTTCTTAAAGACAAATGTTTGCATGCTTTAAGTTGTAATGCAAAGGGAAACACAGGACAAAAGCTAAAAGTCACCTAATACATCTCTGTACCAACGGCGGATTCAGGGGGGGGGGCAACGGGGCAATTGCCCCCCCCGAGGCAATCATGTCACATTGGCTTTAAAAAGTGCCCGGGGACCTCCGGACTTCTAAAAAAAAATAAAAGAAAAAAAATTGGCCCTTTTAATAAAAAATAAAAGAAAAATATGTTAAAAAAATATTTTCTTTTATACAAAAATAAATAAAAAAAGAGGGGTTTGCCATCTGGGGCCCTGGTGGCCTCCGGGCCCCTGGGGACCTCCGGGCCCCCGGAGGACAACCCTCCTTTTTTTATAATTTTTTTTAATTTTTTTTATATTTTATTTATTTTTTTCTCTTTTTTTATATATAGATATATTTTTATTAAAGGGCTCAGAGGTCCCCAGGGCCCCATGTGTCAAATCCCCTTTTTTTAATAAATGTTTTTTTTTTTTTTTTTTATATATTGTTTTATTTATTTTTTATAACTTTTTTTTTATCATTTTTTTAAACTGCTTTGCGGTGCCTGCAGCTGCTGCTGCCGAGTCTGTCACTCTCTCTCATCACCAGGGCTGGTAGGCTGCCTGTCCTGAGGCTGCTTTGAGCTGTAGCTGACTGCAGCACTCCCCTCTCTCCTGCTGACATCGGGCATCTCTGGCTGTGTGTGAGAGCTGGATCTGTGTTCGGCTGTGCTGCCTGTGCTAGACCTGCTTGTGTGATAGTAGATAGAGATGGAACACTGATTGAATCAGTGTCAGGGATTCTAAATAGACCAGTACTGTGTGCCTACACAGAGGAGACCAACACTGTATGCAGTGAAATAAAAGGTGTTTATTTACAAGGTGAACAAAACAGGCGAAGACAAACAGTGCACAAATAACAACAAAGCATATATAAGTGAAGGGGAAATGCCGTAATCATAAACCAAAAGCCAAGCCGAGGTCATATACCAGGAGATCACAGAAGAAGCTGCAGACAGGGAATGGGCAGGAAGGGAATGTCCAGGAGAGGGATCAGGTCAGGTCGGATCAGATCAGAAGTCAAGAAAGGGGACAGCAGGATCAGGGTCAGATTTACACAGGTTCTGAGGATACTTTAATGCAGATAAAGGTACCAAGTGAGTGTAATTACCAACTTAATCAGCCACAGAACCTGTGTAATTAATGTGTGTTCGATTTTAAAGGGATGAGGTGGCAACCCCAGATCAGGTTAGTAGACAGATACCAGGGTGAGGAGTGATTACACACGCCGGGTATTATAGAGGCGTGCTGATTGCATTCAGGCCCACCTGAACGCAGGAAGGGCTGTGTGCTCCATACTGCCAAGAACTCCCCGCTGGTGGAGGCCAGTAATGCAGCCCAAATAACAGGCAGAATCACCAACGGGGGGACCTTTCCTGACAATCAGTGTTTTGTCTATTACACAAGCCTGTCTAGGGGGGGACCTTGCTAGAGCACACTGGCCTACCGAACACAGACCTTCAGCTCCTGTTTGTTCCATGACACACGTCAGGAGAGGAGATGCCTGCTGTGTGTGATCGAGGCAATGCCATGGTGAGTGCCGTGCACAGTGTGGCTGCATTCATAGACAAAAGCGGGGCTGCATTGATAGACAAAAGTGGGCCTGCATTGATAGACAAAAGTGGGAATGCATTGATATACAAAAGTGGGATTGCATTGATATACAAAAGTGGGACTGCATTGATATACAAAGGTGGGGCTGCGTTCATATGCAAAGTGAGGCTGCAATGATCTCCTGTACCACGTCTGCAGTCTCTGACCATCTCTTGTACCACGTCTGCAGTCTCTGACCATCTCCTTGTACCATGTCTGCAGTCTCTGACCATCTCTTGTACCATGCCTGCAGTCTCTCACCATCTCCTGTACCACGTCTGCAGTCTCTGACCATCCCTTGTACCACGTCTGCAGTTTTCCTGACCATCTCTTGTACCATGCCTGCAGTCTCTCACCATCTCCTGTACCACGTCTGCAGTCTCTGACCATCCCTTGTACCACGTCTGCAGTTTTCCTGACCATCTCTTGTACCACGTCTGCAGTTTTCCTGACCATCTCTTGTACCACGTCTGCAGTCTCTGACCATCTCTTGTACCACGTCTGCAGTCTCTGACCATCCCTTGTACCACGTCTGCAGTTTTCCTGACCATCTCTTGTACCACGTCTGCAGTTTCTGACCATCTCTTGTACCATGTCTGCAGTATCTGACCATCTCTTGTACCATGTCTGCAGTCTCTGACCATCTCTTGTACCATGCCTGCAGTCTCTCACCATCTCCTGTACCACGTCTGCAGTCTCTGACCATCCCTTGTACCACGTCTGCAGTCTCTGACCATCCCTTGTACCACGTCTGCAGTTTTCCTGACCATCTCTTGTACCACATCTGCAGTTTTCCTGACCATCTCTTGTACCACGTCTGCAGTCTCTGACCATCTCTTGTACCGCGTCTGCAGTCTCTGACCATCCCTTGTACCACGTCTGCAGTTTTCCTGACCATCTCTTGTACCACGTCTGCAGTTTCTGACCATCTCTTGTACCACGTCTGCAGTCTCTGACCATCTCTTGTACCATGTCTGCAGTCTCTGACCATCTCTTGTACCATGTCTGCAGTTTCTGACCATCTCTTGTACCATGTCTCCATTCTCTGACCATCTCTTGTATCACGTCTGCAGTCTCTCACCATCTCCTGTACCACGTCTGCAGTCTCTCACCATCTCCTGTACCACGTCTGCAGTCTCTCACCATCTCCTGTACCACGTCTGCAGTCTCTCACCATCTCCTGTACCACGTCTGCAGTCTCTCACCATCTCCTGTACCACATCTGCAGTCTCTCACCATGCCTTGTACCACGTCTGCAGTTTCTGACCATGTCTTGTACCACGTCTGCAGTTTCTGACCATCTCTTGTACCACGTCTGCAGTCTCTGACCATCTCTTGTACCATGTCTGCAGTTTCTGACCATCTCTTGTACCATGTCTGCAGTCTCTGACAATCCCTTATACCACGTCTGCAGTCTCTCACCATCTCCTGTACCATGTCTGCAGTCTCTGACCATCTCTTGTACCACGTCTGCAGTCTCTGACCATCTCTTGTACCACGTCTGCAGTCTCTGACCATCTCTTGTACCACGTCTGCAGTCTCTGACCATCTCTTGTACCACATCTGCAGTCTCTGACCATCTCTTGTACCACTTCTGCAGTCTCTGACCATCTCTTGTACCATGTCTGCAGTCTCTGACCATCTCTTGTACCACGTCTGCAGTCTCTGACCATCTCTTGTACCACGTCTGCAGTCTCTGACCATCTCTTGCATCACGTCTGCAGTCTCTGACCATCTCTTGTATCCCATCTGCAGTCTCTGACCATCTCTTGTACCACTTCTGCAGTCTCTGACCATCTCTTGTACCACGTCTGCAGTCTCTGACCATCTCTTGTACCACGTCTGCAGTCTCTGACCATCTCTTGTACCATGTCTGCAGTCTCTGACCATCTCTTGTACCATAACTGCATTCCCTGACCATCTCTTGTACCATGTCTGCAGTCTCTGACCATCTCTTGTACCATGTCTGCAGTCTCTGACCATTTCCTTGTACCACGTCTGCAGTCTCTGACCATCTCCTGTATCATGTCTGCAGTCTCTGACCATCTCTTGTACCACGTCTGCAGTCTCTGACCATCTCTTGTACCACGTCTGCAGTCTCTGACCATCTCTTGTACCACGTCTGCAGTCTCTGACCATCTCTTGTACCATAACTGCATTCCCTGACCATCTCTTGTACCATGTCTGCAGTCTCTGACCATCTCTTGTACCATGTCTGCAGTCTCTGACCATTTCCTTGTACCACGTCTGCAGTCTCTGACCATCTCCTGTACCATGTCTGCAGTCTCTGACCATCTCTTGTACCACGTCTGCAGTCCCTGACAATCGTCTACAAACCATGGGATAGATTTATGGCATTCATATTTAAATATTTTTTACTAGTAATGGCGGGGATCATTGATTTTTTAGCAGTACTGCAACATTGCAGCGGACACATCGGACACCTAATTGAGTTCTGTAAGCAACACCTTATTTTCTGGCAGTGCCCCTCCCGAGACTAGACTCTGGATCCGCCCTTGGTCTGTACTGGGTGACAGTTTAAAGTCCCATAATCTTATAGTTAAAGTTTTAGTATCCATAAAAAAATAAAAAATAAAAATGACATCTACTAAATCACTAAAAGAATTTGGCACTCCCCACTTGTTTGATACAATGTATAGAATAGGTTGATAGACTGGATTCTGATTGTTTTACTTTACTTTTGCTAGAATGTACAGTATGTCTGTATGCAGTACCACTATCTTACAGTTCATTGGATTGGAGGTTAGGAATCATAGTCCATTGATGCATTCTCCAGCTTCATATCTATAAGTGGAAGGAAGGGCCTGTAGAATCCCATTCACTCAATCCGTGACCCACTGGTCATAGTCGCAATGCTTTGCAGGCTCAATGGCACAAAACAGCAAATGACAATTTTTTGGACTTAGACTTTAAATAAAATGTCTATAGTTGTAATACTGCACAGGTAACCTTCTCTTAAAAAAAATAAAATAAAAAAAAATATATATATATATATAGTACATATATATATAAATGAATATATATATATATATATATATATATATATATATATATATATATATATATATATATATATATATATATATATATATACTGTATATCATCCTTTTTGGATGAACAATTTGGCTTTGGTATGCAGAACATATCTTCTGCTCATCTAAGTAGTATCTACGTATAATGAATGCTTTCTAAAATAAGAGCGCTGCGTTGCCACCTGGTGATCTTAGCTGGTTATGCAGTCTTTTTCAGCTCTATTTAGCTTGTATTGAACACTATTTATTTATCTGCAAGAAAGTATTTCACCTGTAAAAAACTCTTTTAAAAGTGTCAGTGCTATCTAGCTTGCAGTCACTGTTAGGGGAGAAGTTTGCATTCAAAACAACATTCCAATATCATGTATCACTAATTTAGAGCTAAATGTATGATGTATTAAATTGTTAAGAAACACTCTAATCTGCAATGCAATTTTTTGTTTTAAATATTAAATAATTATGTTCTATATTGATTTGCCATTTTAAAATTCAAGCAAAAATGGTCTAATATTTTGTAGATGTTTTGTTGCTGCATTATTAGTGGCTGCTACAGATGCCCACCTGGTGTTCCTGCACTGTACTTGTAGCCTGATCACTGTTTTGTTGTGAAGACATTCAGTGAAGACATAATCTTCAAACTACAGTTCTAGTATATCTGCTTACTTTGTTAGCTGGATCCATGCAATAAAGATATCCTGACACGAAGTCGGAACATCAGTAACAAAGCAAATTTTAGCTAAACATCTGCAAACAGAGAAAACATTAAAGCGGAGTTCCAACCACAATTAGCATTTTTTTAATGTATGCCCTTTCATCATGCGTTTTTATAATATAAATCCGGTCACTTACTATTTTAAAATCCGTCGGCGCTCCACATATTTATTCAAAAAAGATAGTTTTTTAAACTATGTCCACACCGTTGTCATTTTGCTTGTGGGCATTGTGAAGCCCACAAGCACTTACTTCCTGGAAGTCTTGGTCAGAATCCTCTTTCAAGGGCTGTAAGCCACAGATGTCATGTGGACGCGGAGACCAGGAAGAACAGGCAGATGCGGCGTGCGTTCCACCTTGGAGCACAGCGTAGCGATGTTGCACCGGAAGTGACGCGGGAGTCCCGGCCAACCAATCGGATTACGCGTTTCACAGCGTCAGCTGTTTCGTCAGATCCATAACATCCGGGCAAGACGGACGTGTAATATAGGGGCGGGATGGCAGTGATTGGTTAACCAAGGTGGAACGCACGCCGCATCTGCCTGTTCTTCCTGGTCTCTGCGTCCATTAAGGCCATTTATTACTCTGGTTTTGTGAGTAGCCATTTTTTTGCTCTGTATTCCTTATGAAATAAATGCTAAACTACTACACTTAGATTGGCGCATTGTTTCTTCTTGTTTCCTGATAATTGGACAGCGCACTGCATCCTGGGAAATTATGACACACATTTCCCAGGAGCATTAGAGGGAGATGATGTCAGAATCCTAGGTGATTTCAAAGGCAGATTTTGTGGGACTGCATAGCAACAGGCATTTCCAGATGAGTAAAAAAAAAGGTCTATTGAGCACAATAATGAAAAAAACTCCATGGAAACTCCACTTTAAGTATAATAGCCTAAAAAAACAACATCTTTCAGAGCACATTCATGGCTCTAGAGTGGTGTTATATGGTGTCAGGCACATTAATGCTATGTTCATAAAAAAATCAATAAGTGAACAAATAATAGAATGTTCAAAGGGCAATCTGTGTTCCCTAATCTCTGCAAACACAATGCTTACAAATCGATGACCATAGGCCCTAGGTATTCAAAGAACCACCCAGAAAATGTGGTATTAGGCGCTTAAACCCTCTTCCTAACCAAACCAATTTTCAGCTTTTGGTGCTCTCACATTTTCCATGACAATTACTCAGTCATGCAACACTGTACCTATATGACATTTGTGTCCTTTGTTTCACACAAATAGAGCTTTAAAAGAAAAAAAAGACGGAAAATACTGTGAAAAAAATGAAATTTTCTTTTTTTCTGTTATAGAATTTATCAAATTAGTAATTTTTCTTCATAAATTTTAGCCAAAAAATAACCCAAATTGGTGTATATTATTTGGTCTTTGTGAACGTTATAGAGTCCACAAGCTATGATGACAATCTTTGAAAATTGATCACACCTGAAGTACTGAAGGCCTATCTCATTTCTTAAGACCCTAACAAGCCAGGAAAGTACACATACCCTCCCCAAATGACCCATTTTTAGAAAGTAGACATTCCAAGTTATTTAGTATGAGGCATGGTGAGTTTTTTGAAGTTGTAATTTTTTCCTACAATTCTTTGCAAAATCAAGATTTGTTTTCTTATTTTTTTTACACAAAATTGTTATATTTGCAGGTTATTTCTCACACACAGCATGTGCATACCACAAATTACACCCCAAAACACATTCTACTACTCCTCCTGAGTATGGCGATACCACATGTGTGAGACTTTTACACAGCATGGCCACATACAGAGGCTCAACATGCAGGGAGCACCTTCAGGCGTTCTAGGAGCATAAATTACACATATCATTTCTTGACTACATCTTGCATTTTTGAAGGCCCTGATGCACAAGGACAATAGAAACACCCCAAAAATCACCCCATTTTGGAAAGAAAACACCCCAACGTATAATCTATAAAGCATAATAAATCTTTTAAACATGTAATTTTTTTCTAAAAATGTTTAGAAAATGTGTAAAGAAAATTAAAATGCATTCTTTTTACACAAAGTTGTCCATTTATATAATATTTCTAACACATAGCATGTACATACCAAAAATTACACCCCAAAATAGATTCTTCTACTTCTCCTGAGTATGGCACCACCACACGTGTGAGACTTTTACACAGCCTGGCCACATACAGAGAGCCAAAATGCAGAGAGCACTATCAGGTGTTCTAGGGGCATACATGTCAAATCCATTTTGACTAGCATGTGTACTGCTGGGTACGGCTGAGTCTGGCAGAGTACAGCAGGGTACGGCTAGGTATGGCTGGGTATGGCTGGGTATTGCTGAGTATGGATGAGTATGGCTGGGTACGGCTGGGTACAGCTGAGTAAGGCTGGGTATGGCTGTATACGGCTGACTACGACTGGGTATGGCTGAGTATGGCTGGGTATGGCTGGGTATTTCTGAGTATGGCTGGGGGTGGATTGGATGGCTGAGCATTACTGATTAGGGATGGATGGCTGAGCATTGATGGCTGGCTGAGTATGGGTGGCTGACTGGGCATGGATGGCTAGCTGAGCATGAATGGCTGGCTGGGAAAGGATGGCTGGCTAGGCATGACTGGCTGGCCATGGCTGTCTGGCTGGGCATGGCTGGCTGGCTGGGCATGGCTGGCTGGGCATGGCTGGCTGATTATGGCTGGCTGGCTGGGCATCGATGGCTGGCTGAGCATGGATGTGGCTGCGCGGCAAAAATCAGCGCTAAGGGCCCTACACATCCAGCCCACAGCACTGCTGCACCGGATCTCTCTCCCTCTCCTCTCACACTGTACCGATCGGTACAGAGAGGGGAGAGAGGAACGGGAAGTGACGCCAGTTGTTTCAAAATGATCACTCACTTTATCATGATCCATGATGCCATGGATGTTCCCCAGGGGGAGTGCGGGAGCAAGATTCTGGGAGAATGTAAATTTACACCCTCCCGCTGGGCTGGGAGGGGGGAGGGGGGGGGGAATTATCAGGGCCACTGTTGGGACCCTGCAAGATTGATGGAATACGGTATGTGTTGTAGAGGTGTAATAATACCATGTACGGGCGTAAAAGCGGGTGTATGGCAAGCATGGGAATATGAGCAGGTTACTATGTTGTACTGGAAGACTGCAAGGTTGATCCGGCTCCATAATTTTTACACACTGCCACCATGACCTCGATTAAATTCCTAACGTGGAATGTAAGGGGGGTGAGGAACAAGATTAAGTGTACAGCGGCACTAGCCTATCTTAAAGCACAGAAGGCAAACGTTATTGCATTAACAGAGACACACGTTACTAGCCACTTGCAGGCGGCATTGAAGCGCCCCTGGATAGGGTGGGCATATCATAGCACACACTCGAGCTTCTCCAGAGGAGTCTCACTCCTGGTGACAAGGGCCACCCCTTTTGAATTAATAACCCTGGAATCGGACCAGCGGGGGAAATTTTTGTTTTTGCATGCACGCATTGGGGGAGTACCTCTTTTGCTGATTGCATGCTATATCCCCCCTCCATACAGCTCGGAAGTCATCGCTCTGGGGTTGGCGTTCATGGCCAAGCACCCGATGGTACCGGCAGTGTGGATGGGCGATTTTAACATGACTATGGACCCCCACCTATGAGGGATCCTGGTCTGACTAGAATGGGCCGTTTGCTAGGGGAGTTTGCCCTGGTCGATGTGTGGAGGCAGAGGAACCCTCAGGTTAGGGCGTACACGTGCCACTCAGCTAGTCACGCAACCATGTCCCGCATTGATTACATTCTGGTTTCGGCTGCATTACTACCTAGAGTGGGGGGGGGCGGGTTTCGCACCTAGGGCCCTATCAGATCACTCGCCATGTTGGGTGCAGATGTCCCTGCTAGACAGAGCCCCCACGAGGGTATGGAGACTCAACCCTTTCTGGTTGACGGCCCTAACGGATCATGATAGAATTGAACAGGAGCTACGGTTCCTTCTCCCTGATGGGCAGGGGTCCCCAGATATTAACTTCCGGTGGGATGAGTTTAAAACTCATGCATGCAGAGTGTTGGACACCAAGATCTGTAGATTTAAACAATCCTCGAAGATAGATGTGTGTAGCGCAGAAGACATGTTGCAGAGCCTTGAGGGCACATATAACGCTCAGCCCACAACAGAGAACTTGACCAGGGTGAGAATGCAGAGCAGGATGGTTACACAGCTGCACATAGAGAAGGCTAAGCAGCGTATCTTTTTTAGCAAAACGCGGGTGTATGAACATGGAGAAAAAGCTGTGAAAATGTTAGCGTATTTGGCACACCTAGAGGATAGGCCACTGGTGGTGGTGTCCCTGGCAGAGCCGGACAGCTTGATAGTCACGGACCCCCAGGTGGTGGCTGACAGGTTTATGGACTTCTATAAGGACCTATATAGCTCCCAGTGTAGACACACACCACAGGAAATACGGGAGTATCTCCACACACTGCAATTTTCAAAGTTGTGTAGGGAACAAGTGCAGATGCTCGAAGCCCTAATCACCGCTGAAGACGTTGCCACGGCAATGTCACAACTGGCAAAGTCCAAGGCTCCGGGGCTTGACGGTCTACCATTAGAATTCTATACCACGTATTCAGAAACGTTGGTCCCCAAATTGAAGGCCTTGTATCTTTCTATATTTGAGCTGGAAACGCTTCCTGCTTCGATGCAGGAGGCCCAGATAATTGTCCTTCCTAAGCCAGGCAAGGACCCCCACCACCCGGAATCATATAGACCTATATCTCTGCTACATTAAAATCTTGGCAAAAATCCTATCGACCAGATTAAACTCAGCGATCCTTTCTCTGATCCATGGTGATCAAACGGGATTCATGCCAGGGAAGAATACAGCTATGAATATTAGGCGGTTATTCATGAATATACAAGCGCAACACGATAACGTAGGGACCAGGGTGGTAGTGGCTTTGGATACGGCCAAGGCCTTCGACTCGGTCGAATGGCAGTATTTGTGGGAATGCCTGAGCTGTTACGACTTCGGCCCAAATTTTATTAAATGGGTGCAGCTTTTATATCAGACCCCTAAGGCCAGAGTTTTTGTTAATGGGTGGCTTTCGGAACAGTTCTCCCTGGAGAGAGGCACGAGGCAGGGGTGCCCTTTGTCACCGCTGTTATACGCCTTAGCAGCCGAGCCCCTGGCTATGGCCATTAGAATGAGCCTAGAGGTGGTGGGTCTTAGGAAGGGAGACAGGTGGGAAAAGATCGGCCTATATGCGGACGATACAATCCTATATTTAGCAGACCAGGGACCCTCGTTGAGAGCGGCTTTAAACATTATAGAGGAAGTGGGGAAATATTCAGGCCTACGGATCAATTGGGACAAGTCCCGAATTCTCATCCTTGGATCAGTTCCCCCCCCCCAGTGGTGTCCCCTGAATTACCCCTGCAAAGAGTAGCGGAAGTTAAATATTTAGGGGTGCAGGTTACGAAGGATCTAAGAGACTATGTTCCTCTTAATATAGAACCTCTATTTGCAATAATTAAATCCAGAACCCAGGCATGGACAAAACTACCACTAGGGGTGATGGGCAGGATAAACCTGGTTAAAATGATTCTACTCCCCAAAATTCTATATATGGTCTGGCATGCCCCTCTTTACATACCCCTCAAATTTTTCAAACAGCTTGAATCAATCTTAAACTTGTTCGTGTGGGGATCTGGCCGCCACAAGTTAGCATGGCATGTACTCAAAAACCCCAGTACGGAGGGGGGTTGCTCCCTTCCTGATTTACAGGACTACTATGTAGCCTCACAATTATCTCACCTATACTATTTCAATACATCTGAGTGGCAGAGATATGGGTCACTGGTTTGTAATAAACCGGATAGCTCCCTCCACGCGTCGGTACAGGCAATTTTCAGGGGTGGCCATGGCGGATGTAGGTCTGCCCGGTTTGGAGCGGACATGCTGACACACCACCAAAAGGTTTGGGAAGTGGCTCTAAAAATGTACACCCTCCCAGAGTTATCGAGCTGTGCTGTAGCCGTCATTCGGCTATAGCGCGGTCGTTAAATGGTTAATAAGCGTGAATTATGTACAGTCCAAAAAATACACCGAAAGTCACTCCCACATCACTGGTTAGCAGCATAGTTGTGCATCACACTACCATGCTGCTTACCAGTGATCTGCAAGAGACTTTCTGTTTATTTTTTTGGATTTGTTCACCGGTATATGATTTACATTTAATAAAGTAAACTAATATTTTATTTATAGATTGTTATTTGGGGGCTTATTTTATGGATATTCATGTTGAGGACAACATTATTGTGTGTATATATATATATATATATATATATATATATATATATAGTTTATACACTATAATGCCAAAAGTATTGGGACACCTGCCTTTACATAAACTTTAATGGCATCCCAGTCTTCGTCTGTATGGTTCAATATTGAGTTGGCCCACCCTTTGCAGCTTTAACAGCTTCAAATCTTCTGGGAAGGCTGTCCACAAGGTTTAGAATTGCATCTACGGGAATATTTGACATTCTTCCAGAAGCGTATTTGTGAGGTAAGGCATGTTGGATAAGAAGGTCTGGCTCAGGCCCCGTACACACGGCAGAGAACCTCGATGGGCGGAACACATCGTTCCGCCCGTCGAGGTTCTCTGCCGGCCGTCAGATTCGGCGACCCGCCCGTCGGTAAAGGCAACCAGCCATTCATCCCGATGGGCCATCGAGCAAATAGAGAACCTGCTCTCTATTTGCTTGACGGGTTTCCCAACGAGCGGGGCTCGCCGAGAGCGTACACACGGCCGAGGTTCTCGGCAGAATGCGGCTCCCAGCGAGGTCCTCGCTGGTTTCTGCCGAGAACCTCGGCCGTGTGTACGGGGCTTCACAGTCTCCACTCTAATAAATTAGTGTGTTCTATCAGGTTGAGGTCAGCACTCCATGCCAAACTCGCTCATCCATGTCTTTATGTATCCTGCTTTGTGCACTTGTCCAGATCATTTGGTGAAGGGGGATTATGGTGTGGTGTTGGTTTTCAGGGGTTGGGGTTGGCCAGTTAGTTCCAGTGAAGGGAACTCTTAGGGCGGGATCATCATCAGCATTCAGACTTTATAAAGAATGCAACAAGAAATGTAAGGGTGCAATTAGTGTGGCTAAAAATAGAAGACGAAAGACACATTCTTTAAGTAAGTCAACAGTAAAAAAGGGAGGACAGACCATATTGGCCCCATAAAGATTGCATGAGGATATCTGGTTACAAAGGATGGGGAGATGGCAAAGGTATTGAATTTATTCTTCTCCTCAGTCTTTACGAGGGGATCAGGGGGCTTCAGTAACCGTGCAGTGTTTATCCTCATGACACATCACAGGAAGCACCCCCTTGGTTAACAGAGGACACAATTAAAATTAGACTCGGAAAACTTACCATTAATAAATTACTGGGATCAGATGGCTGCCACCCAAGGGTACTTAGGGAACTCAGTCAAGTAATTGTCAGACCATTGTTTCTCATTTTTACTGACAGTCTACTGACTGGAATGGTACCAGCTGATTAAAGAAAAGCCAATGCAGCACCAATATTTAAAAAGGGCCAAAAATACATCCCTGGGAATTACAGACCAGTTAGCCTAGCATCAATAGTATGCAAGCTCTTAGAGGGCATGATAAGGGACTATATACAAGATTTTAGTAATGAGAACGGTATCATTAGCAGTAATCAGCATGGATTCATGAAGAATAGTTCTTGCCAAACCAATCTATTGACCTTCTATGAGGAGGTGAGTTGCCATCTAGATAAAGGAAGGCCCGTAGACGTGGTGTATCTGGATTTTGTGAAAGCATTTGACACAGTTCCCCATAAACATTTACTGTACAGATTAAGGTCCGTTGGCATGGACCATAGGGTGAGTACATGGATTGAAAACTGGCTACAAAGGCGAGTTCAGAGGGTGTTGACAAATGGGGAGAGCTCAGAATGGACAGGGGTGGGTAGTGGGGTCACCCAGGGTTCTGTGTTGGGACCAATCCCATTTATTTGTTCATAAACGACCTGGAGGATGGGGTAAACAGTACAATCTCTGTATTTTCAGAAAATACTATGCTAATCAGGGCAATACGTTTTCCACAGAATGGGGTGGGCAACTACATGGCAAATGAGGTTTAATGTAGAAAACATTTAAATAATGCATTTGGGTGGCAAAAATATAATTGCAACCTATACACTGGGGGGGAGAACCTCTGGGGGAATCTAGGATGGAAAAGGACCTGGAGGTCCTAGTAGATGATAGGCTCAGCAATGGCATACAATGCCAAGCTGCTGCTAACAAAGCAAACAGAACATTGCCATGCATTAAAAAGGGGATTAATTCCAGAGATAAAACAATAATTCTCCCGCTCTACAAGACTTTGGTCCAGTCACTTCTAGAGCTGTCCTGGGCATCGGTCCTCAGGAAGGATGTGCTGGAAATGGAGTGAGTATAAAGAAGGGCACCAAAGCTAATAAAGGGACCAAAGGACCTTAGTTATAATGAAATGTTGTGAGCAATGAACGTATTCTGTCTGGAGAAAAGACGTTTGAGAGGGGATATGATTATAGTGTACAAATAACGTACTGGTGACCCCACAATAGGGATACACCTTTTTCACGGAAGGGAGTTTAACAAGACGTGTGGCCACTCATTAAAATGAGAAGAAAAGAGGTTAAACCTTAACTAATTGCCGACCGCCCGCCGTCATATTACTGCGGGACGGTGGCACTGCTACGCGGGAGCACGTAGCTCTACGTCTTCCCTTTAGCAGCTCGTAGGGCGCGCACGCGTCCCCCGAGTCGCGCGCGCGTGCCCGGCGGGTACGATCGCCGCCGGGCACCCGCGATTGCCCGTTACAGAGCGGGGAACGGGAGGTATGTGTGTAAACACATACCTCTCATTTCTGTCAGCGGGGGAAACGCTGATCTTCTGTCCATACAATGTATGGACAGAAGATCAGTGATTTCCCCTAGTGAGGCCACCCCCCCATACAGTTAGAACACACCAGGACCACACTTAAACCCTTCCCTGCTCCCTAGTGTTAACCCCTTCACTGCATTGATCGCTATAAAAATGCCAATGGTCCCAAAAATGTGTCAAAAGTGTCCGATGTGTCCGCCATAATATCGCAGTACCGAAAAAAAACGCTGATCGCCGCCATTACTAGTAAAAAAAATAATAATAAAAATGCCATAAAACGACCCCCTTTTTTGTAAACGCTATAAATTTTGCGCAAACCAATTAAGAAACCCTGATTGCGATTTTTTTTAACGAAAAATATGTAGAAGAATACTTATCGGTCTAAACTGAGGAAAAAAAAATGTTTTTTATATCTTTTTTGGGATTTTTATTATAGCAAAATGTAAAAAATATTGCATTTTTTTTCAAAATAGTCGCTCTATTTTTGTTTATAGCGCAAAAAATAAAAACCGCAGAGATGATCAAATACCACCAAAAGAAAGCTCTATTCGTGGGAAAAAAAGGACGCCAATTTTGTTTGGGAGCCACGTCGCACGACCGCGCAATTGTCAGTTAAAGCGACGCAGTGCCGAATCACAAAAAGTGCTCTGGTCTTTGGACAGAAATATGGTCCGGGGCTAAAGTGGTTAAACTACATTAAGGTTTCTTTACTGTAAGAGCAGCAAGGATGCAAAATTCCCTTCCACCGGCAGGGGTCTCAGTCGGGAGCATTGATAGTTTCAAATAACTATAAGGCCCCTTTCACATTGAGGAGTTTTTCAGGCGGTACAGCGCTAAAAATAGCTCTGCTTTACCGCCTGAAAAATTCCTTCACTGCATCCTCAATGTGAAAGCCCGAGGGCTTTCACACTAAGGCGATGCGCTGGCAGGAGAGAAAAAAATCTCTTGTCAGTAGCATCTTTGGAGCGGTGAGAGGAGCGGCGTGTATACCGCTCCTTCACCACTCCTTCCCATTGAAAACAATGGGAAACCGCGGCAGCACTCTATAGAGGTGCATTGCGGGCAGTATTAACCCGTTCACGGCCGCTAGCGGGGGTTAATACCGCACCACTAGCGGCGGCAACTCACGGCAAATCCGACGGTATAGCGCCACTAAAAATAGCTCCCGCCGCAATGTGAAAGGGGCCTTAGATAAGCACCTGAATGCCCACAACATACAGGGAGTTACAATGTAATACTGACATATAATCACACACATAGGTTGAACTTAATGGACTTGTGTCTTTTTTCAACCTCACCTATTATGTAACTATGTAACTTATGCAGATCCAGAATAGCTATGATGAGACCAATATAGAGACAGCAATCCTCCCACTACAGGAATTACTAAGACAGCAGGAATGCCAGATGATACCTAGTGTACAAATTTAACTTATGGACAGGTTGTAGTTAGATTTAAATAGATATAGGAGCAAACATTAAAAATATTCTAAGGTAAATGCTTTTTTTAACCTTAATGCATTACCAGCATTAAGGTAAAAAAAAAACACCCCACTAACTAGTCCCTATCCCTCTCCGAACACTTACCTGAGCTTATTAGCAATCCAGCGCTGTGCCTGGTGGTAGGTTTTCTCCCTTCACTTCTCAGTCTCACAGGAGACTCAAGCAGCAGTGGGATTTGTTGGCTCCTGCTATTGTCAGCCAAGTCCTGTGAGGAAGGAGCAGGGTGGGTGTGTCTGAGCTGGGCTGTGTGTGACTATGGATGCACACAGTCTGGCTTGAGAGCATGTCCATACTAGTGCCCCACATAGCCCGCAGATTCTGATAGGGCACCCACAGGAAAGGAGAAGTGGAGAGTGCCAATGAAAGACGCCAAAAGAAGAGGTAAGGGGCTGCTATCTTCAGTACACTTGTACAGAGCAGGTACGTATATCTTCTTTTTTTATTTAATAAAAACATTTAGACTTTACAACAAGGGTTAGAGAAAACCACAGTCGTTATGATAGATTTGCCCCCATACTGTCCACATTTGTCAATCTTTCAAACACTAAGGCCCTGTACACACGATCAGACATGTCTGATGAGACTTGTCTGACGGACCGTTTTCATCAGACAACTCTGAACTTGTCTGATGGTCTGATGTGCGTACACACCATCGGACCAAAATCCGATCAGACCAGAATGCAGTGACGTAGAACACAACGACGTGATAAAAAAACGAAGTTCAATGCTTCCAAGCATGCGTCGACTTGATTCTGAGCATGCGCAGGTTTTTGGTCCGATGCTTTTGTGTACTAACCTTCGAACCTGTCCGACGGACAGGTTCCATCAGACAGGTTTTAAAACTTTGGTCTGATGGGCCGTACACACCATCAAACTGGTCTGATGAAACTGGTCTGCAGACCAGTTTCATCAGACATGTCTGATCGTGTGTACAGGGCCTAAGAGTCGGTTCACACTGCAGCAGCACGACTTCCGGGGCGTCTGTGCAAGTCGTCCTGAGGACAACTTCTGAGGCGATTTGCAAAACAACTTCTGTATAGAAGCCAATGCAGGTCGCCCCGAGCCGCCCCCAAAGTCATGCAGGAACTTTTTTCTAAGTTGGAGCGACTTGCGTCGCTCTTATTAGAACGGTTCCATTGCATTGAATGGGAGTCGCCCCAGTGTGAACCGGCTCTTAAGGTTAACACAAGCATAATAAGAATGCAAACAACAAATGCATTGCAATCGGTAGAAATGGTAGTTGCAACAGAGTTTCACTAAGAAGAGCGCATTTCACCAGAAATAGATAACATGATCTGACCTAACACCCACAGATTAACAGCCAGCTGACCAACAGCACTAGTTAAAAATTAAGAACTTTGAAGAAAGATGTTCTAAGGGGAAAAAACAAACACACAAAAAACAAAAAAACAAGTAAAGTAAAACAAAGTAAAGCTGAATTTCAGGTACGAATTTACATAGTTTGGACCATTGTAACATGATATAACTGCCCCGCCTCTCCAATGTGTTTAATTAGAGGAAGATTTCCATTTCTAAATAAACATATAGGGAGCCCATGCCAAGCAAGTGACCCCCTGTGGTTACTATGCTGCAGGGAGCCTTATGGCATGGGACTCCCTGCTTCCTCAGGGACCAACCAAGTATGGAATAATAATTTTTTCATTGGTTGAAGCTGGACCAATCTAACTATGCAAAAAACCCATACCTGTAATTCAGATTTAATTCTTTGTGATGCATGTCAGTTAACAGCAAAACTTTTATACAGCCACACAATTTACTGTTCCATGATAGTAATACATAATATCATTGCCTTCGGAAAGGCCAATTCAACAGAGTTTTAGCTCAGTGACTGGCAAACATGGATAGCTTTGCTAAAAAAAAGACTTTTGAATGAAACACACATCTCTGCCCAGAATGCTAATCCTTTGCAGTATGCAGAGAGTGTCTTGATGGTTTTCCTACACAACCCATCACAGCCCCATTGATAGGAAGGATACAAAATTCACAGCCACCGAATAATTTACTAGTCTTTCAATCCTTTCCATCCATTTTTAAAGAAGATCAGTGTCCAATATCCCTTTGAAACAAACAATGTATAAACTATTTCTAAATGCTGTGTTTAAGGAAAGACAGATGGACAATGTGGCACATATAGACCGAAAAATGATTTCAACAGAAGTAGGCTAAGATAAAATGCTATGTGCTACACAAGTCACACTTTAAAAATCCTAAGATGTCAGCAGTGCAGTAACAGCTGATGACAGAATAAATCACAATAGTTCACTGAATCAGGCAGATTAATCTGGCCCACTGATTATCAAGCTGACAGACTGACTGCCTCTAACTGTTAACTCCTTTGTGAAAGGACATCACATAGAAAACAAGGTGCACTCTCTGTTCTGAGCAGCACAAAGCCTGTGAAGGATTCCATCAACTAGTTTACAATTGGTAATTATTAATCCTCTGTTTCTATTCTCGGTTGTTTTTCACTCTGCTCTTCCTTGGTGCAGGAAAAAAAACATGTTTTACAATACATGCATATTTTATGATAGTTATATAAGCATTTTTATAGCTGTTATATAAACAATAGAAGAATAACAATGAAAAACGAAAACCATAATGTAGTTTTCTCCTAGATTTTTGATATGTTAATTAATGCCCGGTACACATGGTCGTTTGTTGGCATGAAAAAAAACCAACGTTTTTAAAAACGTCATTTAAAATGATCGTGTATGGGCTTCACAAGGTTTTTCATCTTCTGATTGTGTGTGGGCTAAAACGACGTAAAAAACGACGTTTTAAACCGTGCATGCTCAGAAGCAAGTTAGGAGACGGGAGCTTGAATGGAACTTCCCCTGTAGAGTGCCATCGTACGTGTTGTACGTCACCGCGCTTTGCTCATAATTTTTTTTTAAAACGATGGTGTGTGGGCAACATTGTTTTTAATGATGAAGTTGGAAAAATGTTTTCTACATGCTGAAAAACAACGTTTTTTTTCATGCTGAAAAAACTATCGTGTGTATGCAGCATTAAACATGTCTCTTTGGCTAAAGCAAAATTTCAGGTTACCAGCAAATTAAAGAGCTGAAATGCATATATGTTTACTTTGCCATTCTGTACAGCCAGTTTTGTGATTGACCAAAAATGCGCTGTCAGTCAGATTAACCAATTTTTTTATTTAATTCAAGTTAATTTTGTTATTTATCTGTTTAGCCTCCTATTTTTCCATTCCGCCTCCAGCTTTCTCGTTGGGCATCATCTCCTTTTGGGCAGAGAGCAGAGAGCTTACCCAGGAAGTGGGACCTTACTGACTAGCAGAGATGTGTGTTTATCAGGAAGGTTTATGCAAAATTACAATTACCATGGCCACTAAATAAGTACACGCGGTCCCTGGGTTACAAACAAGATAGGGTCTCTAGGTTTGTCCTTATGTCGATCATTTTGCAAGTCTGAACAGGTGCATTTTTTAAGTGAAGCTCTACCAAAAACAAAAAAATATTTTTAAGCTTTTTGGATAGCATATGGAAAGGGTTAACGGCCCTGTAATGCTTGTGTTTGCTGTCTGTGCCTCTGCTCAGAAGATTTTACCTCACTTTCTGTCCTAACGACAATTGGATTTAGAACATTTTTATGTTGTTGTGGAAACAAGCCTTGGTGATAAAGCATCAGTGGAGACACCTTTTTCCCATTAATAACTCTTACAGGAGAGAATTTCCCTTTCTAGGGGTAGAATTCCAATCACTTCCTGTTGTCTCCTTCCGTTTGTAAGTAGGAGTCGCTTGTAAGTCGGATTTTTGTAACTAGGGGACCCCTTATAATAATATATTATATTTCAACCATGTATTTAGCTCTATACCTTTGATTGAATATGTCTAGAACAGTGTTTTTCAACTCCAGTCCTCAAGACACACCAACAGGTCATGTTTTCAGGCTTTCCATTATTTTGCACAGGTGATTTGATCAATTTCACTGCCTTAGTAATCACCACAGCCATTTCATCTGAGGGAAATCCTGAAAACTTGACCTGTTGGTGTGCCTTGAGGACTGGAGTTAAAAAACACTGGTCTAAAAGACCTGTCTATAATACTCTTAATAACCAACGCACTTTATTTTTTAGGGCATATTAGAAATCAAAAGGCAGAAGCTAGCCAGAAGCTGAAAGCAACATAATTATTCTTCTAGATGCTTTCAACTGTGAGACCAAAGGCTACCGTTTTAAATACCAAAATTATTAGTCAAATTGTAATGGATTACTACTAGAAGACATTCCTTTAACATATTCAAATTGCTTCTTAATATAATTTGTCCCTCCACTTCCTCCTTCCGCCCAGGGACCGCTAAGGTGATACGTCATATTGCCTGGTGTCCGTGTAGGCGGGGGGACATGTGACAGGTCCCAGGCGATCACCTGACCAATCACAGTGTGCAGCGGCACTCGCGTATGCACAGTGAGTGTCCGGCCATGAAGCCGAAAGCTGTCACGGCCGGGTGCCCACACTATGAATGAAGACGCCGGCCGGAGAGGGGGGAGAGGAGCGGAGCTCCGGCCAGCGCATCACTGGACCGTGGAGCAGGTGAGTGCCTGTTTATCAAAAGCCAGCAGCTACACTTTTTGTAGATGCTGACTTTTAATAAAGATTAAAAAAGCCTGGAACTCCCCTTTAAAGGGACACTAAAGTCAGGGATTTAAAAAAATAAAATAACAAACATGTGATACTTACCTCCACTGTGCAGTTCGTTTTGCACAGAGTGGCCCGGAAAGCTGTCTTCTGGGGTCCCTCGGCGGCTGTCTGGGCTCCTCCTCGCAAAAGCTTTCCCTCTTCATGCGAGGGCGCTCGCATGGAGGAAAGCTTTTGCGAGCGCGCTCCCGTGATACAGCGGCGGCCATAGCCGCCGACTGTATCACTCGGCTCCGCCCCCCAGCGCGCCGCATCATCCGCTCTGATTGACAGCAGCGCTAGCCAATGGCTGCGCTGCTATCAATCCGCCCAGCCTAGCCAATCAACGGCCAGGCTGGGAACCGAAGAGGACGACGTGGACGCGCCCCGGAGATTCGAACGGTCAGGTAAGTACAACGGGGGCTCGGGCTGGACCGGTGCTGTTAGATGTTTTTTTACCTTCATGCATAGGATGCATGAAGGTAAAAAAACTTGTAACTTTGCAACCCCTTTAAGTTGCAGAGATGGCAGTCAAAGAATTGTACGCCTGATCACCACCAAATTTGTAGTTTGTATGTCAGCATACTGAAAGCATGACACTCTTTGGGCTAATTTCTATTATGTGGGAAGTGAGGTCCTCTAAAACACTTCCACCTTGTGGCAAGACAACATTATGTCTTGGACCTCCCTATTCTTCAATCCCATAAAGAAGTAACCACTAAGGCCACGTACACACGACCAAATAAATCCGATCAAATTGGTCTGACAGACCGATTTGATCGGATTTGTCTGCTGGGATGTATTGGTTTGATCGTGTACACACGATCAAACCAAAATCCCCGCCGGCAGACAGCGCAGTGACGTGGCGGTGACGTTGACGCCACCACGTCACCGTCACCAGGAAGTAAAACACTTCCGCGCATGCGTCGAATCCATTCGACGCATGCGCGGGCAGATATGTACTAACCAGCAGACATGTCGGACGGACGGGTTCCCAGCAGACAGATTTTAAAGCATGCTTTAGCATCTGTCTGCTGGAAAAACCCGTCTGTCCGCCCGTACACACGATCGAATTTTAGTGTGAATATATTTATTTATGGTTGCACATGTCACATGATGATGCCATTTTTTTAAGATTTTATGAGTTTATTCCCACATCTATTTTGTGGTACACTTTTCACAGTATTTGGACACTTTATCAGTCCATTGTTTATACTGTCACAGCTGTTTTTTTTATATTTTATTGTTGCTATTTTGACCATTGATTTTTTGATTGCCTTTCAAGTGTACCTGTCGCGTAAGCGCATTTGCACTTTATCACCTATTTATGCACAGCGCAGCACTGCTTCTACATTTAATATTGATAAATACTATCCAACTATACAAGTAAGCATATATCCTCCCTTTTGTATTAGGAAAGCATTTTCTTTGATTGTGACTTTCTATTTTTGATTGTATATCTTTCTATAGTCCTGTTGTTTTCTACCTTATGCTTCCAAACAGCCCTGATGAAGGGGGAGTCCTTGGTCTCCTGAAATGCATTGGCATAATTTTATTGTTGTGACTTCAAATAAAATGTCTTTAAAACCTGCATCTACTGGATACTGGGTGCTCCTTTACTTTCCCTTATTCTAAAAGGTATATATGGAAGACTGGTTTTTATCACCACAGGCAATGCTATTGTTATCACTATATTACATTTCTAAACAAGCTAAATATAGTTTAGCGCAGGGATATGCAATTAGCAGACCTCCAGCTGTTGCAAAACTACAAGTCCCATGCTCTACAGTAGGTGACTGGGATATTGTGTCAATCTCGCTCCCTTTCTCGGCGAGATTGACCACCTACGAGCCCCATCGCGGGAGCCAGCGCCGAGCTGGCTTGCCGCGATGGAGACAAAGCCGTCATAGAAGCGACGGGGATCCGACGCGGATTCCCGCCAATTCTACACGTGGGCGGAGTTTGTTATGAATCCTGAAGGAGAAATCCCCGCCGGATTTTTAAAGAAAAATCCGGCATGGGTTCCCCCCTCAGGAGCATAACGGGCCCTTAGGTCGGTTATGGGTTGTAAGGAGACCCCCTACGCCGAAAAAACGGCGTGGGGGTCCCCCCACAATCCATAACAGACCCGTATCCAAAGCACGCCGGCAGGCCGGTCAGGAAGGGAGTGGGGGCGAGCGAGCGCCCCCCCTCCTGAGCCGTACCGGGCAGCATGCCCTCAACATGGGGGGGGTCAGGTGCTCTGGGGCAGGGGGCGCACTGCGGCCCCCCACCCCAGAGCACCCTGTCCCCATGTTGATGAGGACAGGGCCCCTTCCCGACAACCCTGGCCGTTGGTTGTCGGGGTATGCGGGCGGGAGGCTTATCGGAATCTGGAAGCCCCCTTTAATAAGGGGGCCCCCAGATACCGGCCCCCCACCCTAAGTGAATGAGTATGGGGTACATTGTACCCCTACCCATTCACCTGCAAATACAAAGTGTAAACACAAATAAAACACACAGGGTATTGAAATATTTTATTAGTTGGCCGCTGGGGGGGGGGTGTGTATGATCGCTTTTATAAAAGCGCCCCCCTCCGGCGGGCTTCTGTGGGGGGTGGGTGCCGCCGTCTGGTTCTCTTCCGCCGCTGGGGGGCGCTTTGATAAAAGCGCCCACCACCCGGCGGGCTTCTTTCGATGTCTTCGGCGGCGGGGGGGTCTTCTCCCACTCTCCGGGGTCTTCTCCCGCTCTCCGGGGGTCTTCTCCCACTCTCCGGGGTCTTCTCCCGCTCTCTGGGGGTCTTCTCCGCTCTCCGGGGGTCTTCTTCTTCTTCAGGACTCGCCGCCGCTATCTTCGTGTGTTAGCTCAATTACTAGCGGCGGCGGCCCCCTCTTCTGCGACGTTGGCGTCTTCTTCTTCTTCTTCTGCTGTCCAGATGTTGACGCGACGCATCCTTCCGCTGTTATGCCGGGCGCGCGGCTCGCAGCGAAATATATAGGCCTGTCTTGTGACGTCGCAGTCCCATCATGCTCCGGTAGGTATCACGTGGGTAGGTAGCACGTGGTACCTACCGGAGCATGATGGGACTGCCGAGTCCTGAAGAAGAAGACCCCCGGAGAGCGGATTCTTTAAAAATCCGGCGGGGATTTCTCCTTCAGGATTCATAACAAACTCCGCCCACGTGTAGAATTGGCGGGAATCCGCGTCGGATCCCCGTCGCTTCTATGACGCACTCGCTGGAATGTGCTTTTACTATTCCAGCAAGTGCGAGATATCGGCAGCCTGTCGCCGAGATTCAGCGCGATGCTGTCGTGCTTAAAACACATTCTCGGCGGCAGGCACTGTACCTCCAGGTGTCATGCTTGTGGCTGTCAGAGTCTTGCTATGCCTCATGGAACTTGAAGTTCTGCAACTGCTGGAGGTCCGCTAATTGCATATCTATGGTTTAGAGCAGGAGTCTCCAAACTATGGCCCTCCAAGTGTTCAGGAACTACAATTCCCATCATGCCTAGTCATGTCTACGAATGTCAGAGTTTTACAATGCCTCATGGGACGTGTAGTTCCACAGCAGCTGGAGGGCCGTAGTTTGGAGATCCCTGGTTTAGAGGAATTTCATTGGCAGAATGTCCTCAATTTTTAAGATGAATGGTTACAAAACATAGAAAAAATGTAACTGAGAAATAGTGGTATTAGTTTTTGTATTAGCACCCTGGACAGTTCCACTGTTTTCTTTCATCAGAAGATTTCCAAGTTCTACATGCAGCGAGAAGCATATGTGTATACTACACACAATGTAAGGAAAAAAGTATGCTTCTCTGGCTCTTGTATTCTGCAGTCCTTTCACACACAATATTTTGTTTCAGTGAGGGGTGCCTTGGAGGGTTTTTCAGTAGTAGTATTAGTAGTATTAATATGAAGCCTTGTCATATGTAGTCATATTTGTTATAATGTAGAAAGAATGTTTGTTGGGCACTTCATTATCTTTTGCTGGAAGCAGGATGTGGTTTTACCAGATGTAGGATGAATGATAATAAATTGAACACTGGCTTAGGCCTCGTACACACGACCGAGAATCTCGTCGTAAAAGAAACATTGTTTTCCTCAATGAGTTTCTTGTCAGGCTTGTCGAGAATCTTGTCAAGATTTCTTTGCGTACACACTGTCAAGACAAAATCTCGTCGTTCTCAAACGCGGTGACGTACAACACGTACAAAGGCACTATAAAGGGAAAGTTTGATTCCACTAGTGCCACCCTTGGGGCTACTTTTGCTAAACTCATGTTACTGCGTGTTAAGTAAGTTTGGTAAGAGACGATTCTCGCTTTTCAGTCTGTTACAGCGTGACGAATGTGCTATCTCCATTACAAATGCTACTTTTACAGAAGGCGCGCTCCCATCTCATACTTTATTATGAGCATGCGTGGGTTTCTAAGCATACACAAGAACGTGTTTGTCGTAAACCAGCCCGACGAGAAACACGATGAGGAAATTGAGACTCCCGACGAGAAAAAAGAAAACTTGTTCTATTTTTTTCTCGTTAAGATCCACAACAGTTCTCTCGGTGAAAAACATACACACAACCATTTTCCTCTGCAAAAAAGCTCTGCCACCAAGTTTCTTGATGGATTTTGTCGAGGAAAATGGTGGTGTGTACGCGGCCTTAGGCGGCGTACACACGGCCGAGGTTCTCGGCAGAAACCAGCGAGAACCTCGCTGGGAGCCGCATTCTGCCGAGAACCTCGGCCGTGTGTACGCTCCCGTCGAGCGAATAGAGATGGCTCTCTATTTGCTCGACGGCCCGCCTGGATGAATGGCTGGTTGCCATTCCCGACGGGCGGGTCACCGATTTCGACGGCCGGCCGAGAGCCTCGACGGGCGGAACGATGTGTTCCACCCGTCGAGGTTCTCGTACGTGTGTACGCCGCCTCAGTCTTATAGTCTAACTAGTGTTGTATTTATCTGTGCATTTTCTTGTCAGGCTGCTGGCTTGAAGCAGGGTGCTGGCTTGCAAAGTTTTGCTGAGAACTTCTTCAGCTTGCTGTTAGCTGCATCATTTGCAAGATTATCAGAGTCTCTTGTAATTACACCTTTGAGGGACCATTATAGTCCTTAGTTTAAGATAAGGATAGCATGTGGCCTCAGTGCAGCTTTTCAGATGGATCTTATTTAATTTTGGGAAATCTAAATTACTACAAGCTGTCTAACCAGCCCTTTAACTGCAAGGGTAATGCTGGTCAAATGCATATTTGCATAACTCCTTTGAATCTTTACATTAGGATTTTGACAAAAAAATTGTGAAAGACAGGATAGTTTACATGCCATCAATAAATATTAGTTGGCTGGTGTCGTTAATCACATCCCTAATCTGAATGCTAAAGCCGTCATTGGCAATATTATTGTTTTAGTGTCTGGGTCCCTAAAAGGAATGGTACATATGGCATCCTATTCATTTTAGTAAAGTAAATATATTAATAGTACCTTTATTCCCATTTTTGATATTAAGAAACACACACAATGAAAATATTACTCTTTTAAATGTAACACAATGTAGCAGAGATGTCATATAAAATTACATTGTTGTGGATAGGCTTAACAGCACAAACTCTATTTGAATTCATAATGCAGGCAGTTTAGCTGCATGAAGTGTGAATTGGTGGAAAAGGTTAATGGGACAATAGTGGTTGAATATATGCAGATCTCTCAGTCTATATATTATCAGAGCTATTAAAATTTATATATGCATGACATATTCTGTAAAAGCTGGGTACTGGCAGAAGCCACTGAGTCAGGTCTAGAAAAATGGCTAAGAAGGCCAGAGGGAGATGTCACACTGCCCTTGTGTCTCTTATTAACTACATCAAATTTAGTTTCAGAATACTGGTGAGAAAGCATGCAGTTTTATGTGTATACAAACTTATTTACGGAATAAACAAAATGCATTTTCAGTTGTTCGGTTAAGAAATCATGACAAAAAAGGTAACATATGACCTTGAATATTTCCCAAAGTCATTTAAGAAGTGCACGGCAACTTTTCAATCTCAGATTATTTGCCTGGTTAAAGGACCTCTGGCTTTTCATTAAAACTGATTGCTTCAAAATGCATTGATTTTGTCAATATTACAATGCACAGTATTTCTTTAGGCTGTTGTAGAAGGAAAATATTGATCTTCCTCTGTGTTTATTAAAATTAATTTATACAAAATAGGATGACAATATGTTTATTTTGAAAAAGTCATCTTCAAGAAAAAAATCCAATAAGCATCAAGGAAGCATTTTTTATTTCCACATAACCTGACAGGAGGAGTATATCCAATAAAATGTATTGGCTTCTTACAGTATATAAACAAGGTTTGATTTTAAAAGGATATTGGTATTTTTTTACAAACGAAGTAAAAATTATTGTACAGTAGGTGACTGGGATATTGTGTCCCTTTCTCGGCGAGATTGAGCACTTGCGAGCCCCATCGCGAGAGCCAGCGCCGAGCTGGCTTGCCGCGATGGAGACAAAGCCGTCATAGAAGCGACGGGGATACGACGCGGATTCCCGCCAATTCTACACGTGGGCGGAGTTTGTTATGAATCCTGAAGGAGAAATCCCCGCCAGATTTAAAAAAAAATCCGGCATGGGTTCCCCCCTCAGGAGCATAACGGGCCCTTAGGTCTGTTATGGGTTGTAAGGAGACCCCCTACGCCGAAAAAACGGCGTGGGGGTCCCCCCACAATCCATAACAGACCCTTATCCAAAGCACGCCGGCCGGTCAGGAAGGGAGTGGGGGCGAGCGAGCGCCCCCCCCTCCTGAGCCGTACCGGGCAGCATGCCCTCAACATGGGGGGGTTAGGTGCTCTGGGGCAGGGGGCGCACTGCGGCCCCCCACCCCAGAGCACCCTGTCCCCATGTTGATGAGGACAGGGCCCCTTCCCGACAACCCTGGCCGTTGGTTGTCGGGGTATGCGGGCGGGAGGCTTATCGGAATCTGGAAGCCCCCTTTAATAAGGGGGCCCCCAGATACCGGCCCCCCACCCTAAGTGAATGAGTATGGGGTACATTGTACCCCTACCCATTCACCTGCAAATAAAAAGTGTAAACACAAATAAACCACACAGGGTATTGAAATATTGAAATAGTTGGCCGCCGGGGGGGGGTGTGTATGATCGCTTTTATAAAAGCGCCCCCCTCCAGCGGGCTTCTGTGGGGGGTGGGTGCCGCCGTCTGGTTCTCTTCCGCCGCCGGGGGGGGGCTTTGATAAAAGCGCCCACCACCCGGCGGGCTTCTTTCGACGTCTTCGGCGGCTGGGGGGTCTTCTCCCACTCTCCGGGGTCTTCTCCCGCTCTCCAGGGTCTTCTCCTGCTCTCCGGGGGTCTTCTCCGCTCTCCGGGGGTCTTCTTCTTCTTCAGGACTCGCCGCCGCTAACTTTGTGTGTTAGCTCAATTACTAGCGGCGGCGAGCCCCCTCCTCTGTGACGTCGTCTTCTTCTTCTTCCTCTTCTGTTCTCCAGATGTTGACGCAATGCTTCCTTCCGCTGTTATGCCGGGCGCGCGGCTCGCAGCGAATTATATAGGCCTTTCTTGTGACGTCGCAGTCCCATCATGCTCCGGTAGGTACCACGTGGTAGGTAGCACATGGTACCTACCGGAGCATGATGGGGCTGCGACGTCACAAGACAGGCCTATATAATTCGCTGCGAGCCGCGCGCCCGGCATAACAGCGGAAGGAAGTGTCGCGTCAACATCTGGGGAACAGAAGAGGAAGAAGAAGAAGACGACGTCACAGAGGAGAGGGAGAAGAAGAAGACCCCCAGAGAGCGGAGAAGACCCCCGGAGAGCGGAGAAGACCCCCGGAGAGCAGGAGAAGACCCCGGAGAGTGGGAGAAGACCCCCCAGCCGCCGAAGACGTCGAAAGAAGCCCGCCGGGTGGTGGGCGCTTTTATCAAAGCGCCCCCCCCGGCGGCGGAAGAGAACCAGGCGGCGGCACCCACCCCCCACAGAAGCCCACCGGAGGGGGGCGCTTTTATAAAAGCGATCATAAACACCCCCCCCGGCGGCCAACTAATAAAATATTTCAATACCCTGTGTGGTTTATTTGTGTTTACACTTTTTATTTGCAGGTGAATGGGTAGGGGTACAATGTACCCCATACTCATTCACTTAGGGTGGGGGGCCGGTATCTGGGGGCCCCCTTATTAAAGGGGGCTTCCAGATTCCGATAAGCCTCCCGCCCGCATACCCCGACAACCAACAGCCAGGGTTGTCAGGAAGGGGCCCTGTCCTCATCAACATGGGGACAGGGTGCTCTGGGGTGCGGGGCCGCAGTGCGCCCCCTGCCCCAGAGCACCTAACCCCCCCATGTTGAGGGCATGCTGCCCGGTACGGCTCAGGAGGGGGGGCGCTCGCTCACCCCCACTCCCTTACTGACCGGCCGGCCGGCGTGCTTTGGATACGGGTCTGTTATGGAATGTGGGGGGACCCCCACGCCGTTTTTTCGGCGTAGGGGGTCTCCTTACAACCCATAACAGACCTAAGGGCCCGTTATGCTCCTGAGGGGGGAACCCATGCCGGATTTTTTTTTTAAATATGGCGGGGATTTCTCCTTCAGGATTCATAACAAACTCCGCCCACGTGTAGAATTGGCGGAAATCCGCGTCGGATCCCCGTCGCTTCTATGACGCACTCGCTGGAATGTGCTTTTACTATTCCAGCGAGTGCGAGATATCGGCAGCCTGTCGCCGAGATTCAGCGCGATGCTGTCGTGCTAAAAACACATTCTCGGCGGCAGGCACTGTATATTTTTTTTGTCCAATAAAACATACATTGTCATGCAGGAGTACATTATGTGCTTCAAAGTCTTTCCCAACAATTAAGCAATAATTACTGGACATATCCCAATATCTTAATTTTCCATCAGAGCATATATTGGTTCCATAAAAGTGAACTGGCTTGACTTAAAATTACTGGAGAGAAAAACATATTGAACCTGATTGAACTTGATTTACCAATGTAGATCTATGAAGAAAAATGTAGGCAGAGAGATATCAATCGAGGACACCACATCCCAAAATATATGAAAAATGGAAAAGTGGGGAAGGTGGGGTAGCAAGCCCCGGGACTTTAAACGGTGTCCAAATGAATAAATAAACAAATATTGAGAAAAATATACAAAATTTATTATAATTTAAACATATATAAGAATTGACATAACAATGTTTTGAATAAAATGACCAAGTGATGGTCCATGACGCAACCAATGTGGCTCACACTAAGGGCCACTGAAGTCCCTATGCTTGACTGTTGCCCAACATGTTTCGCCCAGGGCCGGGCTTCATCAGGGGCTTAGTACAGGGGAAGAAACTACAAAATAATAAAGAAGGAAAAAACACATTAATTAAACAGGTAAAACTACTTGCTCATTGAAAGGGACTGGACTGCAACGTCCAGTCCGAAGAGACATAATTATATAGCACACAAAAATGCATCAAGTAATAAACGTTTTTAACACAAAAACGGTAAACGGTTCTCTGAAATAAAGCCCTCTACAACCCTCAAACCCAAATGATGGGGAATGGAGTTGTAGAGGGCCTCTACATCCAGGGAAACCAGCCACGAGCCCGGAGGGACATGAAGTCCGTCCAGAGTTTTCAAGAGATCCCCTGTGTCTTTTAAATAAGATACTAACCCCTCAACATGAGGGCGTAAGAAATCATCGATCATGGCACTGGCCGGTTCCGTGAGGCAGCCGTTTCCCGAAACAATGGGGCGGCCGGGTGGATGATGCGCATCCTTGTGGATCTTAGGTAGAGCATAGAGTGTGGGAGTACGGGGAGACACAACGTTTAGGTACTCCCATGTTTGTTTAGTGATGACTCCCTTATGGTAGGCTGCACCAATAAGCCTATTGTATATGGAAGTTGTTAATTTAAGATGGTTTGGTGACACCTTGCGGTACCAATCCGTGTTTATGAGTATGGTGAGTACCATTAGCTCATAATTGCATGTATCCATCACCACCAAGTTGCCTCCCTTGTCCGAAGGTTTTATAATTAGAGTGGGGTTGCGTTGGAGATCATTAAGGGCTTTTTGTTGGGCTGGGGTTAGATTGGTTTGAGAAGGATTGTGCCACTTGGTTTTTGTGATAGCTTGGGTAACCTGTTTAGTGAAGGCCCAGACACTGGGGTTCCCTTGGAGAGTTGGGAACATCCGCGATCTGGGTTTATAATTGATTTGTTTAGACGTTGCAGAGGGTAAGGGTCTAACAGGCTCAACTTGTGGTGGGGGGAGGGGGCCGATGGCACGATCCATAAGATCTGCTTCAGACATATCAATGTCATCAATGTGGCCCTCCTCCCATAATTCCATCAATTCCTCCACTGCTTTGATATCATTAATTGTCATCTTGTCCCAAGAAGGATTAGAAAAATTGGTTGAGTTTACCATGGGTTTGGGTTTGTCAAACATGGTTTTTAACATTAGTTTGCGAGCAAATAAATTAATATCTTTGATCAATTCAAAGTTGTCAACAACTTGAGTGGGACAAAACGACAATCCCAAACTCAAAACTGAGATTTGGTCGATTGTCAAAGGAGTGGAGGAGAGATTAATTATTTGGAAATTGTTTTCGGAATTGGCAGGTTCACCAAGTTGGGACTGATGCCCTTGTACGAATCCACAACTGGTTGTGACAGTGATTGGCTGAGACAAAAATCCCCCTGTGATGACCCCATATCAGCATCAGAGTGATGCACATTTGGTGCTGATTGGGTGGAGTTTGAAGTAGTTGCAGCCATAGAGGCTGAAACTCCCTCTGTGGTATTGGGGCGTGCATTTCTCGCAGTTGCTGCCCTAGTATTGATCTGTCCTCTAACGGTGCGTTTAGCTGTGTTTGTTGGTACTGTACTTTTAACCGTTTTTGGCTGAAACATACCATGAATCTTTACATTTTGAGTTGTGTTCGGGGGTTGAGTCAAGGGAACAGAGGATAAAGACGAGTCTGAATCCGTATATTCCGTTGAGGCTTCATTGATTGATTTGCTTCTCTCTCTTGGTCTTCAATTATTAACCATTTGTGACCCTACCGGCACATCTAACCTAGGTATGTCATTAATTTACTGGGATAAATTATCCATGCATCTTGGGGCTTTTTCCCATGGCTGCATGTATTTGCTTCTCCAGTCATTTTTTAACTTACCAAACTCAGCATATTCAATAATTAACCCTTAGGATTTTAATACCATTCCCCTTTTTCTTACTACAGCTTGTTCTTCTATGGGCACAGGACCATTTTGAGGGTTTATCTCTTTTCTTTCTTTGGCGAATCATCTAAGAAGTGTTATTATTTCTTTTCAATTCATAATCAATTACATCCATAACTGGCTGTAGTGTGTCTGGATTTTAGCCGATCCTTGAGGGTGAGTGTTGTTCGTCCTGTTTCTTTGCTGTTATTATGCAAACCATATGCATGCTATTATGTTGTTTATATTATTTATTTCCCTGTCATTTACCGTTTTTGTGTTAAAAACGTTTATTACTTGATGCATTTTTGTGTGCTATATAATTATGTCTCTTCGGACTGGACGTTGCAGTCCAGTCCCTTTCAATGAGCAAGTAGTTTTACCTGTTTAATTAATGTGTTTTTTCCTTCTTTATTATTTTGTAGTTTCTTCCCCTGTACTAAGCCCCTGATGAAGCCCGGCCCTGGGCGAAACATGTTGGGCAACAGTCAAGCATAGGGACTTCAGTGGCCCTTAGTGTGAGCCACATTGGTTGCGTCATGGACCATCACTTGGTCATTTTATTCAAAACATTGTTATGTCAATTCTTATATATGTTTAACCACTTTGCAACCGCCCTATGCCGAAAGTACGGCTTTAGGGCGGTTGCTCATCTCTAAGTAGCCGTTAATTAACGGCCTCCTAGAGAATCGTTCCTGCGCGCGCTCCTGGCGCGCGCACGCGGGGACTTCCGTGCGCGCCGGGTCCACGGGACCCGTAGCAACACGGATCGGGGTAAACGGCCAATGACAGCGGCCGTTTACCATGTGATCGCTCCGTCCAATGACGGAGCGATCCGAAATGTAAACAAACCGCGTCATTGGAAGGGAATGGTTCCTGCGCGCGCTCCTGGCGCGCGCACGCCGGGACTTCCGTGCACGCCGGGTCCAGGGGACCCGTAGCAACACAGATCTCGGTAAACGGCCAATGACAGCGGCCGTTTACCATGTGATCGCTCCGTCCAATGACGGAGCGATCTGAAATGTAAACAAACAGGGACATTTGAAGTTTATCACTCTCCTCTCCTGAGTCTCCTCACACCGATCCAGCGTGAGAGGAGAGGAGAGTGATTTGTGACCCCCAACAGTGAGTGATAGCAATTGTGCAGTGCCCAGTGCCATATCTGTGCCCCAAAGTCCCCCAAAGTGCCACATCTTTGCCCAAAAGTGCCACATCTGTTCCCTAAAGTGCATCAAAGTGCCACATCAGTGCCATCTGTGCCCCAAAGTGCCATCTGTGCCCCAAAGTGCCATCTGTGCCACCTGTACCACCTCTGTGCCACCTGTACCACCTCTGTGCCACCTGTACCACCTCTGTGCCACCTGTACCACCTCAGTGCCACCTGTACCACCTCAGTGCCACCTGTACCACCTCAGTGCCACTACAGTCCACACCTGTGCTCATCAGTGCCACACCTGTGCCCATCAGTGCCACCTGCCCCCACCAGTGCTTATCTGCGCCAAATCAGTGCCCACGAGAGCCGCCTGTGCCCACGAGAGCCGCCTGTGCCCACGAGAGCCGCCTGTGCCCACGAGTAAAGCCTGTGCGCTAATTAGTGCTACCAGAGCCACACCAGAGCCCCATCAGTGCCGCCTGTGCCCCATCAGTGCCGCCTGTGCCCACCAGTGCCGCCTGTGCCCACCAGTGCCGCCTGTGCCCACCAGTGCCGCCTGTGCCCACCAGTGCCGCCTGTGCCCACCAGTGCCACCTGTACAAGCAGAACCACACCAGTGCCACTACAGTGCCACCTGTGCCCATCAGTGCCACCTGTGCCCATCAGTGCCACCTGCCACCAGTATGGCAAAAAGGTTTTTTTCTACCGAGGAGGCCTACCAACGCCTATCCATGACTGATGAGAGCAGCGGGGAGCTCTCCGAGTCCGGTTCAGACTATGAACCCGTTATAAGCAGTGGTTCTGATACAGAATCGGAAGAGGAATGTATGCCCGTTAAAAAAAGCCAGCAGCCTACTACCAGCAGAGCACCGTCCACCTCAAGCACAGTGCCGCCCACCTCAAGAGCAGTGCCGCCCACCTCAAGAGCAGTGCCGCCCACCTCAAGAGCAGTGCCGTCCACCTCAAGAGCAGTGCCGTCCACCTCAAGAGCAGTGCCGTCCACCTCAAGAGCAGTGCCGTCCACCTCAAGAGCAGTGCCGTCCACCTCAAGAGCAGTGCCGTCCACCTCAAGAGCAGGCACCAGTAGGATGTCATCTCAGCCCCAAAGGGATCAGGGCCATGCCAGCCTTCCCTATGGCCTTCAAAACCCCATGTGGCTTCCCCCTAATTCTGGATCAGCAAATATCCCCCCTTTCACCGCCCAGCCAGGTGTCCAGGTGAACACCGAAAATTTTTCCACTCTCGATTTTTTTCATTTATTTTTCACTGAAGAATTTTTATCATCTATTGTGGCCCAGTGCAACCTCTACGCACAGCAGTTCATTGAAAGCAACCCTGGTTCCAGCTATGCCCGCCCCTTTATGTGGAGAGAACTCACCGTAGAGGAATTCCAAATTTTCTTGGGCCTAACTCTGAATATGGGTCTCTCAAAAAAAAAACAATCATACTCCTATTGGTCTACCAAAGCCATCCATCACATGCCAGTCTTCTCATCCCGTATGCCCAGATCCCGATACTTCATGATTTTACGGTTCCTCCACTTTAATGACAACACCCAGTGCCCTCCCCGTAATGACCCAGCTTTCGACAAACTATTTAAAATTCGGCCACTCCTAAATTATTTCTCTGAAAAATTCCCCCAATTATATATCCCCGAACAGAATATCTCCATAGATGAGTCCCTGGTCAAATTCTCCGGCAGGCTGGGCATCAAACAGTTCATCCCCAGCAAAAGGGCCCGATATGGGGTGAAAATGTATAAATTATGTGACCGAGTCACGGGGTACCTCTACTCCTTCCTGGTATACGAAGGGAAGGACTCCCAACTGCATCCTCCCGAATGCCCCGAATACATCGGAACAAGTGGAAAAGTGGTCTGGGATCTGATTTATCCACTACTTGGGAAAGGATACCACCTTTATGTGGACAATTTCTACACCAGCCTGCCCCTGTTTCGCAATCTCTACCTGAGGGACACCCCAGCATGTGGCACAGTAAGAGCCAATCGAAAGGGCTTTCCTCAAAAACTGGTCAATGAAAAGCTCAAACGAGGGGAGTCGGCATCATTGAGAAACCAGGAGCTATTGGCTGTCAGGTGGAGGGACAAACGAAATGTCCACATGCTTTCCACAATCCACGATGACACCTACGTGGAAGTTCCCCAAAAAAAAGGCCCAATCCAAAAACCAACATGCATATATGATTACAATTTGTTTATGGGGGGAGTGGACTTCAACGATCAGATGATTGAACCCTACCTTCCCACAAGAAAATCCCGTCACTGGTATAAAAAAGTTTCCATTTATCTTTTCACTTTGGCCATGTATAACAGTTATGTTATTTACAAAAAATCGACAGAAAACCCCACATCCTATCTGCAATACCAAGAAGAAGTCATCACCGCCCTTGTGTACCCTGAAAACCCACCAGAAAATATTCGCTCTGATTCCGTGAGCAGACTCCACGAGCGCCACTTTCCTGAGAAAACCCCCTCCCCTGAAAGAGGCTACAGACGCCAGAAAAAATGCTGTGTGTGCGCCAGAGTAGGAGTCAGAAGAGACACTGTGTATTATTGTCCCGATTGTCCCTCCCAACCAGGCCTCTGTATAGGTGTATGTTTCCGCCGTTACCATACCCTCCAAAATTATTAGGTAGTTCTCATTTCTTGTCATTTTCCTCCACACCCCTTATGCCACTGCACTGTACTGTACATATCTCTGCCTTCTCCGGAACCGACCCTGGCTTGTTATACGACCACGCTTTTGCCTAACGCTTAACTGTACCTACCTCTGCCTGCTCTGGAACTGACCCTGGCCTGTTATACGACCACGCTTTTGCCTAACGCTTAACTGTACCTACCTCTGCCTGCTCTGGAACTGACCCTGGACTGTTTGACCACGTTTTTTGCCTGCCCCTTGGATTGATCTTGCTATGCTAGTGGGAACACAGGGGTCTCACATATGTGAGGGGCTCCAGAATAGTTTTTCTGGATGAAGAAAACTAATTTTTTTAGTTTTCTCATTTCCGGATTAGGGTCTGGTTGCCCGGAGGCTTCAAAGAGATTTGGGTGGGAGAAGCCTCTACCCCTGTCCCCATTCTTTCCTGGCCTGCTACTTGGACCATGTACCTGCTTACTACCAGGACCAATATTTTGGCACTGCTGGCAATGTTTCTTCTTGCACTGGCCCTGGACTATAAATGGACAGTATCCCTGCCTGCACTGACTATGGACAATATTCCTGCCTGCTGCCTGGACAAACTGTCGCTGACCACGTCCCTGCCTGCTGCCTGGATCAGGGCTCTCCTCCTGTGGAAAATTGCACTACTAAAACCACAGGTAATCTTTTTTATTTTTTTACCTATTACTCAGCAGAATGTATTTTAGGGTGTAATTCTTGATATGTACATGCTATGTGCTAGAAATATGAAGGGCCTTCAAAAATTGTAAGGAAATTGTATGTGTAATTTATGTCCCTAGAACACCTGATGGTGCTTCTTGGATGTTGGGCCTCTATGTGGCCAGGTTATGTAAAAGTCTCACACATGTGGTATCGCCATACTCGGGAGGAGCAGAAGAATATATTTTGGGGTGTATTGTTTGCCATGTACATGCTATGTGTTGGAAATATCCTATAAATGGACAACTTTGTGTAAAAAAAATGCGTTTTCATTTTTTTTCCACATATTCCAAAAACATCTGGAAAAAAAATAACCGTTCAAAAGACTCATTATGCCTCATAAATTATACGTTGGGGTGTTAGCTTTCCAAAATGGGGTCACTTTGTGGGCGTTTCCATTGTCCTGGTGCTCCAGGGCCTTCAAAAGTGTAATAGGTGGTTGAGAGATTAGTTGTGTAATTTATGCTCCTAGAACGCCTGAAGTTGCTACTTCAGTGTTGGGCCTCTGTATGTGGCGGCGTTATGTAAAAGTCTCACATATGTGGTATCGCCATACTCAGGAGGAGCAGCAGAATATATTTTGGGGTGTCATTTGTGGAATGTGCATGCCATGTGAGAGAAATACCCTGTTATAATGACAATTTGGTGTGAAAAAAAAAAAAAAAAAAAAAAAAACGTAATTTTGCAAAGAATTGTGGGAAAAAATTACAACTTCAAAAAACTAACTATGCCTCTTACTAACTACGTTGGAATGTCTACTTTCCAAAAAGGGGTGATTTGGGGGGTATTTGTACTTTACTGGCTTGTTAGGGTCTCAAGAAATGAGATAAGCTGTCAGTACATCAGATGTGATCAAATTGATACATTTTCAGTAATTGGCACCATAGCTTGAGGGCCCTATAACTTTCACCCAGACTAAATTTTATCCACAATTTTTTTTTTTTTTTACCAAAGATATGTAGCAGTATACATTTTAGGCCAAATTTATGAAGAAAAATTAATTTCTATTATAAAATTTCGCGAAAAAGTAAGAAAAATTCATTTTTTTACAAAATTTACGTTATTCTTTAATTTATAGCGAGAAAGTTAAAAATCGCAGAGGTGATCAAATACCACCAAAAGAAAGCTCTATTTGTGGGAAAAAAAGGACAAAAAATTCATATGGATGTAGTGTTGTATGACTGAGTTATTGTCATTCAAAATGTGAGAGCACCAAAAGCTGAAAATTGGTCTGGTTATTAAGGGTGTTTAAGTGCCCAGTGGTCAAGTGGTTAAATTATAATACATTTTGTATATTTTTCTCAATATTTGTTTATTTATTCATTTGGACACCGTTTAAAGTCCCGGGGCTTGCTACCCCACCTTCCCCACTTTTCCATTTTTCAATGTAGATCTATGCCCATGACGTTTATCATTTGTGTGTAAATGTTTGTATTATTGATAAGAGTGATTTACTATCATCCAAACCAATGTCACCAAAAACGTTGCCTGCCTAATATAATGTTAAAAACAAAACTTGAATTTAACCACTTCAGCCCCAGAGGATTTGGCTGCCCAATAACCGGGCCACTTTTTGAGATTTGGCACTGCATCAATTTAACTGTCTATTGCACGGTCATGCAACGTTGCACCCAAACAAAATGTATGTATTTTTTCCCCCCACAAATAGAGCTTTCTTTTGATGGTATTTTATCACCTCTGCGGTTTTAATTTTTAGCGCTAGAAACAAAAAAACAGAGACAATTTTGAAAAAAAAGCAATTTTTTTTACTTTTGCTATAATAAATATCCCCCCAAAATATATATATAAAAAAATTCTTTCTCAGTTTAGGCTGATGTGTATTCTTCTACATATTTTGGTAAAAAAGCTTAAGCATAAGCATAAGCATACTGAATATTGATTGGTTTGTGCCAAAGTTATGGCGTCTACAAAATAGGGGATAATTTTATGCAATTTTTTTTACTAGTAATGATGGCAATTTTTATCATGACTGTGACATTTTGGTGGACACATCAGACACTTTTGAAGATATTTTGTGACCATTGTCATTTATACAGTGATCAGTGCTAAAAAAATGCACTGATTGCTGTGTAAATGGCACTGGAAGGCAAGGGGTTAACCACTAGGGGGCGAGGAAGGGGTTAAGTGTGTCCTAGGGAGTGATTCTAACTGTGTGGGGGCTGGGCTACGAGTGACACAACAGTGATCACTGCTTCTGATGACAGGGAGCAGTAGATCACTGTCCTGTCACTAGGCAGAACATAGAAATGCCTTGTTTACACAGGCATCTCCCCATTCTGCCGCTCCGTGAGATGATCGTAGGACACCGGCGACATCGAGTCCCCCGGGGCACAGTCTCAGGGCTTGCAGCAGGGGGCGCAATTTCAAAGCAACATATAGGTACGTTGCTTTGCGCAGCCGTGCAATTCTGTGGACGTATAAGTACAGGCGGCAGTCGGCAAGCAGTTAAAAAAATGATGCATAGAACAGTAAAGCATTCACATGTCTTATTTTGTCACATATCCCAAAAATAAGAGGATTATTCCTCCATTCAAGACAGTGAGTGGAACAATGCAAATAATTATTTTACACCCCGACAGCAAAATGCCCATTCTAAGCCACCGAGTAAATATAGCCTAAAAATATAGAGTAGTTTATGTAATATTACATACAGCTTTTTCATTCTTTGTTTTACCATCACCTGCAAAAACCATAGTTTTTGTGGAGTGATGCCGTGTACACACGACCGCTTTGAATGTGATGGAGAAAATGATGTTTTTCTCAACGTGATTCTTGTCCAGTGGGGTGACGTACAACACGTATGACAGCACTATAAAGGGGAAGTTCCATTCGGATGGTGCCACCCTTTGGGCTGCTTTTGCTAAGTTCGTGTTAGAAAAAGTTTGGTGAGATTTGCGTTTTTCAGTCTGTTACAGCGTGACGAATGTGCTATCTCCATTACAAACGCTAGTTTTACCAGAACGAGTGCTCCCGTCTCATAACTTGCTTCTGAGCATGCAAGTTTTTTTTCCTGTCATTAAAGCCTACACATGACTGTTTTTGATTACTTTAGTCCCTTTTCACCATTATGATACCATTATACTGCCTCTAAAAAGCGACAATGAAACATACACATGGGGATGTTGTACTGTGCATATACAAATATTTTAGCACATTTCTAGAAGTTCAAACACCATGGAAAATGAGGATCATACTATGTGAAATAAACTTTAGTGTACAATTAGCTACACATACTCATTTGAATGTGTGAGTGAATCTTTATGTACGTTTCTTTGGTACAGGTATTATAAAGAAAGGAGCCAATTAAACTACCAGCATGTCTGTGGGAGGAAACTGAAGTTCTCAAAGGAAACCCACATAGGCACAGGAAGAACATGCAAACACCAGACAGATAGTGTTGTGGTTGGGATTTGCTCACCTATGAAAACACATAGTCCTATACTACCCTCACAGCTTATCCCTGCTTTTGCTTATTTATTTAGTAAATCGGTCATATTCCAATCCTCAGTCAATAGAAAGCCAGTAAGGTTTTTCCTGTCATTTTTTGACACAGGCTAAATGCAGGGATATGCAATTAGCGGACTTCTAGATGTTGCAGAACTACAAGTCCCATGAGGCATAGCAAGACTCTGACAGCCACAAGCGTGACACCCAGAGACAGAGGCATGATGGGACTTGTAGTTTTGCAACAGCTAGATGCTAATTGCACATAACTGGGCTAGAGGATCAATGTGGAAATATAACTAGTTATTAGATGCACTGTGGATTTTTTTCTTTGTCTGAAGGTGTGTTACAGAAAATGTGTTAGGCCGCGTACACACGATCAAATCTATCTGCTGGAAACGGTCTGCCAGACCGTTTCAGCAGACAGATTCGATCATGTGTACGGGCAAACAGACGGATTTGGCCACCCGACAGATTTGAAAGCATGCTTTCAAATCTGTCGGCTGGGAACCCGTCCGCCCGACATGTCTGCTGGTTAGTATGCTAACCAGCAGACATATCTGCTCGCACACGCATCAAATGGTTTCGACCCATGCGCGGAAGTGTTTATCTTCCTGGTGCGGTGACGTGGCGGCGTCAACGTCACCGCCACGTCACCGACACGTCAGCGCGCTGCCTGCCGGCGGGGATTTTGGTTTGATCGTGTGTACACGATCAAACCAATACATCCCAGCAGACAGATTTGTTCGAATCGGTCTGTCCGACCGATTTGAACAAATCTATTTGCTCATGTGTACAAGGCCTCAGGCATGCACTATTAACTTATGCACGTATAACTTAGGCATGCACTTATAACCTTATAACAAAAATTACCATACTCATAACACCCATGTGTTTTCCAAACATCAACTGTGACAGCAGCAAGGGTTTGTATATGTATAAATAATACATATGTATGTGTTATTGTGAATTTATAAGAGTTAAAAATGCACTTATGCTAAATGAGATGGGTGTGTTTGTCTGTAGTGTAATGATGGGAGCTATAGAAACATAATCAGAATAACAATATGGTTATAATGAACACATTAAACATCTTCGTGTAGATGAATAAACCTGTACAACTATAGGAAAAATTGTCTTTTAGCGATAAATAGAGTACAATATATGATCCTGACTTCAAAGGGAGCATACAATATCTGCAAGCATTGGGCTTTCTTTGTGCAGCATTTACTATTATTCAAATTAACTGGCTTCTCTTATATTAACCCAATATCTGACTTCATTAGAATTTGTTATCATATTTTAATGGATCAAATTCAATAGATAAGTAAAATGCATAAACAATTAAAGTACACTGTATGAAAATGTGTTGAGTCATAAAAGAGACATTTAAATTGGAATCCTCAACCAAATATAATTTAGATATGAACATTGATAAATAAATTAGGATTCATTTTTATTGAAGGAATTTACATTTTGTCTGCATAATCATCAATTTGTATCTGTTATCTTTAAAGCAACCATGTCAGTCAAATAAAAAAATCCTATTGCAAGTCTGCTACAATAAAAGAGCTACATAGTTAGTCAGGTTGAAAAAAGACACAAGTCCATCCAGTTCAACCACAGTGTGATTACCTCTCCTCTATCTCGTACCTTTTCTCTGTTGCAGCACTCTAGCCTCAGTCATTGTCTTTAGTATTTGACACTTATTGGTGTAAAATATCTGTGTCTCTCAAAAAAAAAAAACACTGTGGTTTCAGCCTCCAGCTCTTACATCAATATAGGGCACAGCAGTGTTATAAGTATCAGAGGATGAAACCACAGTGCACAGCAGAGGATACAGACATCCAAAAGTATGGAATGCTTTAGAGTTTAAAGGAGGATGCAGCACTATAGCAAAAATAATGTAATAAACAAAGGATGGTTGAGAGGTCAGTATAACAGAAATTCTATTACAAGGGACTTGCGTTAGGACTTTTTTTATGTGCCACTAATAGGGTAGTGTTAAGGGTACCCCAGAAATGTCCATGAGAGCTAAGGAGACTGTGGGTTGGATATATTACGAAAGCCTGCCTGTTTCCCAAAATTTGCCTTTGATCCTGATTACAAAATAATGTATTTAAGACCTCTTTCTGAGAATGAATTGAACTTTATGTTGGTCAATAGAAAGAGTAGTGGCTGATAACATTGTGCCTTTTTCACTTATAGATCAAATACTCTCTAATTCCACTGGGGAATACAGGCTACATGTATCATTAATGTTTGTGGTTTTATAGCAATTTTATGGAATTTGTATTGTAAATAAACTTTTGTATTTTTAAAAATGTTCTCAAGTACTTACTTCCTTTACATGGGGTTGTGAGTGGCAAACTTTAAAGTATTTTTTTTCTCTTCTATTGTTGTTTTATACTTTTTTTGGATGTGGTGCCATGTAAGTAATTTGTGCTTCAACATGTTTTACATAGTGAAGTCCAAGTTATGGCTAAGTTAGGCCTGAACACCAAACCTGCATACTTTTTCCAAGACAAAGGAGTCAATTTACTAATGGAATCAAGACTGTTCACTTAGCAAAATAATATATGACTTTGCAAACTGAATGTTTTGAAAATAAGGTATTGCAGTGTTCAATTCAATCATCCATGCAATTAAAAAAATCCAGTTTATTTTTTATTTTTCTTGAATAGGTATTCAAAGTGAAGGCAGTTTGAACCTAAAGTGTATGTTAGCTCATTACATCTAAAAAATGAGAGAAGCTGCACTAAAAAGTCCTAAATATTGCAGGAAATCTTCATTAAAATGGCATGTTATTGATCAACATATAGGATGGAATAAATCCTCTTCCCAGTGGCACCACAGGCATTCTAATCAAAAAGTGCCCTGATCCACAAGGATTGGGTTTTATTTCTAATTTTATAAACACATTTATTTTGATTTTATAATATATACTGTTGTTCCCACTGTTAAGGTTCATTACCAAAAGGGGTTCAATTCGGTTAAATGTACACTGTTATACATTAAAGCAACATCTACTATCAAATGAGGTATAGTATAGCAGATGGTACAAATCATTTTGTTTTTATGCAATAACCCAATCTGCAGAAAATAAAAGTCCAAATAAATTCAAGCAAACAATTAATAGCTATAGTCAGAGAAACAGATAGCTTCTTGCTAAACGTACTATGCAGAAACCTTCTCCAAAAATGTACATATGTGTATGATACTATCAATTACAATAAATTGTTAGAGCTTCAACTGTACGTGTAAATATTTGCCAGCATTTATTTATATTTTGTTTTTATACAATTTAGAAATATTTGCTAACAAATAATGTTGCAGTATACACATAACATCATCATACTGTGAAGGTAGAAACTAGTTTACAGGGTTGAATAAGACTTTTCTGCAGGAGAACTATGATTTGTAGAGTCAGGTGGGGTGGTGAACACTTTAGTGACAACCCAGTATAGCGAAGAAGTCAGGAGACCTTAGAGACAGTACCAGACACATTGCATCAGAACAAACAGTGATGCAGAAAACTGCTCTTAAATTGTGAAATCTCAAAAGAACTCAGGTCGTAACCTGCTGTCACCAGGCTGGAATCCATAACTTACTGACATTTTAAATTGCTCAGCATTTATAAACTACCATAACCTCCCACATCACAAATTTGATTTATTCACTAGCAAGGAGGGGTACTTCATGCTAACACAAGACAAGCATTGCAGACAACAGTAGGAATACCCTATTGCTATAAGAGCTCTTGCAATGAGCAAGCTGCCTAACTGAAAGTGCATTGCCAAGCACAATACAATACATTCCAGGTGAATTATTCACACAAATGATATATTACATTTACAACTTGACAATATTGCTACAGTGTTCTTAACACTGTTCCACATTCAGATTTAACGATGACAGTGCAATGAATCAAGATAAATGTCTATGAACCATTTAATAATGTGCAGTTTTTTTGCTGAAACACTCCATAATATTTATGCACGCCTGGAAATTGCAGTTGTACAGAATGTATAATGCTCACTGTGTGAATGTAATACTAATGTACACAACATTTTAGGTGCTATTTAGCTAACAAATCTAGCATTGTAAAGCAGCATTATAATATTGCTTTCATGGATGCGTTTGTAAAATGTTCTATTAACAGCAGGTGGCAACCTTTGAAAACAAGATTGCGGTCTGCTTCTGTCTTGCTTTTTTTTTTTTTTCATCTCATTTTTCACATGCAGATGTTTAAAATAAAATCTGAAAATGGAAACCCTGCATGTTTGCTTTTTAGATTAGATAAATATGTCCTTGCTGTAATTATCTGTCTGGAAACCACAAATGAATCAAGTGCGGCTAATAACATGGTATTAAAACATGTGCATAGTTCTAAATAGCAGATGTTAAAATCAGCATACATGCTTCACATACCCCAGCCTGCATAGTCTTGTGTACATCAATCAGCCTATCTATCTATCTATCTATCTATCTATCTATCTATCTATCTATCTATCTATCTATCTGTCTGTCTGTCTGTCTGTCTGTCTGTCTATCTATCTATCTGTGTCTATCTATCTATCTATCTATCTATCTATCTATCTATCTATCTATCTATCTATCTATCTATCTATCTATCTATCTATCTATCTATCTATCTATCTATCTATCTATCTATCTATCTATCTATCTATCTATCTATCTATCTATCTATCTATCTATCTATCTATCTATCTATCTATCTATCTGTCTGTCTGTCTGTCTGTCTGTCTATCTATCTATCTATCTATCTATCTATCTATCTATCTATCTATCTATCTATCTATCTGTGTATGTGTGTCTATCTATCTATCTATCTATCTATCTATCTATCTATCTATCTATCTATCTATCTATCTATCTATCTACCTATCTCCTTCTATTCATCTGTTTCTCTTTGAGAATATTTTACTAAAATTAGCTAATGCTGCCAATGAGAATGAGCAGTGTGCACCCCCCCACAAGCAAAATGATGCTTACGTTGTTGTATATCACATGAACAATCGCATGGACAAAAGTGACCCTACTCAGTGGATAATCTCTGAGATGAAGCTTACTATGGATGATTAATATATAAATGGAAAAATAATTAATTCCGTAAAACCAACACAAGCCCCATTCAATAAAAACCCTTTAATTCTTACTGCATAGGTAATCAGTTTAGGAAGTCACAATTGTCACAATTTAATTAAAACATACTTTGACTCCCCCCGTTTAAAGGTAACTTGTACTGAGAAAATAAGGAGGCTGCTAATGCCGACCTCTAAACCTGCAGTGCTGATACAGCTGCTTCAATACTTTCTAAAGTAATGACCTGAAACAAGCATGCCGACCAGGAGTTGGGTATTTTCAATCTGTTTCCTTTTTCCTGGACAGTGACTTAGAACATACAGTATTGAAACCAGCAACAGCAGTCTTATGTCCAGGTCGTTTCAGTTGAGAATTGATTCTATTATTGGATGATTGTGGGGGACAGAGCTGCTGATACCTGAAATGCATTGTGTTACATCTCACTGCTTACACCATTCCCACTCAAGAGCTTAGTTTCAAACAAATGCCCCTGAGAGAATGTTACAAATTGATTGCACATCCCTGTAACAAACAATCTGACTGGACAAACTCTTTACAATCATTGGATTTATCATGGGCGAGGTCATTTAACCAAGGTTAGTATAATGGTCAGCTAAACTAATCTCTGTAAAGGACAAATTAATAGGGGTGGAGTTAATTACAAGGTTAATTACCTTTTTACAACTATTTGTATTATTGTACTTGTGCCCATTCATTAGCTATGGGCCCTCAAAGAGGGTCCATGTGCAAAAAAGGGCCTTAATCATTTTAAGGTCAGTTTCACACCTATGTGCACATTGCCATACGCATTCAAGTGCAATATAATGTGCATGAACATGATTGGGATACATGCTGTCTCTGTGTTTTGGGGTGATCATTTTAGTTTATAAAGGGCTTCCAATGCACATCCACACAGTAAATAACCTATGTGACCCTGTAACTCACCACAATTCATAAATGTAAAAACACATGCATTGGGTTTTCATGCATTTGGAAGAAAAGATCCAGGCACATTTTTGGTGCATTGATCTTCATTGAGGACCCATAAAAAAATATTGGGCACATCAACAACAATAGGTGTTTGATAAATCAGATAATACAAGTCAACTTGTGAATTAATACATGTCCATGTTTAAAATCATTTCACATGCGAAATCATATTTCACGAATATGATTTCTGACTTCTTTATTATTATTATTTTTTATTTTAATTAAAATGTATCATACACAAAGAAGTAAAAAAAATGTCCCTTCCAATAGGGATGTACATTAACACATTTTATTTCCAAATCTGTATCTACCCTTACCCTCCTTCCTCCCCCACCCCCTTCCACCCCATTCTTAGACCCTTCTTTCTCCTATTCTCTAAATAATCTTAATCTCACTATAGTTCTTTGTTAATTTAGACTTTTTCCACTTTTCCCATCTCTTAATGAATCTCTCTCTAGTATTCTCATGGCTATGTCTTAGATATTCCATGTTATATATGTCTTCTATTTTGTCAAACCACTCTATAATTTTTGAGCTCTCTGCTTCCTTCCATTAACATTTTTTTTAAACAATACATATTGGACACTGGTATTATCTTTTTAAACTAAATTTCATATAGTGCCACTTCTTAGCGCATTTGATTAACTGCCTTTAGCAAGGATATTTTTTAAAATTAAAATGCATTTAAGCACTAGCATGCACATCTGATTAGTTCAACCCTGACCTTTTCACTGTTGTATGAAGTTACACTGAAATTCCATTTATTTGGGTGACTTTATACTTCAACTCTTATTTACAGATGAAGCTTTTTTCTAAACGCTTGACTGCTTGCAAATGTGAAGTATGATACTAGTTATGAAAGATTATCTGACTTAGATACCACAAAATAGGTTTGCACTAAAGAACTTACATTGTGTAGGAGTAAAAATAAAAAAACAAATCATTGCATTAATAAAGGAAAAAACAACATTGTAGGTGTTTTCCAATTAAAAAGTCACAAACATACTGCTTAACCTGCAGCTAATAGCTAGCGCCTGAGCAAAGTATCCTTCTACCTGTATTACTTCCAAACAAGTACCTCCATAGCACATTAAAAAGTCCATATTTTATTATATTCCATCCTTTCATAAAAAAGGCTCAAGTCAGGTTTTGCACTTTTTGCTTTATGGTGGCAAAAGCAACTTTTTGTAAGCAACATTGAGAATGCTTGAAAAAAACTCAAATGTTTTTAACCACTTGTCCACCGCCCACCGTCACACACCGGGCACACGCGATTGCCCAGTAACTGAGCGGGGACGTGGAGCTCTGTGTGTAAACACAGAGCTCCACGTCCTGTCAGGGAGAGAGGAGACCGATGCTGTGTCCCTTGTACATAGGGACACAATCGGTCACCTCCCCCAGTCACCCCCCCTCCCCCTACAGTTAGAACACTCATAGGACACACATTTAACCCCTTCCCCGTCCCCTAGTGGTTAACCCCTTCACTGCCAGTCACATTTATACAGAAATCAATGCATATTTATAGCATTGTTCACTGTATAAATGTAAATGGTCCCAAAAATGTCACAAACGTGTCCGAAGTGTCGGCCATAACGTCGCAGTCCCAATAAAAAAATCGCAGATCGCCGCCATTAATAGTAAAAAATTAAATAATAAAAATGCCATACACTATCCCCTATTTTGCAAACACTATAAATTTTGCGCAAACCAATCGATAAACGCTTATTGCATTTTTTTTTACCAAAAATATGTAGAAGAATACGTATCAGCCTAAACTGAGGAAAAAAATATTTGTTTTATATATTTTTTGGGGATATTTATTATAGCAAAAAGTAAAAAATATTGATTTTTTTTTCAAAATTGACGCTCTATTTTTGTTTATAGCGCAAAAAATAAAAACCGCAGAGGTGATCAAATACCACCAAAAGAAAGCTCTATTTGTGGGCAAAAAAGGACGCCAATTTTGTTTGGGAGCCACGTCGTATGACCACGCAATTGTCAGTTAAAGCGACGCAGTGCCGGAAGCTTACATTTCGTCTGGGCAGGAAGGGGGTGTAGGTGCACAGTAGGCAAGTGGTTAATGCAATAATTTCGTTTATTTTTTTAAATCTGACTTTTGTACAAGAAATTTTATTTTAACATATTAAACATTATAAAAAATGTTCATTGAAAAATTCCAACATGTTGAATATATTGTACAAATTATTAAAACATTACATATGATGAAAAATAAAGGTGGTAATTCCCACTACTTATTCTGTGACCACCAGTGGAAAAGTAGATAAATAGAAGTAGAGGGTTAACCAATGCATTTTGGTTAATAATTATATCAATAGTATATCAATATATCAATTCCGCTCACTATTCTTTTCCTCCATAAGTTTGTTGGAGATGGATATCTCTGCAAGAGCCGCTGATACATTGATGGTATTGGTGTTCACCATACAAAGACTTTTTATGCCCTGTAAAACCGCAGAACAAATTACCTACTTTGTTTTCCATGGTTTTGAGTGCCAGATCTTTGGATTACATCCAGCAGTCCTGTGTAGGATGAAGGGTAATTGATACGGATATCAGCCTCTTTTCACCGTAACACGGGTAATGCTTCTGCTACATTCAATTTTCAATATGTATTTAAAATAAGTGGTATAATCCCTAAGGAAGATTCTTTTGATATAATTATTAATCAAAATGCGTTGTTTACCTCTCTACTGGTAGCCATCGGCTTTTCCACTGGTGGTCACAGAATAAGTAGTGGGAATTACCACCTTTATTTTTCATCATATGTAATGTTATAATAATTTGTACAATATATTCAACATGTTGGAATTTTTCAGTGATTTTTTTTCTATAATGTTTATATGTTAAAGCAAAATTTCTTATTCGAAAGTCCAAAAATTAAAAAAAAAGAATACTACCTTTGAAAATCCCAAATTAGAGTTTTTTTTTTGCATATTTTCTCTGTTTTCAGAGGGATGATGGAAATTACATGTCCTATTTTCTGAGTCTTTTTATTTTCTTACATTGAGAATGCTTTCGAAGAGATCTGTTTGCTGAACTATTATTTTGCATCATTAATGGTCTTAATTGAATGTTTCCTTTGATGCAGTTGTGAAACATCCCCAATATTTAATTTGATGTGTGACAAATTGTAGCTGTGATAATTTATAATATGGAATATAATAAAATTGGGTGGGTAGAGACAGTTCCCGAATCTAGTCTCCACTATAAAGATAAGGAGTGTCTTGGCACCAAGATAATAAAAGATGATGTTTTTAATGTTGTATGCTGGTTTTAAATGTACTTGTTTGAGTAGGTTTCAAGAGGCCACACATACGTTTAAAAATATTTTTTTTTTAAATGGATTAAAAATGGATTTGTGATTATTAGTGATTGTCAAATATAAATTTTTTACCAGGAGAAATTTAATACTAGGGTTTAATAATATATTAACTATATTTTAATCTCTTCCTGACCATACTATTGTAAACTAGTAGCACTCCAACACGTTTCTTGTGCCAGATGGTAGTTAATGCCCTCTTAGCTTACATTTGAGAGCTCCAGAAAGTACACTCAGCTGTGAAACTCTTACTGGCAGTTTTGGATGCAGAATAGAAGATTGAGAGCCACAAAGAATTGTTCACAATCATGTGATCAGTATAGTTACCTGTGGATCACATTGATTTTCCAAAACAAGAACATCTTTTTACAATTGAAAATCAAGATTTGCACATTTAAATTCAAGTTATTTACAATGAGAAAGCACTCCAATACTATGTAAGAGGCCTTTCACATTAAGGCAGTTTTCTTGTGTTTTAGCGCCTGTAAAGTACCTGAAAACTGTCTCCCATGCTGCCCGAGTGTGAAAGCTTGAGTGCTTTCACACTAAGGTGGTGATCTTGCGGGACATTAGAAAAAGTCCTGCAATCAGCATCTTTGGGGTGGTTTGCAATGAATGGGCAGCACTTCCGGAGCACCATAACACAGGAGTTTTTAACTCCCTGCTAGCAGCCAAAAAACACTGCTTAAAGAGCAGAAAGCAGTGCGCTTTACCGCTGACACACGAGCGGCCCCAGTGTGAAGGGGATCTTACTGGAGAAGAGTGCCTGCAGAAAAAAGTTATACCTTGAGGGAAGTCTACACTGGGTACCACCAAGGTGGCCACGATTTGTTACAGATACCAACATATATATTACAAAAAGTATTGGGGTGCCTGCCTTTACCCGCACATGAACTTTATTGTTGTTATCCCAGTCTTATTCCATAGGGTTTACTACTGAGTTGGCCCAGCCTTTTCAGCTATAACTGTTTCAACTCTTCCCGGGAAGGCTGTCTACAAGGTTTAGGAGTGTGTCTATGAGAATGGTTGACCATTCTTCCATAAGCACATTTGTGAGGTCAGGCACTGGTATTGGACAAGTAGGCCTGGCTCACAATCTTCCCTCTAATTTATGCCAAAGTTGTTCTATCGGGTTGAGGTCAGGACTCTAAGCAGGTCAGTCAAATTCCTCCACCCCAAACTTGCTGATCCATGTCTTAATGGACCTTGTTTGTGCACTGGTGCACAGTCATGTTGGAACTGGAAAGGAGCCATCCCCAAACTGTTAGGCATGTGCATTTCGTTTCGTTCCGAATCGAAATTCGGACAAATTTTCCATTATTCGGACATTCGGATGCATACGAATTCCCGAATTGCTATATTAGCGAAAAATTTCGACCGTTTAAGGAATTCGTTCATTTTCGACCGAATTTCGAAAAAAAATGGTCGAAATCGATTTTTTTTTTTCGAATTCCGAATCGAATACCCGCGGACTAAATTCGATCGGAATTCGAAAAAAAAAAAAAAAAAAAAAAAAAAAAAATATTTTCGAATTTAATTCGAAAAAAATTCTATTCGAAAAGAGACTATTTGTTTTCTAATCTGGTTGAAATATTTTCGATTTTGACAGTTTTTTTTCGAAATTCGGTCGAAAACGAACGAATTCGAAAAACGGTCGAAATATTTTCGATTTCGACCGTATTTTTCGAAATTCGGTCGAAAACGAACGAATTCCGAAAACGAATTCAACACATGTAACGAACCTAACTTAACGAAATTTATTAAATGACGAATTGAAACGAAACGAAACGAAACGAATTTTTCACTTTTGCACATGCCTACAAACTGTTCCCATAAAGTTAAGAATATTAAATTGTGCAAAATGTCTTGATATGCTGACGTCTTAAGAGTTTCCTTCACTGGAACTAAGGGGCCAAGCTCAACCCCTAAAAAAACAAACCCACACCATAATCACACTCTACCAAATGATTTGGACCAGTGCACAAAGCAAGGTCCATAAAGTAATGGAGTCCTGCCCTCAACCCAATAGAAAACCTTTGGGATGAATTAGTGTGGACAGTGTGAGCCAGGCCTTCTTGTCCACATCAGTGCCTGACCTTACAAATGTGCTTCTGAAAGAATGGTCAAACATTCCCATAAACACACTCCTAAACCTTGTGAACAGCCTTCCCAGAATAGTTGAAGCTCTTATATCTGCAATGGTTGGCCCAGCACAATATTGAACCCTACAGACCAAGATTGGGATGCAAATAAAGTTCATGTGCGTATAAAGGCAGGCGTCCCAATATTTTTGGTAATATAGTGAATCTTGCATCAATATGTCTGAGAATGAATTACACTGCTTAAGCTCTTCTTACATGCCTACATGCCTGCCTGGTGCTAAGTGCAATGTTTTCTGCCCATGTATTGTAATTATCGCATACTTGGTTAACGAAACAGTTGATTGCTGCCTGTGTATTGTTTACAAATGCCAATGTATGGCACAGATTGTCACCACTGTTTATAGAAACATATTACTATAAAGAAGTATAAATAAGAAGGCCAGTATGGTGGCCTGAGTTTATGGGAGGAGCCCGGAGGGTATTTAAGCAGCCCACTCACACATGCTCTTTGTCGGTTCAGTGTGCAGTACTACACGTCACTGGCCCGACTCTTCCCAGCTCACCTCATGTCCGTGAGTCTGCGCATTCAATCGCATTCGACACCCTCCTGCCCTTCCCTTTTTCAGGGCACTTCTCAGCATATCCTTCTTCAATTAACTACCCATTACTTACTTTGGGTATGCTCCCTTTTCTTGGCATACTGACCAGACCACCAAGGCACACTTCAGGTCTATTTATGTTGTAAGTCTTGTCGCGTGTTTATGTGATCCACATCACTCTCGGTCAGAGGGCCACGACCATAAATAGAATGTTAAAGTTAATGCTACATTTAAGTCTATATAAAAAACGTTGTGAGTGGCTGCTGCAGGGCAGTGGAGGGAGAACCAACAAAAGTGGGTCAATGAAAGATGTCGGGTCTTCCATTGCTTGACAATTCAGCCCTGGTTTTTAAGCGCTCCCTGACAGCTTCTGCATCTTGTGACCGGACGGAAGCAGATTCAAGAAAAGTTTTTTTTACAAACAGTATGCATATCTCGGTTCTGAGGGGAAGCAGTGTTTTCAAAAAGACAGCCTATTTTGGTGCTGTGGACGTAGCCTATCTTTACTTCAATAAATCATTTGCAGCATTTCTGTACCTCTTCTCTGTTATCAGTTGACAGTGTTATCTGTCCTGTACAGTTATGGGGATAAGGAGAGGGTTTATTTGACCGTGTGTGGCAAGACTGCTTCTCTACAGATACAAGTAGCTAAAGTACAGTGAGTGATATCTTTCTCGGACAGTAATGCTGCACACACATGGTCGGAATTTCCGACAACAAATGATCGATGCAAGCTTGTTGTTGGAAAATCCAACTGTGTGTATGATCCTTCAGGCATTTGCTGCAAATGTTTGAGACCTGGTTCTCAATTTTTCCGACAACAATTTCGAAGTAATTCCGGCGCACAAAAATTCTATACATGCTCAGAATCAATTTTATGCATGCTCGGAATCACTGAACTTAATTTTTCTCGGCTCGTCGTAGTGTTGTACGTGACTGCGTTCTTGGAAAATTGGAATTTCTGACAACATTTGTGTGACCATGTGTATGCGGACAAGACAAGTTTGAGTCAACATTCCGTTAGAAAAAAAAATCCACGGTTTTGTTGTCGAAATGTCCGATTGTGTGTATGCGGCATAAGTGAGAGTATTAGCAAGTGAAAAATAAAGGAAATCCTGAAAAAGAACTAATGCAGCCACCCCATCCTTTCTTGGGTTTATATGATGCTACCTTTGTGACCATTCACAAACCCATGAGCTGCAGTAATGGATTCATTTCGGTCTACAGCTGGTTTCCTGCAGCATACAGGAATCAAGATATTGTTGTACTTTAAGACCAACAAAAGCATGACATCCTTTTTATGTCTCAAGTATCAAATCAGACAGAATAGAACAATTTCTCTGATCTGTTTTTTTTTTTGTAAAGATAAAACATATGACATAGATATAAAGCTCCATGCACACTGGAAGCTAAAACGAAATAGTTTTTCTGTGTAGCTTTTTTTTGCAATCGATAAAAAAAGCTAAAAAAATGAGTTTTTGGGTATTTTTGAGCATTTATTCGCGTTTTTCGGCATTTTGCAGTTTTTAGCGTTTTTTCCCCGCTGAAAAACGGCACTTTGAATGCAATTTTCTGCCGTTCAGAAAAAAGCCCATAAACTCCACTGCTCATTAACACTAAAAAACTTCCATGTGTGCATGGACACATAGGCTAACATAGAGTGCAGTTTAAGGGCATTTTTAAAAAAAAAGCCAAAACGCCAATAAACTACAGTTTATCAGCTTCAGTGTGCATGGAGCCAAAGGGATACTGTTGCCTGACCATTCACTTCAACAAACATCTTCCCATAATAATAGATTTAATCATATTTAAGCATTGTATTTGCCAGTAAAAACCTCCATTGTGTAGACATGTAAAGTTCTGAGACTGTTACTGCTGAGTACTGCTATCTTGGATGTTATCTCAGGAATCCCAGCAGACTCAAAGCTGTCACTTAAAACATATAAGGTTGTGTAGGGAGGTGAGGGAGTGGAGGAGTTGGGCCATCACAGACAGTTATTAGACACTCCTAGAGGAGGAGAAGGCTGAGGCATGGAAGGAGGTGTTTGTGCTGGAGAATTGACTAGTAACATTTGCTTCAGAGGCACATTGCCAGTGAATAAAATCTAATTTATTTGGAGCAAACAACACTGCAAGTAAACATTTAATTACTTTAAATACTTTTTCCAGTGCTTTTGCCTTCAAATATTTAAAGTTAGTGACAAGGTCTCTTTGACATACCTTTATGCAGCATTGCCTTGCAACTAGTAATAGATGATTAACAACTCACATACACTGAATAGTGAATGTCAGTAAGGAATGTACTATTCAAGGTCTAGTCATCTGGTTCTGAACAAACAGATACCCATGTACATGTCTAGCTTTAGTTCATGTTATTGGCTATCAAATGAACTAACTATGCTTTTTGTGAGCAGTTCTCTTCAGTCTGTTCTGCAAAGAGGTAAAGTGATGATTAAGTATGTATTAACTCTTGTATTATCATTGGGAGTTTAATCTTTCATTCACCAACACATTTATTTTCGTCTGTTGGGTTATTTATGAACCTTGTGGACAGCCATATCCCAACACATTCATAATAAATTGGGTAATGGACCTCCTACTGAGAGATATAAGGCTATAAGGATTTCTTTAAGAAATCCAAGCTTGAATAAAAGAAAAATGAAGACAAAGAAAAATGGATAGCCGCACTCCAAAACCTGATGGGTGGTCTTTTATTCAATAGACAGCATGTACAAAAATAGGGTCACAGCAGTAGAAACAAGGAACAGCCGACGCGTTTCGCACTGGATCAGTGCTTATTCATGGCTAATGAAGCATTAAAACTGTTAGGTATATATAGAACATAGGGTGAACATGTGACCAATCTCAATTAATTGCCCGGGAGGAGCCTATGATATTAGGACAACCCCTGATGCCAATGAGATAGTCACATTACACCTGTGCACACCAGAGCAAGAAAAAACAAACAAATACACACAAATGTGAAACCAATAATCAAAATGTATAAATAATAGCACATTATAAACATAATGCACATATAAAATACTGTATATGTGGTACATACATAGTACTACAGTGACACAAAATGGTAAAACATGAGGCAATGATGAATAAAGTAAAATAAAAGCTTAAAGACGATGCAATTCAAACATATACAGTATTTTATATGTGCACCGCCAGCACCCTCGGTATCCTGCACCACCTGTAACCATTTAGTGATCCCACCTGGAGCGGTGACTCCTTTCTCTCTATTGAATAAAAGAACAAGGCCACGGCTAAGTCTTTAAATACTGGTTGTGATAGTCAGGGGTCTAGTCGTTTTTGACAAATGATTAAACATTAAAGCTTTACTGTTTAAAGAAATTGTGTTTTAGTAGTTATTAGCTAGTGATTTGTAGCTGTTGATTGATTCCCCACGGAGTATATACTAGTGTTTATGATGGAAGGAATCTCTCCCAACCACAGTTCAGCCAATACAGGCTAAGTCTGTGTTTTAATTCTAACACAGGAACCATGTGCATTGTGCATGCTAGTGGGCTCACTTGAGGACAAAAGAACATTGAGAACTTACTAGAGTTGATGACATTAATGGACCTTATCCAGTCTATCATGGCCATGATTAGGGTGGAAGAAATCTATCACAACAGAAAAAACCTGGCAAGGGATCAAAGCTTGCCCACTCAGATAAAACTTTGAACAAACATCATACACATTAATCACTCTTTATCATGCAATATAGCAAATGCCTTCCCTAGCACAAAGTATAGGAATACAAGACTTTTATGAACAAAGTATAATTGTATTTATTTATACCCTTTTTTAAGGATCAGTTCTCCCAAAAGTAGTATTTCAGTTATTAGTAAATTCAGGAGCGTGGGTTATCTTATGTATTAATATAGTGTCTGGCAACTGCAGTGGTAAGCACTCTTTTAATTGTTTGTTGCTTCACTATGGTTGGATATGAGGTACTGCTGCTCATCTTTAAGTGTTCTAATTATTTCTATTGGATTTTGAAAATGGAAAATAAGCTACAAGTGCAACAGAGATAGGGAGACATAACAATTATTAATGGTTGTGTCAGCTTTTCTAGACCTGAGAACGCAAATGCAAAAATCTCATGAATGCAATCTCCAAGAGAACCATGGTGGTTAAAATGGAAAAGGTCTAACAGAAAAATTGAAATATCAGCTTTGGGTGAATTTATATTACAGTGGTACCATGCTCATTGCCTTATCTTTTTTTGTCCTACCTTGGTGATCCATTTAATACATGCCAACTAAAATACTAATGTTATATTTTCAATTTTGGCTAAATTCATATTGCATAGTTATGTTATACTCACCAGGACATCTCTGTTCATTACACCTCCTAATATCTTCTCCGGAGCCTTCACATTGCTGACCAGTAATTGAAACTCCCTGGCAGTTTCGAGTTCTCTTTTCCCAGCCACCATCACATGATCTTGAACAACCACTCCACGGTCCCCATTGATTCCACTGACCATTAGCTGTATTGAAAATAGTAACACAATTGGCAATAGTTAGTTTTTGGAAAATATTCACATTTAAAAAATATATGAAAACTGAAGATCATTTATATTACTGCTCTGATGCTTTCTAAACTGAAAGTAAGTTATAAAACCCATAGGAGGTATTTGGTGTCTATAACAAATTGTGCAGAATGAATAAACTCTATCAATTTGCCTCTGTGAAACAGCTATTTATAATAAGGTCTGGTTATTGTTTCTCTCTATTCTTGTGCAGGGTAACTTGTCTCCCACCCTCTTTGTGTTTTCTGCAGGCACCTGTAGTGGGATGGACCTGATGGGTTTTACCCATCACTCTATTCTCTGAAAATGCGATGTGCAGGACACTAGTGATGTCACTGCTGTGCTTACTAGATATTTGGGTTGGCAAAGCCATTTATTGCAAACCACATGGAATGGAGTCTTCTCTGCCCATGTGCATGATAGACATCTCCCCAAATTACCAACTGAAATATTTTCCTGAAACAAGAAAATATGTCTTGTCTACAAGATCTACAGCAATGATACTGCTTCATGGTTTTTAATTTAATAACAATACATGTAAACTGTGTCCAATCTAAGAATCTGCTTCAGGCAAATTTCTATTCACTTTACAACATTTGTATTTATGCATTTCACATTATTTACTGATGGAAAAAATAATGTTTGACTTGTGTAATTTAAACAGCTAAACTTTAAGTTATGTAAAACAATGCACATCTCAGTTTACCTTTCTACAAACTTTAATGTTATCAAGAGTATGCTCTATGACCTTTGACAAGGGAGTACATTGCTAAGAAATTCATGGGCTAATTTGAACAACAATGCCAGCAGCTACCAATGGCCAAAGGGGAACAACAGCTGAGGGGATTTTTATAATTATTAGCAAAAACAAATCTCCAGAGTCCAACCCAGCTGACTTTTAATAAGCCTAGTAAATATAAGAAGGGGAAATACACATGTATATATTTATTGTCTGATAGGTCACACAAAGGTAAAATATAATGGTAATATCACTCACAAATGTGCAATCATTTTATTATTGTGTGTGCCAATTTAAAGTCTCCTGTGTGAAAAAAAGAAATGTGACCAATAATATAATTAATTACCAATAGTATGACCTTCAAAATGAGATTATATCCCTAATAATTATGTACAGAAAAATATGACAACACCATAATGCAAGCATGTTGTTTATGTAAATTAAACTATTTAGTCTCACAATTATATTTGCTTGCCACTGTATACAACTCGAAGAGGCTTCATTTAATAATATACTATAATTATAAAAAGATTATTCAGTTTTCTGCCAAATGAAAATATTTATTGATACACTTTCCCATTATCACAGATTTCTTTGGGTGCTCTCCTAATATTACACATTTACAGTTGTAGCAAAATAAAATGAATGATACCATTGTAGCTATAAAAACACAATACCTTGCAGTATTACCAACCATAAAAGTGATGCATGTCTACAATTTTATTCTCTATCCATCTATAAAACCCAGATTAGATAATTTATTTTACTTTATAGTGTTTTTCAAAAGTTGTATGGTTAATTGAGTGGAGTCTAAATATTTACCCGTGCACTCCTGATTATGACATTCTCTTGTTTCACTATAAGGTCCTTTGCAGTCAGAGCCACCATGGGATGCTGGCGAGCATTCTCTTTGTCTTTTCTGTGTACCATTGGAACATGTCACTGAACACTGGCTCCAAGCACTCCATTCTTGCCAGAGGCCATCAACTGAAAATGACACAAGCAGACATACAGGCATTGATTTTAATTCCTGACCCTTCAGCAAAGATGTTTTACATTATAATACAGGTAGTATCAGTGTGAGATCATAGGAATAAACTCCTAAAAGATACATTTTACATATCCACACTTATAAACTGCTTAACTTCTTCAAATCTGAATTCCAAGCAGACTATTAAAAAATAAAAAATAAACACATGTAAAAATAAAAATAAACACATGTATTTATTAAAATAATGTAATATAAATGACCTGCAACTACAAAAAAAAAAAAAAACAGAACACCACTTCATTTCAACTGTACTTAATTCACATGTGCTGAAGTGAAAAAGCAAAGGAGTACATTCATCAATCTTTGGGTGTCCATTCCAAAGCTTGGGTGATCAAGCTAAAATGCTTGGAAAAGTGAGGTCACCTGTAGTAGAACTGCAAACGTCTCAGGACAGGATGGACAAATTATGTGTTTCAGTTGTGCGATCAGCTGTTTACCTGGAGTTAAGTTTTAAAAATAATTATTTCCCTGGTCACTAGTTGTGATGAAAGCCAAGCTCAAGTCCGTGCTCTATGGAATGTCTGTGCTCAAAGGACTGCTTCTGCTCAAAGGAATGGCCATGCTCAAAGTAATGTGTATGGGTGCAGAACGGTCCATAGAGTTGTGCACAGCATTAGGACCCTATGTGCATCTACACTAGCATGTGTGCATGCACATGCATGTGATTGCTAGCATTTTGCATGTGTTAATTCACATGAGCATGCTTGTTTGATGGACTTTGGCTCCCAGTGTTCTATTTAAAGCCTTACAGGAGTCAGGTTCATTGCTGAGTGGTCATCATCTCTTTCTGCTTGTGACTTGATCTTGCATTCATCTGTACCTTGATCTGGCTTGCTGTTTTTGCTTGTTCCTGAACCTCTGTTGTTAACTTGACCCTGCTTCCTGCCAGATTTTCTGGTACTTCTTCTGCTCACTTGATGCTGACCTTGGCCTGGCTTTGACTCTGCTCCTGGTTCCCATCTCTGTGTTCCTGCTGCCCAGTAGTTGCTGACCACTGCCTATTCAACTACATGTCCTGCCTGCTGACAGCTGGTCTACTTCAGCTCTGCATCTGCTATCAATATACTATGAACTAGATCTCCTACAGGCACCTGCACCTCTCTGTGCCCTGTTATACCCTTGTGTAATCCCCAGGGGAAACAGGAATCGATCTGTAAGGGCAGCCCTCTCATCAACTCAGCCTCAACCATGTATGTGACTCTAGTGTTCAAAACATAATGTCACACTTACCCATGTCTCATTACAGATCTGGCCCTTTCCTTCAGTTCAGGGACACATGTGTGCAGCCAATCAGAGGCCTCTGGCACTACATACTAGCATCATATGTACTGGGGGGGGGGGAAGATGGTGGAGAAGGATCTGGGGGTTATGGTAGATCATAAGGTTAATAATAGCATGCAATGCCAAGCTGCGGTTTACAAAGTGAGCAAAATCTTTTCTTGTATTAAGGGAGGCATGGACTGCAGAAAGGGAGATATCATTTTGCCCATGTACAAATCATTAGTAAGACCTCATCTGGAATATGCAGTTTAGTTTTGGGCACAAGTTCATAAAAAGGTTATTGGGGAACTGGAGAAATTGCAAAGAGCAACCAAACTGATAAGAGGCATTAATGAGCTCAGCTATGAGGAAAGATTAGCTGAACTGAATTTATTTTCTCTGGAGAAGAGGATGTTAAGGGGGGATATGATCAACATGTATAAATACACAAGTGGTTTATATAGTGAACTTGGTTGTGAATTATTCACTTTAAGGGTATCACAGAGGACAATGGGAGAACTATTTACAGCTGGAGGAAACAAGATTTAATCTCCAAATATGGAAAGGCTTCTTCACAGTAAGAGCGTGAACATGTGAAATAGACTCTCTAAAGAGCTGATTCTGGCTAGCTCAGTAGATTAAATAAGTAAGGATTGTTTTTCTCTGCTCGAATGAATGAATGAATGAATGAAAACTTATATAGCGCGGCACATGCGAACTGAATCGCCTCTGGGCGCTTGTTGTTCCAGTCTCCTTTGATATCAAAAGAGAAAAGTCTTGACCTTTTTCCTAAATGCTAGGTGGTTCTCCTCCAACCGAAGCAAATTGAATCATGCTTTGCTGGGATTTTTTGCCTTCCTCTGGATCAACTGTAGGTATAGGATTGTATATTGACTATATATACAGTTTAACCTTAGTGCCGACCATACGCACATATGTGGCCTCGGCTCGAAGGGGTGATGCCTGCAGGTGTAGGCATCACCTCAGTACCATTTTTAGAGTGGGCGGTTGGCTCTTTAGGGGTAGCAACTGATGCGGGAGGTGATCCCCCCTCCCGCCGCCTGACGTGTTGCGTCACTGGTCATGTGGAAGTCACTGAGGAAGTCACGTGACCAGTGATGAAATGCGTCGGGTGGAGCCTTGTGATGTCACTTCCGGTGGTGTTTTATGGAAGTACGGCGAGGAGACGAGTGTGTCACTACTCCCATTGCTTTTTACTGCACTTTTTACCCTTACTTGATATAAGCAGTTTCTTTTACTAAATATATGTACTTTTCATTTGGCAATATTGCACTATGGCTGATCTTTGTTTCCTTTGAGCGCCATTTATACAAGAAGTGTCATTCCATGGAGCGAGCTGTTTCCCTGTCGCTCCATGGACTAACGTTACAGTTTAGTTTTTTTAAATGAATGAAAGTGTTTTTTCCCCCCCAAAAAAGTGTGCTTGAAAGACCGCTGCGCCAATGTGACACAAAATATTGCAACAATAACCATTTTATTCTATAGGGTCTCTGATAAAAAAATATATCTAATGTTTGGGGGTTCTAAGTAATTTTCTAGCAGCAAATACTGATTTTAACTTGTAAGCAACAAATGCCAAAAATAGGCTTAGGCATAAAAGGCATACGTACAGTATACATTTGTTTTCCTTTTATTGGTTGAAATAGATGGTCTTTTTTGAGCCAGAATGTAACTACAGCCAATCTGCTTTCAATCACTGCCTTAATGCACCCATATTGCTCAATGCTCAGTGTCAGTACTTAGGCTTCTTTGTCTCCAGAATTTTTATCTTGTGACTGCAAATCCTTGTGTACTTCAACAGATCCTCTAGCTTTCCTGTACCTGTTTTATCTGTGTGCTTCCAGTGAGCCGTCAGCATTTCTGCTTGAAAGAGACTTCCTCCCTTGTGTTCCTGTGTCCTCAGCATCACAGTGCTGCAAGAGCCTCTCACCCATGTACCCCTGTGTTCTCAGCATTCCAGCGCTGCAACATACTCTCACATCAGTGTTCTGTGTACTAAGCACCCTACTGCTGCAAGAGACTCTTACATCAGTTTTCTTTATACACAGAGACTCTTACATCAGCGTTCTTTATACACAGCACCCCAATGCAGCAATAGACCCAAAGCCCTGGTCAGCATGTTCCTAGTTGATACAGACTCCATGATACCTAAAGTAATGTTTTAGTCTGCAAAATCAGCTTACTGCAATTTCTGTTCATTTGCATCTCATTATCTATTTACTAGGTAAGCTTTAGATTAAATGTGTAAAAAATGAAGGGTTGGGACTTTAAATGAGATGCGATTAGCAAAATGCGATTAAGTATATATATATGGAAAAAATAAATAAAAATAATTCCATAATGACCAGGCTCAAAAATGCCAAACCAAGAAGCACAAACCAAATTAAACTGTCTAACTGTGTGTAATTAAAACAGAGGTTTAGTTGCAGAGATTTGCAAATACCTGGGAAGCTGCAGGCCAAGCGTCAAGGCACTCTGTGTAACTGCAGTCCTAACTATGATTTTTATAGCCTCCAAAGGAGGAGCACAGGTGTGCTAATTAATAGACAGGGAGCAGATGGAAACCTAGACCTGCCCCTATCTATAATTGGTCTGACAAATGAGAGCACTGGAAAGACAAAAAAACAGGGGTGAAACCAATACATGCCTGCCAAACCAGGCATGTATTGGTTTGGTTTGGCAGGCATGTATTGGTTTCACCCCTGTTTTTTTGTCTTTCCAGTGCTCTCATTTGTCAGACCAATTATAGATAGGGGCAGGTCTAGGTTTCCATCTGCTCCCTGTCTATTAATTAGCACACCTGTGCTCCTCCTTTGGAGGCTATAAAAATCATAGTTAGGACTGCAGTTACACAGAGTGCCTTGACGCTTGGCCTGCAGCTTCCCAGGTATTTGCAAATCTCTGCAACTAAACCTCTGTTTTAATTACACACAGTTAGACAGTTTAATTTGGTTTGTGCTTCTTGGTTTGGCATTTTTGAGCCTGGTCATTATGGAATTATTTTTATTTATTTTTTCCATATATATATACTTAATCGCATTTTGCTAATCGCATCTCATTTAAAGTCCCAACCCTTCATTTTTTACACCCTTACAGGGATGGAGGCCTGTGGTGGTGCATACCACATGCCTCATACAAAGTCCCAACCCCTCTTTATTTTTCTAATATTAGCCAGGGATGGAGATGCGATTTTCAGGAGTTTAACAGAGTGCCTCCACAGATCTACCACCAACAGTTAATTTATGCATTGTCATTTTTTGACTAGCTGACCCAGTTTGATGTGGTCCGCACCTATTTTGGTGGTATTTTGGTTTGGCAGGCATGTATTGGTTTCACCCCTGTTTTTTTGTCTTTCCAGTGCTCTCATTTGTCAGACCAATTATAGATAGGGGCAGGTCTAGGTTTCCATCTGCTCCCTGTCTATTAATTAGCACACCTGTGCTCCTCCTTTGGAGGCTATAAAAATCATAGTTAGGACTGCAGTTACACAGAGTGCCTTGACGCTTGGCCTGCAGCTTCCCAGGTATTTGCAAATCTCTGCAACTAAACCTCTGTTTTAATTACACACAGTTAGACAGTTTAATTTGGTTTGTGCTTCTTGGTTTGGCATTTTTGAGCCTGGTCATTATGGAATTATTTTTATTTATTTTTTCCATATATATATACTTAATCGCATTTTGCTAATCGCATCTCATTTAAAGTCCCAACCCTTCATTTTTTACACCCTTACAGGGATGGAGGCCTGTGGTGGTGCATACCACATGCCTCATACAAAGTCCCAACCCCTCTTTATTTTTCTAATATTAGCCAGGGATGGAGATGCGATTTTCAGGAGTTTAACAGAGTGCCTCCACAGATCTACCACCAACAGTTAATTTATGCATTGTCATTTTTTGACTAGCTGACCCAGTTTGATGTGGTCCGCACCTATTTTGGTGGTATTTTGGTTTGGCAGGCATGTATTGGTTTCACCCCTGTTTTTTTGTCTTTCCAGTGCTCTCATTTGTCAGACCAATTATAGATAGGGGCAGGTCTAGGTTTCCATCTGCTCCCTGTCTATTAATTAGCACACCTGTGCTCCTCCTTTGGAGGCTATAAAAATCATAGTTAGGACTGCAGTTACACAGAGTGCCTTGACGCTTGGCCTGCAGCTTCCCAGGTATTTGCAAATCTCTGCAACTAAACCTCTGTTTTAATTACACACAGTTAGACAGTTTAATTTGGTTTGTGCTTCTTGGTTTGGCATTTTTGAGCCTGGTCATTATGGAATTATTTTTATTTATTTTTTCCATATATATATACTTAATCGCATTTTGCTAATCGCATCTCATTTAAAGTCCCAACCCTTCATTTTTTACACCCTTACAGGGATGGAGGCCTGTGGTGGTGCATACCACATGCCTCATACAAAGTCCCAACCCCTCTTTATTTTTCTAATATTAGCCAGGGATGGAGATGCGATTTTCAGGAGTTTAACAGAGTGCCTCCACAGATCTACCACCAACAGTTAATTTATGCATTGTCATTTTTTGACTAGCTGACCCAGTTTGATGTGGTCCGCACCTATTTTGGTGGTATTTTGGTTTGGCAGGCATGTATTGGTTTCACCCCTGTTTTTTTGTCTTTCCAGTGCTCTCATTTGTCAGACCAATTATAGATAGGGGCAGGTCTAGGTTTCCATCTGCTCCCTGTCTATTAATTAGCACACCTGTGCTCCTCCTTTGGAGGCTATAAAAATCATAGTTAGGACTGCAGTTACACAGAGTGCCTTGACGCTTGGCCTGCAGCTTCCCAGGTATTTGCAAATCTCTGCAACTAAACCTCTGTTTTAATTACACACAGTTAGACAGTTTAATTTGGTTTGTGCTTCTTGGTTTGGCATTTTTGAGCCTGGTCATTATGGAATTATTTTTATTTATTTTTTCCATATATATATACTTAATCGCATTTTGCTAATCGCATCTCATTTAAAGTCCCAACCCTTCATTTTTTACACCCTTACAGGGATGGAGGCCTGTGGTGGTGCATACCACATGCCTCATACAAAGTCCCAACCCCTCTTTATTTTTCTAGCTTTAGATTAAATATGTTCTGCTGTATAAAGAACTCCAAACTGTAAAAATCTACTTAGATATGCACATTATTGGACAGATAGCTGCAATAAAATGAGCAATAGCCTCACCATGAAACTGCCATGTGCTAACGACACAGAATGTACTAGTGGACTGTTACAAATGATTTATTAATAAAATCGATGGGTACTCACAAGCAAAACAATATTATATAGCATATCACACATCTGCCAGCTCATTTCATCTGATGAGGAGAGTACTCTGCTACCTCTGTAATATGTCCCTTTAGATGAAATGTATGTAGGGCAGAGCTCACTGGTGATGTCAGCACGTCCTCAAAGAGACGGCGGTAGCACAATATGCTATGTGATATTGTTATGCTTGAGAGTACCCATCAATTTTATTAATAAATTGGTTTTAACTGTACTTCACTATGGCATATGCTTGATTCATTCTGACTATGTGTTAATGTTGCTTAGGCAATTGTATGTGAAGCGATCCATTGTCGTTCTGAAAGGTGACAGGCTTGAGGTACATCCAACTGTAAGGGAGAGAGCTGGAGCCATCCATCCATCCATCCATCCATCCAGGCAGGATCTATCATTCTAAAGCGCTATGAGACGTGTGGAGTAGAGTTGGGCGAATGGTTCAGCCTGAGCATCAGTTTGGGTGGAACAATGGCTGTTAGCCCCGTTCAGGGTACACCCAAATTTGCAGGGTGTTCAGTAAGCGTTCGCCTGCAGAATGCCCTGCAATGCACTGTGTGCTGCACAGTGCATTTTGCTCCCTGATTGGGCAAAGCTTTGTCCAATTAGGGCACAGTTTAAACTGGTTGTTGAGGAGCAGGGCAACGAGTCATCAGCTGTCAATGAGCTTCCCCACTGACTACTGAGTAAAAAAACAAAATTAGCTGTAAAAAAAATAATGAAAAATGGCCTGGGGTCGCCCCACCGCTCACTTCTGATGTCACTTACCCAGTATGCACTGGTCAGTGACATCAAAAGAGAGTGGTGCCACCAGGTGATGTAGCCATGTGGCCCACCTCTTACCTATATAAGAACTGTCAAATGGCTTAATCTACAGTAGGCCGACAGCTTTCATTTTAGCGCTGATTGACAATGGATTTACATTGGTGTGTACTGTTTTAAAAAAAACAATAATAAAAAAAAGGAATTATAAAAAGGAGGCCTCCAGATTCAGATTCCAGGGGGGTGAAGTTCCCTGCCCCAAAGCACCTCATTTAATGACCTTCCAGACTGCTGGTTAAGGGTCTGGTATAGATTTGAAGGGGGGGGGGCGCCATTGTTTTTTAAAATTTTCCAATAGCTGGGTGCCAGCAATTGCAATTGTGAGTAAATTTTAAATGTGATTTGATATTTTTTTCTTTAGACATGTCCTTTGTGTTGCAGCATATTCTATGCAAGCTACAGATGCACAACTTTACATGCAGAATAGGGGGACCCCTCAGGCGCTATATTTGACCACTGCCCGCCTGGCCTATAGCAGAATGACGGCCGTGATGTGGTTCCATTATCCTGACTGGGGGTCATATGGGGGTCGTGTCTGCGAGGGCAGGCAGTGTGGCGATGGATGGTGTGGTTTGTCACACTGCATCTCCAATCTAGGTAAAGAGCCTCTGATGGAGGCTCTTTACCACATTGTCAGCTGTGCCCAATCACAGTTGATCACAGTGTAAACAGGAAAAGCCATGTATCAGCTTTTCCTGTACTTGCGCTGCCAGACGCGAGTAAAGGAGAGCCGATCGGCTGCTCTCATGATTCGGGCGTCTACACTGATTGATTATCAGTGCAGCCCACCCGAGGATGCCCAACCAAGGCCAACCAGGGATGCCCACCCATGGCCACCAGGGATACCCACCCATGACCACCAGGTAAACCTACTAGTGCCCACCAGGGATGGCAATAATTGCCCATTAGTGATGGCACTCTGTGCCCATCAGTGATGCCTGCTAGCACCTCTGATCAGTGCTGCCTATCAGTACCATTGATCATTGCCTATCAGTGCTCACTTATTTAAAACGTTTTGTAACAGAAACAAAGAAAAATAATTTGTTTTCAAAGTTTTTTTGTCTTGCGCAAAAAATAAAAACCGCAGAGGTGATCAAATATAACCAAAAGAAAGCTCTATTTGTGGGATACAGCATTGCATGACTGCACATTTGTCATTCAAAATGTGAGAGAGCACTGAAAGCTGAAAATTAGTCTGGGCAGGAAGGTGTATAAGTGTTCTGTGGTTAAAGGAGTTTTTCATTTGTATCGTTGCACTTTAAAATCACTCCTGAAAAAATTATTGTTTTTTAAAAAAAATTGCATTGCTACATGTTCCCCAGGGCAGTTCCGAGTACCCCATACCCCTTTTCATGGCCAATTATTTGCATATAAGCTTTCAAAATGGGCAATTTAGAAGTTTCCTGTTCAGCTTCCATAGACTTCAATGGGGTTCGCCGAAAATGTCCTCTTTTCAGGAGTTCTGCTGCGAACCGAACAGGGGGGGTGTTTGGCCCATCTCTACTCTTGAGATGTGGGGTGCAAATGTTTGGTAAGCTGCTATATTTGTACAAGGTAGCTGGTGCACATTTGTTGTGAAGACTTTGTGATCACGGTGGACTACACTTTTTTTGGAAGCAATTGATGTTGAATATTTGATCTTGTAAACATCAGTAATTGCTGCAGTCACAAATAAGTTAGATATGCAGTTTTCAAAATATTTGTTATTGCACTTATATGTGCTATTGCACCGACCCTATGGCCCAGATTCACAAAGCACTTACGCCGACGTTTAGCACATTACGGCGTCATAAGTGCAAATGTGCGCCCGCGTATGTGTGCGCCATACCCACAAACCAACATACGCCTAAAAACTGGCCACCCTACGCTGACGTCGCTTGCACACGCCGGCATAGCGTGGGCGCATATATGGGCTGGACACATGTTGCTGCTCCCATTGCTTAGGCATTCAAACATGCAAATGATGGAAATACGGCGATTGACGAATGTGAGTGCGCCCGACGCATGCGACGCGAGGTGCGTGTAAGTTGTATGTCCGGCGTAAAGTTATTCCCCATAGATGAGGTGCAACCCGACATGCAAAGGTCTGCACCAGGGAACACAAGCTGGCGTATTGTGCGTTGGACGTGTCTCGCTGGGCGTACGTTAAGTTCACGGCGTATGTGGTGTTCCGGCGTAGCTTAAGCAGTTGTGCCAGCATGGTTGTGAGTAGGAGCATAAGGGTGCTGTGCATGTGTCCATGTCACGGCCACGTCACGGCGCATGCGCAGTTCATGATACGCCAGGCGTAAAACACTGCACCATGCTCGGACAATCATTTGCATGGGGTCACACCCACTTCCACCTACACCGACCTGTGCCTTCGAAACCTACGCCACGCTGTCGCAGCGTTGGGAGCACTGGCTTGCTGAATGCTATGCTTGCCTCTCAGTGCTACGTTGGCATGGCGTACGGCGTTTGCACTACGGTTGCGTAATGTGCGCCCATCTCTCTGTAAATCTGGGCCAATGTTTTTTTTGCTTCTACCAATGCTTTCTAGGTTATGTTTTTTTTTTTTTTAAAACAACAAGGTTTATCATGTTAAATTTTAACCTGAATTTGAAGGATAATTTCTGCCATTCATCTTGCTTTATGGTTGACCAGAAACATTAGCAGATGTTCAGACCACAAAAAACAAAAAAAAACAATTTGTGCAAAAAAGGAAACAAAAAAAAAGTGCACAATTAATGTTTTTTTTAGACGTGTTGTAATTACAGTAACAGGTTATACAATAAAATCCATTTACATTTGATAACACATAATTAGAGTGAACATATTTATAACTTTGACACCAGTCATAGTTCTGATTATGGAGTGCATGCAAGACTCAGTTAAATAATGTTAGCATACAGTGTATTTCTACTGAAGAAAGATTTGTAAGAATTTCTATTTATTTCTCCAGCATAACACCATGCAGTTACGAATCTAGTTAATATGTCTAACGATACCAACAGTACTTTAAGAAAATTAGCTAGAAAATTGCTTTTTTTATCTTGTTTGCTTTCTCGTGGACAATAAAAATCTTTTTTTCTTTCTTTCATGCTTCCAAACTGGTGTCATCAACGAAAAAGTATATAAAGGATAAGCTATTTTTTATTTGTTCTTTCGGAGGATGTAGGGTCATAAAAAAAGGGCTTGTGCTGGGCGATTGTTTATTTTAAACCTAGATAATTGCCTGCAAGAAAAGATTATAACAGAGCTTTGTAACTGGTGTATTGCTGTAAAACACAAAAGGGCACTGCTGCTGTACTGTCACTGCTTAAGCTGGAAAAATATTCCAATCGCTCTTCTCTCATAAATGTTAGTAGTACCGCATGTCATTTCTCTATAGCCTTAAAGCAGGTGCAAAACTTTTTACGCTAAAGCAAATAATGTATTTTTTCATTACTTACGTTGGATATGAAAAGAGTGCATCTGCTACGCTTTAGCCTAAAATAAAATTCGGAACTTATTACCACATGTTGCTGTCCTAATCCATCGTCTGTAGGACCGAGTGATATATGCCCTTGCCAGCTGGCCTCAATACCTACAAACAATTTCTGTAGGCTGATTATGATTATGCCCATGTGTTACCGTGGCTTTGTGCCAGCTATTTGGCCCCTTTGTTTTCTAAATAGCATGAAAAGATGAATAACTTAACAAGGGCTTTTATATATATATATATATGTGTTTTCAGTGTGAAGAACAAAAAAAACCTTTCCCTTAAATATGAATGTCCTTCTCATATCCCTTTGTCTCTCTCTGTTTCTCTCTCTCTCTCTCTCTCTCTCTCTATCTCTCTCTCTCTCTCTCTCTCTCTCTCTCTATATATATATATATATATATATATATATATATATATATATATATATATACAGTATATACAAGTGAAACTCGAAAAATTAGAATATTGTGCAAAAGTTCATTTATTTCACTAATGCAACTTAAAAGGTGAAACTAATATATGAGATAGACTCATTACATGCAAAGCAAGATAGTTCATGTCGGGATTTGTCATAATTGTGATGATTATGGCTTACAGCTCATGAAACCCCCAAATCCACAATCTCAGTAAATGAGAATATTACATGCAATTAATAAAACCAGGATTGCACATAGAACAATATCGGACCTCTGAAAAGTATAAGCATGCATATGTACTCTGTACTTGGTTTAGGTCCCTTTTGCATCGATTACTGCCTCAATGCGGTGTGGCATGGAAGCGATCAGCCTGTGGCACTGCTGAGGTGTTGTGGAAGACCAGGATGTTTCAATAGCGGCCTTCAGCTCTTCTGCATTGTTCGGTCTCATCTTTTAGCTCTTCTGCATTGTTCGGTCTCATCGGTCTCATCTTTCAGCTCTTCTGCATTGTTCGGTCTCATCGGTCTCATCTTTCAGCTCTTCTGCATTGTTCGGTCTCATCGGTCTCATCTTTCTCTTGGCAACGCCCCATAGATCCTCTATGGGGTTCAGGTCAGGCGAGTTTTCTGGCCAATCAAGCACCTAGAATATTGCTTCTTTGTGGATTTGGGGTTTTTATGAGCTGTAAGCCATAATCATCATAATTATAACAAATCACAGCTGGATGATCTTGCTTTGCATGTAATGAGTCTATCTCATATATCAGTTTTACCTTTTAAGTTGCATTAGTGAAATAAATGAACTTTTGCGCGATATTCTAATTTTTCGAGTTTCACCTGTATATATAACATTTATATGATAATATAATATTTCTTTATACTTTGAAGAGGCTGCATGCACAACACAACAGGCATGGTATTCCAGTCCACCTGCTTTTTCCACCACCCTCACAAATATACCTGCCTTCCCTCAAATTGGTTCACTACCCTTCAATTTTTGGAGCCTAGCTCTGTACCTCCCTTCACCCTCATACTGCTGACAAGATAGGATCTCTGGATCCCGAGAGCCCAAAATAAGTCAACTCAGAATGCCCAAATGCCTTGTATTGGGCAATCTGAAAGCACCACCATGCTGTAGTTTATATTCTGAGAATCAATGAGAGTGATTTACTAAAGCTGGTGCACACAGAATCTTGTGCAGCTGTGCATAGTAACCAATCAGCTTCTAGGTTTAATTGTCAAAACGTAATGGAAAAAACTGAAGCTACAAGCTGATTGGTTACTATGCACACCTTCTTTGCTCACCAGTTTTAGTAAATCTTCCCCACTGAGTTTGTTCCTAAAGACTTAATACATTGTTTTTGGAAGCTTGAAGACCTCTTAGCACTCTTTGCACTAATAAGTACCTTCCAGAATAGTTGTATTACACTCCTCTCAAAGAACTCTCTTGCAGAATTTACAACTATAAAGCAATTAAATTGGCCTTGTGCACCTCTTATAATACATACTGTAATAATGTATGTAGGGTAACGTGAGGCTTTCTTACTGTTCTTTTTGCTAGCTTGCAATTTACTTTGTACTTTCAGTTAACTTACAGCACTCATTTCGTTATTGCATATAATGTCCAGAGCTTGTATCATTCTCATTAAAATCTGAAGCTCTAATAGCAATGGTTAAGGTAATATGTTGGGTTCAAAACACTCTCCCTTTGCCATTGTAGTCTCATAGCACTTTCTTTAGCAATGAACAGCTTTAATAGGAGTTTTTTTTTCTATTCTGTGTTCTATTCTATTTCACCAATAGATATACATGTTTAGTGCAAACTAAGGAATGCATCTTCCTCTATATCTGTTACATTCCTTTGAATGTCAAAAAGTCATAACACATTCTTTTAGTAATGTATTTCTATGCACTATGCCAACACACAAAAGCCAATAAACTAATGGAAATTCTATGTACAAAAGGTCAAGATATAGTATACAAGGACACATGCTTCCTCATCTAAACTTTGATGCTGGCACAATAAATAACGTGAAAAGTTTTTTGAATAGTTTGTCAAAGCAAGCTCATTTATTGTAAACAAGTTGCATGAATGTTGAAATTCAGACAAAACCTGGGACTTCTGATATTACTGTGACATTTAACATATACTAAAATACCATCCATTCAGAAATGTACAGAATCCACTTGTGCTATTTCTAAAGGGGGACCATTTCAAACACCACAGAAGCATCTGTGCTGACCCTTTTTTGACAGTACAATATAAAATGTACAGCATTTTAAAACGTAACTTTTTATATGTATAAATCTATTAAAACTTTATTTTGTCTATGTTAACGCACAAATTACAATCACGTTTTAAAATGTTATTTTTATTCAGGGTTATGAAGCTGATATAGTCTATTTTTTGGGAACTTGCTATGGCAAGGATTCCCTAATAAATCATGCATTACTAATAAATGGCATACCATAGTACCAAGTAAAACTTTCAAAGTATAAAGAGAACTGTTTGAAGTAAAAATAATGAGTGGTAAATCAGATATGCAATGTGTGCTCCTTGATATAAAGATGCAACACCTATTTGATATACTGGGAAAGAAATCTCTATGAAAATAAGCAACAAGACCAGCTTGCCTGACAGCTTTCCAACACCTATTGTATTGTGTTTATTTCAATACCTACTCTGAAATGATCTGGAAAAGATCAAAGTCAGAGTCCTTGGACATAGTAGACTGAATCTTAAACAATGTTGCAGAGGGGCAATGGTCTATAAAAGTTTTTGTTGCATATATTTTTATTTTTCTAAAGCACAATTAATATTTTGGTTACATGAATGAGTTGAGTGCTGCAAAAGAAGCTTCTTAAGACTTAAAGCCTTTGACAAAGTATAGCAAGCTTACACAACACGGACCAACTGTGAAAATGGCCAATAACTATATATTAAGAGCCCGTTCACACTGGGGCGCCCTGGGATCCGACTTCAAGTCACCCCAAGTTGCGCCAAGTCGCGCGGTCGAGAAAATGAATGGAAGTGAATGGGAGCTGTCTTAAAGTACACTACTGAAGTCGCTCCGACTTCAGTAAAGGTTCCAGCACTACTTCAATCTGACTTCTTGCAGGCAACTTGTACCCATTGATTTAAATGGAAGTCGCCTCAGAAGTCGGATCAGTGTCTTAACTGAAGCAACAATACAGGAAAATAACATACATTTCTCAGGCAAACCCCTCCCTCCCCCCTCCCTCCCACAGAGCTGATTATTGTTTGCTTGGCCACTGGAAAGCCTCCTGTCCTGGAGGTGACTTGAAGTTGCCTTGTACTGTCCTGGAGGCAACTTGAAGCTGCCTTGTAAGTTGCCTGATGATTCATACTCAAGTCGTGTCCAAGTTGCCTCCCAAAGTCGTGCTGGAAGTTGTGTTGCCCCTGTGTGAATGGGCTCTAAGTGTTTATTGTTGACAGATTACTTGATTTGGAGCTTAACCAACAAAATAACTTGTGATACATGCTAAATTAAGGTACTGAAATTTATTTTGAGGCGTCTAACTGGCAATATTAAAGAAGCAACATTAGACCTGGGAACCTATTGTGTTATTAAAGTAAAATAGGAAACATAGCTATGGGCACACTAAGTGCTCGTATCTCAGTAACACTAGACCTAAGGCAATTATTTCACCTCTAGGCAGTTTGCTGTTTGTTCCTCCTTTGGGGGAACCAGGAATGATGAAAACAATAGATTGCATTTTTCTACCATTATTGATTGTCTAATACATTAGCTAATATTTAGTACTTACAAACACGCCAGTGTCATGGGTCACAACCATCCACAAACATGTACAAAATGCAGTACAATAGAGGTTGCATCGGCTATATATGCACCTGGACTAAAAGGAGTATACGAAATATTATATATTGCTCTGTGTCTTTATAATGTCCGGGAAACCTGTTTTGCATCACTGTTCACAAGGATGCAGTCTGCATATATAATGAAGAAACAAGATTTGCTAGAACACTCCACACATTCAAATTTTGAGATGGAACATCACAATAAGGAAAGGGGACATTTGTTCTTAAGGGAATTTGTACATGCATTCTTTCCTTGCTTATTATGGCAAAGGATAAAAAAATAAAATGTTTAAAAATGTTTTTGCATGGTTTTAGCCAGTTATATGAAATAATGAATATTAATATTATTCCTTTATTTATGTTTCTTGCAGGTGATACTCTAGTTTTCTTTGCTCGTCATTGGCATTGTATCCTTTAAAATGTATGTAAACCCTAACATTTAATGTTTCTTATTTTCACCCTTCTGGTCCCTTTAACATACATTTGAAAAAGTTTTGGTATTTCTGTACAATAATTGCAAAATTCCAAACTGAGCTTGCCCTGTCTGGTAAGCGGCTTTGATACCTGGTGGCAGGTCTTCACCTAGAGTGTGCACTATTTGTGATGATTAGAAGCATACCGTACAAGACTAGATCAAGTTGGGTGCACAGTGAAATATGTTTAACAAATTTAGCTTTTAGGTTCAGTGGACTGTAAACGTTTTTGGTGCAGTGGCGCAGCTTTAACCCCTTGTTGTCTATATTGTTTTGTATATTGCACACAAGCTGCTGCCTCCCTCTATACTCAATCTGTTTGTTAATTTGTATGGAGGGAACATTTTGTGTTATGTAGTTTGAGAAGTTCTTTAAGGTAGGGGGCATGTCCATGGATGCATTGATGTGGGAGGAGGGAGACCTTATACTCAATTCTGATGGAAACAGGAAGCCAGTGGAGTGAGTGAAGAATGGGGGCAATGTGCTAATTTTTACGCACTCTCATCAGGGACTTTGCTGCAGATATTTGGATGTACTGAAGCCTCTGCAGACTCTTTATAGGAATGAGAAGTGCGTTACGGTAATCCATTCTGGAGGAGACATAGGCATGAACCAGCTTTTTGGCATCTGAAAGGGAGAGAATGGGCTGGAGTTTAGAAATGTTCCAAAGGTCGTAGAAATGTTCCGAAGGTCGTAGAAAGAGGTGATTTATATGGGCTTCAAAAGTGAGTTGAGAGTCCATTTTTACACCAAGATTTGTGGCTATTGGTCAGAGGGCATATTAGAACCAGAAAAAGTAATGCTGGTTATGGATGATGCTCCTGGACCTTTCTGCTGCATTTGATACTGTTGACCATGGCATTCTTTTAAACCGACTCCACCTCTCCATTGGACTCAATGACACAGCCCGCAGTTGGTTCAAATCATACAAACCAGACAGAATACATGTCCCTGGGCCACTTCAAAATAAAATCTACATACAGTTACTTGCGGTGTCCCTCAGGGGTCAGTCCTTGGCCCTATCCTCTGGTCAAATTATCAGCCACCACAACATTTCATTCCACTGTTATGCCGATGACACACAGCTATAATTAAATGCAACAGCTGAAACTCCCCCCTTCACAGTCATCCCTATCAGTACTCACCACCTGTCTGGAGGAGATAAAGGTATTTTTAACTAAACAGTTCCAAAACTGAAGTTATCTTGATTGGCACTCCTTACCAGACCAAATCATCATCCATAACCAGCATTACTTTTTCTGGTTCTAATATGCCCTCTGATGCCAAAAAGCTGGTTCATGCCTATGTCTCCTCCAGAATGGATTACCGTAACGCACTTCTCATTCCTATAAAGAGTCTGCAGAGGCTTCAGTACATCCAAATATCTGCAGCAAAGTCCCTGATGAGAGTGCGTAAAAATTAGCACATTGCCCCCATTCTTCACTCACTCCACTGGCTTCCTGTTTCCATCAGAATTGAGTATAAGGTCTCCCTCCCCCCACATCGATGCATCCATGGACATGCCCCCTACCTTAAAGAACTTCTCAAACTACATAACACAAAATGTTCCCTCCATTCCACTGACTCAAACCTTCTACACATATCCAGAACTAGACTTAAGACAATGGGAGACAGGGCCTTTTGTGCAGCTGCCCGGCGTCTGTGGAATGCCCTACCTACTTATTATTATACTACATATGGAGGCGAGTGAACCTTGTGACATGTCATAAGGAGGCCTGAAAGAACCTGGAAGAGCTCCCAAAGAGGAAAGAAAGAAGGGTGGAGGCACAGAACGAAGCATGTGGCAGCCAAGCAGTGAATTGTCAGAGACCAACCTTAAATTCTTTGGGGCTATGAGTATGTTAATTCCAGCTAGCTAAGTGAAAATGTTAAGGAGGATTAATAAAAAAACACATGGTGTAGTGAAATTGCTCTTTAAGATAAAAATATTGCATCTCCGAGTCTCTCTTAAATGAATTTCCCATGTGGATAATTATTACACACAATCATAATTTATGATTACTGATCTCATTTACAAAAAATAAAAAAAAATAAAAGACATTGTAAATGCAAGCTTATCATAGAAAAAGTACTTGGATAATATACAGTGGTATGCGTTGTAATCTATCTGTTGAAGCTAATATGATGCTGCCCCTATTCTTCTTTGTAACATGTGGAGTTTAAGATAAAGTACTCCTGACTTATCTCTCAGACAGATACTGTGTGTCTATCTATCACCTGACCAAATACACTCACTCCAAACACATTGAACAATAAAATATGTGTCCAGCCATCTCACCTGGGCAAAGAGCAATATTGCAAGGCTTATGCTGAATTTCCGGTCCTCCACACAGTCTTCCCCCGTACTGTGGAGGAGTGCAGGTCCTTGTCCTTGTTCTTTGGCCTTTTCCACATGTAAAAGAGCATAAACTCCAAGGTGACCATTCTTCCCAGATTCCATTTACTGTAAGACATCAAAAGCATTTCAAGATAAATAAAGAACTACAGACTAAGTTATTGTTTTCATAAAACAAATTACAATAAAATCTAATAAGACTGAAGTGAAGATACCGAAATGTATGGTAAAGTTATTGACTATTAAAGATTGCTATGGTATTAATGGTCTAAAAGTACAAGTAAATATTAAAATAACTACAGTTGCATTATGTGAAAAAGCTACCAATATCATTTACAACTACATTCAAGACTAAATCTGAAGATGCAATAACCCATAATAACTGACCAGGTTTCAGTTAGATGACTAAAAGACAAACTTTTGTTCCTAGGGTTACTGTTCTGTGTACTTTGCTCTGTTCTTGTATATATAATTACCCACACAATGTAATATTACACTTTCTGAAAGTTTTCATTGCAATGTGTTTTTTCTTTGATAACTGACATGTTCAGTAGAAGTTTGTAAAATGTCAGTACTTTTCATGAACATTGTGGAGTTATTAACAGGAGATACATAGCTGAACTACATATGGTATATATTTTTAGCTTGCCAAAGCTTTGTAATGTTTTTCATCTACTCTTGTAGTCTATACACTTCTGCTACACTGAGCAGCTATAAGATCACTCTAACTTCATGGCTCAGCTTTGGCTAGGTCTACACAAGTAATTAAATCACTTTTGCTACTGATTCATTAACTACTAATTACTCATTCTCCCATTAAAAATACAACAATTTTAGTATATTTCAAAATAGAGTAATTGCCAACAAACAGGTAAATTGATTTGTAGGTCCTGAATCGCTTGTATAATCCAAGCTTAACTACTTCTTGGATCATCTTCCTGCTAATCAAACAGAGATGCTGATTTAGGCTTCAGTATTTAGGCATGGATAGAAGGCAGAGAAACACCATAAAACTCTGCTACCAGCAGTCTGTAAAATTATAGCTGCCACGTGTTACTTATGTTTAGGGCATTTTGTTCCTATGAATGAAAGCTCAGAATACAAGCAGCTTTATTTTGGGGCATTTATCCCTGGGTGCATATGCGCGGAATCAGAAAATACATAGCTCTGGCCTGTATAGTCTGCCAGAGCAGAATAATAGAATAGCTAGTCCTTGGACAGATAAAACACTAAAGGTGCATTTATTTCAAAGGCAATTTTTACTGTTTGCATGGAATTCTACTTTAAAATATCAGTAGTCACTATACCAGTTTGTTTTATATGCCTTATGCTTCAATATTTTGCATATATGATTACATATTCTTTGATGTATAACCCTTTCATGACTAAGCCTATTTCTGACATTTGGTGTTTACAAGTTAAAATCCATATTTTTTGCAAGAAAATTACTTAGAACCCCCAAATATTATATATATATATATATATATATATATAGCAGAGAATATAGAGAATAAAATGGCGAATGTTGCAATATTTTATGTCACACGGTATTTGTGCAGTGGTGTTTTAAATGCAACTTTTTGGGAAAATTTACTTTCATTAATTAAAAAATCAAAAAGTGAAGTTAGCCCAATTTTTTGTATAATGTGAAAGATGATGTTATGCCGAGTAAATAGATACCAAACATGTTATGCTTTATAATTGCATGCACTTGTGAAATGGCGATAAAATACGGTCCCTAAAAATCTCCATCGGCGACACCTTAAACTTTTTTTGTTTAATTTTGTTTATATACTTGTGTTGTGTATAAAGCTATTAAAGAAATGTTGACCGGTCACCGTTGCACCTTTCTAAAATCCTCTTTATTTATATTTCTAGAAACATGTAATGGTAAATACTAAATAAACTATTACACTACATGGACATTCCCTTAAACATTGTCTGTGCCGTAGTAGACCTTGCTATATGCTATACAGACATTGTACAACATTGATCAGCTCTGGGATCATATAGACAGACAAGGCCTCAGGCCAAGTGCATTTAAAGGATCGTGGAATTCAGAGACGTCTTTCTATATCTTAATTGCACTCTGCAGGGGCACCTTATCCCCACGGCACATGAGTGGGAACAAGAGCGAAAACAAATGGATGTACTCTTCTTGCTAGCAGAGAAAAACAAAACTGCTTTCTATTAATTAGAATGATGTTATGACTTCTGAATAAATTAAAGTACATTATGAGTAATTTAACATTCTTTCATAGTACATTAATATTTAGCCCACTCATAAAAAGCACAACATTTATTTTTCTGTCAAACAGTGTAAGAGCATTCTGTGCACAGCCTTTTTTATATATGTTTCAAATTGCAAGTCTTCACATGGCCTTTTATTGTTGCAACCACTTTCAGTACATGACAACGTCACAGCTGCAGATAGATGAGGTGGCAGATAGCATGGTATCATCAAGATTTGCTTTGACTAACTTTAACATCAAGTACATGGTGTGACGGATCTCGGATACCCCAGGTGGGCACCTCCGCCAGACCTGTGTCTCCTGCCCTCCAAACGTACCCACAGCCTGCAGATTCACCATAACCAACCCTTAAGCCCTCAATCACAAGACAAGCCACACAGGTGTTGAGGGTTAAACATGCAGGGCATAAACTGTTTATTAAATACAAAACATACACCTTTTACACACAGTTAGGGACACTCCCCTTAGCCTTGTCATATAGGGGGGTAGGGGAGAAGGAAGAACCAATGGGAACTCAACACTTGTACATTGAAATCTTAAGGGATTATGGTAAGCAGGCAGCCCCTCAATACACATCCCCTGTGGAGAGATGTCTTCATTTCAGACCATTGTTTATGTGCCATGACCCAACACAATTAAACATAGCAACCAGAGGGGGTGGGATGTGGGAGAAGGGATGTAGCATTACATTACATTATCTCAATGCCAGCTTGTCCCCAAGTCTCCAGTCTCTTTTGGGCCAAAGTCTGTGAGTAGGAGGCCAGCCCACAGTCCCTTCAAAAAACACAGTGACAGTGGCTTCTGTCACACACGGTATTCCCCTTTAGGTCTTGCTCACACATGTGAATAACATAGCTGCTCCTCTGAAAAGAAATTCCTGTCTAAAGCAAAATTCCACGATACTTTAGTCTATGGCACTGGCAGGGGTAAAGCCCTAAGAGACTGCATTGCTTTATTTAGGTGGCTGGTTGGGAGAGTGGGTGTTAAAACTGCAATTGCCTTTTTTTACTGACCCCCCCCCCACCCCACCTTCAAATTCCCATGTGAATAGGAAAATATAGATTAGAAAGCTAACTGAACTCTGAAAATATGTTTATATAGGCATGTCAGCCTGTGCTTTCCCTGACTGGTTAGCTCAGAAAACTGGTAAATTGGTCCCTTCTGGACCCCTCCCCAGTGACCTACAGTTTGCAGAATAAAAGGCATTGAATGCAGAATAGTTTTCTTGTTGTTTATCTATTGGAGATTTTACCATCTCTTCTTGTCCTAGCATGAATTGTAGGGTGAAATCTCTCCCATTATGACATTGACAGCAATAAAAACCTAATACAAAAGTTACTGAAATTGTCACTGAGAACACTTCTCCAATTTGACAGCATTCCACAAGACAGTAAACACACAGGAAAAAAAAAAGAATGACCTATAATGTAGAATCTACACACCTACAATCAGAGTGCTAAACAAACATCCAAGAGTCCAATGCAATTTAATGATTCATAGCAGAATAGTACCAATGCGTTTCGGGGGCCAAACACCCCCCCTTTCATCAGGGCTTAATAATTCTGACTGTGCTTTACACAGAGCTCCAAACAGTGACAGATGACCTTGCTGTTTTATTTATTCACTGCAAACAGGGCAAAAAACAGCAAGATTACACATAGATGTGCACTTATTTAACCCCTTGATTGTCCTTAGATGTTAACCCCTACCCAGCCAGTGTCATTAGTACAGTGACAGTGTATAGAATTTGCACTAATGACCGTGTTAGTGTCACTATTGATGTCAGTGTCAGTTAGTGTACCCCTTAGCCAGCACCAGTTAGTGTCAGATTGCCCACCATTCTATCACAGTCCCACTAAAATTTGCTCTCCCCCATTACTAGTTTTAAAAAAATAATCTTCATGCGACCCAAATAAAATACAATTATTGGATTTTATTTTTTATTTTTTTACCAAAGACATGTAGCAAAATATATTTTGGCCTAAATTCATGAAGAAATGCAATTTTTTTATTTTTTTATTGGATATGTTTTAAAGGCAGAAAATAAAAAAATGCATATTTTTTTTCAACATTTCCCTCTTTTTTTATTTAAATCACACAAAATAAAAAACCCAGTGGTGACCAATTACCAGCAAAATAAAGCTCTATTTGTGTAAGGCAAAATAATAATTTGCGCACAGTGCTGCATGAACTTGCAATTGCCAGTTATAGCAGCATAGTGCAAAATAGAAAACATGCTCTGGTCATGAAGGAGGTAAAATCTTCTGGAGGTCAAGTGGTTAACTAGACCCAGTTGAGCAGATACCAAATAAAAATGCACTGTAATCTATTGCTTGAAAAGTGTTTGGCAGTGAAATGCATTAGCTCACTTCTGCTATAAATCCATTTTATCATTAAACCTTTGACTCCAATGTCTTGTACACACGACCGGTTTTCACGACGAGAAAACTGCCGTTTTTCATATTGGTCGTGAAAACCGGTCGCGTGTATGCTTCCTAACAGTTTTCTTGATGAAAAAAACTTTTTTTCATCGTATTTCCCGTCAGTTTTTTTCTCAGTGCGAAAAATGGTCGTGTGTATGCTTTTCCGAGGGGAAAAAAACGTGCATGCTCAGAATCAAGTATGCAGCCCAAAATCAGCCTAAAGGGTCGCGCCATTTGAAAGGAACTTCCCCTTTATAGTCCCGTCGTACGTGTCACCTCGCTTTGGTCAGAATTTTTTTGCATGAACATGTATGCAAGTCAGGCTGGTGAGGAATCACGTTGGGAAAAACTTTTTTTTTCCTGCTGAGAAAAATGATTGTGTGTACTAGGCATTAGACATTTGTTTGGCACTGTCACTGGATTCTATGAGCAACAAAAACCTGACAGAGGCTCTAACCTTTCCACACAATTTTATATTTATCATACATAAGCTTCTAGCATGCTGTTACAGGAGTGTTGTGTAGCATTACTTACTGAAAAAAAAAACACATAACATACAGTATCTCACAAAAGTGAGTACACCCCTCACATTTTTGCAAAGTAGTGAGTGTACAGTTTGTATAACAGTGTAAATTTGCTCTCCCCCTCAAAATAACTCAAACAGCCTTTAATGTCTAAACTGCTGGCAACAAAAGTTAGTACACCCCTAAGTGAAACTGTTCAAATTGGACCCAATTAACCATTTTCCCTCCCTGGTGTCACTCATTAGTGTTACAAAGTCTCATGTGTGAATAGGGAGCAGGTGTGTTAAATTTGGTGTTATCGCTTTCACTCTCTCATACTGGTCACTGGAAGTTCAACAGCAAAAAACTCTCTAAGGATCTGAAAAAAAATGGATGCTCTACATAAAGATGGCCTAGGCTTTAAGGATATTGCCAAGACCCTAAAACTGAGCTGTAGCATGGTGGCCAAGACCATACAGCAGTTTAACAGTTGACCAAAGAAGTTGAGTGCACGTGCTCAGCGTCATATCCAGAGGTCATCTTTGGAAAATAGATGTATGAGTGCTGCCAGCATTGCTGCAGAGGTTGAAGGGGTGGAGGGGGGACAGCCTGTCAGTGCTCAGACCATACACCACACACTGCATCAAATTGGTTTACATGGCTGTCGTTCCAGAAGGAAGCCTCTTCTAAAGATGATTATACAAGTTGTACACTCACTACTTTACATTGTAGCAAAGCTTCAGTTCTTCAAAAGATATAAGAAAATATTTACAAAAATGTGAGGGGTGTGCTCACTTTTGTCAGATAGTCTTAAAATGTTGAGAAGTGTTTTAAAAAATTTAAAAGTTCTGTGTTATATCACCAGATCAGGAAAAATGCTGATACAGGGCTTATGTACTCGACACACTTTTTGTGTGCGCTTCTAATGACAGATGCAAAGCTCAGAGTTGCCCTTCGGGACACTAACCTAATCTGAGCAGGATTAATATTGTGTATACATACAAGTGTAGCTCTATATCTCGACCTGTAAAATGGCACAAAAGCTTGCTGCAGGCCCCCAGTTATTATTATGCATCAGTAGCTAGATTAAGCAAGGTGTTTTAATCAATTCTGCAACAATGCCCTAAGTGATAGTTACTGAGTGAACAATACTATAAAAGCGTGTTCACATTCACATCACAAAATACAATAATCTTTTAATTTCGCCTTTCTTACTCCACATACAACAAAGCATATTTAGCCCTGTCAATGGTTCACTACAGATATTTACTGTTTGCTATCATCTACACAGTTAAAGTGCTCATTATGGCATTTGCCAGCTGTATTGGATTTGCACAAATATAAAAAACAAAAACAAAAACAAAAAAAAAAACTTTGGCAACATTTCTTTGTTTAGACTACAAAACATTTTAATGAACCAATTCTTTTTTATCTTTAACTGGTAACTCAAATCTCTTCTTAAAATACAACCACAACCATCAACCACAGGGTATTCATATGTTGTAAAACAAGATAGAACGCTACAAGATTTCATATGCAATAAAATTATTCATTTTTATGTGGAGCTGCAAGAAAGAATTAATAGATTAAAACGGTGATATATTCTGTAATAACAACAAAAAAATAAAATAAACGTATGTTATTGTCTTAACAAATGGTCTTTTTACAAGGACTCTTTTGCAAAACGGCATTCAGGAAATTGCACAAAATGCATCAATTATATTATATCTTTTTTTTTTTTGTTAAAGTCTCCTGCCACATTTAGGAAATTAGATTTTGTCGGATTGGTAGAAGTTTTGCTAGAGTTGGACAAATAGATTATTTTAGTTCAATAAAATGATTCAACATGATTGATATTTACTTTGGATTTTTATTCGGCTTCGTGCCATAAAAAGTAATTGTAAGCTGCAAAGAAAATATTGGTCTCTTTTTTGACTAATGCTACATAAGTCAAGAGAATGAAAAAAAATCAACGCTGTCCCTTTTTAACACCAATTTTCTTTATTGACTTGTTCATTAAAAGGATATTGATATTGGAAAATGAGTTCTAAAAAGCCCTTAATAGTAGAGACTTTGTGATATCGTCAAAGAATGAATACAAATTAGTAGCTTGTGCTAATGTATTCAAGGGTTATAGACAAATCTTCATAACTGTAGGTATTAGATTAAAGCTGAAGGAGGAATGGCCAGTTTCTTGAAGGTAGATAATATAATATTCAAATTACATTACAGGGTTAAAAAGAATAAATAAACATATTACTAAGAACAATACATAATTAGTGCTATATATATATATATATATATATATATATATATATATATATATATAGAGAGAGAGAGATAGATAGATAGATCTATATATCTATTTATATAGAAATATATTGTAAGGGGTTAGCTTGGTAGCGGGTGTGTGTGACCCCCTGGATGGGTTCACTACACACTGAACTATCCAGAGAGGCAGTCGAAGACGGTTGAAAACAAAGAGTTTGGTTTATTGTTCCATATTGCTGGAAACAAGTGCAAGCATCCAAACAGCATAAACAAAACAAAACATAAAATAAACCCTGGCCACTTGGGGCGTCTACCTTCACCACACAGGAACCTATCTATGGAGTCAGGCACAGCCTACTGCTGGGCAGACACTGCTGGTCAGACAGCAGAGAAACAATAGTCTTTTTGATTTTTATCACACAGAAAAATCAACAACCACCTCACCTCTTCAGAAGTCTTTCTCACTGCTCTCCTTAACTCAAAACGCCTCAGGATGCAGCAATCAGTAGTCATCATTTGGATGACTTATAGAGGCCTTAATTGCCTCATTCTGAACAGCTGAAGTTTTCCAACGCCCTAAACCTTTCTGGCTACCTCTGTAGCCGACACCTGGTAGTAATTGGTGTATTGTCTAAACAAGGCAGAAATGTATCTCCCGTCTGTGACAACACCCACAGATTTACCTGACTTCCTGTCACAATATATATACAGATATCTATATATATATACACACACACACACACTATATTAGCAAAAGTATTGGGACACTTGCCTTTACAAGCAAATGAACTTTAATGGCATCCCAGTCTTAAGCCCCATACACACTATCAGTTTTCCTGACGGTTTTCTCATCAGGTTTACCAAAACCATGTAGTGCAAGGGCCTGCCTGATTGCATACAAATTGAAACTCTTGAGGTTTGACCTCCATATTAGATGGTTTTGGTAAACCTGAAGAGAAAACCGTCAGGAAAACTGATAGTGTGTATGGGGCTTTAGTCTGTAGAGTTCAATATTGAGTTGGCCCACGCTATGCAGCTATAACAGCTTCAACTCTTCCAAAAGGTTTAGGAGTGTGTCTATGGAATATTTGACCATTCTTCCAGAAGTGCATTTGTGAGGTCCTCCCCCCATTCAACACCCTGCCGTTCCTCCCTCTAGTTCTCCATTTATTCTTCCCATTTTTTTCAACGTTGTTCTTCTTCTTCTTATTCACATTAGATTTTTCATGCTGTTTATGCTTATTCCTATGGCTATTCGTATGGCTATTTTTCTTCCAACCTCCCTGACCCTCCAACCACCCATATATCAAGTATATAATCCCACTCCACACTTGAAATATATTTCCTTTAATCTGTTTTTAATCCTCCTCCAATTGTGTCGCACATTGCACTTTATCCATGAGCAAAAGTACTGTATGACCACAGAACATATAATCATCTTTGTGACCATCATCCGCTGTGTGGCATCAGCCAGGAGGTATGCAGAAAGAGCGCTCTGAGCCTTGTGATCAGCTGACACCACTGACCCTACTTAACCCCAGCTAAGATGGCCACTAGGGAGGCCTGAGGAAGGAGCATGCATGCACTGAACGTGTGGCACCCTGACCACGCCCACCGCTACCGCTCCATCTCCCTGGTGAAACAAGGCTGACTACTCCTCCGCCCACTGCCCCAGAGATCCAGAATCGACTGACGTGGCTGGCACTGCTGGACTCCACAGATGACAGCCCTCCACCCGGTCCTTTGGCACAAAATGTGGCTTTATTTTACAAGCCTTTATTCTCCTAGATCATGTGAGTGTATCTTTATTAAACATGTACCTAATTCTGCACTTAAAATGGTTCTTATCTCCACTGGTGTTGGACACGAAGACCTGGCTTGCAATCTCCTCTCTAATTCATCCCAAAGTGTTGAGGTCAGGACTCTGTGCAGGCCAGTTAAGTTCATCCCCCAAACTTACTTATCAATGTCTTTATGGATCTTGCTTTGTGCACTTACCATAATCATTTGGTAGAAGGTGAATATGGTGTGGGGTTGTTTTTCAGGAGTTGAGCATGGCCCCTTAGTTCTAGTGAAGGGAACTCTTAGGGCATCAGCATACCAACATTTTGAACAATTTAATGCTCCCAGCTTTGTGGGAACAGTTTGGGGATGGCCCCTTGCTGTTCCAACATAACTGTTTACCAGTGCAAAAAGCATGTTTCATAAAGACATGGATGAGTGAGTTTGGGGTGGAGGAACTTGACTGGCCTGAACAGAGTCATGACCTCAGCATGATAGAACACCTTTGGGATGAATTAGAGTGGAGACTGCGAGCCAGGCCTTCTCCTCCAACATCAGTGCCTGACCTCACAAATGCGCCTCTGGAAAAATGGTCAAACATTCCCATAGACACTCTCCTAAACCTTGTGGACAGACTCTGTTTGTAAGTATGAGTCATTTGTAAGTCCGATGTATGTAACTCGGGGACTGAATGTAGTTACATTTAATGATCTATCCTGAAAACACATCAGGGCATGAGGATAAATATTCCCAAAGTAATTGGAAATCCCACCTTTTACATCGGTCACCAAAGTGAGACTCCTCAATAGAAGAAATACAGTATTTACATTGGAGAGTGGCTTTAGCACCCCCTATCCAATACTGCAATCATATCATGCAGAGTGATATACAGCATTTGTACACTTAATGGGCATAGTAAAAATGTGCAAATAATCCATAGTATGCACAATAATTTACCTCACATACACATTCTTTAAAAATAAATAAACAGATATATATTTCGTTTTTCGTTAATGTGCACAAATATACAAACAGCATAGCAAATATAAGTAAGAATGATAGGTAATGTAGAGTGCATCAATAAAACCATGGGACTTAAATGTAGGGTTGATTGAATTAGAGAGTTTTAAGGTAAACCCCATTAAAATCTATGGACGGAGCTGGGTTGAAATGTTTTATTCCGTTCTGGCCACTTGTAGGATTAATACAGATACTCTTGTCAAAAAGGACATGGAAAGCTGGGTACTGCCATGGGAGATACAAACCAATGGCAAATAAAAAGTTATTTCTCCCTACACATAATTGTCATCTCTCCATAACTTTTCTAACAATATAAAAAAACAAAATGGAGGGGGAATTAAACAAGTAAAATGTGTCAAAAACCAAAATATAAATGCAACTTGTGCTCTGCACACTAGACAATGTCAGGCGCTCGACTGAGCAGCATGCTGAGTAGGTATTGATGTGGTTACATGCTGTGTATCTTCTTTCTATTGTTAGTATTGCCACTTTTAATAAGGAGTGGTGTGTCTTGCGGTGGTGCACTATGGTTCTTCTGTCTCTTCCTTTGTGAATGTATACTGGGGCTGTGATTCATAATGAGTCTATCAAGGGCTAATAGCATCTGACATTTGAAGTTCTTGTTACTGACCAGCATCTGGAGAGTTGGAGACAGGTACTTTTGGCAAGGACATGTCCGGGTGTCTGCTGGACTCATTCTCTAATAAGGCGCTACTGACCTCTTAATGTTTGGGGGCAGATTTTCTGGTAAGCTGAGTCTTTACATGTGGTGGTGGAACACGAGCAGTGTGAAATGCATTGTTGATATTTAACCACTTAAGGACCACCGCACGACAATATACATCGACAGAATGGCACGGCTGGGCACAAGGGCGTACAGGTACGTCCCCTTTAAGAACCCAGCCGCGTATCGCAAAATGCCGGCACGCTCATGACCCGGTCCGAAGATCCATGACCATGCCCGCGGGACACACGGAACGGATCGCCACCGATGTCCCACGATCGGGTCACAAAGCTGAAGAACGGGGAGAGGTAAGTGTAAACAAACCTTTCCCCGTTCTTCCTAGTGGCTTGTCAGTGATCGTCTGTTCCCTGTTATAGGGAACAACAATCAGTGACATCACACGCCCAGCCACACCCTCCTACAGTAAGAATCACTCACTAGGGCAGACTTAACCCCTACAGCGCCCCCTAGAGGTTAACCCCTTCACTGTCATTGTCATTTTCACAGTAATCAGTGCATTTTTATAACACTGGTCACTGTAAAAATGACAATGGTCCCAAAGATGTGTTAAAAGTGTCCGATGTGTCCGTCATAATGTCGCAGTCACGATAAAAATCACTGATCGCGGCCATTAGTAGTAAAAAAATATATTAATAAAAATGCCATAAAACTATCCCCTATTTTGTAAACGCTATAACTTTTGCACAAACCAATCAATAAACACTTATTGCAATTTGTTTACCAAAAATATGTAGAAGAATACGTATCGGTATAAACTGAGGAAAAAAAACTTTTTTTTTATATATTTTTTGGGGATATTTTTTATAGCAAAAAGTAAAAAATATTTTTTTTCAAAATTTTCGCTCTATTTTTATTTATAGCGCAAAAAATAAAAAACGCAGAGGTGATCAAATACCACAAAAAGAAAGCTCTATTTGTGGGAAAAAAAAGGACGTCAATTTTGTTTGGGATTGTATGACTGCACAATTGTCAGTTAAAGCGACACAGTTCCGAATTTCAAAAAGTGGCCTGTCCTTTAGCTGCAAAATGGTCCAGGACTTAAGTGGTTATAGTTCACCTGCCATGTGATTGTGCACATTTCTTATTTGTGTGAATTTTTGTACAGATTTTTTATATGTGCCTTTTTTTTTATCACTTTTATCACTACTGGTAATTAATATATCTGCACATGATGGATCTCAGAGCCCCTACTTTTGGTATGACAAAATAAAAGAAACACATTGATGGGAAGTGAAGTACCAATTAGTGTTCAGTTTTTAATCACATCTTAGATCATTATACAGCATCAAATGTGAAATGACTAAGCAGATGTTACCGATTGCCTACTATCTGTTTCTGTATATGCCTTAAAGTGGAAATGAGGGTAAAACAGTTTTATATAGATTTAAATAGAGTAGTGACATTAGAACAGGGTTAGAACAACTGTCAGGTGTTTATTATTAAGTAGCCACTGGAACAGAAATAGAGGGTTAATCCTCTTATATGGACTCTTGTTGCTTGGACGTCTTTTTTTAAAAAGGGATTTCTGGACAATGGAAACACATTGGGCCAGATTCAGGTACATCTGCGCATTATTGGACCGGCGTAGCGCACCGCCTTTACGTTAGACTTGCGCAATGTAGCCGCGTAATCACCCTATTCTCGTAGCTTTTGCGCAGAAAATTGCGCATGCTTAACGTTATTTTAGAGGCGTAAGGCGGAGTATTACAAATTGGGAAGGACGTGGGCGTGTTACATTGAAATGAGCCGTGACCCCATGCAAATGAAGGGCCGGCCGGCTCGCGCATGCGCGCTTGAAGCAGACCATGGTCAGCACCTCTGTGCGCATGCTCACAACTCGGGAATGGCGCAATCAGTGAAATTGAAAGTGGACTAGGGCAACTTAGTGAACTACGCAAACAGCATAAATAGACAGACACAAATGCACTTCATTTGCAAAAGTACATCCCTTTGTATCCCTTCCTATACAGCAAGGTGCTTTTGTTTATTAGCATTTTCTTTGTTTGTTTGTGACGTGTCTTTGAGATATTTGGGGACTGTTTTGCAGAGTTATTTTTGTCTTTTATGTGTTTTTTTTGTTGTTATTTTGTTTAAATTATATTTTTGCTGGACATTTTTTATTTTTGCTCGTCATTTATTTTATTTTTTTGGTTCTGTTTGTGTATGATTTTGGAATGTGGGGGTGATATTCCTGCGGGAAAATGGGTGTCACCCTCATTTGTGGTGGAGAAGTGATCCCCAGGTCTGTGTGAATGGTATATGAATGTACAGTGACATAATTGGAGCCGTGGCATGGCGTTGCTGTTCACAAGTCCTGCATGGTGGGCTTGTGCCAATCCAATGTGATGAGGATGTGATGTGTCTGTGCTAGGGACCACAGTGGTGTGCATGCATGCATTCTCATTGTGCCATGATTAATGTGTGTGTTTAACGTGCAAAGATGCATATGTGAGCTGGCATGAGATGGGGTCATGAGATGGGGTCCCAGTGCATATGCAGAGTCACCTTGAAGGGAAAAGACAGGATGATGTTAGTAGTGCATGTGCCCCTTGTGATGTGTGCATCATGGGGGGGGCAGTCATGCCTGCCACCCATGTCACTCACCAACCAGCCAGCTGTCCCCATACATGTTCTGGTCGAAATCTGTGGGGATGGGGCTATGATTGTATATGTAGCTGTCATGGGTGTCATGGGTAGTGCCATGTGTTGGGCTGCTGATGTCCTCCTGCAAAGTTGTGGTTAATTCCATGATGGCATGAGGGGTGAATCTGAAGATGCGAGACACCTCAGAATCACTCATGCCATAGATGTCTATGCGTGTGTGATATATCCTCTCCCGTGAAGAGTGAAGAGTGAGGGGCTTGTATCAGATAAGAATATTGTATTAGATTAGATTAAATTGTAAAGTTTATATAAGCAAATAAAAAAAAAAAAAAAAAAAAAAACATCTCCCGTGCCCTCCTTAGTGCCCTCCTCAGTGCCCTCATCCTTCTTTGTTCATCTAAAGTCAGTAGTATAGCTATGCGCGACGATGCCCCTGGCATGTTGGCATACAGATTGTTGTGCAACACGTGTGACTGCTGAGCTCCTCACTAACAGTGTTGCTTTATCTAACATGTAGACTTTTTTTCTCTTTTTAGACCAGCTTTTATATGGTCTAATTTTAGACAGGACATTTTGCTGTTGCGCACACTGTGTAGCCTGCGCTGCCCCAACGTTCTTTTGTGGATCCCCGTAAGTCCCTCATTAGCATATTTGACTAGTAAATCAATGGTCTGTCTAGCGCAGTTTTGCGCGGACGGATGCGCCTGTCTAACGAAATTACGCTGGACCAAAAAAAGTAGATTTCTTGCGTATCTCGTTTTGGGGATGCCGTGCATCGAAACGCACGCGCACATTTAGACTTACGCACGCGCATCTCCTGTTGCGCAGGCGTAATCGCTCTGTGAATCTGGGCCCTTCTTTTTATCTGGAACTAGTTTTAAACCTCCCCTATTTTAGAATGCCGCGTACACACGATCGGTCAATCTGATGAGAACGGTCTGATGGACCATTTTCATCAGACCAAACTGATCGTGGTCGGCCCCATTGGTTATTTATCCATCGGTTAAAAAATGTGAAACTTGTTTTAAAATGAACCGATGGATACCTAACCGATAAAAAAACAAAACAATCGTTTGTAGGTTAAAATTCCACGCATGCTCAGACTAAATTAGGGGACGGAAGCACTCGTTCTGGTAAAACTAGCATTCGTTATGGAGATAGCACATTCATCACGCTGTAACAGACAGAAAATCGCAAATCGTCTTTTACTAACACGGAATCAGCAAAAGCAGCCCCAAGGGTGGCGCCATTGGATTTGAACTTCCCCTTTATAGTGCCGTTGTACGTGGTTTACGTGACCGCATTCTGACACGATCGTTTATTTTAACCGATGGTGTGTAGGCACGACTGACCATCAGTCATGCTTCATCGGTTAACTGATGGAAAAATCCATTAGACCGTTCTCATCGGATGGACTGATCGTGTGTACAAGGCTTTAGACTGTCTTTGCAGTACACCCAAAGTCATATCAAATTATTATGTAAATCAATGTTCTGATTTATCCTGCATGATTTAAGCTGCTTCACTTCCAGATTAATAGGTCTGTAGGAAAAGTATTTTTCCTAGCTTTGCATCCTCTCTGCATCTGATGTTTTGCTTATGTGAGTTTTCTAAGTTGAAGCAAAACCAATCTTTCTACAGTATATAATCACATACACTGTATGTTGGTAAGAAAGCATAGAGTTAATGATATACTGCACATTGTTTAGTCGATAATGGCAGTGTTAAGGGATGTCCTCATCAATACATACGTGTTAAACCAGACACAGTGTCAAGAATAGCATTGCATAGCAGTGATGGGCAAAAATGATCCAGTTTGATCTCTCAAGGGTTCAACGAATCATACAAAATTCCACAAACCTGAACGATGAGGCAAAACCGAATGAAGTCTATGGGTGGCTAATCTTGTTGTTAACATCTGGCAATTTTTAGAGCTAATGGACAAACATACTGACAACAAAGAAACGGTAAGATGGATATGTTCATAGAGGACTTTGAGTACAAATTAAACATTTTCACAAGTGATTTAATGTTTGTTACCCTGCATGGGATCATTTTGCTTTCTTCTCCTCAAGCCTTAAAGTTACAATTTGCTAACAGACCCTATTCACTTCCTATCAAGATGACCAGCTTTATTTTTCTTACTGTATAATAGCTTCTGATTCACTGAGACTAGGGCTGCTCTGCATTGCATTCTGGATTGAAAGAAATTCTTCAGACCAACCAAAACAAAACATTTCCAAGAGCACAAATCTCCAACTAACAGGTTTCCCTTCAATCACATGACAGTGGTAAACCCGAAACCTCATCCCTAGTGCACAGCTGAGTTGGCTTAAAAGAAAAGGTAACAATTTTCCCCCCCAATTATACTTACCTAGGTAGATGCAGCATGGGTCCTGGCGCCTCTACACTGAGACTGCAGACTGTCAGTCACATCTCTCTGCTTTTATCCCTCCTCGCTCACTGAAGTGATGAGCTGTCGAGGGGGCAGACCGGCCGTCTCAGGCTCTCAGCATCTCACTGAGGGGCTGAGAGCTGAGGTGTAAGTCCAGGCACCTGGCGTATTAAGACTCCATGGTCAGGATGACATGGTGCCTGGACGGTGATCTCAGCAGAGTGCAGCTCTCTGCTGAAAACAGGTCACAGGAGTGCAAAACTCCTGTGATCCATAGGGAAAGTCCAGCCAAAACGAGCTTTGGCTGGACCTCTCCTTTAATATAGTTAACTGAAGACAGAAAACAAACAGATCATCAATTGAAATTATGTCACATCTACTGATTTTTGAAGGGGGCCACTTGAGAATAGTAACATCTGTTTCTGAACTTTTAGAGCACTTATATTATAATTGTCAAAATTATTATTTAAGAAAAGGGGTGAGTATAGTATCACTTGCTGGCATATATAGCTGAGATGTGCTTTTAGTAAAGTCATCAGTGCCTAACTGAGATGTCACTGCTCCAAGCCTGAATGGAAATCCCTGCCTCTGGAAGTCGGGTTGCCAACTATAGGGAGCTTAACCACACTATATGAACACAAGAGGAAAGCTGGAAGTCAGAGAGCCCAGCCACACTATTCAAACCCAAGATGAAAGCAAGAAGTTGCACATTAATGACAGAAAATGACATCCAACTTTAATAAACTTGGACAATAATACACCGCAGCCCTGCCTAGAAAGAGCCTTTTAGATTGTATTTGTTGTCAAAGAAAAAAAACTGTATTAAAAAGATAAAAAATTAGGGTATAGGAAAATAAAGTAATTTAGACATGAAACAACATATTTGCATTATATAGCTGAAAAAAACTTGTATTACCTTTTTTATTCACTTGGAAAATATGATCTAATTTTTATAACAGAAATAAATTGTACCCTTGAGCTAAATAAAATGTTTTAAAACATAACCTGCATAGGTTAAGTAAGGATAACCTTTGTGTCTTTTGCTACCTAAGCCAACTGCACTCCAGACCATTCTAGCAGCAAGAACATCTGAATAGGAAGCATTCTGCTTTTGTTAATTTGAAAACTTTAAATTTTTATAAAGGTTCCAAAATTCCAGCTTAAAATGGTAAGCTGTCTAGCCAGCCTTTCCGCTGACTGCAAAGAGAAGATAGCATGCACTGTGACTTAAACGTAAGAGATAAGAGAACAATACTCATGGGTCGCTGGAAGATCTCTGTACAATATTGCAAGTGTCAAGGAGCTGTTGATTGGAAATGGTGCATAAACGTTGCTGACATTGGCACATTTTCAGATGCAGTGTGTACCTTAGAAATATAACTGAGTTCAGATGTTATATTTACATAACTGGTGTTATTGATGAAAGTTGGCAGTAGCTTTCCTGATAATACTAGTTATTTCAAAGGCAAAGACATAGGTAAAAAAAAAATCCTTTTTTAGTTCCTTTAAATTGCACTTACTTAAAGGAAAATGCTACTTTAGTTAAAAAGTGATGACATCTAAAACATGTACTTGATATTTTGTACAACACATTTTCTAATATTATGTTATTAAAAATCATCTTTCTATTTAACTCTACAGCCTACTAAGACTTGCAATACTATAAGCTTTTTATATTACTGCCAAAATGTAAAACTTCTCTTTTGTGCAACCTTGGATGCAGCATGGTTTTTCGAATTACCATGCTGCATCTCATGTGACTAGCTTCCTGCTTTTTTTGATGTCCTTACTTTAACAGTCCATTTCAGAAAGTGCTGGCAATGTCTAGATTAATATCTACAGAACAGGAACAGACAGTGATAGTGATTGCTAAATTAATGTATTACAGTTGAATTGAAATGTTTTAGTTTTTTATGCTATTCCAGATGATGTTCTGACTGTCTTGATATCTTTGTATTGTGTTTGTTATTGACCATGCTTTTTTCATCTGTTTTGTCCATGTGCAGCACACTTGCATAGCCAATCTCTAGCTTGTTTTTGGAACAAAGAGAGGCAATTGTGGTTAACTAAGTATTTACAGCTTGCTGCTTCTGTTTGATGTTTGGACTTTTTTGTTAGACACTTTCCTCGTAAGAATCTATGCAAAATGGGGTGTTTATATTTTTTACATAAAATGTTTAGTTCATAAGCAATTGAGTTGTTTCATTTCACTGTAAATCTATTACAAACAAAATGATGCATACAAAGTAAAATATTTATTCAAAAGAGAGCTTATGGAAGAAAATGTGTTTGATAAATTTAGTTTCTGGGAAATGTGGCTTGGTCCTTGAGGCACATCAAAGTCAAGTGTCAGCGTTTGTAGATTAGTATAGCCAATAGCTTCTGATAATATCAGCCCAGTGGAGGCTGCCTAGAGAGTGGTATGAAACCAGAAGGAAACGTACATGAAGTCTGCAACACCAGATATCTACCACTGAGTGTATAGCCTAGGAAGAACAGATAGCATCTCAGAAAATAGACTATTTTAATCTTAAGTATTTATCGCTGCAGAATTTTAACACTGATGAAACTTTATCTTTTCTCTGCAGAAGAATATTATCAATACCTTTGTTTAAAAAAAAAAAAAATCCCATTGGCCATTGCAAAACATAGGTACAAATAAAAATATTGTTACAATATGACTGTGCATATATTATATAGTATGGCTGATAAGGTATAACAATAATAGTGTGTACCACTAATAACAACAAGAAAAAAATTGTAATATTGCATGTATTTCGTGCCACATCAGCAGCAATCTAACATACATAAGCAAGGCAAAGCTCAAGTATTAGGAAGGTAAAATATAAAGTTTATAAACTATCAACAAGGGGAAAACACAGCATACTACAAAAGCTTCAAGTGAAAGTGGTGACTACACACTCAGTAAGGGGAAATATTGAGGCTTTATTGAAATAATCCAATGATCAACATTTTTTAGCATACACACGACAGATAGGGGAGGTAATATGTTTCACACTGAAAGTGCTTATTCATTCTGAAATGAGTACGCACTTTCAGCGTGACATTAGTTGACCTGTTGATCTTTTACCCTGTCTGACCTGTGTCTGCTATGATGTTTGGACCATTGAATTATTTTAACAAAGTATCTGGATTAGATGATAGATGATTAGATGCATTCTTATTTGTATTAAAAGCTGTGCCACTCATCTCTCCCTGTTTTATCCCCCATCATTCCCCAAGTAGTCAGGAAAGATTCTAGAAAGTGAATTTTCCTGTGAGGAATAGTGGAGGATAATAGAAAGAAAAGGAATGGTGCAGCTTTTAATAGAGGTGATTATGAAGGAGAACATACAGATCCATGTATAACATATTGAAAGAAATTTAATATCATAGTCAAGTAAAAATTGTGAGTCACAAAAACATCCTGGCAATTAAAAAATATGAAAAAATACAGTATAGAGTCCCCCAAAATCCATACCAGATCATTATACGAGCATGAAGCCTGTCAGGTCAGGAAAGGGAGGAAGAGCGAGCCCCCCGCCCTGAACCATACCAGGCCATATGCCATCAAAATCAAGAGGTGGGTGCTTTGGGACAGCGGGGATCGCTGCATGCTGGGTTGGTGATGTCACAAGGGGGTGGCACCATCACCTTACCATTTTAAAATGTTTCAAACAGTGGAGGCGGTCAGCTCTTCTCATAAGTGGAGCTTTTTTCCCAGGTTCAGCGGTGTGGCGGGCAGCATGATTTATGATGAATTTACATCAGGGACACTATTTTATTTTTTATAAAATAATTGTCAAGAACTGTTTCTGTGTTTTTATTACATTTTGATTTGATTTATTACAATGTACTGCATACTCATCGTGGGATGTTGTTAAAGGGGGCTTAAATATTCTGAAGCCCTTGTTCCCATCAACATGGGGACAAGGTTCTTTGAGGTATGTTTATGGCATGTAGCCTAGTATGGTTCAGAAGGGAGTGGCGCTCACTCGTCTCCCTCTTTCCTGATCTGCAGGGTTGCACGCTTGGATAAGGGTCTGGTTTGGATTTTGGGGGGATCCCACGCCATTTTCTTTACATTTTACTGTTCAAAATTTTTTATTGAATTTCAAAAGTGTAAACACAGGTACACATTACAGGATATAAAGTTGACGATAGAGCAAAACATTTAATGCAAAACATGCGAATCTTAACGTTCAAAGATACCTGAGGAGCAAGTACATAAACAACATTATACTTATAATTTATATTCAATCGTACCTTAGGTGTATAAAATTACCACTTTAAGGTAGGTGGTGGCGTAGTCATTTTCTTTACATTTTGACATTGGGTTCTCCTTAAAATCCATACCAGACCCAAAGTGCTGGCAATGGTATTGCATTGCTGGCAATTTAAATGTAATTTTATTTATTTTTCTTTCCTCAGAAATGTCACTGTTGTTGCAGCATGTTCTATACATGCTACATATGCACATGAGGCCTGGTATGCCTAGGGGGACCACACACAGTTTTTTTCCATACATTAAGTGTCTGCATGTTTTAACATTCACCTGCCAGAGGGGAACCTGCTGACAGATGATGAGTCATCTATTGTTAAGGACTTGGTGGCCGGCCCACCCCTTAGCAACCAGCTCAATGTGGTAAATCACTGCATAAAAAAATGGTAATTACCACTCAATCAAACAAATACCACATTTGTTATTTAATGCAAAATGATTAGTGAATTGCAGTTTCAAAACTTATTTACTGCAAGAGCTATTTTCCCATATTTTATTGTCCATTATTTAACTCTAAGGCCGCGTACGCATGATCGATTAAACCGATGAGAATGATCTGATGGACCATTTTCATCGGTCCAAACCGATCGTGTGTGGGGGCGCCATCAGTTATTTATCCATCAGTTAAAAAAAGCAAACTTGTTTTAAACTTAACCGATGGATACCTAACCGAGCAAAAAAAAGCGATCGTTTGCAGGCACGACCATCCACGTATGCTCAAAATTAAGTCGATGCATGCTTGGATGCATTGAACTTCATTTTTTTCTGCACGTCGTTGTGTTTTACGTCACCAGATTCTGACATGATCGTTTTTTTAACTGATGGTGTGTAGGCACGACTGACCATCAGTCAGCTTCATCGGTTAACCGTTTTAAATGGTCCATCAGACCGTTCTCATCGGATGGACTGATCGTGTGTACAGGGCTTTAGGCCTCATTTTCCTTGACAGAATCCATCAAGAAACTTGGTGGAAGAGCTTTTTTGCCGAGGAAAACGTGTGTATGTTTTTCATCGAGAAAACTGTCGTGGAACTCGACGAGAAAAAAACAGAAGTTCTCTTTTTCCTTGTCAGAAGTCTCAATTTCCTTGTCGTGTTTCTCGTCGGGCTGGTTTACGACAAGAAACACGATTGTGTGTAAGAAACCGCGCATGCTCAGAATAAAGTATGATACGGGAACGCACCTTCGGTAAAAGTAGCGTTTGTAATGGAGATAGCACATTTGTCACTCTGTAACAGACTGAAAAGTGCAAATCGTCTCCTACCAAACTTTTACTTAACACACAGTAACATGAGATTAGCAAAAGCAGCCCCAAGGGTTGTGCCAGTGGAATCAAATGTGTATACGTCACCGCGTTTGAGAACGATGAGATTTGGTCTTCACAGTGTGTACGCAAAGAAAGCTTGTCAAGTTTCTTGACAAGCCTAACAAGGAACTCATCGAGGAAAACGATGTTTCATTTACGAGTTCCTCAGTTGTGTGTACAAGGCCTAAGTGAATTGACACCAATAATTTGTGTAGTTGGTCAACATTTAATATTGTTTCCCTCTATTTAGATTTCATAGGTTAGAAGTATTGTGTATTAACTATATGTCATGCTGTAATAGTGAACACTTTCTGTACACAAGACTTTGTGGTTTGTTTACAAACACAAAATCTGGAACAGAAATAGTTTTTTATAATTACCCGCCAAGAGAAGATCTTGGAACAAATTTATGAAGTTTCAATATTCTGAACAAGATATCATTTTTGCTGAAAAAAACAAACGTTTTTTGACAAATAAGCTATGATCTTGCCATATGTAATATATATTCATTGTTCATAACAGCAAGTTGTCTTCGCACAAAATGTGCAATTCATTTGCTGCCAAAAGGGTTTGTAGTCCTTTCCTTTGGAGCAGAATGCCAGGCCTCTTGGCAGTTTAAGATTATTTTTTAGCAGAATAAGACACTGGCATTTTTGCTATCAATTAACATTTTAAAATATGCAATTTCAGCTATTTTTCTTAAGGGAGTATATATATAGACAGATTGAGTACATAATGACTGAAAATTAATAAAGTAATTAGATAATATGCATTTAAATCAGTAGTAGTTAAAAAAAGTAGTTAAAAAAAAATGCAGCAGAACTTGTACTGTACTGACTACATGTGAAAATGTAAGCGTGAGCATGTTTATTAAATACATTTTTAACCAATTTTTCAATCAATTTACCAATACAAAAACAGCCTATTGAAGCAAATTACAGTGTAACTTCAACTTTTCAGAAAGGTGAACAAACATTATAAACCTTCCCCAGATCCCCGGTCTTCAATGTAGAGTGGATATGATTGGTCATCACCAGCATATGATTGTACGGACTAATCAGAACCATACTGATCTATCTCAGCAACTCAAGGGAAAAAATAGAACAGCATGGTTTTCAAACCCCAGGCTGAATGAACAGTCAAACTGCATCACCCATGAAGGAAAGTGCAGCAGGGACTTGGAGGTGGGAGTGTGTAGCTTTTATTTTTATTTTTTAAGAAAGGATGAACTAATACTTTAACTTAATCTTGTAATCAAAATGTGGTTCAAAAAAGATCGACATCTTTACAAAGTTGCCCAAGCATATTTTTTGCATAAAAAAACCTAATCATCAAAAGGAAGGCCTTAACTCTTCAGTTAAATCTTGAAGTAACCTAACTTCTTAACCCCCAACCCTCAACCTGGCTCCTAAAATTAACCTCCAACTTTGAAAGCACACCTCAAAATGTTATGCCCTGTACACACGGACCGATGGACCGTTTTCATCAGACGAACCGATCGTGTGTGGGCCCCATCAGTTTTTTTCCCCATCGGTTAAAAAAAATAGAACCTATTTTAAATTTTTCTTATGGTTAAAAAACCTATAGAAAAAAAACTATTGTCTGTGGGGAAATCCATCGGTCAAAAATCCACGCATGCTCAGAATCAAGTCGACGCATGGTCAGAAGCATTGAACTTCATTTTTCTCAGCACGTCGTTGTGTTTTACGTCACCGCGTTGGACACAATCTGATTTTTAACCGATGCTGTGTAGGCAAGACTGATGAAAGTCAGCTTCATCAGATATCTGATAAAAAAATCCATCGGTTTGTTTTCATCAGATGAACCAATCGTGTGTACAGGGCATAAGTCTTACTTTCCTCTACAATTTCCCTAACCTTATCTTAATCATAATCCCAAAGACTAAATTCACCCCAAAATGACATACTAACTTATCAAGTGTATAAAGTATCATAGCTAAAAGCACAAAGTCATGAGCTGAAATTAACACTGATAAGATCTTAGCAGTAAACAAATGATGCTTACACACCTTGAATTGTTTATCACAATGTGATAAACATTGTAAGGTTTATTTACTAAAGAAACATCTTGCACAGTGCATTTTCACTTTAAAAGGGTTAGTTTTTCCTGAAATGATCTAAAAAAAAAGTAGCATTCTTGCTTGCAGTGAACAGCGTTTTACCTTGTTTACTAAGTTTACAACATTCATTTTGCAAATTAACACATTCTAAAGCCCCGTACACACGATCAGACTTTCCAATGGAAAAAGTCAGGCTGAATTTTTCCATAGGAAATTCCGACTGAGTGTATGCCCCATCGGAGAAATTCCGATGAATTCCATCAGAGTTTAAAGAGGGGGTTCACCCTTAAAACCACTTTCTCCCATCCCATCCAGCATACTGGCGTCAGCGCCAGTATGCTGTCTTTTTTTTTTTTTATCGATGTACTTACCTCTTAATAGATAATTAAATTTTCGTCCTACCACGGTGTATGGCGCCGCTATATCGCGTCACGCCTTCCGAAAATGGCCGACTAGCACTCGGCTGTTCTCAGCACCTGCGCACAGACCCAGGAGCTGACTGCGCAGGCGCTGTATACAGCCGAGTCCTATTTCGGCTTTTTTCGGAGGGCGTGACGTGGCTATATACGGCGCCTGCGCAGTCAGCTCCTAGGTCTGTGCTCAGGCGCCGTATAGCGCCGAGAACAGCCGAGTGCTAGTCGGCTGTTTTCGGAAGGCGTGACGCTATATATTGGCGCCATACCCCGCGGTAGGACGAAAATTTAATTATCTATTAAGAGGTAAGTACATCGATAAAAAAAAAAAGACAGCATACTGGCGCTGACGCCAGTATGCTGGATGGGATGGGAGAAAGTGGTTTTAAGGGTGAACCCCCTCTTTAAATATAGAACATGTTCTATTTTACTCCAATGGAATTCAGTCAGAATTCCGATGTGTTTTTAGCCGGCAAAAGCCAGATCGTGTGTACGCGGCATAACTCCTCCCCCAGTATCCAGACCTTAAAATCTTGTAGTCAATTGCTCAAAGAAAAAAAAAAACAGCACTGCCACTATGAACTATTAATTAATCATACATTTCATAAATTTTACTTTAAGTGCAATGTACATAGAGCTGCTTTATTGTTTTTAATATTAAAGCCCAACTTCAACCAAATGTTTTTGTTTTGTTTTGGATAGAGCAAGGAAGGACCTCAGTCATGCTTTTCTTTTACTGCTGCTTGAATCACTAATATATCAGGGATAATATACTATAATATATTTTATAATAATAATAATATTTATATTTAATATTGAGTTGAATAAGTCTAATATTTTAATGAATTAAAACTGTAGCCACTCATTTCATAGTTTATAGAAACATACAAATCTGGTTTGATGGTAAATGTTGTACCCTAACTGGATGCTGTGGATTTACCCGCTATGGTGAATGTGATGTTATAAGTAATTGATTTTTCCCAAGCTAAGCCTTGTGGAAGTGGTGATGACCACAATCTAAGGGCAGGATTACTGCAGGAGGTCAAAATGTCTGTGTGAGAAAGGCAGCATTGAAGGTGTATGTACTATGTTTTGAGAAGAATGATCACGGAGCACCCTTAGTGTGGACTGACTCCTATCAATCAGCATAATGTGTTGGTTGTACTGTTGAGCAGCAGACCCAAGCATGCTGTTGAGTGGTGAATTTCCTTGATTAAAATGAATATTATTATACAGGATTTATATAGTGCCAGCAGTTTGCACAGCACTTTATAACACAATGGCAGACAGTATGGTTTCCCCCCATGTGGCTAAATATATTTTAAAAGTTGTAATCTATATAATTTTGTTAGGAGATTACACAGAGATCTTAATAAAATTCTGAGTTTAGTACTTGCCCCTTTTTGCAACATATTTATGCTTGCTTTTGTTTTTTGTTTTTTTTTCTATTTTTTTTTTCTTTTGACTGTTGTGGTACAGTAAGACTTTTGTTTTTGTCCCTATATGATTTTATTATGTAACTTTACATGTCACTGGCCATGTTCTAAGAAAAGTTCCTGCTTCTGGTTTGCTTTTAGGTTGTTTTTTTTTTTTGGTTGTTTTTTCATGCACATTGACTTGTATAGGGAAGAAAAGTGTCTCAGAAGCAAATGCAAACACAAGCCCTTATCCTATTTAGTTCCAAAACGTACATGTATATTTTTTTTAATGATTTGATCAATGTTTCACTTTTAAACAAAGCACACAAGGAGTCATTCTATTTTACCTGCAAAATCTGATTGTGGACTTGACAAAAGCCTCTTTATTCTAGCTGCTACTTAACTAAAAATAGTAACCAATGATATTCATACCGCCTATTTACTTATGCAAGCTGTTTTCATGATTAAATATCATAGATCAGGTGCTTGATGTGTAAGTATCATCAAAACTGCAAGCATCTATGCAAGGGTCCATGGTACTGAGACAAGAACTGGCATATTTAGGTTCTTATTCTACTCTTCTGTCATGCTTAAAATAAAAATCTGATGTTCTGGTCTTATGAGAACCACTAACATTGCCAACTAAATGTGGCAAATAATATAACTAAACATTAGAATTAAGCTAAACATAATTTTTTTGATGATAATTTCACACCATTTCTTTGATTTTACATTAATATGTACAACATAATAAATTAATCATAAAAACAGTAGTGGCAGACAAAATGTGGAAGCTTGCTGATATAAAGTTAAATTGGCATACTTTTGTTTATTAATCATACTAGTTGAAATTTAGCTTGACAGCTCCCAAGACAAAAGTAAAGGATGCAGGAAACACTGGATATACACATGTGTTTCAATATTAAATCTATAGCCCAGGATTAAATAACACAAGTAAAAAGGAAAAAAAATACTCAGATTGTGTGTAGGTAAAGGAAACAGCAGCAAATATGACCAGTCCTTATATCTTTTGGGTACACCTACCTATTAGATCATAAAATAGATATGGAGGCCAGTGAAAAATTGGCTCTGTATAATCTCAACAATTGTATTATATACAGCATATCCTTAATAATATGCTATGAAGGGAAATAGTAAATTGTATTTTATAAATCGGGTAGTAGCAGTGAAACCCCTTTACCAAATCGTTTAAAGTCCCCTTCTTTACCAGGCCCTTTTCCACTTTTTATAGTTTTGATAGTTTGGCTGACAAGTACTTGTCAGCCAAACTATCAAAACTATAAAAAGTGGAAAAGGGCCTGGTAAAGAAGGGGGCTTTAAACGATTTGGTAAAGGGGTTTCACTGCTACTACAACACACCCACATTGTTTAATATACTTTTTTAGAGACAGAGCTTTATTTTGGTGGTATTTAATAATCACCGTTTCCTATACTTTCTTATATAAAATTTAGTTTTCTACATTTCTCTGTTAAAATACAATAAAAAAACAAATACAAATAAGTGTATTTGAAATGTATGAAGAATGACGTTCTGACTGTCTACCACATTTCTTGAGGCCCTAAAATGGCAGGACAGAACAAAATATCCCACAAAATGACAATTTTTTAGAAAGTGGTTGCCACATGGTTTTTGGTACGAGACAACATTTTGGAATTTTGGAATATGAAGAAAGTAAATGAAACATGATGTTTTTCATACATTTGTCTCTTAAAGCGGAGGTTCACCCTAAAAACATTGCTCTAACATTACATTGTGCATACTTCCAACATTTACAGTATGCTGATCTTTTATTTATTTTTGCTGTACATACCGTCTTATAGCTATTTTCCACCCGTCTCCCGGGTTCTCACTCCCGTGAGAGTAGGCGTTCCTGTGAAGAGGCGTAGTGTCATGTGAGACTTCGCCCAGATGATTGGCGTCTAGACAAAAACGTCCCCCCGGCGGATAAAGTTTCCGAAAGAAGCCAAACTGCGAGTCGGCTCTATATGGCGCATGCACACTGAATAGGAGCCGTGTAGAGCTGACTGCACATGCACTGTATAGAGCCGACTCACAGTTTGGCTTCTTTTGGAAACCTGTGACGTGCCTTATCCGCCGGGGGTACGTTTTTGTCTAGACGTCAATCATCTGGGCAAAGTCCCACATGACACTACGCCTCTTCATAGGAACGCCTACTCCCGTGGGAGTGAGAACCCGGAAGCCGGGTGGAAAATAGCTATAAGACGGTATGTACAGCAAAAAATAAATAAAAAATCAGCATACTGTAAATGTTGAAAGTATACACAATGTAATGTTAGAAAAATGTTTTTAGGGTGAACCTCCGCTTTAAATAAGGTATTTCTCCACAGTATGAACATACTTAGAACTGTACCCCAGAACACACTCTGCTACTCCTCCTAAATATGATTATATCACGTGTGAGAATTTTTTGCTGCTCAGCTGCATACAGTGACCTAAAACTCAAGGCACACATTTTCCTGACTACTGATCACATTTTTGTAGGCCTTGGAGGGCCAGGGTAATAGACAAATATACAAAATTACTTTTGGAAAGCTAACCCTCCAACATATTTAATAAAAGGCACACTGAGTCTTTTGGGGATCACATTTATTTTCCACAATTTGGAAAATGAACAAACAAAATTAAACTATATTTTTTGCACAAAGTTGTCAACTAATAGGTATTTCTAACAACCAGCATGAACATACTTCATGGAGAACCTTCAGGCCTTCAAGGTGCATAAATTACATAACTCAATTCCTGCTGACTACCTACCACATTTTTGAAACCCTTAAATGGAACAAAAAAAGAAATACCTACAAACTTTCCACATTTTTTAAAGCAGACAACCTAAAGTAAAATGGTAAACACTCACACTGACTGTGATTAAGAGCACTGACATTGGCTGTGATCAGAAAACTGGAGACACTGGCATTAACTGTGATCAGCAAAGCAAAACACCAAGGCACTAGCTGTAATATGGCACTGTTCATAATCTGGTGCAGGCTGAAATGAGGTGCTGGCTTTAATCTTGCACTGGCTATAATCAAGTGCTGACTGTAATCAGGAAATGGCTGTAATATAGAGCTGGCTGTAAGTAACCAATGACTGAATTCAGGATCTGCTGTACATTTGTCTGTAATCTGTTGCTGGCTGTGGCTTGGCACTCACTGTAATCTAGTGATGAATGTAATAAGGAGGTGGCTGTCCTCAGACTCTGATCGTAATCTGGTGATGGATGTAATAAGGAGGTGGCTGTACTCAGACTCTCAGGCCGCGTACACACGATCGAACATGTCTGATGAGACTTGTCCGACGGACCGTTTTCATCAGACAACTTTGAACTTGTCTGATGGTCTGATGTGCGTACACACCATAGGACCAAAATCTGATCAGACCAGAACGCGGTGACGTAGAACACAACAACGTGATGAAAAAACGAAGTTCAATGCTTCCAAGCATGCGTCGACTTGATTCTGAGCATGCGCGGGTTTTTGGTCTGATGATTTTGTGTAATAACCATCCAACCTGTCCGACGGCCAGGTTTCCATCAGACAGGTTTTAAAGCAGGTTTTAAAACTTTGGTCCGCTGGAAAACGGTCCAATAGGCCTTACACACGATCGAACATGTCCGCTGAAACTGGTCTGTGGACCAGTTTCAGCGGACATGTTCGATCGTGTGTACGCGGCCTAACTGTAATCTGGCACTAGCTGTAATCTGGCCTGGGCTGTAATCTGGCACTCGCTGAATTTAGGCACTGGATGTGATCAGGCATGAGTGTTCTAATCAGGAAAGGGGCACTGTGATCAGATAGAGGCACTGTGATCAGGTAGGTGCCATGTGATCAGGTAAATGACACTGTAATCAGGCAAGGTGCATTATTATTTGAGCAATTTCTTTCCTTCCTCCTTCAACGGCCCTGTGTGTGTTAAAGAAAGGAAAGAGCTGCCTGTAAATTCCAGTGCTTACACTTGTAATCACTAGGGATGAGCTTTATGTTCAAGTAGAACATGAGTTCAACTCGAACATTGGCTGTTCGCCCATTCGGCGAACAGCGAACAATTTGGGGTGTCTGCAGCAAATTCGAAAAGGCGCGGAACACCCTTTAAAAGTCTATGGGAGAAATCAAAAAAGTTAATTTTAAAGGTTACAAATGCAAGTTATTGTCATAAAAAGTGTTTGGGGACCTGGGTCCTCCCCCAGGGGACATGTATCAATGTAAAATACGTTTTTAAAACCGGCAGTTTTTTCGGGTGTAGTGATTTTAATAATACTTGAAGTGAAACAATAAAAGTGAAATATTTCAATTTCGTACCTGGAGGGTGTCTATAGTATGCCTTAAAGTAGCGCATGTTTCCCATGTTTAGAACTGTCCCTGCACAAAATGTAATTTCTAAAGAAAAAAAGGTAATTTAAAACTACTCTACGCTATTCATGAATTGTCTGGTCCCGGCAATACAGATCAAAGTCATTGAAAAAAATTGCAGAACCCTGTACCAAAAAAAAAGTGTGGGGGTCCCCCCAAATTCGTCACAGGGCAGGGTCACCCGTCTATGTCATTGGGTAAGCTCTGGCTTTCTCCTTATGCAGGGAGAAAGCCGGAGGTTACCCAATGGCGTGGACGGGTGACCCCTCTTACATGTCACAGGGGTTTCATTCCTCGCTGGAGACTAAGTGGAGACTGGAGCATCACTGGAGAATGGAGAGACGGGATTACATCGCTGGACATGGAGACAAGGGATTACATCGCTGGACATCGAGAGACTGGATTACATTGCTGGAATGTATTTTTATTTTTTTTATTTTTAATAAAGGACTTGTCTCAAACTGTAATTTTTTAAATTGTCACACTTTTTCTTTGTGAAATGGAAGGGGTACAATGTACCCCTTACCAATTCACATAGGAGGTGGCATCTGGGGGTCATCTTTGTTAAAGGGGGCTTCCAGATTCCTTCAAGCCCCCTGCTTGCAGACCCCCACAACCACTGGGCAAGGGTTGTGGGAATGAGGCCCTTGTACCCATCAACATGGGGACATCCTCCCCATAATGAGGGCATGTGGCCTGGTACGTTTCATAAGGGGGGCGCTTTCTTGTCCCCTCTCTTTTCCTGTGGCCTGCCAGGTCTGGTATGGATTTTTGGGGGGAACCCCACGCCATTTTTTTTATTTTAGTGCAGAGTTCCCCTTTAAATTTTTGGGGGGGAGACCCACACCATTTAAAAAAATAATAATGGTGCGTGGTTCCCCTTAATATCCATACCAGACCTGAAGTGCCTGATATGGGATTTGGGCGGACCCCCACGCTTTTTTTTGGTTCAGGGTTCCCCTTAGCCCCGGACCATTTTGCTGGTCAAAGGCCAGGCCACTTTCTGCAATTCGGCACTGCGTCAATTTAACTGACAATGGTGCGGTCGTGTGATGTGGCTCCCAAATAAAATTTACGTCCTTTTTTCCCCATAAATAGAGATTTATTTTTGTGGTATTTTATCACCTCTGTGGTTTTTATTTTTGCGCTATAAACAAAAATATAGTGACAATTTTGAAAAAAATTCAACTTTTAACTGTTAACTTTTGCTATAATAAATATCCCCCAAAAATATATAAAAAAAAACATTTTTTTTCCCTTAGTTTAGGCTGATACGTATTCTTCTACATATTTTTGGTAAAAAATCGCAAAAAGAGTTTATTGATTGGTTTGCGCAAAAGTTATAGCATCTACAATATAGGGGATAGTTTTATGGCATTTTATTAATATTTTTTATTTGCTAGTAATGGCGGCGATCCGCAATTTTTATCCTCACTGCGACATTATGGCGGACACATCCGACACTTTTTTGGGACCGTTGTCATTTTTACAGCAATCAGTGCTATAAAAATCCACTGATTACTATGAAAATGACATTGGCAGTAAAGGGGTTGACCACTAGGTGGCGCTGAAGGGGTTAAGTGTGCCTAGTGATGTGTTCTAACTGTAGGGGGGATGGGCTGTGTGCGACACTTCCGATTAAAGGAAGCTTTGTATACTGTCCTGTCACTAGGAAGACTGTGAAAATGCTTGTTTACATAAGCATTTCCCCCTTCTTCCTCATAGTGACACGGTCGCGGGTATACCTGTGGACATTGAGTCCACGTGACCCGCAGTCACAGGGCTTGCGGCGGGCGCGCTCCACAATGCCGCTTCTTAAAGGGGACGTATATATGCATCCTCGTGCCTGCCCGTGCCACCCTGCCAACGTATATCTGCGATATCTGCGTGCAGTGCTCGGCATGTGATTAATATTCATACCAGACCCAAAGGGCCTGGTAATGGACTTGGGGGGGGACCCGGGGGGGGACCCCTGCCATTTTTTTCAATTACTTTGCTCTGTTTTGCTGGACCCGACAATTTATGAATAGCCGCGAGTAGTTTTATATTACTTGTTTCACTTTAGAAATGACATTTTGTGCAGGGACAGTTCTAAACATGGGAAACATGTGCTTCTTTACATGCATACTATAGACACCCTTCAGGTACGAAATTTAAAGGAATATTTCACTTTTATTGTTTCACTTTAAGCATTATTAAAATCACTGCTCCCGAAAAAACTGCAGTTTTAAAAAAAAAATTGCATTAATACATGTCCCCTGGGGTAGGACCCAGGTCCCCAAATGCAAGTTTATGACAATAACTTGCACATTAACCTTTAAAATTAGCATGTTTGTTTTTTCATGTGTGTTTCCTATAGACTTTAATGGTGTTCGCGTGTTCGAACTAATTTTTTGCCTGTTTGCATGTTCTGGTGCAAACCAAACTGAGGGGTGTTCGGCTCATCCCTAGTAATCACTATGGGCCAGATTCTCGTAGCTGCGCGCCTAATTATGCAGGCATTGCGCATCTCAGATGCACTACACCGACGTAACGCGGAGTGGCAAGTACCGTATTCCCTAAGTAAATGCGCTCCAAGATGCGCCTGCGTCACGTAAAATCATTGGCGTAATCCGGCGCAACTCCAAAGTAGGAGGGAAGTGGGCGTGTTGCATTGTAATGAAGCGTGACCCCATGCAAATGCAGGCCGGGACGAACGGAGCATGCGCCGTGACGTGGATGACCCGCGCCGTGACGTGGTTGACCTGCGCAGTGACGTGGATGCCTTCTGCGCATGCGCAAAGCCTCCCTACGATTCGCCGGCGCAGGGTATATAATGTGGCCACACATGCGCCCGTGCAGCGCAAACGTCTCCCATTTTTTTGATTGTCACGGGAAAACGTTCTGCTGTACCATGGCTTCTGTTGGTAAGGAGAGGAGGAAGAAAAATTTCTCCCCAGAGGAGAGGGCCATTGTTGCCAGGGCAATGGAAAGATACGATTCACGGCTCCATGGTGCTGACAGTGCCCGGACCAGCAAGTCCCGGAGGGATCAAATCCTGATGAAGTTGGCTTGCCAGGTTAATGCCCTTTCTCACGAGACCCGGACACCGCAGGACATTCAAAAAAAATGAATGACCTGCAGCGTCTCGTGAAGGGCAAGCTTGCGACTCAAGCTCGGCATGCCAGGGGCACTGGAGGGGGCCCACCCTGCGACGTCCGCCTGACTGAGGAGGAGAAGGTGGTCGCCCGCTGCCTGCAGAGGGAGCAGGTTGAGGGAGTTGGGGGCTATGAGTCTGAAAAGCCAGCCCTGAGGACAGGTAAGTGTGTTTCATATACTCTCTGTTGTGTAGCATGTGTGGGGGTGGAAGGGAACATGTGCCAAGTGTGTGGGTCCACCAACATCTGCATCTTTTGTGTCATCCACAGATGTGCAGGAGGGAGCGGGGCCATCTGTGGCTGCCAGGGCCCGTCCGGAGACATCCCCCGAACATCCAGTCCCTCTGGCTGCCCCCCTGGAAGAGGACTTGTTGGAGGGAAGTGGGCACACCTCTATGGAGAAGGTGGTTGAGGAGGAGCTCGTCGACCAGGAGCTCTACCTGGTTTTGGAGGGGGACCATGGGTTGCCCGGACCAGCCCAGGCTATCCCCCCATCTTTTTTAAGCCCCTCAGGATCCACCCCCAACCTCTCCAGTCCCTCTGTCCCCCCCCCCCTCATCTCCGGCCCCTCAACATCCTCCCCTTATGCCAGGTCCCCTGCCACTCCCCGGAAGGCGACTAGCAAGACCAGGGGTGTTCCCAAGGTCCTGCCGGAGCAGCTGGCCAGGCAGCAGGACCAGCAGAATCGCCACCTTTCTGAGGTTGTGGTGGAGATGAGGCGCCTGGCCGACAGCCTGGCCTCCTCGGAGGCCATTACGGACGCCATCCTGGATGTCGCTGGCAACAGTGCAGCGACAGTCACCAGCCTGGCGGAGCTGCAGGCGACCACCTCCGACCTTGTGGGGCAGGTCAAAGCCTTGCGGCTTGCAGTCGTGGAGCAGACAGCTGTCCAGACCCGCATTGCGGTTGCCCTGGAGGGCATGCAGGCAGCCAGGGAGGGACATGGGGATGCTTCTCCTCCACCTGCTACCCCACCCCCCCCCCACCTGGTTTTGCTCTGGTAAAGAGCTTTTTATTTTATTTTATAATGCTCTGGTTAAGAGCTTTTTATTTTATTTTATAATGCTCTGGTTAAGAGCTTTTTATTTTATTTTCTTGATACTGCACACGGTGCAGTGTGAATGGTGTGTGAATGTGGGGGTGGCATTCCTGCCAGTAAGGGGTGTCACCCTCGGCCGTTGGGGAGAAGTAATCCCCACGGCTGTGTGAATGGTGTATGAATGGACAGCAACATCATTGGGGCCTTGACGTGGCGTTGCTGCTCCCAAGTCCTACATGTTGGACTTGGGCTAATCCAATGTGATGTGGATGTGGGGTGTGTGATCTAGGGACCACAGTGGTGTGCATGCATGCATTATCTGTGTGACATGATGAATGTGTGTGTCTAACGATCAAAGATTCGTAACACGAGGACCCTCCTGACTGCTCTTCCATCAGCAGACGGGGTCTCCTCTGGCAGGGGGGGGCTGTGTGGTTGGGGGGTCAAGTCATCACGTAGGGCAATCTGCAGGCCTTTTCTCATGGCAAAGTTGTGCAGAATGCAACATGCACCGATGATCTGACCCACAAAGTTGGGGGAATACAACAGGGCCCCCCGGACTTATCCAGGCATCGGAAACGGGGCTTCAGGAGGCCAAATGTGCGCTCCACCACTGCACGGGTTTTGATGTGTGCTTCATTGTATCTTCTCTCTCCTCTGGTTTGGGGATTCCCGGAAAGGAGTCATGAGATGGGGTCCAAGTACATATGCAGAGTCACCTGTAAGGGAAAAGACAGGAGGATGTTAGTCATGCATGTGCCCCTTGTGATGTCTGCATCATGGGGGGGACAGTCATGCCTGCCACCCATGTCACTCACCAACCAGCCAGCTGTCTCCATACATGTCCTGCTCAAAATCTGCTGGGATGGTGCTTTGACGGTATATGTAGCTGTCATGGCTGGACCCGGGGGCTTTGGCACGGACGTGCCATATGAGGTATTTGGCATCGGCTATCACCTGTACGTTGATGGAGTGCCAATGCTTCCGATTGTGGTAAATGTGCTCTGTGGCACTGGGGGGCTGGAGTGCGACATGTGTGCAATCAATGGCCCCGATGGTGCGTGGGAATCCATAAATTCTGTAGAAATCTGTCATTGCCTTCAGCCGCAGGTCCTCAGTGGTGGGTCTGATGATTTGGTTGGCCATGCGTCTGAGGATTGCTGGGACAACCTGGTGCAGACATCTGCTTATGCTGGTTTGTGACATCCCAGCCACAACTCCACTTGTACGCTGGTATGATCCACTGGCCAGGAAATGCAGTGTTGCCAGTACCTTCACCAGTGGCTCCAGTGCATGTGAACGGTATGTCTGGCTGGTGATGTCATCATGCAGGGTTGTGGTTATTTCCAGGATGGCAGCAGGGCTGAATCTGAAGATGCGATACACCTCCTCATCACCCATGCCAAAGAGGCTCATGCGCGCTCGGTAGATCCTTTCACGTGCCCCCCTCCTCCTCCTCCTCCTTCTACGCTCCTCTTCATCTGCATACATTAGTAGTGATAAGACCATGGCTGCCCCTGGCATGTTGGCATACGAATGTGTTGTCCAGTAAGTGTGATTGCTCAGCTCGTCCGTTATGGTGCTGCTGTAGTTGCTCTCCTGCTGACTTGCACACGGTCTTGAGCAAAGTTACCCGTGCTTTTATGAGGGGTATGTTTACTCAAGGCTTTCGAGTTACGCGCACCACGAGTAGCCAACGCCGAACGCGCGTAGTTTCGGGAATCCGCGCATCTCCCTCATTTGCATATTTGCATGCTAATTTAATGGGAGCTGAATATTTGCGATGCTTAACTATGCGCCTACGCCGCGCTAGCTTAAAGCATTTTCGCCGCTCAGACGAAAAAGATTTTCTCGCGTATGTGGTTCTGTGTTTACCGCGCATCGATACTAAGGCGCACATTTACAATTATGCCGCGCATATCCATTTACGCAGGCGTAGCGCCGCTGAGAATCTGGCCCTATTAGTCTATTTCATGACCAATAACAGTTACCACAAAGTACAGAGCCCTCTCATTGGCTTTGTGCTCAGTGCTTGTAATATCATTAATAAATGCAATCACAGGAATTATGTACATTTATGATTGGTGTGATTGGTCATGAAATTGGCTCTGTATCTTCTTTCTGTAATCTGCACTGTTATTGTTCAGTAAATGTGCCAGCCAGCCATTGCATTAAAACAGCCAGTTCTAAATAGGAAGTATTAGCAATTTTGAGAGCAGGGGTAGGATATTCGTATGTATTATGTAATTATAATAGGTAGTATTGATGCCAGGACAGCATAATTAATTTGTTTTGACTTTGTATTAATAAAAGGTTTTACTTTATCATTTATTTGCAATACATAAAACAGGCAATTAAATTGAACAGTTTAAGTAAATGTAAACATGTTTTTTATGCCTCTCCTATTGACGTGAACCAAATAATCCACATGCCTGCTATTGCCAAACTAAAGAAGGACCTTTTGAAATACTGTGAAAAACAGATACTCAGTTAGGTTCTCTGCTTCTTTTTGGATCAACAGTATCTTTAACCTTTCTTATCAATATGGATTACTGCATAAGGTATAACAAGCTCCTGCAATAAGGTAAAAGCAGGGCTATTGCTATCCTCTCTTGACATCCTCATATTACTATTCAATGTGCTGCTCAGACCTCATTGCTTTGTTACACTTTTATTATGTACATAATTAATTCCCTGTGATCCAACAAAGTTGCATTCCGCTCTGATGTTTTGAATTATTTATTTACCATTTTATATAGATTTTTGGTAAGATGTGATAAATTTTAATGAACTTAAGAGGAACATTTTGTCCATACTCAACATCACAATAATGTCTCTACCAGGTCAATACTCACACCTCTTGGCAGACCTTTAGCAAAAGTTCTTTCGTATTTGCTCTTTAAAAACTTACTGTTGTATGCTAATACCTAAAAATAAATAAATTCATTATTTATGTTTAAGATACATATTCATATATATATATATATATATATATATATATATATATATATATATATATATATATATATATATACTGTATATATATATATCCATATACTAAGATTTAATATTAAAGTTATGTGTAAGACTTTTTTCATGCTAAACCAGTAAATGATAGAGATTGTATTGTACTGTGTTTTGTAAGTTATTATATAGTTAGTTTTGATATATAGGGCTGTTACTAAGTGTAGGTAAACTTGACAGTCACTGTTGTTAAGGGCACAAAAACTAACAAGAAACAAGAATCAGGCTTGTATGATAGTGTGTTTATGGCGAGATTTTACAGAGCAAGCTGTGTTAAAGCCTTTAAAGCATACTTCAGCTCAAATATGATAATATTAAACACAGATCTTAATAAGAGTGCGGACTGTAACTTTAAACAAGCTTCTAGCTTCAGTAAGCTTCAGCACTACCTGCCTGGTAGCAGCTTGTTTAACCACTTCAGCCCCGGAAGGATTTGCCTCCTTAGTGACCAGCCAATTTTTTGCGCTTTGGCACTGCATTGCTTTAAATGACAATTGCGTGGTCGTACGACATGGTACCCAAACAAAATTGACGTCCTTTTTCCCCCACAAATAGAGCTTTCTTTTAGTGGTATTTTCTCACCTCTGCAGTTTTTGTTTTTTTTTGCGCTATAAACAAAAAAAGAGCATCGATTTTGAAAAATAAACAATATTTTTTTAGTTTTTGCTATAACAAATATCCCCATTTGAAAAAAAATATAATAATTCTTCATCAGTTGAGGCTGATATATATTCTTCCACGTATTATTAGTATAAAAATTGTAATAAGCGTATATTAATTGGTTTGTGTAAAAGTTATAGGGCCAGATTCAGAAAGAATTAGATTCCGGCAGAGTATCAGAGATACTCTACGCCGCCGTACTTTACCTGGCTCTAGAAGGAATTCAGAGAGATTTTGGCCCGTAAGGTACGTCGGCATAGTGTATTTCTCCCGGCGGAATTAAACTACGCAATTAGGGGGCGTGAGGCATTTAAATTAAGCGCGTCCCCACGGCGATCGAACTGCGCATGTTCCGTTCAGAAATTTCCCGCCGTGCATTGCACGAAATCACGTCGTTACGTAATTTTTTTTTGAGTAGCGTCGTTTACGGACATTCCTATTCCCGGACGACTTACGCAAAAAAAAAAAAAATAATTGAAAGTCGACGCGGGAACGACGGCCATACTTAACATGGGCCGCGTAACGTTAGACCAGCTAATAGCTGGTTTAACTTTACGTAGTGAAAAAATGACGTACGCGATTGCGAACGACGCTCGTAACTTGGTGGATCGCCGGAAAAAGCTCATTTGCATACCCCGACGCTGAAAACGACACGAACTCCACCCAGCAGCCGCAAAAAGATTGCAGTGTAGATCCGAAGGCGTACGAAGACGTAAGCCTGTCAGATCGAAGCCCAACGCCGCCGTATCATGGTTTGAGGATTCAAACTAGTGATACGGCGCGCGTAATTTGAAAGTACTCCTGTCTAACACCAGTTAGACAGGCGTAATGGCTCTCTGAATCTGGCCCATAGTGTCTACAAAATAGGGAATAGATTTATGGCATCTTTGTTATTATTATTTGTTAGATCGGACACTTTTGACAAATTTTTGGGACCATTGACATGTATACAGCGATAAAAATGCAATGATTACTGTGTAAATGTCACTGGTAGGGAAGGAGATAACACTGGGGGTGATCAAGGGGTTAAATGTGTTCCCTCTTTTGTGTTTCTTACTGTGGGGGGATGGGACTGACTAGAGGAAGAGACATATCACTGTTCTTAGTTAGTAGGAGCAGACAATCTGTCTCTCCTCTCCTGACAGAGCGAGTATTTGTGCGTTTACACACACAAATCCCTGTTCTGGCTCTCATGCCCGCGATTGCGCGTGGCTGGCTTTCATTGCGTCCGCCAACCACGTGCATCATGTCCCTTGCGTGCGCACCTGATATAGCTGTTTAAAGGGCCGACAAACAGCTACTGCGATTTGCAGGAGAGAGCTGACCTGCCGCAGTATAATGATGGTGGCTAGTGGTTAAAGGTATAGTCAGCACTCCAGATTTCATACTGGAATGAAAGAGTTCTTTAACCACTTGCTTACTGGGCACTTAAACCCCCCTCCTGGCCAGACCAATTTTTAGCTTTCAGCGCTCTCACTCTTTGAATGACAATTGTGCGGTTATACAAAACTGTACCAAATTACATTTTTATAATTTTTTCCACGAATAGAGCATTATTTTGGTGATATTTGATCACCTCTGCAGTTTTTATATTTTGTAAAATAAAAAAAAGACCGAAAAAAAAATACAAAACGCTGGTGAGGCTGCACTGATGGGCACTGATGGACACCGATGGGTGACACTGGTGGGCACCGATAAGGGGGCACTGGTGGGCCATGATAGGCAGCACTGGTGGGCACTGAGAGGTGGCATTGGTGGGTACTGAGAGGTGACACTGAGAGGTGGCACTGATGGGTGGCACTGAAGGACATTGATAGGTGGCACTGGTGGGCACTGATAACTGGCAATAATAGGTGGCATTGGTAGGTGGCACTGATAGCTGGCAGTGATGGGCACTGATGGGTGGCAGTGATGGGTACTGATCAGCACTGGTAGGAGAGACCGATATGCAGCACTGCTAGGTGGCACTGATGAGGCACTTACTGGCACCACTGGTGGGCATTGATAGGTGGCATTAATGGGCACTCATAGGTGGTACTGATTGGCACTGACAGGTGCACTGGTGGTCATAGTGGGCACTGGAAGGTGGAACTGGCAGGGGCACTGGTGTGCACTAATAATGCTTTCAATAAAAGTTGATACATAACTGAACCATGATTGCTGCATGCCTGCTGTACCAGCAAATGCATCATATACAGTACATGTGTATACACAGTTGGAATCATACTCCTTTCTGGAAATGTTATTTTTTTAAGAGCTGCAGAACACTGTGCTATGGTAAGCAATAATAGTAAAAACGTATAACATCAATCATCACAAAATATTTGGCACTGGGCGCATGCAAATATGCGGCCTCTCGTGGGTGGGCCTTGTCGCCGAGCTGCTGCATATGTGTGTGCATTAGTGTAAATACAGCTGTGCCAAGAGCGTGTGCTTCTGGCACAGTTAATGGTGGCTAACAGAAAGCTCCCAATCGATACTTTCAATCGGGAGCTTTCTGATCATGTGAGCGCCATGACAGCCAATCACGGCAGTCACATGATCCTAAACCTCTCCCTGCCTTCTGGCATCTGAAACCCCTTAAAGGGCTGGGATGCACCAGCTCAGAGCCGATCCTAGGGTCACAGGCGCCTGGGTGCAGAAATATTTCTGGCGCCCCCACATGGGCGTGGTCATTTTACTAGCTCCTCCCATTTACAAAGGTTTCTATGGCAATCACTCAACCACAGATATGCTCCCCCATGAAATATTCATTAACCTGGGATCCTTACATGATCTCCTAACAATAAACACAATACAGGAAGAGAAGAGTATTTTATTGGGACCTGGAGGGGGGCCTCTCTGATGGACACAGAAAGGGCTTCTGTTAGAGAGTCTGTTAGAAATACCCCCAGACATACTACAGACATGATACAGGAGATGGTCAGAGACTGCAGACATAATACAGGAGATGGTCAGAGACTGCAGACTTGGTACAGGAGATGATCAGAGACTGCAGCCATAGTACAGGAGATGGGCAAGGGCTGTGTATCCTATGCTATCTATCATGCCATAAAACATCTAAAGCAGGGGCAATCCAGAGCACATGTAAACGGATGCTGAGGGTGCCATCCCCCAGCACACAGCACACTGAACACTGTGACTCACCTCGGTTCTCTCTCTGTGCAGCCCAAGATAGAGATGGGAGGGGGAGGCATTCCAACTGGAGTTGGTGGAGACAGTAGGGGATCCAAGACTCCCAGCGTGAGGAATGTATTCCTGCACATCAGCACTCAGCAGCCACTGAAAACTAGAACCCTTGTGTCAGGAACAGGAGCGGCCCCTTCCCCGAGCACTGCCAGGCTGGACGGGCTGCCCTATGCTCACACATCAGTTCTGGACAGACACACACACACCTATGCTCAGAACACTAGTTCTGGACTGACACAAACAAGGAGAGAAAGAGGGAGAGGAGAACTCTGGCACTTCGGCGCCCCCACCTCTGCAGGCGCCTGGGTGCAAATCATCCTGTGCACCCTGCCTAGGATCGGCCCTGCACCAGCTCAAATGGGTTAAGCAACAATATATTAAAGTAAAACTTACAGTGTTTTTAAATCTTAAGGGGTTAGTTCACCATTACCAAAAAAATGCCTTTGTAGATAATAGTGGAAATGAACAGTAATGGGTAGGCCTCTTTTAGCAATATCCAAGTAACATCCTGTATTTCATTCAGGCTTCATGAGGTATGTAAATGGCATTAATTTTATGTGGTCAGAGATGCACAGTTTGTTTATATCTACAGACACCTGTCATGGACCTGCCACCTAAGAGTTAACAGTGCAGACTGATTCCAATGATTGGCAACAGGCTGCCTTATTTAACCACTTGCTACCCGCCCGCCGTCAAATGACGGCAGGCGGGTAACGCTCTGTTCCTGATAGGACACACATAGTATACACATTTAACCCCTTCCCCGCCCCTTAGTGGTTAACCCCTTCCCTGCCAGTTACATTTATACAGTTATCAATGCATATTTATAGCATTGTTCACTGTATAAATGTAAATGGTCCCAAAAATGTGTCAAAAGTGTCCGATGTGTCCGCTATAATGTCCCAATCCGAAAACATAATCGCAGATCGCCGCCATTCCTAGTAAAAAAAAAAAAAATCATAATTTTGTCCCCTATTTTGTAGGCAATATAACTTTTGCGAAAACCAGTCACTATACGGTTATTGCGATTTTTTTTTTTTTTTTTTTACCAAAAATATGTAGAAGAATACGTATCGGCCTAAACTGAGATAACATTTTTTTTTTTTTTTTTTAAATGGGATGTTTATTATAGCAAAAAGCAAAAAATATTGTGTCTTTTTTCAAAATTGTCGCTCTTTTTTTGTTTATAGCGCAAAAAATAAAAACCGCACGGGCGATCAAATACCACCAAAAGAAAGCTCTATTTGTGGGGAAAAAAAGGACGTCAATTTTGTTTGGGAGCCACATCGCACGACCGCGCAATTGTCAGTTAAAGCGACGCAGTGCCGAAAGCTAAATTTTGTCTGGGCAGGAAGGGGGTGTAGGTGCAAAGTAGGCAAGTGGTTAAACACCTCAGCAGCACTGTGTCTTTGCTGCCTTATCTGCAGTTCTTACATGACTTTCTGTGATCTGACCTGTTTCCTGCGTTTGACCCGGCTTGTTGACTACGATTGATCTCTGCTATCCTGATCCCGGGCCTGCCTTGTGACCATGCTCAGCTCTACACTGCTTGATTTCACGTTGCCAAACTTGCCTATATACTGACCATTCTCTGCCTGTCGTTTATACCTACATCTGATCGTCTGTTACCAAACCCGGCTTGTCTGACTACGTATTCAGTGTCTCCCCAGCCAGTGCACCCACCAGCCGGCTTCCTGTTTCCTGCTGCACCTGCTGAACCAACAAGACCCAAGATGAACCAGGCACCCATACACCGCCAGGCTCTTGTGGCCACTGTTGCAACATCGGTGGCCCTTGACCCGGGGTTGTACGAGAAGCCTTCCCACTACACGTCAGGCTCATCTGGCAGGTACGTAACAGTATCAGGCAGCCATGTCGGAGCCTGCTAGTGGGAAATCGGCCATGGATGACATCTGCCAGCACCTTGCAGCCCTCATCCAAACAGTCAAATCTCTACAGGAGGGTTATACGCAACTGGAACAACGTGTACAGACTCTAGCTACACCAACAAGCAATGCTGCCCCTCCTGTCTCTCTGAACTAATTCTCCCTACAACCTCAAACTTTTTCCCTTGAAAGGACTAAAGTGGGCTACATTATATCACTGCTTCAGGGTGAGCCCCAGTCCTGGGCTCATCGTATGTTGGAAAAGAACGATGTATTGCTACAGTTCATGTCCGCCTTCTTGGCCGAATTAAACGATAACCCGCAACGAACCACCACAGCAGAGGCTGCCCTTCATGCACTTCAGCAAGGTCGCAGAACAGCGGAAGATTATGTCACAGACTTTCGACGCTGGAGTGCAGACACACAGTGGAATGACGCAGCCCTGTGACACCAGTTCCGCTTGGGGTTATCGGAGGGTCTGAAAGACGAATTGGCACGTGTCGGGGTCCCAAATACCCTGGAGGCCCTTATCACACTGGCCATCCAAATTGACCGCCGGCTCTGTGAGCGATGATCCGAAAGATCAGCCCAGCAGCCACGTCCAGTATGGATGATGCCCCGGATCCCAGCTCCTACTCACTCCGCACCTGCTAGCTTCACCCCAGTTCAGCCCGCTCTTGTCACTACTGCTACCGATGCTCCAGAGCCTATGCAAATCGGCCTAATACGCCCCTCCCTGTCTCCAGAAGAATGACTGCACCCACGACAGAATAACCTTTGCCTGTACTGTGGGGGAGCAGGCCACTATGTGCGTTCCTGTCCAACCAAGACACGTAAGCGGCGGATGATTTTTTCAGTTAATAACTTTTTCTTTGCCTACCAATGCTACCAACCTAAGCCTTCTCATCTCTTTCCAGCTGCTAGAAAGGGAAGTGACAGTTACCGCGATCATTGATTCCGGGGCCTGCAGTTGCTTCATTGATCTAACCTTCGCAACACAACAACGCATTCCCTTGAGACCTAAAGCACAAGGACTTTCTGTTTTTCTAGCTGATGGGTCATGTATCAAGTCTGGACCTGTGACACAAGAGACATTTCCCTTACCCGGGTTGGCTTCCTCTCAACATAAGGAATTCCTAAGCCTTGATGTCATCTCCTCCCCGCTATTCCCTGTTATTCTGGGCCTACCCTGGCTGCAGGCGCATAATCCGCAAATTGACTGGGCCACAGGGAGAATCAATTTCCACTCAGCCTATTGCCAAGAGCACTGCCTACCAAGGCCTCCAGTTCCTTCTACAACACTATTTTGTGTGGACTCTGAGTCTAAAGTGCATAAAGTTGTACCTGAACACTACCATGAGTTCCTGGATGTCTTTAGTAAGCGAGGGGCTGACATTCTTCCCCCGCAACGGCCATACGATTGCCCGATTGAACTGCTTCCTGGGTCCAAAATCCCCTTCGGTAGAATCTTCCCCCTCGCTGAACGAGAACAGGAGGCACTAAAAGAATACATCCAAGAAAACTTGGAAAAGGGGTTCATCCGACCCTCTACCTCTCCAGCAGGAGTTGGAATATTTTTTGTTGAAAAAAAGGACCACTCCCTACGACCTTGTGTGGACTATCGGGAGCTCAACAAAATTACAGTTAAAAACCGATATCCTCTCCCTCTAGTACCCGAACTATTTCAGAGACTAAGGTCGGCGACCATTTTCACCAAACTGGATCTACAGGGGGCTTACAATTTAGTCCGCATGCGCCAAGGGGATGAGTGGAAGACAGCCTTTCGCACCCGATTTGGCCATGTAATGCTCCGGCTACTTTCCAACATTTTGTTAATGATATGTTCAGAGACTTCCTTGATATATTTTTGATTGTTTACGTAGACGACATCCTGATTTTTTCCATTTCTCTAGACTCTCACCGAGGTCATGTCAAAAGGGTGCTGAGCCGACTCCGCCAACACGGACTATATGCTAAAGGTGAAAAATGCGAGTTTGAAAAACGCAGCATCCAATTCCTGGGACTGATAATCTCACCTGAAGGGATCAAGATGGACTCTGAAAAGGTCTCCGCAATCTTAGACTGGCCTGCACCTACCGACAAGAAGGGGGAGCAGCTCTTCGTAGGATTTGCCAACTTTTACAGGAGGTTGATTAAAGGCTTTTCTGCTATCATAACCCCTATAACACAGCTGACTAGACAGAACCTCCGCTTCCATTGGACACCCGAGGCTCAAGCCGCATTTGATACCTTGAAGGGACTGTTTACTAGTGTTGCTCACGAATATTCGTATTGCGAATATTCGGCTCGAATATGGCATATTCGAGTATTCGCGATATATTCCGAATTTCGCGGTGAATATTCGCTATTTCGAATATTCGTATTTTTTCAATTTTTTTTTAGAACAGATCACATCCTAGAGATCCCCATCGACGTCTAAAAGCATTGCTGGTATGATTAGAGACCTTGGGCCGAGTAGCTGCAGCGATCATTTTATATTGCCAAAAAAATCGCAATGCGATTATTCGGCAATAGCGATATCGCGCGATTATTTTCGAGAAATTCGCAATATTGTTTTTAGCTAAAATAACACATATATTCGATTTCAGAGTGTTACTGTCGAAATTCCGCAATCAATGTCTCATTCGCATTTTTGCAAAATTACGATAAAATATCAAGAATATTCTGAGCCAATCAGAGTGCTCCTTCCGCATTTGCCGAATATTCGCAATTATTTTGTATTGTAATATATCACGAATATTCTGAGCCAATCAGAGTGCTCCATTCCGCATTTCTCGAAATTTCGCAATTATTTTGTATTATAAAATATCACGAATATTCTGAGCCAATCAGAGTGCTCCTTCCGCATTTGCCGAATCTTCGCAATTATTTTGTATTGTAATATATCACGAATATTCTGAGCCAATCAGAGTGCTCCTTCCGCATTTGCCGAATATTCACAATTATTTTGTATTGTAATATATCACGAATATTCTGAGCCAATCAGAGTGCTCCATTCCGCATTTCTCGAAATTTCGCAATTATTTTGTATTATAAAATATCACGAATATTCTGAGCCAATCAGAGGGCTCCTTCCGCATTTGCCGAATATTCGCAATTATTTTGTATTGTAATATATCACGAATATTCTGAGCCAATCAGAGTGCTCCATTCCGCATTTCTCGAAATTTCGCAATTATTTTGTATTATAAAATATCACGAATATTCTGAGTCAATCAGAGTGCTCCTTCCGCATTTCTCGAAATTTCATTCGCATTCGCAATTCGCATTCGCATTCACATTCGCAATAGCGAAATTTCGCAATCATTTCATTTCCAAAAAATATCGCGAATATTCGCATTTAACGAATATATCTCGAATATTCGACTATATCGAATATGGCATATTCTGCTCAACACTACTGTTTACTTCAGCACCTGTTCTTGGTCATCCGGACCCGTCCCTGCCTCATACACTAGAAGTAGCTATTGGAGCAGTCATCTCCCAACGCCAAGGCCCTAAGGATCTGATGCATCCAGTAGCTTTTTTTTCCCACAGGCTCTCTCCAACTCTGTGTGAAGAGCTTAGAATCTAAAGATCCTTGTCCTCTCCCTACCATCCCCAGACCAATGGACAGACAGAGAGGACCAATCAGACATTGGAACAGTATATCCTATGCTTCACTACTTTTGTCCAGGATGACTGGGTATCGCTGCTGCCACTGGCGGAGTTCGCCTATAATAATGCCACTCATTCTGCCACAGGTCAGTCACCCTTCTTTGCAAATTATGGTTTTCACCCATCCTTCTTGCCTGACTTTATTCCAGAGACCACAGTTCCTGCTGTCCAAGACACAGTGGATTTCCTAAACCGCAACAATAAGTTGCTTCAAGAAGCAGTTACCAAGGCACAAGCAGCAAGCCAGACGGCTTTCGACAGGAAAAGGAGGGGTGAACTGATTCTCCACCCGGGAGACCAGGTATGGTTGTCTACTACAAATCTCCGGTTGGCATGTCCCTCAAAGAAACTGGCACCTAAATTTGTGGGACCATTCCCAGTCAAGAGGAAACTTAATGAGGTTGCTTATGAATTATTCCTACCTGATTCACTTAAAATACATCCTGTCTTCCATGTTTCGCTCTTGAAACGCGCAGTTCCTGACTCTTTTCCAGATAGAGTATCCAAGCCACCAGAACCTGTGACCATCAATGGCGAAGAGGAGTATAAGGTGGAGGCTATCATAGACTGTAGGAGAAGAAGGAATCAGGTACAGTACCTGGTTAAGTGGAAAGGTTATGGCCCGGAGGATAACTCTTGGGAGGTTGAAGAGGATGTGCATGCCAGAGACCTGGTTAATGCCTTTTTTCGCCGAAATCCACAGCAGAGAGACCTGTTGGGCACCTGGAGGTTGCCCGTAAGGGGGGGGGGGCAATGTCATGGACCTGCCACCTAAGAGTTAACAGTGCAGACTGATTCCAATGATTGGCAACAGGCTGCCTTATTTAAACACCTCAGCAGTGTGTCTTCGCTGCCTGATCTGCAGTTCTTACCTGACTTCCTGTGATCTGACCTGTTTCCTGTTTCCTGTGTTTGACCTGGCTTGTTGAATACGATTGATCTCTGCTATCCTGATCCTGGCCTGCCTTGTGACCACACTCAGCTCTACACTGCTTGATTTCCCATTGTCGAACTTGCCTGTATACTGACCATTCTCTGCCTGTCGTTTATACCTACATCTAATCGTCTGTTTCCAAACCCGGCTTGTCTGACTATGTATTCAGTGTCTCCCCAGCCAGTGCACCCACCAGCCGGCTTCCTGTTTCCTGCTGCACCTGCTGAACCAACAAGACCCAAGACGAACCAGGCACCCATACACCCCCAGGCTCTTGCGGCCACTGTCGCAACATCGGTGGCCCTTGAGCCAGGGTTGTACGAGAAGCCTTCCCACTACACGTCCAGCTCATCTGGCAGGTAAGTAACAACACCCCTTACCTTCATAGGCAGTTTTTTTGGTAATGTTAAACTATTTCTTTCAAGATGAAATCAAGGTGCATGGTTATTATGATGCCAGGGGCAAGTCTCACCTTTCATTACCCTGTCTAATGAAAGTGCTTCAGTGGTCCATATAGTACTAATATTGGAAAAAGCTATACAACAAGGCCATTTGGAGCTTAAAGCCTAGGTGCAGTGCAACCTTAAAAAACAAACAAAAAAAAAACAGAAAACAAAGCACAATCAGTACAAGGTACGAAACACAGTACAGTACCGTAATTAGGATGTGTTCTTTATGCTGATGCCTCTTAATTTAGTAATATCTTCCACTGTCCACTGCTTCCACTGCTGTAATCATCTGGTCTAGTGGGAATTAAAATAACTCTCTGATTAAGAGAACCTGGGTCTGCCCTTTTCATCCGACTGTGCAATTGATAGAAGCCATACTACAGCTCCTATGAATTGAAAGTGATCTATAAATTTAGGATGGGTCTGCATCCTCCATTCAAACATCCTGTATCATTCATAGAAGCTGTAGTACATATTTTATAAATGGTGGAGCTGGGAGGAAAAGGTGGTCATAGTTGGGCTCTCTTAATGAGAACCTGTGACAGTCATTAGTTCTATTAGCCCCCATTACACTGGAAGATTACAGTGGTGGTGGTGGGGGTCATGGTTAAAGAATGATTTTACCTAAAAGAAGTATCAGCAGAAAGGACACATCCTACTGTGTCGGTGTGTATGTCCCTTGTGCTAATTTTTGCTATTTAGGTTGCACATAGGTTTAAACTATGAAGTCATTCCACTAGAATCAAAGTGAAGCTCCTTTAAATTTTGATAATTTATAGGCAACATGAAGACTTTGGAGTATACAGTATTTATCAATGATTTGTTGGGCATTTTGCCCAGTGAATAATTAGTAGGTGTTTACCCAAGTGAGAGTCAAAGAGATTTTCCTTATTTTTCCCTTTTTTTAACTCCAAAAACTAAAAAAAAAAAAATCAGATCACAAGGAAGAGGGTAACGACCAAATTGTCCCTCAGGGAGGAACAGATAGATGATATACAAGGAATTTCTTGCTGACATCTCATTTTGGGTTCTGTGGCTCCTGAAAAGCCTGGTTTACATTAGCATCAAGCACTAGTGCTTTGGGAGGAAACCAATTTTTGGCAAGAACTTCTCTCAAAGCGCCCCCTGGTTTTCTGTTCAATTGCTTGGGGATATTAGTCTGGTTTTCTGTTTAATTGCTCGGGGATATTAGTCTGAATGCCTTTCAACTAACAAGCTCAATGAATAGAATGGTTGGCTCTAAGATTGGGATCATGCTGTTTTTTTTTTATTACTATTGTTTATTAAAAAAATAAAAACTGTAAGCACAGAAAATGTATTAATAACATGGGTTGAGTACTCTCCTTAGGCAATCATTGCATTTTTAGTAAAACATGTAATGATAATAAACCTCAGACCAGGGGAATTTTAGAAAAATAATAGGTTGAGAGAACGTGAGGTGAATATACAGGGAGGTTGACATACATCGTTTTATTGCTTAGGGTTAGTTTTACAGTGAATATCTTTTTTTATTGATGAACAGATGTTGTTGAATGTCAGGAAATGTAGTTTCCACTGGTTAAATCTGGGTTAATCTTGGATGAATCTGCACTAGTTTGGCTTTATACATCAGTGAATGTTTACCAATGCATTTTAAGCAAATTGTGGACAAATATCATGCACAATTATTGATAAATATACCCCTTAGATGGCCAAACAAATGTACTACATTTTCTATGATTTACATATACTCAGTGTTGAAAATAAAATGACTTTGTATACTGAATGACCATGTTGACCTTCAAAAATGTATAACTGACATTTTTCCTGATAAATTCTAAGTAATAATAGACTGTATACTTAAAATATGCAAAATAAAAAAAACTTTGTATAGACGTTTTGGCATTATACATATTCACAACATCCAAATTTGTATAGATCTGCTACTAACACTACCTGGACAGAGGGCAGTGTTATTGCAAACCCTTGATTCTCTTAAGGGGCTGCTGCAGTGTGTCCCGTAAGGTTGTACACAAGTTCTGGTTCGCACCTGCGACCCTTGACCACAAGTAACTGAACATGTACTCCATTGGGACCACTCTTCAACACCAGATTCACCTGTATACAAGACAACAAATAAAAATGAATACATCCTTAAGTATCATTTATGCTACTACAGCATGTTAAAATGTTTAGTACAAAAACACTGTGACATAAATAATGTATCAATTCACATGCATTCAGTTTCCACAATTGTATGTGCTCAGTTATTACAGTTCTCAATTACCATCCAGCACTGAAAGGGGTTATGCCAAGCAGAAGTTTTTGATGGCATTAAAATTGCATTGAAAGTGATAGTTTTTGGCTTGCCTTTAAAGTAAACCTTATGGATTTGAAACCATAGTGGAGAATATGTTCATAAAAACTTTCTGTTACTTTCATTGTCAAAAAGTCTAAATGCTCTTTCAAATACATGGATGCTTAAAGGTTCGTTCCCACCAGATGTTTTGGTTTGCAATTAGCTGCATTTTCCAAAGCAGCCAAATGCATTACCGTGGTTTTAACTCAAATGGCTAAAATGTATCTAGCCTCTGTGTGTTTGTTCATTAAGCAGTGTTTTTTTTTTTTTTTTACAATCCTAATTACCTTACCTTTTTTCTTTGTGATCATTTGTGTTTACCCCTCTCTCTGCTCTGTATCCCAATATAAGGGAGCCAAGTGGGAGGGGCATAGATTCCCCTTCTGTTTTAGATAAACCGTATAGTCAGTGAATGAAGAAGAGGGGAGGGGCTGTGAGGAAATAAGAGGAGAGGATAGGGGAGGAGAGGTGAGACTGTGTTCTCACAACACCCTATGGAGCTGACAGGGAGAGAGGAGGGGGAGGAGGGGGAACTGCAGAGACGCACATACACACAGGAGAGAAGCTAGATGATGGAGGCACATATCTTGACCACAATTCTATGGATCAGCAGCCATGATAAATGTGGTCAGCTCTGAGGGGTGAAGTCAGGACCAGGCAGAATCAACCAGATACTGTAGAAGATACAAAGGGGCAATTGACTAGGCAAAAACATTATCCTATAACTCATATCCCAAAGAGACAGGAGCATGATTTTGTTTTGGACTTTAGGATAAAACCACTTTAGGATAAAAAAAATACATTGTTTTTAGTAGAGTTACCACCAATTTATTACCCTGTGCCATGTTAAAAACAGTTCTGCATGTCGCATGTTTGGTGTGTTGACCTGAATTTTACCAATCAAGCCAATTGAATCAAAGTCTTCTAAAAAGTAAGACAACTACCATTTTACAACACATGATAATACATGTATTTTGCTTGCAGTTGCTGTAGATCGGAGGGGGACATGCAAGGAAAATAAAAAACAGCATTTAAGCTTGCACATGATTGGATGATAAAATCAGCAGAGCTTCCCCTCATTTCATATCTTCCCCTCAGATCTACAGCGACTGCAACTGTAAGTGCACTTGCAGTGCACTGTATTTAAATGTAACCTCTTGCGCCACCTGTCCACATACATGCGGCCTCACGGAAGTGGGTCTTTATTCATGAGGCCATATATATGCAACTCTGTCTTTGTGCAGGGGTTGCACAACACAACGAGCTCCAAGCACAGAGACTAGGCTCTCACCAAAAGCCCTGGGTCTCATACTATTGATCGTAACCCGGGGCTTTCAGCTCCCGGTCACCTGATTGCTATGATAGCCTCTGATTGAGTATCACAGTGATCAGTCACTGTGCTGCCCCAAGTTTTTATTTATCTTCTGAATGGAGCTATAGATACATTGGCCTGGATTCAGAAAGGACTTACGCCGATGTATCTCCTGATACGTCGCGTAATTCCACGGATGCGCCGTTGTATCTATGCACCTTATTCTTGAAATTAGATACGCCTGAATTTTGGCTTAATCTGACCGACGTAAGTCTCCTACGCCGTCGGATCTTGGGCGCATATTTACGCTTGCCGCAAGAGACGCCGATTCATGAACATACTTGCGCCCGTCGCTGTAATCTAAATCGTTTACGTAAGGCGTACGTCCGGAGTAAAGTTACCCCTGCTATATGAGGCGCAGGTGATGCAAAGGTATGGGCCAGGGAACGACGCCATCAAATTTTACGTTGCGTATGCCGTTTACATATAACTACGTGAATAGGGCTGTGCGTAGGTTACGTTCACGTCGTAGGCGTATCTTAGGCAGCTATTTCGACGTAACTGTGAGCATGCGCACTGGGATGTGTCCAAGAGCCGACGCATGCACAGTTCGCTTTTTGAAGCTCAGCCCATCATTTGCATGGGGTCACGCTTCATTATAATATATCACGCCCACTTCCAGCCCACTTCCACCTACTTTGACTTACGTCGGCTTACGCTGACAACTATACGCTACACCGGCGCAACGTTGAGCGCATATTCTTTGAGAATAGCATGCTTGCCTCTTAACGTTGTGGCGGCGTAGTGTAAAGACGATGCGCTACGCCGGCATAAATATACAGTGCTCTACGTGAATCTACCCCATTGTATATTTCTCTCCATGCATGGGAGAAAGATGTAAACAAACTAATTAGTTAATTAAAAAACATAAAAAAAGAAAAAAAGGTCAAAGGTCAAGTTCAGGGTCAAAGGTTATAGTCAAAGGTCAGGGTCAATATATTTGAGTAGTTTAAAAAAAAAGTTTGTGTTAGTGTGTTTTATGTAGAATAAAAAAAGCAAAATGTGCACTTTTTAGGCCATACTACAAGTACAAACAAATAACATACAGATATGTGGTTATGCTGCAATTGTCAGCAGCAGGATAATTTATCTTGGGTAGTTGTTTTGTGGTATGTTATAGTAATAGCAAGAAATATACAATAATTCTTTAAAAAATTGCTATTTTGTGTTAGTTTTTCTTTGATAATAAATAAGAGATATCCAGGAGATATCCATTACCATTTACAACTAGAAGAAAATTTGTTCTGAAAGTAATAAGGTATAATTCACCTGGATACACTATGTAGTTGTGATAATATGTACAGTTTCACTAACGCATATCAAAGTTGCAAAATTGTGTTCAGGCATTACCATTTGTTTTTCCCTCACCAAGGAGTTAAATCAACTATACTAATAAAGCTTGGCACACACTGCTAGTTTAATTTTCCTTTTTTCATTCATCCCAGTGGGCTGAATGGAAAAAAGACAGATTGCTTTTGTATTCTGAGAGAGGGACCCCCCTTGCCAGAACACACTGATCAGTGCTCACAGACAATGGCTGCAAGCACTTATCGGACACTGGTTTTCCTGCATGTCCCTTCAACAAAAGATGGTTGTTAGACCGGCTTTTGTTGGACAAACAGTTGTACACATTGTACACATTCACTTACTGTCAGCCAGATGATCATTTTCAGCAAATACCCAGCATTACTGTGTTTAGGTAGTTGCTAACGTTTTTTTACATAGCATATCTGCCTAGATGTTACCTTAACAATTGGTACAGTCATTGACATTGCAGATGTATATTTGTTCCGATCCCTGTTCCTGTTAAACTGTTTTTCATAGGGAAGACAAAAAGGAAGGAAAAAGGGAGAACCCCACGCTATGGCTAAATCATATAAATAATAGTAACTAATATATATAAGATGCTCTCCTCAAAGTGCAATAAAGTGACTTTGTGACATGTGGGTTGTATAAAAATAAGAGAGCGCTAAATCAATTAATACACACTACGGTTTAGATAGCGTAAACAGAAAGTGAACAACGTGCTTGCAATTTGTAATCAGCAATAATAAAGTGCATATAGAACTCTAAAGTGAAGAAAGTGCATAATTAGAAACAAATAATAGTCTGGATGAATGAAGCACAGTAAAAGTCCAAAGAAGATATCGGGTGGTTAGAATCTTTGCACCGTCACCATAGGAACTATTTTGTGGTACTTACCAACTGACCGTAACACCTTTAGCTAAAAAAGCAGGTCGGGTAAAGCTAGGCTCATTAGGATGCTGGATGGATCAATAAGGTAAGCCTGGGGGACACCCTGGCTCGTGTTAGTAAGAGAAAAAATAAAGAAGGCACGGCCATAGCATAATATCATTTAATATATAAAAAATCAAACTAAAAACAGACAGGCCAAATGGCCTCGGCACTAGAAGAAATCCATATAAAAGGCAGGTGGTTTGTAGAACAGCTGTCTTGCTCTCGCTGTGATGGTGTGAGTTCCACCGCCTGAATACTGGAAGTGGCCGGAGATAAACATGTGACCAAGACAAGCCTCGACATAAGTTTCATCGTATGATGACATCAGGAAGTGTCCGAACAAAGTCATACAACAAAACGTACGTCAAAGCTTGTGCCAGTCATGTGTTTACCTGACAAAGTCATACTACAAAACGTACTTAGAGGCTTGTCCCGGTGTGTCTGATTTTAGTTTGATTTTTTTATATATATTAAACAATATTATGCTACGGCCGTGCCTTCTTTATTTTTTCTCTAACACGAGGCAGAGTGTCCTCCAGGCTTACCTTATTGATCCATCCAGCATCCTAATCAGCCAAGCTTAACATGACCCGCATTTTTAGCTAAAGGGGTCACGTTCAGTTGGTAAGTAGGCTTACCTTACCTTACCCACCGGGTGTGTTTTTGCACAAAATCTTTCCCATGGTGACGGTGCAAAGATTCTAACCATCCTATATATTCTATGGACTTTTACTGTGCTTTATTCATCCAGACTGTTATTTGTTTCTAATTATGCACTTTGTTCACTTTAGAGTTTTATATGCACTTTAATATTGCTGATTACAAATTGCAAGCACGTTGTTCACTTTCTGTTTACGCTATCTAAACCATAGTGTATCAATTGGTTTAGTGCCCTCTTATTTTTATACAACCCACAAGACAACTAAGTAGCCTTAGTATTCAGCACTAACAGTAAGATTTTGATTGCGTAAGGTGTCACAAAAATGATAGCTTGTATACTCTAAATTAATACATACACAACAAAACTTGAAACTTTTTTCCAGTAACTTGTAACTCTGTGAGCTCCTGAACCCTTTATGCCCCACCCCCCCCCCCCCCCACTTCTATTTGTTTGGAACAGGCAGTGCATAGTTTAGTGCCACCTTATTTCAGTAGTGCTTGTTAAGCTCTGTCCCTATTTTAGGCCATTTAGATTTATCTTCCAAAATGTAGATATCTCTTCCCTGTTCCGTTGGATGTTCCCTAAAATAACCCAAAAGTGACAATTTCAGCTATTTAAAAGTAAATGTTCTGCCTAAGATCAGGTACCACAGGGTGTTCACTATTGTTTATTGTTTATTGTTTATTGCTTGTATAGCGTAGAATCACCCGAAGGTATCGAAACGCTTCCAGACCTTAACAATTCACAACGAGACCGGGTGTTACAGGCATAAATTAACATAGTAACAATATACAACATGTACCACGATTAAAATCACTTAATATAACAACAATATAGAACCAAAAACCGATACGATACAATATAAAATCATAAAAATCACATAAGACCAACGGAGAGACAACACACAATTCCCCATAAAACAAATTCAGCAGTACTACCCTCCAAAATGCCCTAACCTCAATACTCCTATCATTCTGCCTCTGCCCACAGGCAGGTTTTAAGATCCCTCCTAAATGTAAGCAAGTCCGGACTCTGTCTAAGACTTAGGGGGAGGAAATTCCATTCTCTCGGGCCGAGCACAGAAAAAGCCCGGCCCCCCCATTTTTTCAGCCGACTCTTTGGCTGTTCAAGGCGGAATTGGCAGCTCCACCTAAGGGAGCAGCCAGTAACATGTCTATTCAATTTGGCACAGAGATAGGCGGGTCCTAGCCCGTGAAACGCTTTAAAAACAAGTGTTAAAATTTTAAAACGCACCCTCTGACCAACTGGCAGCCTGATGTCTCAAGGTGGGGCAGTGGCCTCTGAGGTTTAATGCAAGCCTTACCGCCTGGTTCTGGACCTTTTGAAGTCTCCCAATCTGGACTTGAGGCAGTCCAGCCAGGAGACCATTACAATAGTCCAGATGCGGAAGGACCAGAGCGCGCACCACCAAAAGCCGCATCTTAAAATGGCAGGTTTTGCTAACCTGACCGACATAGGGGATTAACGTCAAGTTGCTGTCAATCAGGACCCCTAGTGTCCTCACCGTGTCAGCCAGCCGGGGGCACACCCCAGCCCCATCGGGCCACGATAACACCTAGTGTCCCCCAGTAATATTCCCCAATCTTAGAACCTCGGTTTTGGCCTGGTTTAGCTGCAGGTAATTAGCTGCCATCCAGCTTTTTATGATCTCCAAACCTGCAACCAACTTGGCCTCCGCCTCTGGCTCATTGGTCGAGATTCTGGAGAACAACTGGATGTCATCCGTATAGGACTGAACTCGAAGTCCCAGATTTGCGATCACCGCCAACAGAGGGCGAAGATAGATGTTAAAGAGAAGAGGGGATAGCGGGGACCCCTGTGGGACCCCACATGTCACCTTGATAGGCTCCAAGTAGAAGTCCCCCAGTTTCACCCTATACTCCCTTCCCTCCAAGAATGACTTAAACCATTTCAGGGCCTGGTCACTCACTTTCGCCACCTCCTGAAGCCGCGTCAGCAAAATCTGGTGATTTACTGTGTCGAATGCGGCTGACAAATCCAAAAGAATGAGGATTGAGTGGGCCCCACGGTCCGCGTCGACCAGTAGATGGTCCATGACATCCAGCAACGCCGTCTCCGTCCCATGTTTGGGTCGGAAACCAGACTGCCACTTGTCGAACGGTACCATCCACTAGAGAGCAATTGATAAGATCAGTTAAACTGGGGCTGAAATAACACAAGCTTCTTTAAACACCTGGCCCGGACACGGGTCTGAGGGAGGTGCTGAAGCCTTAGATTTAGCAATTAAATCCAGCACTTCTATGGCTGAAACTGTCCTAAAATCAAATTCTGAAACCAGAGTTTCAGGTGTCCTTACCGCCGACAAGGTTGACCTCGTCACCTCCAGTTCGGCACTCACCTGGCCTTCAAGGCCCTTATATATTTTAATTATTTTATTCACAAAAAAGTCTGCAAACTCTTGGGCTTTATCTTTAGAAGCCTTCACCTTCACTATTACATTTGTTACCCAGAAAACTTTTCTGTGTGGACAAATCTGCTTTAATTGCTCCTTTTGAAAAGTTGAAGAACTGCCCCACTCCAAAAGAATACTGGTAATAATCGCAGTTGTGCTCTGATTGAACAGTGGGATGGCAATGGGGCAGGACCTAGCCTGAGAAGACAGAGAAGTCAGGTCTAAAGTAAAAAAATAAAAATAAAAAGTTATTTTTATATGCAAAATAAGTACTTCTAGATATAGTCATGTAAATGCATACAAGGCTGACATAAAAAAAAAAATATAACATTTTTATAAAAGTAGAAGAATGTAAATATATGTTTTCAAATGTTAAATATATTGTTTAACTGCTTGCCGACCTGCCGCCGTCATTTTACAGATGCAGGTCGGCTTTCCTGGGCGAGAGCCCGTAGCTATACGTCCGCTTTTAAGCGGCCACTAGGGGACGTGTGCGCGCCGCCGGCGGCCGGCGCACGTGCCCCCTGCTCGCCCCGAGTCCAGCGCGCTTGTTCATTACAGAGCGGAGACCGGGAGCTTTGTGTGTAAACACAAAGCTCCCGGTCCTGTCAGCGTGGAAACGCTGATCTTCTGTTCATACAATGATCAGTGATTTCCCCTAGTGAGTCCACCCCCCCATACAGTTAGAACACACCCAGGAACATACTTAACCCCTTCCCTGCCCCCTAGTGTTAACCCCTCCACTGCCAATGGCATTTTTATAGCAATCCAATGCATTTTTATAGCATTGATCACTAAAAAAATGCCAACGGTCCCAAAAATGAGTCAAAAGTGTCCGAAGTGCCCGCCATAATGTTTCAATACTGAAAAAAATGCTGATTGCCGCCATTACTAGTAAAAAAAATATTAATAAAAATGCCATAAAACTACCCCCTATTTTGTAAACGCTGTAACTTTTGCGCAAACCAATCAATAAACGCTTATTATGATTTTTTTTTTACGGAAAATATGTAGAAGAATACGTATCGTCTAAACTGAGGAAAATTTTTTGGGGGATATTTATTATAGCAAAAAGTAAAAAATATTGCATTTTTTTCAAAATTGTCGCTCTATTTTTGTTTATAGCGCAAAAAATAAAAACCGCAGAGATGATCAAATACCACCAAAAGAAAGCTCTATTTGTGGGAAAAAAAAGGACACCAGATTTGTTTGGGAGTCACATCGCACAACCGCGCAATTGTCAGTTAAAGCGACGCAGTGCCGAATCACAAAAAGTGCTCTGGTCATTGGGCAGCAATATGGTCCGGGGGTTACGTGGTTAAACAAGTGCAAATGGACCATGAAAATGTCAAATTATGAATTAATGTAGATATGAATAAGTTCAGTTGCATGAGAATGCAATTGCAGCAAAATAAACTAAAGATAAAGTATGCTGTATAATTGGCAGCCACTAACTTACACTATATAAAATACTTTTAATTTAGTAACCAGAAGATCATGAACTAACATTTATATTTCAGGTCAGTAACCACAGGCTTGTAAGGACAAGGATTACTACTAAGTGAGTTATGAACCTAGGCATGAGTTCAATAATGACAAAAATTTATTTTTTCAACAGATTTGAAAAAAATCATAAACATGAAATTTTAACACAATATTTGTAAAAAGTAAAAAAAGAAAAGGTGCTTGCTCCTAATCCCCAGTGCTAATTTCAGTATATTCATACTTTGATTTTTTAAAGGAGAAGGTTTGAGCCCTATTTATATGTAATGTGCCTTGAACCCAACAATTTCTTCCAGTGTACCCACTGTATATTGCAACACTAATTTAGCCAGAGTTCATGGTAACAAGGCTGTAAACTGGATCTAGACAATGTAATTGATGTAATTGATAGTTATCGTTTCTAGAAATATTTTCATACTTTCCAAAACAACAATCTGGCACGCAGACTAAAGCAGTGATAATATGAGTACACTCCTTTTTAATATATGGACTCAAAACCAGTATGGTAACACATTCAGGTTGTCTTATATAGTGAATCATTCTAAAATGGGTCAGATGGGCAGCTCATTGGTCAACTGAAGGAGCACACATGGCAGGTTGGGAAAGCTGCTGCTAATTGTGAGACATTGGTTTAGCACAGGGGTAGGCAATCTCGACACTCCAGTTGTGGTAAAACTACAAATCCCGCTTCTGCCTCCAGGAGTCATGCCTGTGATGGTCAGGGTCTTGAAATGTCTCATGGGAATTGTAGTTTCCATACAGCTGGAGGGCCGAGGTTGCCTACCCCTGGTTTAAAATTTCAGCCTGCACCAGACAGCACTGTGTGGCAGAATCTCAAGGTAAGGAGCTTTGCAACCAATTCCAAAATATGATTGACTTGAGAAAAATGTATACACAAAGGTTCCAAAAATATACAGAAAAATATATCCGATAACTCCACTTTTTGTAAAAATATAGCCAAAAAATAAAAAATCTGAAGCCCCCAAAAATTTCATTTCCTGCTCTTGCAAGCCAGGTTTTAGCAACACAATTTTTTTAAGGGATATTCACTTCTGAAGGAATGTTGACACTGCAACTTTTCTCAATAGAACCCTTAAAGTGCATCATCTGCTTTAATTAATTAGTCACTCCCATTAAGAATCAACCCTGAAAAAGACATCTAACAAAGAGCTATTTATTTAGAAAAGAAACAGAAAGCAATCTGCCACAAAGTTTGTTAAAATCCTTGCAATGTACATTAATCACCCAAAGGGCATTGTTTTTCTCAACAAAAGTGCATTTACTCTTTAAAGTAGTTTCTATGAAGACTAAAACATATCTGCTAAGCTACAACAGTGTAAATACTGTATTTCTGTGCTTGTAATATATAATATATTATACATAGCGTATTGGGTTATCATATATTCCTAATGCCAGCAATAGCACTTTTGGTTGAATATTGTTGTAGCTAATGTTCCTCTGTTATATAGTAGAACAAAGGATAAATTAAGATGTCTAGGATGTTAGAAAACTTTCAAGAAATGCCATATATTTTCTAAATCAACTTTCCACGTGAACACAGGATGTTGTTGTTCCAGTGGAAATGATTAATAATGCTGTACACACCAGTATGCCTTAGTCTTCTTGATTAATGCATTCAGATAAGTGAGAGCATAGAAGGCACACAAGACACTTCTAAAATGAAGCCCATGGTAAATTGAATACATTTTTTTCTTTCTCAACACAAATATATCATACTCTTAAAGTGAACATGTCAGCCATCTTCATTTATTGAAAGTCCTGCCTCAGACAAAAATCACTAATATCTGCCATTAGTTTTATTAGCCAGAAAACATTCTTCTTTGCCCCACTTTTATTTCATTTCACTTTGTTACTTGTCACTAAACTCCCAAACCTGGGCTATGAGCCATTCTCTCTAGGTCGAGACATGTCCAATAACAGCACACTAAGTGGCCAATGAAGCATATAATACAAACTAGTAACGGTAAAAATAGACATCCAGATCTTAAACTGATCTTGATGCCTGAATGAAAAATCTGAACCAATTCACCCATCCACACAATCAAGACAGATGGAGAAATCATCCCAGCTGTGCTATTTTATTCTGACTGCAGGGGGGCCCCTCCAATGTCAGAATACACAACTCGGTGTTGAAGCCATTGTCTGCAGTTGCTATTAAAGTGGGTTTTTCAACAGGTCTAGAAGATCGACTTCTGTTGTGCGGTAGTGCCCACACATGCAGGGCTGCTGATAAGCCAGTACAACCAGCCCTGTTGTACTATTAGCTTAGGGGGGTGTTGTGTTAATACCATGGCCATAGCATAAAGGGGTGCAGGAGTTGCCATAGCCACCCTGTGTTTAGCTCCAGAGGGCCGTGGTTCCCTGCTCCCATTGTACATGCTGAATTTTTAATTTACAAAATCCTGGAAACAGAATACAGGTCCGATCCACTTTGTGTCTCCCAGGACCCCAGTTGAGCTCTGTAATGCAGTCCAGGGGCCAGATTCTCAAAGAAGTTACGCCGGGGTATATGGAGATGCGTGGCGTAAGTGTAAATTTGCGCAGGAGAATCTATGCACCGTACCCACAGAACTAGATACACACCAAAATAGGCTACTCCCGACCGGTGTAACTTGTCTACACCTGCACATCTTAGGTGCATATTTATGCCGGATGCATCTGGCAAACCCATTGATTTCCTATGCAAATATGCAAATGAGGGAGAAACGCCGATTCCCGAACATAGGCCCGTTCGGTGCAGGCTACGCGCGGTGTGCCTAAGCTGTTTGGCCGGCCTAAAGTTACCCCTCATAAAAGCAGGGGTAACTTTGCACCAGACTTGCTCAAGTCAGCTGGAGAGCAGCTTCAGCAGCACCGTTACAGGACAACACATGGCAGCCGTGGTCCTAGCACTACTAATGGGTCCCCCCGCCACCAGGGCCGCCATTAGGGGGGTACAGGCAGTACACCTGTAAGGGGCCCGGGGGTCCCCAGGGGCCCGGATGGGAACCCCCTTAAAAAAAATACTTTTTTATTTTTTTATTTTTTTAGGGGTCCGGAGGCCAACAGGGCCCCAGATGGGAACCCCCCCTTTTTTATATAAAAATAAATGACAAAATAAAGGGGGCTTTCCATCCGGGACCTCTGGGCCATAATAATAATAATAATGATAATAATAATTATATATATATATATATTTGTCCGAAAGGCACTGGCCGTGAACTTGTTCTGCATACAGACAGCAGAACTTTTTCAGCCAACATTCACGAAACTATGTTGTTTTTCTGCTCTATTGTCCGATGGAGCGTACAGACGGTTTGATTATATGACAAAACACGTCCATCGGAATATTCAATCGTGTGTGCGATCCTTTAGCCTGTAGGGTTCAATATTGGGTTGGCTCACCCTTAGCAGCTATAAAAGCTTCAACTCTTCTGGGAAGGCCGTCCACAAGGTTTAGGAGTGTGTCTGGGAATGTTTGACCATTCTTCCAGAAGTGTATTTGTCAGGTCAGGCACTGATGTTGGATAAGAAGGCCCGGCTCAAAGTCTCCACTTTAATTCATCCCAAAGGTGTTGAGGTCAGGACTCTGTGCAGGCCAGTCCAGTTCCTCCACCCCAAACTCACTAATTTATGTCTTTATGGTCCTTGCTTTGTGGACTGGTCCAAATCATTTGATGAAAGGGGGGATATGGTGCGGGGTTGTTTTCAGGAGTTGGACTTGGCCCCTTAGTTCCATTGAAGGGAACACTTAAGGCGTCAGCATACCATGACATTTTGGACAATTTCATGCTCCCAACTTTGTAGAAACAGTTTGGGGAGGGCCCCTTCCTGTTCCAACATGACTGCTCACCATGGCACAAAGCAAGGTCCATAAAGACATGGATGAGCGAGTTTGGGGTGGAGGAACTTGACTGGCCTGCACAGAGTCCTGACCTCAACTCGATAGAACACCTTTGAATTGGAGCAGAGACTGCAAGCGAAGCCATTTTGTCCATCAAAAAAAAAAATTATAAAAAAAAGGGGGGGGGGGTTCCCATCCGGGCCCCTTGGGACCCCTGGGCCCCTTACAGGTGTACTGCCTGTACCCCCCTGATGGCGGCCCTGGTCATAAGTCTCCAATGCTGATATGAGGGCTGACATCTCCTGGGTGTTAAAGTTTTTTTTTTCTATTCTGCCTGTGGGGAATGGGAGCAGCCATCTCACAGCAAAAGTACCTTCCCTGGGGGGGGAATAAAATTGGATGTACTTTTGCATCGGCATGTCTGGGCGTATTTTTAGGCTGGGCGTAAGTTGGGCCGGTGTATCTCTGTAAGTTGGGCCGGCATAGTTGTGAGCATGCTCAGAAGGGAACTAACGTACTGAGCATGCTCCGTTCAAGATACGCCGGGCGTAAATCACTAGACCATTCATTTGCATAACAACACACCCACTTCCACTTGCACCGGCTTACGCCGACTAAATTCAATTAGGCCGGTGCAAAGTCAGGCACAAGTGCTTTGTGAATACTGTACTTGCCTCTCTGAGTTACGTCGGCATAGTGTATCTGAGATACGCTACGCCCGCCTAAAGATAGGCAATTCTACCTGAATCTGGCCCCAGAGCTTCTAGTTTGCATTCTCCCCAAACCCCAGACCATACCCCTCCACTACTCTCATTGGCTGGAGGAGAGAAGTCAGAGGATTAGCAGCCTGGGACAGGAGCTTCTGAGGTAAGAGACATGCTGCTATGCAGGAGAGTTCTCTCATATGGGAACAGATCAGAACAGTCACACTGACACTATATCTGGCCTGCCAGCACACACATTGTTTTGCAATGTAAACAATTCTAACACCTCCTGAGGGGCCTGATGTTGAGAGGTGCTCTGCTGTGATGGAGAGGGGTTTGCTGTGATAATGGGGCTCTGATTTGATGGAGGGGGCTCTGATGTAATAATGGTGACTCTGATGTAATGGAGGGGGCTCTGCTGTGATGGAGGCGGCTCTGCTGTGCTGGAAAGGGCTCTGATGAGATAGAGTAGCTCTGTTGTAATGGAGGGGGCTCTGATGTGATGGAGGGGGCTCTAAGGAGCTCTGCTGTTATGGAGGGGGCTCTGATGTGATGGAGGAACTCTGCTGTGATGAATGGGGCTCTGATGTGGTGGAGGGGGCTCTGATGTGAAGGGGGAGCTCTGCTGTGATGGAGGGGGCTCTGATGTGACGGAGGAGCTCTGCTGTAATACAGGGGGCTCTGTGATGGAAGGGGCTCTGGTGTGATGAAGGGGGTTCTGATGTGATGGAGGAGCTCTGCTGTGTTGGCAGGGGCTCTGATGTTACGGAGGAGCTCTGCTGTGATGGAGGGGATCTGATGTGATGGAGGGGGCTCTAATGTGAGGAAGGGGGTTCTGCTGTGAAATTGAGGACTCTGTCCATTGTTCTACTGACTGAACCCCTCTGCATCTTCTGCCAGTGATACTGACTTTGCTGCATACTTTAATATAATGCACATAAACAAATTGTAAGTTTACAAAGAAGAACATGGGCACCTTTTGGCATCATTAACCCCTTCCCACCCATCTCAGCCCTTTCGCTGGATCTTAAGGCAGGGGGTGGGGCCAGGGGTGGGGCTTAAGGGGGCCCTGTCAGGTAGGATGTACAAGGTCACATGGCTTCAAACAGTGGCCCTGCACCCATAGATCAAAATCAGTCACAGAGCACTAAAAATTGCCAGGTGGAAGATCCCCTAGGAGAACACCAGGAGGCTTCCAAGATGGTGGTGGCATGGCAACCCTATGTGTTCTCCCCCAGCAGGAGAAGCAGAAGAAGACTACACATAGCGAGTCTGCTCCTAATAAAACCTCGCTGAAAGCAAAGCCTCCAAGCACTATCAGGCAGCATTTCCATGAGCACACTCACCACTCAGCCCTGCAACCTAAGCATAAACCTGCTGAAGAGGGAGCTGGGCTGACTTCTTCCCCAGTAAGGAGAGACTGGGGAGAGAAAGATGACAGCCATCATGATTATTCTATCCCTGCAGCTGACTCTGGAGGTAGGGACATTTATTTCCATGCCTCAGAGGATGGTGGGAAATTGACCCTTAAGCATGTTATGGATCCTATACAGACCCGTCATTCTGCCCTTACTGTACAGATAGTTTAAGTTAAAGTGGACCTGTCCATACTTATACATGATATGAAAAACATGTATTATGGGTCACACTTCTAATCTAATTGACCCCGAGGACAGACTCTGATGCAATAACTTGCCTCCCAGAGAAGTCTGAGGGTACATATGCAAAGAGTTGGGCTTAAATCAGTTTTGCCTCAGTAAACCTTCTTGGATCTTTTTGTTATATAAAGGGCACATAGGGTACCTCTGCGCCCATTATCTCCCGGTATGACTCCTCGACCCTTCCTCATTAAGTTGCTATACTTTAGGACCTGAAAAAGGCCAATGATACTAAACTCGCCTTACTGTCCCAAAAAGTGATGGAGATGAAGAACCTATAAGTCTCTGACCTGTCCCCCCCACAACTACCACCAATTGACAGATGTCCAAAGATCTTATAATATTGATTTGAGAAACAAAACTCATAAAAAGTTACTGTACCAGCACAAAATATTTTTTAATTGGGAGATAAGAATGGGCATCTCTTTGCCTGTTTGACAAAACCAGTCCATAAACCCTTTGCTATCAACATGATCATAGAATGTAGCGGAGCCCTATGCACTTCAACAGAGCAATTTTTGAATGCCTTTATACTGACCTAAAGTATATGCCTCTCATGTTACTTATAGCACTGATGAGCTCACAGTGTATCTGAGTGGCGTGTGTCTCTCTATTCTAACTAGAGGACTGATTATATTTGGATAGCCCTATTACCACAGAGGAAATTGAGAAAATCTTGAGGTTGTTTGCAAAGCATAAGACATTAGGCCTCGAAGGCTTCCCTATTGATTGGTACATAGCTCATAAGGAGTACTTAGTGCCTCATTTGCAGTTACTTTATAAAGTTATTTATGCAGAGAAAGTACTGCTACCTACTATGCAAGAAACCCTTACTAATCCCCAAACCTAACAAGCAACTTAGCTTCTCTGAATCCTTTCGACCCATATCCTTGATTAATACAGATCTCAAGATCCTATCCAAAATTCCAGCCCACCGTGACCTTAGTAAAATCAAATTGAACAGGCTTCATCCCTTGTCGCTCCACATAGATTAATCTTCATAGACTGTTTAGCAATCTGCAGCTGCCAAATACTTTGTATACCCCCAGAACTCTGATATCCTTAGACACACATTTGATTCCATTGAATGACCCTATTTGTTTTGCATTTTAAAGGATTTTAGATTTGAGGAGGTCTTTACAACCTATATGCGTATTATTTACATGCAACAACAGATCTCAAACTCATTCCATATACAAAAAGGCACTAGACAGGAATGTCCACTTTGGCCTCTGCTGTTTGCTCTAGCAATAGAGCCCCTTGCAGGACTCCTCTGAACCTCTCCGATACTGAAGGTTATTCATATTGACCCATTAGAAGAGCATGTCTCACTATACACTGGTCATATGTTGCTATACTTCTCTGACCCAAAATCTACCATACCAAAAGACCTGTAGCTGATTCAGCACTTTGGCCATTATTCTGGTTTTAAAGTTAACTGGATAAGTCTAATGTTTACCTGATAGATCCAAATCCTACCTTTTGCCTACCCCCTGATTGCCCCATACAAATCATGAACAAATTTAGGTATATGGGTATTGATTATTAAAATCTGCAGCTTACACAGTTTTCTGCCAATAATTTAGTGGGCAGGGTGAATCTATTCAAAATAGTTTTCCTCACAAATTTTTTAGATGTTTTGGCTAATTTGCCCATCTATATCTGCAAAAATGACTTATTTATTTTACGGAATTGAACTCCATTCTATCTACCTTCTTTTGGCATTCCAAAAACATTTGATTTTAATTGGAAACTTTACAACTCCCTGCGACCAGAGGAGGGTTTACACTTCTAAATCTACTCCTCTACTGTTTTGCTGCCCAATTTGGCTATGTGAACTGGGTGCTTTTCTCACAACTAAATATGAATATGTCCCTGCAAATATATACCCAATGCTTGCATTTACGAGCAGAATCCACATATATTAGTTCCCTTAACCAACCACAATAGGATAAGCCTAGGTTACCACATTTTCTGTCCCTTCCAACCCCTTGGTTGCGGGCGTGACAGGGTCTCTTGTATTTACACAAACTGTATGATAGGGGTATACTTAAGACCTTCCAGCAACTAAAACAAGAGCAACACATCTCACAGCAGTGGTCCTTTCAATATACTTTATTATATTATTCAATATATATCATTAGTTTCTTTTGTACGATATACCATATGATTTTGCTTATACATGCACAAGGATCTTTCTAATGTTTACCTTGTAACTCCTTTTCAGAGATTACATTGTGTAACTTGATTTTTAATTGGAATACCATTTGTATCTCTGCTTTATTTTAATGCCCTAATAAATATAAAAAAATAAAATCATCCTTATGTTTTCTGTGATATATAGTGTCATTCTTTGTTCAAAATGACAAAAAAAATACACATCTGTATATATTATTAGGATTTAAACTGGTTTGCAGTTAGCACTTTAGTTATGCACTTTGCACTGCTTTACTGAAAAATTCTGTTAGTGAGTTAAGTATATGCAGTGTAATTAAACTTAAAAATTGTCAATGAAAATGTATTTTCATATTCATATTTCATACACATATGTATATTGCTCACCTTAAAGGAATGACATTAAAGAATGACAAAAAACAATACAGAAAAATACAACATGGTAAATTTTGACATTTTCTCATTTAAAAAAAATTATATAGTTAAACCTAATAATGATCTGCCAGTCCTTTAACCACTTCCCTACGGCCGTACAACTATATGCGGCCGCAGGGTGGTTCTAAATCTCCGGGCTGCCGTGTTTTCACAGCAGCCCCTTTCTTTGTTCCCAGCGCGCGCTCCAGAGCGCGCAGCGGGGAACTTGTGTACTGGCCGTGTCCCTTGGACACAGCCAATCACAGATCGCCACGAACGGCCAATCAGAGTGGCCGTTTGCGATGCGATCTGATGGGCCAATGAGAGATGATCTCATATGTAAACATATGAGATCATTTCTCATTGCCGGCTCTCACAATGACAGCGTCCTGTCACTGGAGAGAGCAGACCGATCTGTGTTCCTTATACATAGGGACACAGATCGGTCACCCCCCCAGTCACCCCCCCTCCCCCCACAGTTAGAACACAATGCAGGATACACATTAACCCCTTCCTCACCCCCTAGTGTTAACCCCTTCCCTGCCAGTCACATTTATACAGTAATTAGTGCATATTTATAGCACTGATTGCAGTATAAATGTGAATGGTGCCAAAAATGTGTCAAAAGTGTCCGATGTTTCCGCCATGATGTCGCAGTCGCAATAAAAATCGCATATCGCCGCCATTACTAGTAAAAAAATAAATAATAAAAAATAATAATTCTGTCCCTTATTTTGTAGGCGCTATAACTTTTGCGCAAACCAGTCGCTTATTGCTCTATTTGTGGGGAAAAAAGGACGCCAATTTTGTTTGGAAGCCATATCGCACGACCGCGCAATTGTCAGTTAAAGCGACGCAGTGCCGCAAGCTGAAATTTCACCTGGTCAGGAAGGGGGTTTACATGCCCAATAAGGAAGTGGTTAAAAAAAAGTATGTGTGTAACAGCAGATGCCACAAAATCCTTTTTTACCCAAATAAACATTTTCTTTGTACTTTTCTCATTTTTGTTTCACCTTGTTACTACAAATAAGGGCCTAAGTTAGGTTCCCATCTATCCACCGCCTGCACCCCTGTACAATAAAAGTCTCTGTAATGACCTCTGTGCCATTGTAATTGGACAATGTGACCACACAGGAACTAATGAAAAATCCCGCTAAGGGAGACACATAGATGGCAACAAAAACCTATATTTCTTAAAATAAATGGTGACATTGCTTTCTTTGCCCCAGTGGAGGGATTACTTGACATTTTCTGTGACTACACAGGAATTAAAGGAAATTCCTTTCAAAGGAGACACATCAGGGGAAAAAAAATAGACTGAGATTCAGACCCTTCCCCACTCATTCCAAAACGAACTGTATGTGCTACTGGATATGATAGAAATTGAGTTAATATGATATCTAACTATGTTGCATCTATACATAATTATATTGTGTAGCTCAGGGGTCTTCAAACTATGGCCCTCCAGTTGTTCAGGAACTACAATTCCCATCATGCCTAGTCATGTCTGTGAATGTCAGATTTTTACAATGCCTCAAGGGAAGTGTAGTTCCACCACAGCTGGAGGGCCGTAGTGTGAAGATCCCTAGTGTAGCTTGTGTAATCCTGATAAGAAATTTAATTTTGAATATACCTTTTACAGTTATGCAATACACTTTTAGACTACATGGTTGGCAAATCAGGAATTTAAAAGTTGCAAAGAGCATAGTAAATGTGCAACATTATTTATAAAACATGTAAATTAATTCAACCTTTTCAGAAACTCCTGTCATCGTTTGCAACATAAAATAAGTGTGCCATTGATTTTGTGTGATGAAAGCATGCACTTGAGAATGGAGTGACATTCAGTATGTTGAGGGATTGAATTTAATGCATGTACTGTAGGCACAAGCTCCATAAGTCTTTCCAAAATGACTACTCCCCAGCTGGGATTAAAAGGCTTTTTCTGCTATGATAGTAATCAATAGATTATTTACATATTGTTAGTCTTGCCTATTAGGCTGTCAGAGACAAATAAAGCCATCAGGTATATTCAGTAAAGCAGTGCAAAAACAAAGTTAAAGTGCAAAGTCCTGTACCCTACAGACCACTCAGATTTCTGTTTACTAATCAAATGTCAAAATATTTACTCTTTATCTTATTGAACATTTCAGCACATTCCAGCATATTTGTTCAACTTAATAGTTCAACAATATACTTTTTTATTAACCAGTCTGTAGTCAATGTTATGTTTTCTGTGGTATTTACTATTTTTCTTACTATGATTTGGCATGTCAAGTTTGTGACACTAGAATATTTACAAAAAAAATATTACACACAGCAGACTATAAGATAACTGTTATTATTTTTTTCATTTTTGGGTTGAGTATTTTCACAAAATGAGAAATATTTTGCTAGCTATAATTAAGACCAGATCAAGTAAGGTAAAATCATATTAAGGTCAGTTTGTAATTGGTTGCCAGTGGAAGATAGCATTGTTTCCTAATTCAGATGCATTGATAAATGTGGTCCAGAGTATACACACTGTAGGCATTAGTTATTTGCTTTTACAGGAGGTAAGTATAGATGGCTTAAGTATGTTCCTTAGGCCGCGTACACACGATCGAATCTATCTGCTGAAAACGGTCCGAAGGACCATTTCAGCAGACAAATTCGATCGTGTGTACTGGCGGACAGACAGATTTTTCTAGCAGACAGATTTTAAAGCATGCTTTAAAATCTGTCTGCTGGGAACCCGTCCATCCGACATGTCTGCTGGTTAGTCCGCACATGCGTCAAATGGATTCGACGCATGCGCGGAAGTGTTTTACTTCCTGGTGACGGTGATGTGGCGGCGTCAATGTCACCGCCACGTCACCGCGCTGTCTGCCAGCGGGGATTTTGGTTTGATCGTGTGTACACGATCAAATCAATCTATCCCAGCAGACAAATCTGATCAAATCGGTCTGTCAGACCGATTTGATCGGATTTATTTCATGGTGTGTACGCGGCCTAAAGGTGGCAGAGCCAAAAAGGTGGATTTGCATAGTTGCTGAGCACACTGTTTTACCCTCTTATCAACAGAAATATAGTCATTTTGAATGTAAAGCCTGAAAAATTTCTGTGTTAACAAGGTGGTCTTATCAAAGGGATATTAATTTGTATTCCTGTAGGTTCCAGTGAGCGAAATCCAGCCCTCTGAAAATACAGGCTTCTTAAGACTACAGCTCAGACAGAATCAAGCAGTGTTTACAACTTGTGGCATTACTATTTTGTTTACATATGCTGCATACATGCAGGTCCCAGACACTAAGTATAATGGTAAAAAAACTGCTTAGTCCTAGAGGTGAATCTGCAAACAGGGGGGTGGGGGCTTGCTGTGGACAGCGATGGATGCTTGAGAGCGGAGCTCCATTACCATCTGGGACATATAGCACATAGTGGTTTGCGTAGCCAATTTCCAGGCACACAAGGCATACCGGTACCGAGACCTCACCCTGGGGAACCGACAGAACATGACAAGGAAAAGGAAGAAAAATCGGTGGCTGCAGAAACTGACAGCCTTTTCACTCCTGGGCCCAGGCAAGATGACGTAGCTCCTTGGTGCACACCATGTCTAGCATGCCTCAGCAAGGGCTTCAAAGTGGCAATCCATAAAAAAGGAGCACATCATCCAAAAGTCCACAATCTCCTCTTCATACTCCTGCCTCATGGAGCCCGGAAAAGGCGTGATTCTGGACGGATTCAACAAAAGTGGATATGAGGTGAGGCGAGGAATATATTTAGGGGATGATACCAGGGAACTCTCAGATTCAATTGATCTCTTCCTCACTAGCAATCAGTCTCTGCTAGACACTACCCTAAAGGACATGCTTTCCTGTGTACATAAATGTGGGGTAGAGCTGCAGGCAGTAAAATCTACAGTACTTCATATTGAAACAAAGATGGTGGAATTTGCCAACACCATCAATTATCTTTTGGATGCCCATGAGGATGAGATGGAGGCAGTTAAGGCCAAACTTGCAGTCCCTGAATCAGTCCAACAATCAGATCTGCGTAAATATGCTGCACAGCTTTTTATGTCTATACTTCTTGATCTCACAGAATTAGACAATACAGTGGACAGGATCCACGTTTGCCTAAACACTTAGGCCTCGTACACACGAGCGGACAGATTTGTTCAAATCTGTCCGTCCGACAGATTTGAACAAATCTGTCTGCTGGGATTTTGGTTTGCTCGCGTGTACACACGAGCAAACCAAAATCCCCGCCAGCAGAGAGCGCGCTGACGTGTCAGTGACGTGGCGGTGACGTTGACGCCGCCACGTCACCGCACCAGGAAGTAAAACACTTCCGCGCATGCGCCGAATCCATTCGGCGGCGGTGCGGCGGCGGAGCGGGACGACATGTCTGCTGGTAAGTGTACTAACCAGCAGACATGTCGGGCGGACAGATTCCCACCCGATAGATTTCAAAGCATGCTTTGAAATCTGTCGGGTGGACAAATCTGTCTGCTCGGCCCTACACACGATCAAATCTGTCTGCTGAAACGGACAGATTTGATCGTGTGTACGAGGCCTAACACATTCCTGACAATATACCCAGGGACATTATACTACGCCTTCATTTATTCCATGCAAAGGAACGCCTAATGTCAGCATCACGCACTAAAGATCTTTTTCCTCCACAGTACAAAGATCTTAAATTCTTTGCTGACTTATCCCAATTTACCCTTCAAAAATGCAGGAACCTCAATACCCTCTCCAAAGCATTGAGGAACGGCAAGATCACCTACAAATGGGGGTTCCCAAACAAAATAATTATCACCAAAGTGGGTAAAAACCATGTAGTAGACTATCTAGCTAAAGGCCAAAACCTACTCAAGATGTGGCATATTGTACCAAAAGAGTCACCATAGGCCTCTAATCAATGAAGCCCTGAGCACATCGCAGAGGACTGGAACCTGGTTACCTCAAGAAATGGTCGCAAACACAAGTGAATTGGCCAATAGCCAACACTGGTTTTCTATTTTAAATTCCTGTATTGTAAAAAACCTGTTAAGCTAAACAGTTTTTCTTCTTTTAACCCCACAAATTCTTGAGTGGCATTGTGCTACACTCAGGTCATAATAACCTATTCCTGCCTCCTTTGGAGTTTATATATGTTTTTCTTTATGTCTTACTTCACAGTTAACTAATGTTTATATCCACATTTGGAATCACATCTACCTTTCCATACTGAAGGAACTGTCACTGCATAGCCTCAACTCCCCATGTCTAGCTCTGGACTGCTATCATCTCTGGATACACATGGTCAAAATCACTGTTTTATGTAAGTGTTATCTACACATGCTACATACAACATTTCTTCCTTACCTTACACAATGACCATAACCTTTCTGACTATCAATGCCAAGGCAATAAATCACCCTGCAAAACGCAGGGCATTATGAGAAGAGGTGACACAAAATAACGGTGACATCCTCTGTGTTCAGGAAACGCACTTTCATATTCAAGCCCAACCCAGGTGTTCCAATCCAAAATTCCCACATATATTTCTAGCAAGCATGGATGTAAAAAAGAGAGTACTCACAGCCATAAGAGACAAAGTTGCTTTCAAGCTGCATAAAGAACTGACAGACCCACAGGGCCGCTATCACATTTTAATATGTGACACCAACTCTACTACATATACAGTGGTAAATATATATGAATCGCCAAACAGACTGCCATTCCTTGTATCTGAAATGGCTAGAACCACATATATATTTACATGGCAGCACAGTGGCTTTGGGGTTAGCACTTATGCCTTGCAGTGTTAGGATCCTCAGTTTGTATCTCAGCCAGGAAACTATATGCTTGGAGTCTGCTTGTTCTCTCTATATTATCATTTATTTCCTACCACACTCCAAAGATGTGCTAGAATGTTAACTGGCTAAATATAGATATATTTCATGTGTGTGCATGCATGTGAGATAGACAACTTATATCGTATGCTTCTTGGGGGCAGGGACTGATGTGAATGCACTGCCTAAAGCAATTTTCTGCATTGTATAAATGCCTGTAATGTAAAAACATATATTTTCTCCCAAGAGCTAAAAGAATTTACACGCCACTTGTATTAGCAGCACAATAATGTCAAGGGACTTCAAATGAGTTTGTTATCAACACATGGTAAATCTTTTAACCACTTCAACCCCAGAAGATTTGGCTGCTCAATGACCAGGCCATTTTTTGCGATACAGCACTGAGTCGCTTTAATTGACAATTGTGTGGTCATGCGACAATGGTCCTAGCAAAATGTACGTCCTTTTTTCCCCACAAATAGAGCTTTCTTTTGGTGGTACTTGATCATCTCTGGGTTTTTTTTTTGCGTTATAAACAAAAGAAGGACAATTTTGAAAAACAAAACCAATATTTTTTACTTTTTGCTATAATAAATATCCCACTTTTTTCAATTTTTTTTTTTCAGTTTTGCTAAATACATATTCATCTACATTTTTTTTTTTGTAAAAAAAATTGCAATAAGCGTATATTGATTGGTTTGCGCAAATAAATAGATTTATGGCATTTTTATAATTTTTTTACTAGTAATGTTGGTGATCTGCGATCAAGGGTTAACTGTGTTCCCTCACTGTGTTATAACTCTAGGGGGGATTGGACTAACTAGGGGAAGAGTGAGATCAGTGATCATACATTGTATGAACACACAATCAGTCTACTCTCCGTTGAAAGAACTGGGATCTGTGTGTTTACACACAGATCCTGGTTTTTGCTCTGTCACGAGTGTTCGCTGGTGCCCAGAGATCATCGCAACTGCCGGGCACTCACATCGACTTTGGTGGTGAGCCACGAGCATGCTTGCCTTTGGCGGTGTGCGCGTGCCCCCACTGGCCAAAAGGCAAAGCAACGTATGGTATTGTCGCTTCACCCAGCAATGCCATTCTGCCACAGTCAAACTGCAGCAGATGGTCGGCAAGTCGTTAATGTCAGATTTCTATGTAGCCCTTACATAATGTGTGATGAAGATGATTGAGATGAGCTATGGATTTTTAGTTAAAACTAGTCCTTTTCTATAAGGTATTCAAAATAGTAAGAACATAATATTTGAAATATAAAAATATATATCTAAGTTGCAGATTAATATTTGATTAATAAAGTCACCAGAGTTTTCAAAAGAACCTATACTGTATTTTTGTCTAAAACTTGTTATTATGGTAGGAGTTTGTAAAAATGTATATTGAACGTAAAGGCAAAAAGTGAGGCTTATATAACAGCCCCCACTGTCTGATGACTAAGTTATACTTTCCTGACAGCAAAATTGAAAGTAATATGCAACCTCAGAGACAGAATGGATCTCTTATGTTAACCTTCCTTCTCCATGGCCAAAAATAAATGTTTGTGAAAAAATTCAGCTTGTTCTTATTTAATAATTGTTTCTTGGGTAAACAAATATGTATGCAGTCAGATAATGCATACACATCATATATCTATGAGCAACTTTCAAGTCAAAATATGCTGCTAATTTTGACTTATTAAAATAAGGTTAAATAGTTGTTAGTTGTTCCACTTCTTGGAACATTGGATTTGGTTTCTTCACTAACAAAACACTGTTTGCTGTTACAAGCGGCTCCTCCGGTGGGCATCTTTCATCCAATGTGGCATGGCTGTAGATCTTTGATTTTATTGTTCTGTAAGTTTGCATATTGCTATTTAATCATAATAAACCTATTGATGCTGCACTTAGCTGGAACCCCCTCGTGTTCCCTTTTTCCTTTAGTGAATCTATTTCATTACATCTATGGAAAAAATAGGAATATTACAAACTATGCAAAAATGTACAGATTAAGCCCAAAGAGCATTTAGCCAGAAATAGCTTGGAGTGCCCACATAGACCATAACTAGCCAGATTGTTGATGATCATTTTATATTTATGTATATTTTATAGACAACTTTAAGCTACAGCACACGTGCATTCATCATTCATCACCCTAGCATTAAAAAGCTAGCTCAGTAGCAAGGTATTGGTATAAAACCTATTCTTTCTATAAGAAAAAAATATGGCACTAAGGATCTCTGCAGTTTGCCACAGTCTTTAACTTTGACCCAACTTATACAGTAAATGTATTTGATATGATTTATTTGACATTGTCCTGTTTGTATCTAATATTCTGACATAAAGACAAGAAATTAGTGGATTCTAGCAATAATATATATTATTCATTACACATATCCTGCATATAGATACAAGATTACAACCATGCTTGTATATGTAAATTGCACTCCTCACTGTTCACAGCAATTACATTGGCCATTGGGATATACATTGTAAAAGAAAAAGGCATGCACTCTCAACTTATTGAAAATATTACTTAGGTATATTACACTAAAACTTTGACCATGGACATATTTGTAATGCACAAGCATATCTACATTTTACTCTTCCAATTATCTGCCTTAGTCATGAATATTTCTCTTTAATAGAATTTATGATTTAAGAAGCTTATCTTATTTTTAAGTATTTAATTGGATGAATTTAAACCCAAAGAATCCAAATCAGATTTAAAACTACTAAAATAGAAATTGCATTGCATTACAAAGCCACGTTTCATTCTTGCTGTTCTATTATTATATAGCTGGGCTTTCAAAGAGCATTTTAATACCGCTTCTCCCTTCTGTGCAAGCTAGCACATTTTATGTAATGTTGAAAAGTGCCCTGTTCACAAGTGATATATGTGACAAGATGTATAAACAAAACAATTACTGAATCTTTGCACTTTTGACTGGCTATGGCTGCAGAACAAATAAAGTGTTCTGCAAATGATATTAGAAGAGAAAGCTATTATATGTTTGGTTGTAAAGCCTGCTTGCTAGGGAACAACACTACAAGCAAATGGTGTGGCGATGATGAATTGATGTATTACTGACAACAAAAATACAGAAACAAATGTCAAAACAGATGAAAAAATCTAATATAGCATAATATAATTTAACTTTTGATATGTTTTTCCATTTTTTAGCTAATACTAGATCATGGATGTACAGATGAAGCAATATTTATAATCTGATTTTTTTTTAATTCAGAGACTTTGTCAATACTGCCCCAATACTAAAAATATAATTTTATTGTACATTCTATTAAAATATTTAAAGCTCCAGGAGAGCAGACCAGACCACTTAACTTATTTAAGTAAGAACATAATTTGGTCACTGACATTACAAAGTTGGGCGCCACTGATACAGACTTTCCATATTCCATGTGACATTATAAAGGGAAATTCTCTATCACCTAAATAAAACATAAACTTTAAAAAGGCTCTGTACATACAAAGGGATTATTGAGTTTTTAAATCTCTTTATCCCTCTTTTATTTTCTTGAAATATTTAACCTTTAGTTATAGTTTCATTTCTCAGTTTTATTAATATGGTGTATGCTAATTGAATTTTATGTCTTGACTCTATATAGATTCCTCATATGATTGATATCATTGCATTGCAGTGACCTTAATCCCAATTACCAACAGGATCTTCAGTTTGCCATTGAAGCTTGGCTTTGTTCTGCTCATCAAAGTGAAGACTCCAATTTGATGTCAACAGAATATCTGCAGCAATGTATATGGTTTATAAATGCCCAGAAAAAGGAGTTTTATGCAGTTTCTCTAGAGCAATGCTGATTACATGCATGCATTTTACATTCCCGTTGAATCAATATTTTTTTTTTTAATAATGTAACCAGTTTGTCTGTATTTTGTAGCGCCTTTATTGTGAAGACGTTTGATTCACATTTTATGTGGCTCATTGATGACTATAATGAAGATGTTTATGTTTATTGTGTTGGTTTTTATAAAATGCCATAATCATAGTACATTTTAAAGATGTTCTATGTCATTTTATGTGATTGGATCATAGCAACAAATATTTTCACACATTCAGCAAGCTTACTAATTCCAGATAAACATTGGGTTTATCGGTCTGCAGTAAACCTTTTATTTTGTGAATGTTATGTTTTTACCATTAAAAGCTGTCTCAATGGGCTTCAATGCATTATTATGATATCATTTGATATGATGTTATTAAAATAAAAATGCTATTTAGTATTAACTTTTTTTTCTTTTTATTAGCTTTATGTTTCATAACCTCCCATTTGCACCAAGTTATCAAATTATCAAACTAATATATATTGTGGATATATGAAGGAGCAGAAACAGAATTCCACTGTTCTTAATAAAATTGTACAAGAAAATCTTGATAGATTAAATTGAAATACTGTGCTCACCTAAAAGCATTGTCCACTTTACTGCTTATAGTTATGGTCACTGAGCTTACTGTGCATAACCAAGTATGATGCTGTCATTCCCTCACTACACTAGATATGTCTCTAGAAAATTATAATGTAACCCAGTCGATAGCTACCAAAATATTTTCTCAATAGGACATCTATAAAAACTGCTTTGTTTTTCCCTGGCCCATCATATGACCCTAGATAGTGAAGGGAGAAGGTGAACAGAAAGTCTGACATAATCACATGACATTGTTATGTGTCACTGGAATGTGATAAGGACTGGGTTCAAGCATAGGCCTAGAAAGGGATGAAGAACAAATATAGCCCAAAACTATTAATGATGTTTTGGTAACTAATACTCCTCAATAAAATGTTTTTAGGAGCTGAAGATATCATGTGATTGTAGCACCCTACTGTTATTAAAAGGGTATAGAAATTTTTAATTTAACTATTTACAACTATTGTATGACTATTGTTATGCTTGTGTTTCCAGAATGGACATTAAATTGCTTTAGCTGAACATCATTTTGCCTACCAAGTTCATCTCTACTATGACATTTCTAAAAAGGATTCATTACTTGGTTAGCTGAAGTTTTTGCCTGCTACAGTGTTAAACACAGAAGTACAAACACATATATGTATTTACACAGACATACTAGAAAAGAAAATAGAAGAAATTAAAGGGGTTGTAAGTATTTTTTTTTAAATAACAAACATGTTATACTTACCTCCACTGTGCAGCTCGTTTTGCACAGAATGTCCCCGAACCTGGTCTTCTGGGGTCCCTTGGCGGCTGTCTCGGCTCCTCCCCACAAGAACTCAACACCTTCATGCGAACGAGCTTGCATGGTGTTGAGTTCCTGCGGGCGCACTCCCGCGATACAGCCAGCGGCTTTCGCCGCTCACTGTATCACTATACCCCACCCCCGGCGCGCCGTGTCATTGAATGTGATTGACAGCAGCACAAGCCTAAGGCTGGGCTACTTTCAATCCATCCAGTGTAGCCAATCAACGGCAGGCTCAGAAACGAGGAGGATGATGGGGGCGAAGTGCAGGACATTTGAATGGTCAGGTAAGTAAAACGGGGGCTCGGGGGGCGGTATTGTCAGATTTACCTTTAGGTCGTGTACACATAAGGAGACATGTCTGCTGAAACTGGTCCGCAGACCAGTTTCCGCGGACATGTCCGATCGTGTGTATGGCCTAGCGGACAGGTTTCCAGTGGACAAAAGTTTCTAAGCATGCTTAGAAACTTGTCCGCTGGAAACCTGTCCATCGGACATGTCTGCTGGTTAGTACACCTAACCAGCGGACCAAAATCCCCCGCATGCGTCGAATTGATTTGACGCATGCGTGGAAGCATTGTACTTCCGTGTTTGCGCACGTTGCGGCGTCAACGTCACCTTCACATCACCGCATTCTCTGTCCACGAGGATTTTGGTCTGATGGTGTGTACACACATCAGACCAAATTATCCCAGGAGATATGTCCGATGAAAACGGTCCGCGGACCTTAGAGGTTACTCCACAGTCTGTGTGTCTTGAAGCCCCTGAAATTTGCGACAATTTCAGCTCAAAGTTTTCTGGCTTGTCAAAAAAACATAGTGATTATTTTTGTAAAGATAAATTAGCTGTTCAAATAGGTGATTCACTTTTGCAAGTTAATTTTCGCTTTTCAAGGGAATTCTCCTCTTAGCTTAGTGGATGTGGTGAAAATTCACTATGCAATTAATACCCAATCATGTGCAAGGAAAATAAAAAATTACAGCAGCAGAGCTTCACCTCATTCACCTATTTGCCTTTAGTAAACCAACACCACAGTTTTATATCCAATGGTGTCTTGAATTTTCTATAAGTATAAAGAAATTCCCCAGTAAATCATCTGATCCCTATACAAATTATTTTCTTCCATATAGACTAAAAACTGAGTATGTTTGAGAAAATCAGTTTAATACAATGCTAATGACTGCTAAAACACTATTGTAAACTATTAGAGAAAAAAAAGTATATATATATATATATAAATCATTGTAAAATATCTATATTCGTTACAATATTTGCCCAGTGCCTTTTATGGGGCTAAAAGCTGGTTCTGTTGTTTGTATTAAAAAAAAAAAGAGCTATTCATATTTACATATCTCCACACTTACTAAGGACAGTATAAGTACACATTAAGTATAAAATTGCAATCAGAATATAACATCAAGTTTCCCTTTAACAAATTACAGTAAAAGTAATACTTTCTCTTGCTAAGCATGCAAGCTGAACACAATTACAAGATCAGTTGATTATACCATTCATGCTAAACATTGTGGAAGGAGAAATCTCCTATGATGGCTTTTGTATTTAGGCAGCGACAACAATTACAGTTGAGTGAATACCTGACCAATGACTACACCTGATAGGATGCAGTCAATGTTTGGTTTATTACTTTTCCAATATTTAAACTGACTTTTGTTGAGACGAGTAGTGCTTACAGGACCACCCATGGCTTAAATTTCAGCTAATTGAGCAGGAATTGGCCAAAATAAGAGCCATCTATGACCAAATTTCAGTAAGCGAGGAGGAGCAGAGCGGAGAGATGCTGATCAACAGTCAGAAGCTCTCTGCTCTGGCGGCTGTGAAAACTGAGCCATTGCTGATGTTTGATCACTCGGTTCTCAGTGTAGAGGCGCTGGGGGACAGATGCAGCATCAGACCAATGCTGCATCCACCTAGGTAAGTATGTTGTGGGAAAAACCTCCATACCCATACTTCTCTTTTAATGCTAAACTTTCATAAATGTGTAAGCTGTTATGAAAAATGTGTAGCCTTTACAAAATGGTGTGTGTATGTATATATATATATATATATATATATATATATATATATATCTTTATTGTTTTATTATGTCTTCACCTGTTGGTAAAAATTGAAAAGATTCCTTTGTGTGCAATTTTTCTGAAAATGTTGCAACCTTCTGTGTTTTTGTAGATCATCACAGCTCTCTAAATTATAATATTTTTAATTTACTTTACTGAAAAAGACAAGCTATTTGCCATCTGTTAATTGAAAGCATTTTTCTAGTGCATAATCATTGCACACCACAACCCCTTCAGTGCTAGATAATTCCTCAGATAAGGGATTAACACAAAAAAAGATTTAGCTTAAGTGTGCAGATAAAAATAAATGAAGCATATTGATTTCAGCAATTTTGCACATTTGAAATGAATTTATATTGAAAGAATCAATAAACCTAAAACACAAGTTGTCATTTTCTGAATCAGCAGCTAGTGACATTCACAAACATGTATGCAAAAATTGTAATAATGTTTTATAACTAAAAGATAGTTGAAGTAAATCTATATTTATTCATAAGAATATATTCGCAAGTCAACTTATCTGTCAGTAAAAAAAATAGTTTTTAAGTTATGCTAAGTCTAGAAGCATTTAAATATTTAATTGTGAATGCTAAAAGGTACTCTTCCATAAAGGAACAACTTGTATTTAAAGCTTACTGACATCATGGCTTGATTTTGAATCTTTCCACTTACAGATGTACCATACAGTACTTTTCTGTTCCAGCATGACAAATTAATTACATTCACCATGTGAGAACTCATGCACACTGTCACAGTATTAATATTTTCAAAGGCCCACCCAATAAACTCAATTGCAGCCAATTGGTTTAATATATACAAGGCTGATCCTTTCACCTCTGTGGGGAATGCAGGCTATCATATAAATTTAGTGTTTGTCAAAACAACAGTGCACATTAGCAGATAGATGATGAGGTCTATCCTTAGTCTGCTAAAGTGCATGCAGTCCTGCCCCATGGTGGGAAGGCATTACAGTCTGCAGTCACTATAAGGGTGAATAAAGACAAACTTGCATAATCTAACTTTAGAACACTGAGTAGGCTTCAACTGTGACAGTCAGCGGTGTGCATGAGCCCTTATTATTATATAGAATCATTCCATGGCAGTAAACATTTCTGCTCTGCATTGGAATCAAATTAATTACATCTGTATTTGTAAAGACAATGGGTTAGTTAGCCACATTTGAAATGGAAGTGATCTGTTTATTTTGCAGCTACTTTATTTATGGAACTGTAACTGGTGAAAAAAAAAAAGAAAAATGGGTAAAAAAAGTATCAGCTTAGAAAAAAACTGACAAATATGCAAAGGATTATGGAAGCATGCAGTGGTTTTGCTAAAATTGATAACAGTAAGTATAAAAATGTAACTAACGTATTACCAGTTTGTGCCATAAATTTAGCAGCATCAGCTTGTTCCTGGGTGACCCTTTTCTCATGAACAGATCTTGGTCGCTGACTTTTAATTGTATGATCTCCAATCATTCCAAATTCTAAAGACAGAATAAAGGTTTATGAGAGCTTGTGTGTAGACATTTCTAAAAAAAAACAGCACTCATGTCTCATGCAATATGTACCTAAACATACTTCCATAGTTGTGATACAGTTTGCACAATATTAAAAACAATTAACATTGATGTAGCTATACTATTCATAATAATTCTACACATATTAAGCTATCAAAGTCAATATCAAGTGAAAGTTTCAGTTAAAATAACTATGGCAGAAAAATTATGTACATAGCAAATTATGTCAAACATCTCAATCATTACCAGCATATATATATAATATGCAGAGATATTAGGTATTCATTATAAAGTGATATTTAATCAAGGGACAAGTGGCATGGGCTTGAATAATATGGAGACATGAGCGCGACCATCACAGATTAAAAAAATGCAAAAGAAAAAAAAATACGACTCTAACTATTTAATAATCCTGTGTCAAATAACAGGCAATCACTAACTTGTGATGAAATACAAAAACAGTTTACAGTAGAAATCTCTTTTCAGACTGCCATGTCAATGACATTTTGTAGTGGTAGTATTAAACAACCTCCTGCTCTTTTGAAATGTATGAGAGATATTTGAATGTTTTTGTTTCCAAGACTTTAATTTATATATATATATATATATATATATATATATATATATATATATATATATATATATATATATATATATACATATATGTATATATATATATATATATATATATATATATATATATATATATATATATATATATATATAATCAAGCTATGCAAATTCAACAATATGTTCATTACTTAGGGGAGTTTTGTTTAACATTATAAAGAAAAAAAAAAGCCATAGGGTTGCAAAGCAAAAAAGGGAAAACTGGAAAGATTTAAACAAAATCACAAGAGAGGGCATGCTGCAAAGGCAAAGCTAGAGTTTACAAAAAGAATATAATTTATAAAAACAGTTTTTGTGTCATGTTGAATGACAAATAACATTGCATATCAATGCATTTATAAATAATTATCATGGGAAATTATCACTATGGTGTTAATTGTCAGTTTGTTGATGTTAATACTACACTAGAAAGAAAAATAATTAACTGTTTCAATTTAGAAAAAATGCATTTTGTTATTTTCACAGAAAATAACAGCTTGTGGCTGGCCTAATTCATGCTTTTAAAAGCTATGTAAACAAGGCTTGCTTAAGAAAATAGAAATGTATATATGTTAAACAAATTGGGCCGCGTTGGTGCATATTACTGGTCATTTAGTGGAATTATTTCAATTTAACTATACAAATATTATCTTATTTAATATTTATTCATGGTGCCCACACACCATGGGATTAAGCCATGAGAGCCCTAGTAAGGAGCTTTTTAACAGATTTACCATGCACATGTATGACCATAACTCTCTGAATTAGATGTTTGGTACTGAACTCTAAACATACTGAATGGGCTAATGAAATACAATGTTGAGTTTTCAGGTATGATAGGTTTCATATCACCAGCTCTATAAAATGTTCTTTAATCTTACTTTATTGTAGAGTTATCAGTATAAGTAATAATCACATTTTTAGACCTATGCAGACCTTCATCAGGTACACAGTGACTGACTGCTTAACAAGGAGGACCCTATGTGACCCTAAAACAATTTGTATTGCTTCTACTGTACTGATTATTTTAAATCAAGTTAGATCACCATCTCTGTGATTAATACAAAATCCTTATTGCTGAACCTAAGTCACTACTATTAGGTATGGCCATGGTGATAAAAATTCTGGGCCAGATTCAGGTACATCTGCGCATTATTGGACCGGCGTAGCGCACCGCCTTTATGTTAGACTGGCGCAATGTAGCAGCGCAATCACCCTATTCTTGCCGCTTTTACGCAGAAATTTGCGCCTGCGCAACGTTATTTCAGAGGCGCAAGGCGGAGTAATACAAATTGGGAAGGACGTGGGCGTGTTACATTGAAATGAGCCGTGACCCCATGCAAATGAAGGGCCGTCCGGCTCACGCATGCGCGCTTGAAGCAGACCATGGTCAGCACCTCTGTGCGCATGCTCACAACTCGGGAACGGCGCAATCAGTGAAATTGGAAGTGGACTAGGGCAAATTAGTGAACTACGGAAACAGCATAAATAGACAGACACAAACGCACTTCCTTTGCAAAAGTACATCCCTTTGTATCCCTTCCTATACAGCAAGGTGCTTTTGTTCTGTTGTTTATTAGCGTTTGTTTGTTTGTTTGTGATGTGTCTTTGAGAGTGATTTTTGTCTTTTATGTTTTTTCTTTGTTGTTATTTTGTTTAAATTATATTTTTGCTGGGCATTTTTTATTTTTGCTGGTCAAATTTTTTTTTTGTGTATGATTTGGGAATGTGGGGGTGACATTCCTGCCGGAAAAGGGGTGTCACCCTCAGTTGTGTTGGAGAAGTGATCCCTAGGTCCGTGTGAATGGTGTATGAATGTACAGTGACATAATTGGAGCCGTGGCACGGCGTTGCTGCTCACAAGTCCTGCATGGTGGGCTTGTGCCAATCCAATGTGATGAGGATGTGATGTGTCTGTGCTAGGGACCACAGTGGTGTGCATGCATGCATTCTCATTGTGCCATGATTATTGTGTGTGTTTAACGTGCAAAGATGCCTAATGTGAGCTGTCTCCTGACTGCTCTTCCCTCAGAAGAAGGGGTAGCCTTGGTTAGGGGGGTTCCGTATAGGAGTCATGAGATGGGGTCCCAGTGCATATGCAGAGTCACCCTGAAGGGATAAGACAGGAGGATGTTAGTAGTGCATGTGCCCCTTGTGATTTCAGCATCATGGGGGGGGGCAGTCATGCCTGCCACCCATGTCACTCACCAACCAGCCAGCTGTCCCCGTACATGTTCTGTTCGAAATCTGTGGGGATGGGGCTATGATTGTATATGTAGCTGTCATGGGTGTCATGGGTGGTGTCATGTGTTGGGCTGGTGATGTCCTCCTGCAGGGTTGTGGTTAGTTCCATGATGGCATGAGGGGTGAATATGAAGATGCGAGACACCTCAGAATCACTCATGCCATAGATGTCTATGCGTGTGTGATATATCCTCTCCCGTGAAGAGTGAAGAGCGAGGGGTTTGTATCAGCTAAGAATATTGTATTAGATTAGATTAAATAGTAAAGTTTATATAAGCAAAAAAAAGTTTTCCAAAAAAAAAAAAATCCCGTACCCTCCTCTGTGCCCTCCTCAGTGCCCTCCTCCTTCTTTGCTCATCTAAAGTCAGTAGTATAGCTATGAGCATGGATGCCACTGGCATGTTGGCATACAGTTTGTTGGGCAACATGTGTGACTGCTCAGCTCCTCACTAACAGTGTTGCTTTATCTGACATGTAGACGAATTGTCTAATTTTAGAGCAGCTTTTATATGGTCTAATTTTAGACAGGACATTTAGCTGTTGCGCACAGCGCGTAGCCTGCACTGCACCAACGTTCTTTTGTGGATCCCTGTAACTCCCTCATTAGCATATTTGAATAGCAAATCAATGGTGTGTCTAGTGCAGTTTTGCGCGGACGGATGCGCCGGTCTAACGAAATTACGCTGGACAAAAAAAAATTGATTTCTTGCGTATCTCGTTTTGGGGGATGCCGTGCATCGAAACGCACGCGCACAATTAGACTCACGATACGCATCTCCTGTTACGCCGGCGTAATCGCTCTGTGAATCTGGCCCTCTGACTTTCCATCTCCACCTAAATGGAGGCTTCTAAATGCCTGCTCATTGGTAGTAGTTGATACGTGTTGTATACTTCTAGAGCCTTAAAAGAAGGAATGTAATTAAAAAACAAGTAAACTCCCACTACCTAGTGCATAACTTCACTGTAGATATGTACAGTATACGGTCACCAAAGAGTGACTTGTCCCACACCAGGTCTCCACTAAACTCAATAACCCCATTTACATTTGAGCTAACAATGCTTTCCCATGCCTTCTGGATGAATGCTCTAATAGATACATTATAGTACTAAAAGGAATTGGGACCAGTATCAACACACAAGGGCTTCACCCTTTCATGGTCCATTTTCTATAGGGATGCCAGTTTAGTCAATCATTTGTGAAATGTTTTCTAGGTAGTAAATGAATAAAAAACAGAATGGAGAAAAAATTAACATAAATAGGTCTGGGCTCCATTTGTATTAAATAATAGCAGCACATTTTACTGAACATGGCTGCATCTTGAACCTGGGCCATTGATTTGCTCATATATACTTATCTTTTTCCTTAGAAATTGCATGCTAATGTAAATCCTATGACTGAAAACCTTTGGTCACTTTAAAAACACAGTCAAGATAAAGGAAAATAGTCAAGGTAATGTTTTATTACATATATTTATGTTGAACAAGTAAACCAGGGGGTGCAAGCTTTAAAATAAATTAGGAGGTATCGGAGAACTCATGTGGGAAGATTTTACCACTGGTGTACATGGCAGATCTAAGAAGGTAAAACATATTCAGAACATGATCTGCAATTAAACACAACTAAAATAAAAGTGGAATTGGTGGAGTTTACGCTTGGATATAAAAACTATAACATCTGTATGCATAATACCAATCAAAAAATCAAAATACTTCTGTTTATTCTCAATTAAAAATAGTTCTAGCTAAAAAAAATGTTTTAAAAATAATAAATTGCTCAGTGTTGCCTTTTTAGCTTTAATATACCGTATTTTCCGGCGTATAAGGCGACCGGGCGTATAAGACGACCCCCTAATTTTACAGTTTTTTAAAGATGGTTTGCCTGTATTTACCGTATAGGACGACCCCTCTTCTGAGGCTTCTGATGCTTCATATTACTTTCTTCTGGAGCCATATTATTCTTCATTCTTGCTGGAGCTGAAGCCAATCACGACGAGTGATGTATGCTATTAATGAATACAAAGCCTGCTTGGATTGGCAGAGACTGTAACATCATCAGCTCATGCTTCTCTGACTCTCAAAGCCAATCCGAGCAGGCTACTGTATGTAGGCACTCGGATTGGCAGAGGTTGTTACCCCAATCCGAGCAGGCTCTATATTCATTTGAATACATCGCTCACCGGGATTGGCTAATCGGTATATACTGTATGTAGCCGAAGCTACATACAGTATTACCGCACATCCAGCAGGCATCCGAACAGCTGACCTGACGTATAAGACGACCCCTGCTTTTTGGCCAGTTTTTTTTAAGTGTAAAAGGTAGTCTTATACGCCAGCAAATACAGTATATATAAAAATTCTAAAACGGCAATTCTTCTAAATTCTACTTATAAATAGAATGATAGCCTGTACTCATTTTTTGTTAATTTTATGTGACTCTCTCATTAACCAATTCATATACATCAGTGAAACAACTGAAATCAATGAGAAAACAGCACATAAATGTATGAGAGTAGTACATCAGTTTTGGTGGCAGGGAGCTGAAAGTACCAGTCTTTTACATCTATGTGCTGAATAACCTTTGACTCCCATTGTTTGCTTTTATGCTTCAATGAACTCATTGATGGACATGGCAATATCTGAAATCTGCTGAAAATTGAAAAATATGTTTCATCTTAGTAAGCTCAAGGCTAAAAGACTATGAAACTACTTTAACAAAATATGAATCACGCATTGTAACTACTTGGCACTTTTAAGTTAAGCCAGTCTCACAGAATGATAGGGAAAATGGCAAATACGAGAGACATCATTGCAGTTGAACTATAGAAATTTTTAGATCATAGGCCAATTCTATTTAAGATGGCAGGTAAAATACTACTGTATAAAAGATACGTCTTTTTCAGTTAGTAAATCCAGTATTGGCCCTCTAATTGATGCTGGGCAGAATATATGGGGTAATAGATGATCTTTCCAGAAAAAAAACATATATATATATATATATTTGTTTTAATAGTTTTCCAATGCATTTTGGAAATCATAATTGTATGGCCAGTAAAAAAGATTTGAAATATGTCAATATATTTGTTCTTGTTTAAATAGCTAGTTCACACAAAACTAATATTTCTGTTTTTGGTAGATGCAGGGAATTTTCAATTAACCACTAGGTATTATCTTTCAGGGTCCATGTGCACCTGCAAATCCTGGTGCAATAATGCATGTTGCATTAAGGCTGGCCATTCATTTAGATGTGCTGCCAGTGCCAGGATGCCATATACATGTAGTGCACTGCTGTGAGCTGCAATGCTGGTGTATTGTCGAGATGCATTTGGAATGCCATTCAAAATAATTATTCCACAACACAGCAATGCATTTAATGTAATAATGTAAATGGGCCCTAAAGCTGGACTCCTTGCAGATATAAAAGGACACTAGTTCCATATTCACTCATACATTTACATGTGTTTTCTTTAAATGCAAGCACTGCAAGTACCTGCTTGTCACGTGGTATTAGCCTCTTACATTCCCTGTAAGAGACAATCAGATGTGCTTCAGTGCAAAAAGCATGCTGATAGAAGTAGAGAGAAGAGTGACAAGGAGATGGATTAACCAGTCTGCTTCTTCATTATCTGCCCAGTCCCAGACTAAGGCAAAGGGCAAGACATGTACGAGTTACATAATTGTAGCTAAGAAAAATCTGATCTCATGCTCTTTCAGATCTATTTGTAATATGTGGTAAAATGGTGTAAATGTCAGAAACTAGATGGAGAGAAAAACAAATCATTTGGCAGGTGCGACAGCTCCCATATATGTATTAAACCGCATGCCGACCAGCCGCCGCAGTAATACGGCGGCAGGTCGGCACTGCTGCGTGAGAGCCCGTAGCTCTACGTCGCCACTTTTGACGGCCACTAGGGGGCGCGTGCGCGCCGCCGGCGGCCCGCGCGCGCGCCCCCCGCGTCCCGTGCGTGTGCCCGGCGGGCAACGATCGCCGCCGGGCACACGCGATCGCTCGTTACAGAGCGGGGAACGGGAGCTGTGTGTGTAAACACACAGCGCTCGTTCCTGTCAGCGGGGGAAACGCTGATTTTCTGTTCATACAATGTATGAACAGAAGATCAGTGATTCCCCCTAGTAAGTCCACCCCCCATACAGTTATAACAAAAATAGGAACACACTTAACCCCTTCCCTGCCCCCTAGTGTTAACCCCTTCACTGCCAATGGCATTTTTATAGTAATCCAATGCATTTTTATAGCATTGATCGCTAAAAAAATGCCAATGGTCCCAAAAATGTGTCAAAAGTGTCCGAAGTGTCCGCCATAAGGTCGCAGTACTGAAAAAATACGCTGATCGCCGCCATTACTAGTAAAAAAAATAATAATAATAAAAATGCCATAAAACTACCCCCTATTTTGTAAACGCTATAACTTTTGCGCAAACCAATCAATAAACGCTAATTGCGATTTTTTTTACGAAAAATATGTAGAAGAATACGTATCGGCCTAAACTGAGGAAAAAAAATTTTTTTATATATTTTTGGGGGATATTTATTACAGAAAAAAGTAAAAAATATTTTATTTTATTTAAAATAGTCGCTATGTTTTTGTTTATAGCGCAAAAAATAAAAACCGCAGAGATGATCAAATACCACCAAAAGAAAGCTCTATTTGTGGGAAAAAAAGGACGCCAATTTTGTTTGGGAGCCACGTTGCATGACCGCGCAATTGTCAGTTAAAGCGACGCAGTGCCAAATCGCAAAAAGTGCTCTGGTCTTTGGACAGCAATATGGTCCGGGGCTAAAGTGGTTAATCTGTGTATTTAGCAGTTACCTGGAGTTCAGCTTTTGTATTTGCATTTTTAAGCATGCATTTTCAGTTTGGCCTCATGTAAAACAATTAGTAAGGGTTTTCACTTTTCCTATTTTGTTTCCTTTAGGCCACGTACACACGAGGAGACATATCCGATGAAAACGGTCCGACAGACCGATTTCATCGGATATGTCTCCTGGAGATTTTGGTCTGATTTGTGTACACACGATCAAACCAAAATCCCTGCGGACAGACAGCGCGGTGACGTGGCGGTGATGTTGACGCCGCCACGTCACCAAACCAGGAAGTAAAATCCTTACACGCATGCGTCGAATCCATTCGGCGCATGCGGGAGATTTCGGTCCGCTGCTTAGGCGTACTAACCAGCGGACATATCCGACAGACGGGTTTCCAGCAGACAGATTTTAAAGCATGCTTTAAAACTGTTTGTCTGCTGGAAACCTGTCTGCTAGCCCGTACACACAATCGAATCTGTCCACTGAAACTGGTCTGCGGACCATTTTCAGCAGATATATTCGATCGTGTGTACGCGGCCTTAGTGTAAATGATGCACTATAAGGAATGAGACATCAAGTATGAAGGCCTATGCATTATAGTGAGAAAGTCTCGGGTCTCTCTGAAAGTGATCAAAATCAATGTCATTTAACCAACTAGTAATGATCAAAATCTCAAATCATTTCTAGAGAGGAATGGCTCTCTACATTGAATACAATGTACAACACAATAGAAAAGTTGGAAAAAAAATAATACATTTCTAGCACTTTTATTATTTCTCTACAGATAATATTTTTTCAATTTCAAATGTGCAATGCTTGTTTAGAGGATTCAAAATCCTGTGACCTTATACTTTTTAATTCACCAAACTAGGGTGTTTTCTATCATGGTTAAATGTGTGTCCAAATGAAAATCAAAATTTTTAACAACTACAAATAAACTTGGGCTATAGATTATTTCTCAAATTGTTTCTAATCAAAATTTGGTTGAGACGCATGATAGAAAAAGGCATACGTTTACCAAACATTATTGCATTCTGCTTCCTAAATGCAAGATTCAATCAATACTCTACTACTATCTGTTGAGCTTTACTGTACATCACGGGTGCCCAACCTTTTGAAGCGTGAGGGCCACTTAAGCAACTTGGTAACTGCTCGCGGGCCACAATGAGCATAGCTGGCAGATGTCAGGCTCGTGTCTGCTTTGCAGACACAGCCTTATCGGATTTGAGCTAGGACACAAGTCGGTTTGCATCTGCCACTCCTTAAAGGTGAATGGAGGGTCCAATTGGGTTGGACTGACTGTGTAAAAGTGGTGATTTTACACTGATGTGCTGCGGTTTACCCGCACTGCGGGTGCAATGCAATGTACTTCTATTATATTCTGCAGTTTCTGAAAGCTCACCAAACTCGCAGATAGTAACAGAAGTCTATGGCTCTGTGTACTGCTCTGCGAATTTGTTTGAAAGCAGCTCGGTAACCACTGACGAACAGATATGCCCATATATACACTGTGATTTTAGTAATAAACTGAGCTTTAATAACAGTATTCTAGTCCATCCCAGAGCAGGAGGTCGTGGGCCACATCAGAGGGCTTTGCGGGCCACATGTGGCCCCCAGGCCACTGGTCGGGCACCCCTATTGTACATAATTCACAAATAAGACAAAATGTATAATCTCAGTGTATGAAAAATACAAACAGGGGATCTACTAAAACTGGTACACACAGAATTTGGTGTAGCTGTGCATAGTAACCATAGGTTAATTGTCAAAGCTTAATTGAACATGTTGAAGTTAGAGGCTGATTGGTTACTATGCATAGCAGCATCAGATTCTGTGTGTTCCGGTTTTAGTAAATCACCCCAAAGCTTTCTATGACACAATTCTCTGTTAGTGATAATAAACCAGTCTGAAAACACCAAAGCCACAATCTTCTATACATTATAGCGGGCATCTTTAACCCGGCAATTTGCGGTCCACCTGAACAGGTTCCGTGAACAGGTTCCTGTGCCGCCAAACCTCCGCCTTCTATGTGCCGGTTCTTGTCTCCCCTCCCAGCCTCCTCTGTGGATCTGCCACTTCATCTATGTCCCGGTCTCTCTCCCTCCTACCTTCATCCTCCTCCGCCACTGTGATCAAAGAACAGTGGTGACCAGGAGGAATCACAGATCAGGACTGAGGGTGGGAGGAGGAGGCACAAAATTAACATTTTATGTTAAACCGCTGAAGATTTGTTGCTAAGAGAAACCAATCACCAGCTTACTAATATGAAAAGTAATTCTGCCAGCTCTCACCCCCTGTCCAGATCTGTGTTGCCTCCTGGTCTCTGCTGTCAAAACAGGTAGGACACTATGCTATGGGAGGAAAGGGGGCAGAGGTTACTGTTATAGGGGAAGGGGGAAAAAACACACCACTGTGTATGGGGAAAGAGGTGATGTGAAGAGGGCAGAGGACACTGCTATGGGTAGGGTCTCCCACATAGCAGTGTCTTCTACTACCCTTTGCATAATCCCCTACTCCCCCCGATCCCGGCATTCTGAGTGCAACGCAGCCCTAAGCCCTGCATTCTGAGCACAATGTATCCCTAAACCCTGCACTCTGAGTGCAACACACTCTTGATCTCCTGCATTCTAAGTGCAACGTACTCCTGAACCCTGAATTCTGACAGAGCCCTCTCCTGATCCTTAAATCTTAGGTGTAATGAAATAGTGAACCCTGCATTCTCTGCATAATGCACTCCTAAACCCTGCACTCTCTTGTAATACTTATTTTTGTTAATAAAAATATTTTATAAAAAAAAGTCAGTCTTACTGTCTTTTCTTTTTTTTTTTTGGGGGGGGGAGCACTATGCCCAGTGATCTTTGAATTCATCAGTGTTGTTCAAGTAGATCTCCAGCTCCTGAAAGTTGCCTATCCCTTAATTTTAGAGACCCTTTCTGACCAGCTGCTCCATTCATATAAGCGCTACTGAACATGATCTAAATGTGGAGTAGTGAACCTATCAATCATCTGCCCATACTCCATTCATAAATTGTGTTCCAGCTAGTGCAGATTCTGTGAATGATGGAGTTGGGGGAAAGGTTGGGCATAGTAAAACTCATTGAACCCCACTGCACCTAAAGGTTATGGCCGTGGGGTTGGGTGGGGCAGGGCTGAGAAAGATTTTAACTAGCAGAAGAGGAATCAGCACAAGTAACACATCCTAACTGTAACTTATGTCCCTGGTTTTTCTGTTTGTGATTTTGAGTGCACTTAGGCTTTGAATATAAATATAGACATCCAAATGGGACTATAAAGACACATGGAGATGCGGATTACCATATATCCAACACTGTTAAAAATAATATTATAATATATTTTAGTATCACATGAATAAAATCATTACAATCTAAGATTTTACAAGGAAAAAGTCAAGATTTATTTCACCAAATGTATGCTGTTTTAGAGCCCTTGGTGTGTGTCACCAATAAATTGGGTTGATTTACAAAAGCCTAATAGGTGATTTGTTTTGCAAGGAAGGTTGCACTTTGCAAGAGGTTTTGCATCAATGCTTAGTGAATAGGATGACTTTTCACTTTGCAAACACTACCCAGTCATGTGCAAGAAAAATACAACAGTTTTGCTTGCACATGATTGGATGTTTGAAGCCAGTAGAGCTTCACCTCATTCACTAAGCTCTGGGAAAAAATTGCCTTGAAAATGATCTTGTCTTCTATAGTACTCAAACAAAACTAAAAGAAAAGGAGGAATTGTTCCAGATGGTAAATAGCAGTGTTACACATTTTTCATATCTAGGGCCTCTTTTCCAGGTAGATTGTCCCACACGTTTCCACAATATTTTGATGTAAGCAAGTCATTGTGACTAACTTGAAAGAACAGATTTGGAAAAAAGGCAGCTCTACCACCCTGGCAGACAGCCAGTGCATGTTAAAGTATAAAAAATATATTTTCTTCATAATTTCCATAACAAGATAATGATTGGTGACACCCTAAGGGTACTTAATGGAAAAATTCCTTTAGATTTATTTCAATCAACGGAGTGTGGCGTACACGGGTATATAAGCGGTTGCATGTAAAAATACTGACAGACAATGCTGTTTTTTTTTTACAGATCTATATACACCACATGTTTACACATCAGTAAAACAAAAAAAATGCCTGTACACCACAAAATGTATGCAAGTGGTCTAAGACAATCTCAGTTTGTTGAAATAAATATTGCAGTGAATGTTATAATTTTTGAGCCCTGCCATACCAACATAATTAAGCATGTAATTTACTTTTTATCTTGCTCTTTTATAATATTGATTTTAGATCCTGTGGTCATTTTATAATCTTATGATAGTACAATATACTAATAATATTTTTCTTATAAAAAATATATATATATATATATATATATATATATATATATATATATATATATATATATATATATATATATATATATATATATATATATATGTGTGTGTTCGATATACAGTACTTTCTTATTCCCTTTTTTAAGGGTTAACAGCTTTGGATCTCTGGGCTCAGCTGCACTAAAATATGATTAAATGGGGACACACAACCTCCTGCCCTCCCCTGTAACATGATCTGTGAATGGTAGAGGGAATCCTGTGACTGTTCAGACTTCCCCATTCAGAGATCATGTTACAGGTAGTGTCAGATCAAAAGTGGGTGTTCAGCAGTAGGAAGAGGACAAGGCAGTCTTGCAGTGAAGATTTATATTGAACCAAGTAGGTTGAACATTGTAGTACATACTTCATTACAGGTAAGTAAAGTAACTAAAGCTGTAGAGTTGTTTTTATTATATTAAACTTTTAAACATTTCTGTTTATCAGGTATGTTTTAACCACTTGCTTACTGGGCACATAAACCCCCTTCGTGCACAGGCGAAATTTCAGCTTGCGGCACTGCGTCGCTTTAACTGACAATTGCGCGGTCGTGCGACATGGCACCCAAACAAAATTGGCGTCCTTTTTTTCCCCACAAATAGAGCTTTCTTTTGGTGGTATTTGATCGCCCGTGCGGGTTTTATTTTTTGCGTTATAAACAAAAAAAGAGCGACAATTTAAAAATATATATATTTTTTACTTGTTGCTATAATAAATATCCCAATTTAAAAAAATAAATAAATAATTTTTCTCAGTTAAAGCCGATACGTATTCTTCTACGTATTTTTGTAAAAAAAAAATCACAATAAGTGACTGCTTTGAGCAAAAGTTATAGCACCTACAAAATAGGGGACAGAATTATGATTTTTTTTTAATATTTTTTTTTTACTAGTAATGGCGGCGATCTGCGATTTTTATTTTGACTGCGATATTGCAGCGGACACATCGGACACTTTTGACACAATTTTGGCGCCATTCACATTTATACAGCGACCAGTGCTATAAATATGCACCAATTACTGTATAAATGTGACTGGCATTGAAGGGGTTAACACTAGGGGGGTGAGGAAGGGGTTAAATGTATTGCCTGGGTGTGTTCTAACTGTGTGGGGGGAGGGGGGTGACTGGGGGAGGTGACCGATGCTGTCTCCCTATGTACAAGGGAAACAGCATCTGTCACCTCTCCCTGACAGGACGTGGAGCTCTGGGTTTACACTCAGAGCTCCACGTCCCTGCTCTGTCACCGACGATCGCGTGTACCTGACGGACATCGCGGCCGCCGGGTACACGCATCGGATCCTCGGTGATGCGTCGGGACTGTTTTTCCCCGCCGCGCGCCACCCTGTGGCGCGCGCGGGGGAATTACAAGCAAATCACGTCCAAAGAAGATGCCCCCTGGCGCCTCAGGTCCGCGCTGCTGACGTATTATGTCAATAGCGCGGACTGGAAGTGGTTAATATTTAAATGCTAATTATGTTTTTTTTATTTAAATTAGGTTTTATTAGTGTCTTTTACTGTTCTTTTTTTTTTTTTTTAGATATTATTACATTGACTAGAACATAGTAGACATTATTTGTATTTCAAAATAAAACATTGAATTGCATTTTTATAATTGTAAAGTATAACATGCATGCTTGATATTGTACAGTAAACTTATTCTAGAAGCTGTTTCCTTTTAAATTGTTGTACTGCAGTTTGCAGTTAGATCACAAAGACAGCAGAGAGCATGAAGAATGTTAAAAGAAGATCTATTGTATGCTTAAGTAAAATCATCAGAGCAGGACTAGCCACTAAAGTCACAGAATAATCTAATGATGAGTAGTGCTCAAGTCCATGTACATGTTTTTCATAAGATAAAGATACACTTTGGTTTGCCATCTACTGTACCAAAGTCATGAAACTTATATATTCCTGTAGAATACTACATAGTATGGGACTTTAATATGTATTTACCTTGAATACTGCTTTTCTAAATAAAATTAATTTATTGAATCAGATGCTGCTGGTATTTACTTATTTCTTTAAAGTAGCTTGCCAATTTTTTTTAGACGCACCCGAAATAAATGTTGCAATGCAGAGGTTCCTAATCTGTCTCTTCCTTATCCGCAGTGGGTCTTCTTCTGCATCCTCCTTCTTGTGAATGGGGCGCGTTGCCTTCTGGGAACTGTGTGTATGCCAGAGAGCTGCCGCCCATTCACAAATCGGCGCAAGCCTCGCGCATGCACAGTAGGAAACGGGCAGTGAAGCCGCAAGCTGTTTCCCTTATTGAGGATGGCGGCGCTGGACCTACAGTGATCCAAATCGGCATGGGGGGCATCATCGCGGGCATCTAGGACAGGTAAGTGTCCTTATTAAAAGTCAGCAGCTACAGTGTTTGTAGCTGCTGACTTAAAAAAAAAATCAGGTAGAATCCCGCTTTAAGAGACATATAGAAAAACATACAATATACATTTCACCCAATCCTGATATGATGTTTGCAGTAAACATTACTGTTTTTTTGGCTGGTGCAGAAATTATAAAATGTATTATTTAACCGTGTACAATAAAGGTATACTTATTCCATTCTGATGCAGATGAAAGGGTGCTAAAGGGATAATAAACCATACCTAAGCCCCCAGAGGTGACTAGCTCCAGGTGATACACAGTGATCAATTAAATCCTCTTACATAATCTGTATCTGTTTATCTGCAGCTTTCTCTCCTTCATAGCTTTTCAAAGTACACAGTTTAGATGCTATTTCTAAGCTTCCAGGAGGTAGGGGCTAAGATGTGATATGACACACTGCACAACACATAGAATAGAGTTAAGTGTAATATGAGACCTGATTGGAGGGAAAGACACACCCCACTCCACCCAGCCTCATGGGGAAAATGGACATTTGAGGCTTTTAATTGCCTGCTGTATGTTAAAGGGTGGGTGAGCTGCCTTCCAGAATTGCCTTATGTCTGTACAAATCTGGCAGCGGTGCCTCCTGCACATAGCAGAAGAAGGAGAGAGCAGACATGATCCATTCTAAGTGCTATGGGCAGAGGTATACACTCTGTGAGGATATTTGCAAATTGTTTATTTTAGAGATTATCTGTTCAGCAGAGAGATTCATTTGTTACAGATTGGCAATGATTCTGAAAATAAATAATAATTCAGACAAATTATTCAATAAAGAAAACAATGGTATTTTCTGACCACCCTTTTTTTCTGAGAAAGCTGTGTACCTTACTTTTATTTCGATCAAGAATCTCAGTATTTTCTGAGTCAATAACCTGGAAGTATGCAGCTCAGAAGTTGCATATGTCACACAGATCCCTACAGTGTGATGCCAATTATCCACTTAAGGACCCCCGCACGCACATTTACGGCCACAACATGGCTCGTACAGGCACAAGGGCGTAAATTTACGTCCTCGCCTTCGTGTGGTTCGGGGGTCCCATCGCGGCGTGCGGCGGTCCCCCTGGCTCTGGGAGCGATCGCCGATGAGCGGGCGGATGTCCGTGTTTTCCGCCCCCCCCCCCCCCCCCGCGATCGCTCCCAGCCAATGGGAGCGCTCCCCCTTCGTGTCAGTTCCTCCTCCTGTGTTTACACAGGAAGGAGGAAATGATGTCACCTCTCATCGCAGCGGTGTTTCCCACCGCTGCTGATGAGAGAAGACATCCACAGTAAGTGTGCACCAACACAACACTGACACACACACACATAGGCACATTAACCCCTTGTGATCGCCCCCCCCCCACCCCCTGTCACAGTGTCACTGAATGCAGTGATCTAATCACTGCATTTAGTGTCAGTGTGACAGGCAGTGTAAAAGTCAGTTAGTGTTAGGTCCAGGATTGCCCCCCCACCCCCCCTAATAAAGTTTTAACCCCCTGATCACTGCCCTAGTTAACCCTTTCACTCCCTATTGCCAGCATCACTAAGCGATCATTTTTCTGATCGCTGTTTTAGTGTCGCTGTTCCCGCTAGGTAGCTATTTTTTTTATTGCGATTTTTTTTTTTACTAAAGACATGTGGCTGAATTAATTTTGGCCTAAATGTTTTACTAAAATTTAGTTTATTTGATTTTTTTTATAACAAAAAGTAAAAAAAAATAGTGATTTTTTTCAAAATTGTCGCTCTATTTTAGTTTATAGCGCAAAAAATAAAAATTGCAGAGGCGATCAAATACCACCGAAAGAAAGCTCTATTTGTGGGAAGAAAAGGACGCAAATTTTGTTTGGGAGCCACGTCGCACGACCGCGCAATTGTCTGTTAAAGCCACGCAGCGCCGAATTGTAAAAACACCTTGGGTCATTTAGCAGCGTATGTGTCCGGGTCTTAAGTGGTTAAATACCATATTAGTTATTAACAACCACTGGCAAAAATAAGATCCTTGCGTTTTTTTTTATTAATGTTTATTTATTTATTACAGGCACTTATATAGTGCCTACAATTTATGTAATGCTTTACATATATATTATACATTTATATTAGTCCCTGTCTTCAAGGAGCTAGAGTTATAGTGTCGTACAGTATGGTTGAAAAATTATTTTTGGCCAAAACACTGTGGAATGGTAACAGAATTCTACTATTCAAATAATGTTAGACAATGTTCTCAGCAGACATGATATCCCAACCATTCAACATAACAAACGGTACCAGACAAGGCTGTCCGCTATCGCTGCTGATTTTCAATCTACTCATAGAACCCTTAGCAGAACACATTAGGCAGAACCCACGAATCTCTGGTTTCCGAATAGGTCCTACCTCTCACAAGATCAGTCTGTTCGCAGACGATGTCATACTTATGCTAACTGACCCGACAACATCACCTCCAGAAACACATAAAACCCTCCAATGGTTTAGTGAGGTATCATACTACAAAGTAAATGCCAACAAATCCTATGTTCTCGACCTGGGCCTTGATGCCACCTCCAAGAACCTATTGCAATCACAATTTCCTTATAATTGGGCGAACCGCGAGATCTCCTACTTGGGAATTCAACTAACATGTTCCACCAAACACTTATTTAAAAGCAACTTTAAACCTTTCCTCGACACACTCCAGAGAGACACCATTGGCCTGGCAAAACACGAGCTCTCTTGGCACGGTAGACTCGCAGCATTTAAGATGCTGCATCTGCCGCAGCTACTCTATCTGTTCCGGACATTGCCCATCCCTATCCCATCGTCCTACTTCCACCACCTCCAAACCACCCTAAACAAATTGTTGTGGCTAGGTAAGAAACCTTGCTGCGCAAAACAACTGCTCACCAAACACAAATGTGCAGGAGGGGCGGGCTCCATAGATTTTAAAGAATACTACTGGGCTACAATTCTTGCCCAGATTAAGGACTGGTTCCAGCCGTTCCCTCTTACACTGTGGGGACAGCTGGAATATAATTTAGTTAAGCATTGCAATCTCCAAAACTGGATGTTGGGGGTCCCGCTTGGTGCACTGGTCTCTTGCTCACTCCCTCCCACGATGAGAGCATCGGCCTTAGCCTGGAAGTTTCTGGTCCAGCAGGGTGAACTCCACCCCTGTCCATTCCATCCTCCTATCCCACTAAAATTCCTTCAACACCTCACGGTAGACCTCGACCTCAAACGCTGGATAGCCAACGGTATAGCCTACATTCAAGATATATATTGCGGAGAAACACTACTTGCGTTTTCTCAAATCCAATCTAAATTCCACCTATCCCAATCGGAATTCTTTACCTACCTCAGAATTAAACATTGTACGTCTCAGGTGCTTTCTTGACCACCTACCCTTCAAAAAAGAAAGGAATCTCCCTGTTTTACAATGTCTTTCGCCAAAAACAGACATTCTCCAAAGCCAAACCGCACTTCAAATGGGATACAGACATGGGCCAAACTCTTACTGAAGAGGACTGGCAATCTGCACTTAGATCCGTTTACAAAGCCACTCAAAACGCGGCATTGTGGGAACTCACTTTAAAAATCTCTTTACGATGGTATCTCACGCCATCAAAAATTGCTTAATTTGGTACGAACACTCCCGACACGTGCTGGAGATGCGCCGGAGCCAAGGGTGATATATTACACATATTCTGGTCCTGTCAGTCCATCCAAGCATACTGGACCATCATCTTCCGTATACTGACAGACCTTATGGGGAGCCCTATACTTCTGTCACCTGTTATGGCACTACTGAACATAGACTTAGACCAAATACCCGCTCACACACGACTGGTAGTCACCAATGTCCTTCTGGTGGCTCGGCTGAGCATCGCCAGACTTTGGAAAACCACCAAATTCCGAAGATAGAAAGCACTATCGAACTAGTCAACCTGCATTATAACTATGAGCTTACACTGGCCTCTAGCAAGGGCCGCATAGCAGAGGCCCTCAAGGTATGGCATGCATGGACATGCTGGTCTAATGCAGCACTATTCCTGTGAATTCGGGAGGCGCGCAAAGCACCCGAATTGACAGGGCTTTAGTATCAGCTGATATTGTACAACATGTCTGTATATCAATCTTTATACATGTTCACCTTATCTTGTTGTTTGACTTATGATAATTAACCGAAGTGATCAGATACACCTTGCTTGCTACCTTTTGATTTTGTATTCTTACTCTTGAGTAAAACTGGTATGTACTTTACTGCTATATTCTGTACTCTGAAACCTTAATAAAAAATATTGTTGAAAAAAAAAATAATGTTAGACAATGCTCTTACTAACAAAACTGCATCTATCTATACTGATGTATTAAAGTGGAGCTCCACCCAAAAGGGGACATTCTGCTAGGTACCCGCTCCCACTTTCGCTTCCCCTTGTATCACCAAGATTAATGAGCAGACATTCTCCTGCTCCATCCCTCCTTGCAGTCATCTGGAATATATCACAGGTCCAAGATGACTTCCAGACCATACAGCATGACTCACACATGCACAGTGCACACTCAGCTGGGAAGCTGGAATCTCTCATAGCCGGGCGCCCACAGTTAAAATATCAGCACCAGGGAGAGGAGGGAGAGACAAGCAATGGCTCGAGTGGGCACATCTCTGGATCATGGGTCAGGTAAGTGCTTGTTTATTAAGGCCATTAGCTACACACTTTTGTAGCTGCTGACTGACGTCTGGAGCTCCTCTTTAAGTTAATAGCTGTTTAACAATTTTATATTTCTGGATTTAATGATTGTTCTAATTATTATAGTAGTGTAGATTTAGTGCCTTTAAGATACATTATATTTTATTCGATCAATGGCTATTGTATTGTATTTTATACCAGTTATCTTACATGTTAAAATAATGGTTCCTTCAGGCAGGCCCAAAAAGTGGATATTGTTCAACCTGGTTCTCAGAATCCTATGCTCTTGCTTCTAATGACTCAACTTTAACCTTCAGCGTCAGCTGTATGGTCACTGGTGGTGTCCTCTATGTCACTCACCCGCTGACCAGGTGCTGTGCTACGCTTTCAAAAACCATCATCGCTGATAAGACAAATGTCAGTTTGGAATAGCTCAATCTTTGTGGTGAGTATTGCTTGGCAGCTATTGCTATAGAGAGATCCTCCTGCTGAGATGGAGTGGTCCGCAGCAGTCTATGTAGCTTTGTCGAGCAGACCAGTAGGCCCTACTGTTGTGCCAGAGGACAGAACTTCAAGTCATGGTTTTGCCTTTAGGCATCCCCAGGGTTTTAGGAGGAGAAAAGATAAGTAATAAAAGGAAGCTGAACATACCTCAGAAATAGATCTGATCAATAATGTACAGTAGGTATCAGAACTCATCTCTAGGCATCCAATCCCCCATGGTAAATATTTTACTGAACATTTATCACACTGAACATGCTCCACTCCTATACTAGACAAATTAGAATGTATTATGTGTTGTGTTAAGGATTCACCTGCAATTTTCCACATTTTCATCTAGAATGTACTCTACTGTACATTACACAAGGGGAATAGAATGTTCACTCAGAAAAGTGGGCATTCAGCACAGTATATTAAATAATGCTCTGTTCATGTTTAGTACTCAATGAGATACTAACTTGTTGAAAGCAAATAAGCTGTTCAATTTGCAAATTAATTATTCCCAGAGCGTAATGAATGTGGCTGAATTTGAATTTAAAAAGAATGCCCAATCACATTCAAGAAATATAATAAAAAAATAACGTTTTGTGTGCACAAGTTTGGATGATTAAAGTCAGTAGAGCATTACCTCATTCACTAAGTTTTGGGAAATATTCCCTTACAAAGTGCAACTTCCCTTTCAAAGAGAACTTACACTTGCTTTTAGTAAATCAACCCCAATATTTAAGAGAAAAAAGAAGAAATAAAGGCCCAGATTCACAGAGCGATTACGCCTGCGCAACTGCTGTTGCGCGTGCGTAAGTCTAAATGTGCGCGTGCGTATAGTTGGACGCGATTCACAAAACAATATACGCCAGAAATCTACGTTTTTTGGTCCGGCGTAATTGAATTAGACATTCGCTTCCCTTCGTGCAAAACTGCGCTAGACACACCATTGATTTGCTAGTCAAATATGCTAATGAGGGAGTTACGGGGATCCACAAAAAAACGCAGTTGCTGCGCAGGCTACGCGATGTGCGCAACAGCAAAATGTTCTGTCTAAAGTTAGAGGACCTAAAAGCTGGTCTAAATTTTGAAAAAAAGTCTAATTGTCAGATAAAGCAACACTGTTAGTGAGGAGTTCAGCAGTCACACGTGTTGCCCAACAATCTGTATGCCAACATGCCAGGGGCATCGTCGCGCATAGCTATACTACTGACTTTAGATGAACAAAGAAGGAGGAGGGCACGGAGGATGGCACTAAGGAGGGCACGGGAGATGTTTTTTTTAATTTTTTTATTTGCTTATATAAAATTTACAATTTAAATTAATCTAATACAATATTCTTATCTGATACAAGCCCCTCACTCTTCACTTGATATATCACACACGCATAGACATCTATGGCATGAGTGATTCTGAGGTGTCTCGCATCTTCAGATTCACCCCTCATGCCATCATGGAATTACCACAACCCTGCAGGAGGACATCACCAGCCCAACACATGGCACCACCCATGACACCCATGACAGCTACATATACAATCAGAGCCCCATCCCCACAGATTTCCAACAGAACATGTATGGGGACAGCTGGCTGGTTGGTGAGTGACATGGGTGGCAGGCATGACTATCCCCTCCCGTGATGCACACCTCACAAGTGGCACATGCATGACTAACATCCTCCTGTCTTTTCCCTTCAAGGTGACTCTGCATATGCACTGGTACCCCATCTCATGACCCCATCTCATGCCAGCTCACATTATGCATCTTTGCACGTTAAACACACACATTAATCATGGCACAATGAGAATGCATGCATGCACACCACTGTGGTCCCTAGCACACACACCCCACATCCTCATCACATTGGACTTGTGAGCTGCAACGCCATGCCACGGCTCCAATTATGTCACTGTACATTCATACACCATTCACACAGACCTGGCGATCACTTCTCCACCACAAATGAGGGTGACACCCCTTTTCCCGCAGGAATATCACCCCCACATTCCAAAATCATACACAAACAGAACCAAAAAAATTAAATAAATGACGAGCAAAAATAAAAAATGCCCAGCAAAAATATAATTTAAACAAAATAACAACAAAGACATAAAAGACAAAAATCACTCTGCAAAACAGTCCCCAAATATCTCAAAGACACGTCACAAACAAACAAAAGCACCTTGCTGTATAGGGAGGGATACAAAGGGATGTACTTTTGCAAAGGAAGTGCATTTGTGTCTGTCTATTTATGCTGTCTGCGTAGTTCATAAAGTTGCCCTAGTCCATTTCCAATTTCACTGATTGCGCCGCTCCCGAGTTGTGAGCATGCGCACAACGGAGCTGACATGGTTTCCTTCACGCGCGCATGCGCGAGTCGGCCGGCCCTTCATTTGCATGGGGTCACGGCTCATTTCAATGTAACACGCCCACGTCCTTCCCAATTTGTATTACTCCTCCTTACGCCTCAGGAAAAAACCTTACGTTTGCGCAAGCTCTTGCGTAAAAGCTACGTGAATCGCCGGATTACGCGGCTAGATTGCGCAAGTCTAACGGAAAAGTGGTGCGCTACGCCGGAATGATAATGCGCCGATCTACGTGAATCTGCCCCAAAGGATTTTGCATGCATTCTATTATAAGATTGAAGTGATAGTGGTTTCATCTTACCTGCTAAGAATTAATTTTACAAAGTCAAAAATATTTTCTTCTTTAAATACATTGCACTGCTAGGTATAAAATATTGTTTAATACAGAGTAGAGTTTATTGGCTGCAATTTTCAGCTAATATCATGATATGTGTCAATTATTATATGGCCCTATAGGTTGGGGAATGACACTATTGTTTTTGTTATTAATTATCTGAATATTGATCTAAGAAACAATCCAGTCATAAGTAAGTACAAATTAAAATGATAATATCAGTTTCAAGAATTTTTGAAGGCTCTTTCTATGTTTCTACCAAAGTGACTTTTGGGGATCCTGGAATACTGCCTAGACAGGTTTAAATGCTCAGAGAAGTGTACAATTAAAATGCTTTTTATAGACTGACTATGGATGCATCAATTACTGAAAAACTATAAATTCTTCAGCCAAGATCTCTAGGTACAATTTCAAAATGTACAGTTATTTTATTGCAGCATGTCAAACGACACATGAACTTTCATCCCTAGGTATAATATAATACATTAACTGCTAGAACTAAGATTTTTTTTAACCTTCATCGTGTTCATACTAGACATATATAGTATGGAAATTACAATAAAATGTTTAATGGGGCTGCTACTTTAGTTTAAAGGCAATGTATGCATTTGTAATGATTTTAGACAAACACTGTATGTAAAAGTGATCAGCTTGATTGGTTTCAATGATAGTTTGTCTTTTGTTATGTAACTAGTGGTAGACATGAGTCAGTTAACTGACTGAATACAATTTCCTCCCTGTAAAAAAGATGTCTTATCTCTCCAAGTGTTAAAAAGGTAATTGTTACCTGTAAGTTATATTTGAGATTTAATATCTCTCAGATATGATTGGGGTTAATGAGAGTTCTTTGAGTGAAAGCTTAAACACAATAACAAAAATGTATTGGTAAGTAGTAAGAAGGCCTAAACTAATACACAGCAATCTATCTATTGTACAGAAAAAGGATAAAAATCATGATTATGGATTACATGAAGGAATGTAATACTCAAAACATTAAACTACAAAACAACAGGACAGAAAGGACATAAGACAAACATTTAGATACAAGTACAAGGGAGATTTCCCATAGCTACAATTTACTTCCTGAAAAGCAGATGCCTTGTCTTCCCAAGTGTCTAAAAATGTAATCAATTTGAGTACTGTCTCACTTCAAATACTATGGGCCAGATTCAGAAACACTTAATATTGCGCTGCGTAATCAAAATACTCTACGCTGCCGTATTTTACCAGGCTCTACACCGAATTCTGGTAGATTTTTGCCCGTACGCTACAGCGGCGTAGTCTATTTCTCGCCGCGTAATCGAAATACGCGATTAGGGGGCGAGGTGCATTTAAATTAACCGCTTCCCTGCGGCGATCGAACTGCGCATGCTCCGTTCAGAAATTTCCTGCCGTGCATTGCGCGAAATCACGTCGTTAGGTCATTCGTTGTTTGAGTAGCGTCGTTTACGAACATTACTATTCCCGGACGACTTCTGTAAAAAATAATAAAAGACATCGGAAAATGTAGAAATTTGACGCGGGAACGACGGCCATACTTAACATGGGCTGTCTAATATTAGACCAGCAAAAATCCGGTATAGTGTTATGGAAAAAAAAGATGACTAAAGGTGCCGTAAGAGATTGCGAATGAAGATCGTAATTTTGGGGATCGCCGGCAAAAGCTCATTAGCATACCCCGACGCGGAAAACGACAGGAAGTCCACCCAGTGGCCGCAATTTTATTGCAGCGTAGATCCGAGGGCATACGAACACGTAATCCAGTCGAATTGAAGCCCGCAGCCGTCTATTCATAGTTTGAGGTTTCCGACTAGCTAAAAAACTCGCGTAATTTGAAATGACTCCAGTCTAACACCAGTTAGACAGGCGTAATGGCTCTGTGAATCTGGCCCTATATATTTATCTCAATCTTAATCAAATTAGTTATAGATCTGAAAAATGCTGGGGAAACCTAAGGCTCAACCTAGTGAGACCAAAATGTTGATTTAATTTCAGTTTACTAACAGGACCATTTACAGAAGCCAGTGTAATGGTTTGCTTCTGTTGAACAGAGAGGGCTACACATGGATTGAAATTTGTCCAGTTCCTGCTGAACCAGCTTGATGTCTATATGTGTATACCTAGCTTAAGACTTCTAATGGATCTGGATAACACTTTGTTGCCCCAATAACACACAAACTTAAGGTTATTTTATGCACTTGAATTACTTTGTTAATGAGTTTCATTGTATAAAGCATGATATTTACTATACAACACATTTGAGCAGTTTTTGTAGCTAGTATCAGTATATAATATGTGATATGTGAAATATTACTTACCTATGTGTTTGATTGTATAGCAGCATAAAGAGTTTCAAAGTTGAACTCTTATGCCCTGTACACATGATCGGTTCATTCGATGAAAACGGAGAGATGAATTTTTTCATTAGATATCCGATGAAGCTGACTTTCATCAGTCTTGCCTACACACCATCACATCAGTTAAAAAAAAACGATCATGTCAGAACACGGTGATGTAAAACACAACGACGTGCTGAGAAAAATGAAGTTTCAATGCTTCCGAGCATGCGTCGACTTGATTCTGAGCATGGTTTTTTAACCATCAGATAATTTTAAAACAAGTTCCTAGTTTTTTCACCGATGGATAAAAAACGGTGGGGCCCACACATGATCGGTTCATCTGATGAAAACGGTCTATCAGACCGTTTTCATCAGACGAACCGATCGTGTGTACGCGGCATTATCAGATATAAAAAACACCCTTTAGGCTAGTTATGTATTCATTGAAAACAGTATGAGAACATGAAATTATCTTCTTATCAGCCTTGGTTTTGGAGCAACACTCTATAATGAAGGGACAGAACATATCTCATTCTCTACTAACTTGTACTATGCTATCACAACACAGTTAAAGCTTAGGCTTATCTAAAGAAATAAAAATAAAAGCAATACAAAAATGTAAACATCATACCAAGATAGATTACCTTCAGTGAGGTCTGTCCCCTGTGCTGCCGTGTTCTCCTTTTACCAAAATCTTTCTCCTCCATTGAACCACACTGCCACCGCTGTAATATTCTGGTGGTTCTCCATTCATAGAAGCCATTTCTACAGCTTCCATGAATAGAACAGAATCTATGCATTGAGGGGACCATCCTTGATTTAAAAGATCTTGTTTTATTCATGGAAGCTATCGCAAAAGCTGCTATGGATGGAGGAACTGGCAGGAATAGTCAGGCGCTCTTGATAACAGCCTCCTAGTTCTATTAACACCCACCCCAATGTGGTTGTGATGGGAGGGCATTGGAGGTGAATGATTTTGATGAAAATAGGACACAGCAGCACAGAGGACACATCTCAATAAAGGTAAGTAATATACCATGTACTGATTTTTTTGTTTTAAGTAAATTTAGGTTTTAAAATAGGAAATCACACAGCCATAACCATATCAATGTGATTCTGCCCCTTCATTGTCCAGTCACAGGCTAGTGCAGTCTGCAGTAAAGTCCATGATCTGGCAGGACTTTATAAATTGCCTGGAAATAATTATTTATCAGGGAACATAGTTAATATTCTGTATGTGTATTTCAATGAAGTATATACGGTAACTGTTTGCCTGGAATTCAGCTTTAACAGATGTGTTGATGTTAAACATATTAACACATTCTTCTATGCATGCATACTGAAGGAGTTTTACCTAATCAGTTTCAATACACACATGGAGCGTGCACAGGAAAATAACTTCTGGAATTGTTTTACACTGATTCTCACTGCCATGCATACTTTAGAATGTTCTAATAGTTTGATAGCGAATTAAAGTGATTTTACATTTTACAATTAAGATATTATTCTTCATAATTTGAACAATTTAAATGGATTTAAAATATACTGTCTATTTAATAAAGCAAATTAATAAATTGTTGTATATCATACAGCCATTCTATATTCATATTTCATAAAAAATAATTTAATTGAATGAAATTAAATATGTCCACCTACTATGGGTTACTATATAGTGTGCTACATTTGTGAATAACACCAATAATGTTTAAAGAATTCTAAAGAAAACAAATATGCTGTGTATAGCAACGTACTTAACTCAACGTACTGACGGGAGGCTTTCCATCTGTTAGCTAAAAATATGAAGTGGAAATATATCCCCCACAATAATATTAAAAAAAAATAGTAATTTCATATGTTTGACTGGTAGTTTAATAGAATATATCATCCTAATGTCCAGTGTTTGTGTAGGATCTCAGTCTTCTGGCTTGTCTGTCAACTGAGAACTCATTATTTCAGAAATAGGAATGCAGACACTGTGTTTTGCCACAGAACCAAAATGATATATTGTACTGTAGTAAGGGAACATCTACATTTAATGATTGTAAAAGTCTATCTATCCCTGGGGTAGTTAAAAGTACAAACAAGTTGCTGGTACATTCAACCGGAAAGTCAAACCAATTAAAGTGCTAAATAAAAAAAATACAGCTGTATCTGGAAAGTTATGTTCATGTCAGGAGGTAGAAAAATAATCTAACAAATTTGTCCTGTGGATGCACTATTTAATAGAACTTCAAAATCACCTTTTTTTCTCTCCAATTAGCTAAAGAGAACATTGTACTCTATGTCCACAAAATTTTACTTTGAATTCCACACCTAACACTTGCAATTATATGTATAATGATTCATAATGTGTACATGCACAAAAGGGATTTTTGGATAAAATTGCTAAATATTAATTATAAATGTTTTACTAGGAACAGAAAATGTCAAAGTGTAACATTGGGCAAACTTTCTTAAAAATAAATATATGATTCAGTCTTTCCCTAGCATTAATATGGTTTTAAAATAGGAAATCACCTAGACATAACCTTATCAATGTGATCTATTTTTTTAATTTTGTAACATAGTTTTACTTGATGATCCTGCCAGCAGATCAATGATTGCTCAACTTTCTGTAGCACATCAAGCTGTGCAGAAAAAAATGACAGTTACAGCATTTAAATAGACCATAATTAATTGTGGGTGGTACTGAGGGGACTTACAACAGTCATCTTTAACTCATATAGCTTACACCTTTCTGTTAAGGAAAAATAGCAGTATAATTTCTTAAAGGGGTTGTAAAGGTATTTTTTTTCCCCTAAATAGCTTCATTTAACTTAGTGCAGTCCTCCTTCACTTACCTCATCCTTCGATTTTGCTTTTTAATGTCCTTATTTCTTCTGAGAAATCCCCACTTCCTGTTCTTCTGTCTGTAACTACACACAGTAATGCAAGGCTTTCTCCCTGGTGTGGAGAAAGCCTCTTGAGGGGGGAGGGGGTGAGAAGGCAAGTCAGGACACTCTCTACCTTGCAGATAGATAAAGGAGCTGTGTGTTAATGGGCGTCCTGACAATCCTGCTCACTCCCTCCCCCCTCAAGAGGCTTTTTCCACACCAGGAAGAAAGCCTTGCATTACTGTGTGTAGTTACAGACAGAAGAACAGGAAGAGAGCATTTCTCAGAAGAAATAAGGACATTTAAAAGCAAAATCGAAAGATTAGGTAAATGAAGGAGGACTGCACTAAGGTAAAAGAAAGCTATTTAGGGATTTTTTTTTTTTTTTTACCTTTATAACTCCTTTAAAACATATTAAGGAGTTGGAGTTTGTTTTCCTTCAGCCAAAGTACATTTAAGACTGCTGCTGTGCAATTTTTACTGCAAAGTGAATGGCATTGTCACCTAAGCCTTATTATAGAGAGTGAAAAATAATAGATCTATTGCATGGATTAACAGGAATGATTCAGAGAAACAAAAATGACTCTGGTAATTCCAGTGAAAGACTTTATCATATTTGTCATTTTTTTAAATTATGCTCATATCTACATATTGAATTGCATCTACTAGGAGCATAATTATTACACACTGAATCTTACATTCAACCAAACATTTACTGCAGGGGGGTCTTCCTGGTGCATCTGTTTTAAATGACAATGATTAATTTATTACAAGTAAGCTTAGGCTCACATATATGCATTGTAGGAAACACAGCCTGTCCTTTGTTTTCCCTGAACCACATTGAAATCACACAGTGTTCATGCGATCCGCTGTGAGTGTTAATCTTAAATTAACAACACCCCAATTGCAAAATGTAATGTGATTGCCTGAATCTGAGTGCAGGGGTGTAAACATTTATGCAATCTGATTTCAGTGTGGGGGGGGGGGGAAAGGATCCTGCACCATTTTGGTGCAGATGCAGTGCAATTTGAGCCATACAAAATGAATGGCTCAAATCACACCACACAGACATTGCATGTGATTTTCACACCAATGCATTGTGATTCTTGTGTGAATCACATGCAATGTGCCGCATCACGAGAGTGTGAACCTAGCTAAATGTTTGGTGAGAGTCACTTTAACTGATTTACAAATATGTCCCCAGTTTGAAACTAGTGCAGCGTGCATGATTTTAAAGTGCAGGCTGGTAGGAAGAAGCCTGTACACTGGATTTGCAGTTAAACAGAAACATAGGGCCAGATTCACGTACATCGGCGCATTTTTGGACCGGCGTAGTGCAACTCCTTTAAGTTAGACCGGCTTAATTTTGAGGCACAAGTACCGTATCCTCGTAGTATTTTCGGCCAAATTTGCACCGGTGCAATGTAAATTCCAAGGCATAAGGCAGTGTAATTCAAAGTGGGAAGGACGTGGGCGTGTTCCATTAAAATGAGCCGTGACCCCATGCAAATGAAGGGCCGGCCAGACTAGGCATGTGCACATGAAGCAGACTATGGTCAGCACCTCTCTGAGCATGCTCAGAACTCGGCACGGCGCAATCAGTTAGATAGGAACTAGGCCCGTCAGACTTAGTGAGCTATGCACAGTGCTTATATAGATCGAGAGAAATGCCCTTCCATTGCAAAAGTACATCCAATTGTTTTCCCTTCCTGAAGCAAGGTGCTTTTATTCCATTGTCTGTTGCTGTTTGGAGGTTTGTGTTGTGTCGGTGTGTATATATATATATATATATATATATATATATATTATTAAATAAGATAATTATAATAATATTAAAATTAGTAAATGTATATTAGTTAAAAAAATAAAAATATATATTTATTATATTAATTATTATAAAATATATACTAAACAGAAAAAAATGTATATAAAATATATATTTACCCATTAGGGTGAAAAGAGCCACTGGCAAGGAAATGGAGTGTTGCCAGTACCTTGCCCAGTGGCGGTCGGCAGATCCTCTCCCGTGTAAGAACAGGGGAGTCCGCGCTATGGTGAATAAATTAGCTGTTGCCTCCCAGTAGGATCCCTATGTGGGGAGCTAATATAAATATGAATGGTAGAAAGGGAAATGGCGCTGCTAAATTAATACCTTTATCGGGTATATCCGTGGGGTGAGCCCAATGGTAATAGGCCCCCCTTTTGGCTGGAATTAGGGTGCAATTGGAGAGATACCCTGTGTTAATAGGAGGGTAGATGTTGGTTCCTCAGCTTCCACTCATTTCAGTGAAATTGAGTAAGGGTGGATTAATTAGGTCAGGAGCCTGTGCAGGCCAGCAGGCCCAAAGATTGCTAAAGTAAAATGATCCTATGCTGCTATAAGGATGCCAGTTGTGACCGATGCACCCTAAACCATATAAAACAAAGAAAAAAATGTGTCTCTAGAGTCTAATAGGTAGGCATCCCTATTAGTGTGGTTACTAGTGTAATCAACCACACTAGTAGGGATTCCTACCTATTAGGCCTCGTACACACGATCAAATCTGTCTGCTGGAAACGGTCTGCTAGACCGTCCCAGCAGACAGATTCAATCGTGTGTACGGGCGAGCCGACGGATTTGGCCACCCGACAGATTTCAAAGCATGCTTTGAAATCTATCGGGTGGGAATTCGTCCGCCCAACATGTCTGCTGGTTAGTACACTTACCAGCAGACATGTCGTCCCGCACCGCCGCTGAATGGATTCGGCGCATGCGCGGAAGTGTTTTACTTCCTGGTGCGGTGACGTGGCGGCGTCAACGTCACCGACACGTCAGCGCGCCGTCTGCTGGCGGGGATTTTGGTTTGCTCGTGTGTACACGCGAGCAAACCAAAATCCTATCAGACAGATTTGTTCAAATCGGTCGGTCCGACCGATTTGAACAAATCTATTGCCTCGTGTGTACGAGGCCTTAGACTCTAGAGACACATTTTTTTCTTTGTTTTATATGGTTTAGGGTGCATCGGTCACAACTGGCATCCTTATAGCAGCATAGGATCATTTTACTTTAGCAATCTTTGGGCCTGCTGGCCTGCACAGGCTCCTGACATAATTAATCCACCTTTACTCAATTTCACTGAAATTAGTGGAAGCTGAGGAACCAACATCTACCCTCCTATTAACAAAGGGTATCTCTCCAATTGCACCCTAATTCCAGCCAAAAGGGGAGCCTATTACCATTGGGCTCACCCCACGGATATACCTGACAAAGATCCTCTCCTGTGCCCTCCTCCATGCCCTCCTCCTTCTGCGCTCATATAAAGTCAGTAGTATAGCTATGAGCAAGGATGCCCCTGGCATGTTGGCATACACATTAATGTCCTGCTAGTGTGGCTGCTCAGCTCGGCCCTAATGGTTTTGCTTTTGCTGACATGTAGACGGATTGTCTAATTTTAACCACTTCCTTACTGGGCATGTAAACCCCCTTCCTGACCAGGTGAAATTTCAGCTTGCGGCACTGCGTCGCTTTAACTGACAATTGCACGGTCGTGCGATATGGCTCCCAAACAAAATTGGTGTCCTTTTTTCCCCACAAATAGAGCTTTCTTTTGGTGGTATTTGGTCACCTCTGAGGTTTTTATTTTTTGCGCTATAAACAAAAAACGACGACAATTTTGAAAAAAAATACAATATTTTTTACTTGTTGCTATAAAAAAATAGCCCAATTAAAAAAAAAAAATCAGTTTAGGGCGATACGTATTCTTCTACATATTTTTGGTAAAAAAAAAAAAAAATCGCAATGAGCGACTGGTTTGCGCAAAAGTTATAGCGCCTACAAAATAAGGGACAGAATTATTATTTTTTATTATTAATTTTTTTACTAGTAATGGCGGCGATCTGCGATTTTTATTGCGACTGCGACATCATGGCGGACACATCGGACACTTTTGACACATTTTTGGCACCATTCACATTTATACTGCAATCAGTGCTATAAATATGCACTAATTACTGTATAAATGTGACTGGCAGGGAAGGTGTTAACACTAGGGGGTGAGTAAGGGGTTAATGTGTATCCTGAATTGTGTTCTAACTGTGGGGGAGGGGGGGTGACTGCGGGGGTGACCGATCTGTGTCCCTATGTATAAGGAACACAGATCGGTCTGCTCTATCCAGTGACATGACGCTGTCATTGTGAGAGCCGGCAATGAGAAATGATCTCATATGTTTACATATGAGATCATCTCTCATTGGCCCATCAGATCGCATCGCAAACGGCCACTCTGATTGGCCGTTCGTGGCGATCTGTGATTGGCTGTGTCCAAGGGACACGGCCAGTACACAAGTTCCCCGCTGCGTGCTCTGGAGCGCACGCTGGGAACAAAGAAAGGGGCTGCCGTGAAAACACGGCAGCCCGGAGATTTAGAACCACCCTGCGGCCGCATATAGTCGTACGGCCGTAGGGAAGTGGTTAAGCAAGCTTTTATATGGTCTAATTTTAGACCGGCCGTGCAGCTGATAAGCACATCGTGTAGACTGCACCGCACAAACTTACTTTTGTGGATCGGCGTATCTCCCTCATTTGCATATTTGCATAGCAAATCAATGGTGTGTCTAGTGCAGTTTTGCACGCACGCTGCGCCGGTCTATCCAAATTACACATCTAAAAAATGTGGATTTCAGGCGTATATCGTCTTGGGAAAACTGTGCATAGATAAGCGTGTTAATTTTTAGACTTACGTGTGCCTAACTCGTGATACTCCGGAGTAAGTGCTTTGTGAATCTGGCCCATAGGGTTTAATTACTTAGAGGTTTAGGCATTTTAGTTAATTTTTGTGTCACAAACCATATGCTAGTGTTTTATCATTTCTGTATTCCCCATTATTTCAATAATCTAAAGTTAAAGTTAAACAAAAATAAGTGTCTGTTTCAATGTTTTACATTAAATAAAAAAAGTAACATCGGTACAGTGAGGGGAAAAAGCATTTGACCCCCCTGCTGATTTTGTATGTTTGCCCACTGAGAATGATCAGTCTATAATTTTACCTGTAGATTTATTTTAACTATAAATCTATAAAACATCCAGAAAAACGCATTTAAAAAAAACTATAAATTGATATGCATTTTAATGAGTGAAATAAGTATTTAAACCTATATCAATCAGCAAGCTTTCTGGCTCCCATGCTACAGGTAACAAGCTAAGATTAATAGCACTCTCTTACGCCGCGTACACACGATCGGTCAAAACCAATGAAAACAGACTGAAGGTCTGTTCCATCGGTCCAAACCGGTCGTGTGTAGGCGCCATCGGTCAGTTATCCTTCCGTCCAAAAAAAAAGAACTTGCTTTAAAATTGAACCGAGGGATGCCGGACCGATTGGTTTAAAACCGATCGTTAGTATGCAAAAGCATTGGTTAAAAGGCCGCGCATGCTCAGAATTAAGTCGACGCATGCTTGGAAGCATTGAACTTCGTTTTTCTCAGCACGTCGTTGTGTTAAAACACGTAAACATTGTGTTCTAACATGATCATTTTATTAACCGATGGTGTGTAGGCACATCAGACCATCAGTCAGCTTCATCGGTTAACCATTAAAAACGGTCCTTAGGACCATTCTCATCGGATGGACTGATCGTGTGTACGCGGCCTAAAAGCACTCTTTTAAAGGGAGTGCTCCTAATTTCAGCGTGTTACTTGTATAAAAGAAACCTGTGCACAGAAGCAATCAATCAGATTGTAGACCTTCACAAGGCTTCAGGACCATCGGCAAGCCGATGGATATCCAATGAAGCTGACTTTCTTCAGTCTTGCCTACACATCATCGGTCAAAAATCTGACCGTGTCCAAACGCGGTGACGTAAAAAACTACGACATGCTGATAAAAATTAAGTTTAATGCTTCCGAGCATGCGTCGACTTGATTCTAAGCATGAGTGAATTTTTGACAGATGGACTTCCACACAGACGATCGTTTGTTTCTATCATTTTTTTATCCATAGGAACATTTTAAAACATGTTCTATTTTTTTTTCACCAATGGAAAACAAACCGATGGGGCCCACACAAGATTGGTTTGTCCTATGAAAACAGTCCATCAGTCCATTTTCATCAGACAAACCGATTATGTGTACAGGGCTTAAGTGTGATTATTCGCAAATGGAAAAAACAAAATAACTGTTAATCTCCCTCGGTCTGGGGCTCCAAGAAAGATCTCACCTCATGGAGTTTCAATGATCATGAGAACAATGAGGAATCAGCCCAGAACCACATGGGAGAATCTCGCCAATGATCTCAAGGCAGCTGGGACCATAGTCACCAAGAAAACAATTGGTAACACACTATGCCATAAAAGACTAAAATCCTGCAAGCCCATATGAAATTTGCTAATGAATATCTGAATGATTCAGAGGGGAACTGGGTGAAAGTGTTGTGGTCAGATAGGACCAAAATTGAGCTCTTTGGCATCAACCCAATTTGCTGTGTTTGGAGGAGAAGGAATGCTGCCTATGACTCCAAGAACAACATCCCCATTGTCAAACATGGGGGTGGAAACATTATTCTTTGGGTTTTTTGTTCTGCTAAGGGGATAGGACAACTTCACTGCATTAAAGGGACAATCGATGAGTCTATGTGCCCTGAAATCTTGGATGAAAACCTGCTTCCCTCACCCAAGGCATTGAAAATGGATCATGGCTGGGTATTCCAGCATGACAATGACCGAAAACACACAGCCAAGGCAATAAAGGAGTGGAACAAAAAGAAGCACATTAAGGTCCTGGAGTGGCCTAGCCAGTCTCCAGACCTTAATCCCATAGAAAATATGTGGAGGGAGCTGAAGGTTTGAGTTACTAAATGTCAGCCTCAAAACCTTATTGACTTGGAGAGGATCTGCAAAGAGAAGTGCGACAAAATCCCTCCAGAGATGTGTGCAAACCTGGTGGCCAACTACAAGAAACGTCTGACCTCTGTGATTGCCAACAAGGGTTTTTCCACCAAGTACTAAGTCATGTTTTGCGAAGGGGTCTAATACTTATTTTACTCAATAACCACTTAAGACCCGGACCTTTAGGCAGCTAAAAGACCCGGTCAGGTTTTGCGATTCAACACTGCCTCGCTTTAACAGACAATTGTCGTGCGATGTGGCTCCCAAACAAAATTGGCGTCCTTTTTTTCCCACAAATAGAGCTTTCTTTTGGTTGTATTTGATCACCTCTGTGGTTTTTATTTTTTGCGCTATAAACAAAAATAGAGCGACAATTTTGAAAAAAATGCAATATTTTTTACTTTTTGCCATATAAAATATCCCCCAAAAATATATAAAAACGTTTTTTTCCTCAGTTTAGGCCAATACGTATTCTTCTACCTATTTTTGGTAAAAAAAAATCGCAATACGCGTTTATCGGTTGGTTTACGCAACATTTATAGCGTTTACAAAATAGGGGATAGTTTTATTGCATTTTTATGATTTGTTTTTACTACTAATGGCGGCGATCAGCGATTTTTTTCATGACTGCGACATTATGGCGGACACTTCGGACAATTTTGACACATTTTTGGGACCATGCATTGTTTGTTGTGAAAATGAAAATTGCAGTTTGGGAGTTAACCACAAGGGGGCGCTGAAGGGCTTATGTGTGACCCAATGTGTGTTTATACTGTAACTGTAGGGGGGTGTGGCTGTAGGTGTGACGTCATTGATTGTGTATCCCCTATAAAAGGGATCACACGATCGATGACGCCGCCACAGTGAAGAACGAGGAAGCCGTGTTTACACACGGCTCTCCCCGTTCTTCAGCTCCGGGGAACGATCGTGGGACTCCAGTGGCCATAGAGTCTGGACACTAGCACAGGACGTACCTGTACGTGCATGTGCCCAGCCGTGTCATTCTGCCGACGTATATGTGCAGGAGGCGGTCCTTAAGTGGTTAAAATGGTAATCAATTTTTTACTCTTTTGAAATGCGTTTTTCTGGATATTTTTGTTGTTTTTCTGTCTCTCACTGTTAAAATAAACCTAACAATAAAATTATTGACCGATCATTTTGTTGTCAGTGGGAAAACATACAAAATCAGTAGGGGTTCAAATACATTTTTTCCCTCACTGTAAAGCTATGGAAGTTTTTGTATACCTTTTGTGTATAAGATCATTTCGGTGTTGGGTAAAGATTCTTGAAATATGAAAATAAAACGCAGTGCCTAAAGCAATGTGTATTGTATTAAATGTTTAACAGGGCTATGTGAAAGTTGGTGTGTGTAAATGCATAGAGGTTAATGTATTTATTACACCATTCAATGTATTTAATTTATATTACATATATTTTTCAGGAAAGTTAAGATCACCCATACTTACATATGAAAAAATATTTCCAGTTCATTACACAAGACAACAGCAGTAGATCACAAAATAACAAACTTGAAATGAAAAAGAATATGGCTTTGTAAAAGGTAAGAGTCAGCACTATGACCTCCTTCCTGCAAAATCAATTTGCTCAGCCAACAGGAGAAAGAACATGACTGTACATTGTGGTTGGTTGATAAAATTACAGCTTCAGAAACAGGAAACAGCTCAAGGGCTAGTAGTGACTGAGACAAGTTAATATTGCTAACAATGTCTTAATGCTCTTGTATTTTAATCAAAGACATGCTAAATATGAGATTTAGCATGCAATACAGCTGCCTATTGTTCTTGTTATATGTGTCAAAAACACAAAAAGACTTAAGTAGTTTAGAAAATGATGTCTGTGTATAGTTTGCACCCCACCACATAGAAGTATGCTGCTAATAGCCTCACATAATCATCAGTTATGTGTTAGCCATATCTGATCCGTCAGCTCTAACCAGCCCAAGGACAAATTGCCACCCAGGTCAGCATAATGTCTTGTACACACGATCAGAATTTCCGATGAAAAAAGTCAGAAAGACTTTTTTCATCAGATATTCTGACCGTGTGTTGGGCCCCATCTGACTATTAGAAGTTTAGAAATAGAGTTTAGAAATAGAACATTTTTTTTTTTTATTCCGATGGAAATTCCGATCGTCTGTGTGGAACTCCGATGGAGAAATAAACATGCATGCTCAGAATCAAGTCGAAGCATGCTCGCAAGCATTGAACTTAATTTTTTTAGGCTCGTCGTAGTGTTTTGCGTCACCGCGTTTTGGACGGTCGGAATTTTGTCCGACAGGGTGTATGCAAGACAGCTTGATCGGAACTCCGACGGAAAATTCCATCGGATTTTATCCCATCAGAAATGGCATAAGAGACATAATATACTTGTGCCTGTTAATATGATGCAATATCGTGTATACAATATAGCATGACATTCAATACATTTGATGAGATAAAATATTATACTAAAACAAAAGGAAAAAAACACACAGGGTTCCAAAATGGTAAAAAGACAAGAAAGTGTAAAACATTTGTGTAACACTCGATTTATTATATCCCTATTTTTATATGTGCCTGGAAAATAATTGTTTTTTCTTGTTGAATGTCTACCTTTTCTCAACCCATTCCAATGTTCTATAAGGAAAATCTGATTGCTGTAGCTGACAAGAGCAATTTCCTCTATTGACACAAATGAGGCCAGTTGTTTGTCTTAAAGTGTATCTAGAGCTTTTTTTTTTTAGCAGAGTAGAGAATAGTTAAACCACTAAACCTAACAGGTTATTTGTGTGTGCCATTCGAGGTGATTGCCCTTCATTTGCTGCAACAGAAAGTCATGAGAACATGTGTCCCCACTGGAAGAATTGCCTTCACCCCTTATTCTTATTTAAGCAAACAAAGACATCCATTTCAATAAATGTCTGATAGAGGATGTAACCCTTCCCTACTCTATTTGAATCTATGGCGCCTGATAGCTTATAGAGTATCACTTGACCAAATCGTTTTTTCATTTGTTTTGAAAAGATTGCAGAAGGGTTAGACTCTCCACTAACCACTTTAGCTATGGAAGATTTTACCCCCTTCATGACCAGGCCATTTTTTTTACTATTTGGCACTGTGCTATTTTAATTGGCGATTGTGCAGTCATGGAACGCTGTACCCAAACAAAATGTATCTTATTTTCTTCACACAAATAGAACTTTCTTTTTGTGGTATTTGATCACTGATGTGTTTTGTTTTTGTTTTTTGAAAAAATACTGAATATTTTTTACGTTCTGCTATAAGACACATACAATAAACAAAACTACAGCTCTGCTCCAAATAGGATGTTTTGTGATCACTCAGGTTCTTTTTCTGTTCCAGTATGCACACTCTGCCAAATGAATTATCTGGCTGCGTATTGAGACAGAATGGTTCTCACTGACAATGACTATATTAGAAAAACACTGAACTACAGTGGTGTGTGGAAGAAATCTCCTGGAGGGGGAGGGCAGGTGCAGGGTATGTTTTAATAAGGTCAGCTGCTAAAGTACTTCCTCATTCTACTAACAGTTTTTACATCCTGTAGTATAGATACCAGGAAGTCATGGAGGATTTTTTGATAGAATAAACTGGTGGCCTGCTCTAGAATATACGGAAAGCTTTTTCCTTTAAGCATCAGGGGTACATTAGTGGTATATTGGTACATAGGATAGCTAAAACTTAAAAAAAAATGAACTTAGCCTTTAATGTGTTTTTTTTCTAAGCAATGAACAAAATGATGTACTTAAATGAGCTTAAAAGGTTTTATATAATATATTTTGTATATAAAGATAATAAGCTTCCACATAAGGCCTACTTAAGGCTAATATCTGTAAAGTGTATATGAGGTCAGACAAGATATCCACCTACTAAAACTGGATTTAAGGAAGTGCATTCCTTTTGTGCTCATGAAGATATCCGTTTATGTGCAATATGTGGACATCATATGACCATTTGTATTGCATTTTCTAAGGATAACCTCAGATGCCATTTTCTTATGTCAGACTTGATCTAATGATTACATGACAGTATTATAAAAGACTTAGCCTAATTTCCAAAGATATAGCAGAAAAAGAGAGCTAATCTGCCAAGACTTTGTTAAATGTAAAATTAATCACATGTCTTCTGGTTTCTACAGATGATGCAGGCTGACACAAAATAACAATTAGACAGGTTACAACCTCTATTGTTTCCCCCTAGATAAACCAGTGGGCAGAGCTGTCGGTGAGTGTCACTATCGGTGAGTCTAAACACAAATGCTCAGTTAAGGCAAACTTTTATATTAATGCAGGACATTGGCCATACAGACATCTAAATAGTTGTTTTCTGTCGGCCTATCTGATCACCCTCTAATGACCATGCCCAGCAATGGGATGATTGTAAATCAGAGCTCCAAGTTCTACACATTAATACAGGGGAAGGAGGATTAAAAATAATAGGAAATAATATGTAATCCACCTTTCTCTGTTCCCAAAATCCACAAATCTCCTGGTCTAATGCTTGGGTGTCTCAGTTCTTCTGTTCCAAGATCACGCTATGCAGGAAATGGAGCCAAAAACTGATTCCATCTGCCTGCAGAGCATAAGCGTACTGGCTTCTCAAATGTATACCTGAAGATCACTGTATTGGGGAAACAGAGGTAAGTGTAGTGCACATACATTAGTTACACTAACCTCCATCTTTCCATTGCCTAGCTAGTTTTGAGGAGTTTAAAGCGCTATTCTACATTACAGGCACTTGTAATAGTCCAACATGGAAGTGGTACAATATATATATATAGATATAGATCTATAGATATAGATATTTCTATAGGTTTAAATATACACTTCTCTCTCCTCCTTGTGTGTGTGACCCCCTGGATGGGTTCGCTACACGCTGAACTCTACAAAAAGGCACTTGAGGATGATTGAAAACAAATGATATGGTTTATTTTTCCATGTTGCTGGATACACATGCAAGCATCAAAACAGCATAAACAAAACAAAACATAAAATAAACCCTTGCCACTTGGGGCATCTACCTTCCCAACACATGAATTTACCTATGGAGTCTGGCACAGCCTACTGCTGGGCAGACACTGTTGTTCCTTCCATCGGAAAACAACAAAAAGTCTCTTTGATATTTCTCACACAGAAATATCCATCAGCACCTCACCTCTTCAGTACTGTTTGTGACTGCTCCTTCACTCACACAGCCTCAGGATGCAGCAATCAGTTGTCATCCTTAGGCTGTCTTTATAGGGGCTTTAATTGCTTAATTCTGAACAGCTGAAACCTTTTAATGTCCCAAACCTCTCTGGCCATCTCTGCAGCCGACGCCTAATAGTAATTGGTGTATTGTCTAAACAAGGCAGAAATATATCTCCCGCCTGTGACAACACACACAGATTTACCTGACTTCCTGTCACAATATATATATATATATATATAAATATGTATATATATATATAAGACTGTGAATGTGCGTAAAAATCTAACCATTGCAAATGAAAGGACACATACAGTCATTATTATTTTTGCTTATTTGAATATTCTGCCTAAACTCTGGTTAGATTTAGACACAAGATTTCAGTAATATGAAATAATTACATATTTTTAATATTAATTACGCAAAAAAAACAATATTGTCTGCATATCTTCTTTGATAAGTGAATGCCTGCTGTAGATTGCTAAGTGTGACATAACTATTATCACACAAATTACAATTTCTTTCTCTCTTATCATTTGACATCAGAAGATAAAACAGGCTCTAATTGCTGAAAACCATGATATTCCTAAGATAGGAAGGGATCCTTTGAGTATTTTTGAATAGTAGACGGTAACAATTCTATACAAAGCATCATTTTAAGGACTAATTGATTTTTAATGAACTACCAGGCATATTCTGTATTTAGGTTCTGCCTCAACCAGGGCAGTTTTTTTTTTCAAGTAACCGATTTAAAATGCTAAAATCCTGGACTGAAGTTCACCAATTCAAGAGAGAAACTGCTGAAACTAACATTATACAAGATATACAGTATATATATATATATATATATATATATATATATATATATATATATATATAGTAACCACTTTGCAAAGCTTCATCCTCAGTACAGTAAAGTTTAACAGATGCACAACAGTTTCAAGCATTCCTGCTTTCTATGAGGTGTATATGTAATCACAGTCATTTTGTTTACAATTACATTTTTGATAGTTTAGACAATCCTATACCTATGTTCTACCTAATTGTATCTTATTGTTTATAACATATGCCAGTACTTGCAACAGCACTGGAAGGATTATATAATATCATGGATATGGAACATGACCATAATTAAACACAAAGCCAGCTCAGAATAGTTTATGGCCTGTGTAAAAGCTGGTAAAACTGACCACAAGTGCAAATGTAGTCATGTATCTCACAGTGGTGGAAGTATTAATTAGCAAGAATTTGGATCAATGCCTTGGAGGCAACAAACCATGTAGTTTTGGTGGTTCATTACAAAATATATTGCACTACTTTGTCTTAATGTGTACAATGTTTTTGCATCTTATGGAATCTCTCCTCTAAGGTCTTTGAATTAGACTCCTTACTCCCACAAAAGCCTGTATAAAAGTATAGGATCCCAAAGTGGAATTCTCAGTGTTCTAAAGATAAAAAAGATCAGAGAGCCCAGAGAACTCTGCCTAACACAAATGCATAGGTTACTGGTTTGTTTATGTCACCAGTGCATTGATACCATCAACAAAATCTTTGATTTCTCCTGATATTTGGAAGCTATGAATGTTCATGTGTAACAGCACTGTGGAATAAGAAAACATAGGGCCAGATTCACAGAGCGATTACGCCTGTCTAACTGGTGTTAGACTGGAGTAATTTCAAATTACGCAAGTTTTTTAGCTAGTCGGAAAGCTCAAACCATGAATAGACGGCTGCGGGCTTCAATTCGACTGGATTACGTGTTCGTACGCCTTCGGATCTACGCTGCAATAAAATTGCGGCCACTGGGTGGACTTCCCGTCGTTTTCCACGTTGGGGTATGCTAATGAGCTTTTGCCGGCGATCCCAGAAATTACGATCTTCAATCGCAATCTCTTACGGCACCTTTAGTCATCTTTTTTTTACGTAACACTATACCAGCTTTTTGCTGGTCTAATATTAGACAGCCCATGTTAAGTATGGCCGTCGTTCCCGCGTCGAATTTCTACGTTTTCCGACGTCCTTTATTATTTTTTACGTAAGTCGTCCGGGAATAGGAATGTTACTCAAACAACGAATGACGTAACGACGTGATTTCGCGCAATGCACGGCGGGAAATTTCTGAACGGAGCATGCGCAGTTCAATCGCCGCGGGGACGCGCTTAATTTAAATGCTTCACGCCCCCCAATCGCGTATTTCGATTACGCGGCGAGAAATAGACTACGCCGCCATAGCGTACGGGCAAAAATCTACCAGGATTCGGTGTAGAGCCTGGTGAAATACGGCAGCGTAGAGTATTTTGATTATGCAGCGCAATATTAAGTGTATCTGAATCTGGCCCATAGTTTTTGTGTTTTTTCAAAAGCATTAGTGCTTGCTAGACAGTTCTGTGACATACATCTAAAAGCTTAAACAGTGTAAGAAGAGATACAAACAAAAAAAGATGCACTAACTCATGATGAATATATGCTACATGAAACAAACAATGAAAGTACTAAAGTACAGAACAAAATGTTATGCGCTTTTTTAACCACTTGCAGATTGTGCTATAATCAATTAACGTCTACAGCACAGTCAACAGGTTCTGGGATAGTGTCTATTGATGTCCTTTCAGAACCCCACCCCCGTGTGCCTCCTGGGCACACATTGTGCACACTCTGTGATCCCTGTGTCCTTCAGACACAGCTGATCACAGATAGAGGTAAAGGGCCATTCACAGCTGATCAAAGTGTAAACAGACTTGCTGGTCATCAGCATCCTTCTCCCCATGCACTGTGACAGTGTGAAGAAAAGAGAGCCAGTAACCAGTGATTCTCACATGGAACATATACACTGACAATCAGGGCACTTATCACCAGTGCCCTGATGATCAGTGCAACCCCTAAAGTGTAACTTAGTGCCCATAAGTGCTGATTATCAGTGTCCATAAGTGCCCATCAATGCTGCATATCAATGCCCATCAGTGCCACCTATAAGTGACCATCAGTGCTGCCTATCAGTGCCCACCGGTGCTGCATATCAGTGCAGCCGCATCAGTGTCTCCTCATCAGTGCTCATTAGTGTCACTCTTCAGTGAAGGATGACAATTATTTATGTGCAAGACATTATAACTACATTTTTTTTCACATTTTTGTTTAGAAAAACATAAAAACCCAGTTGTGATTAAATACCACCAAAGGAAAGCTGTCTCAAAAAAATGATAACAATTCCATATGGGTACAGTGTTGCATAGTCTCGGAATTGACATTAAAACTGCAATAGGACTGAAAGCTGAAATTACCCTGGGCAGGAAGGGGGTGAAAGTGTCCAGTAGGGAAATGGTTAAATAAATATAATACATGTAATTAATTGACAAAAGCAGATCTTTAACAGCTACTAACCACTACTTCAGTCCTCCTTTACCAATGGATAGGGTGCCATGTGCTAACAATAATGCATCTGAATATTTCAAATCAGTGCCGATCTTCCCCCAGCTCTTTACACCCACTTCGATGCACCTCCACCACACCTGTGAGAATACAGGACTTTTACCAGAAGCTGCAGCCACAATATTGGCCCAAATATACTTAGTGTATTGTGTATAATCCTCTGGCAACACCACCCCAGACAAGCTACAGATAGGTATAGTATATGTATCATGTTTTTTAAAGATATTTCATCAATCAGTAACCTCAATCGTATCCACAAAAAAATAAAAGCTAGCACCTAAGGCCCCTTTCACACTTGCCGACCGTATGTCTGTTTTTCATCCATCCGTTTTCGGATAAAAAACAGACATACATGTATCCCTATGGGATTACGGATGTCAGCGGATGAACATTTTTCCCAGCATTTTTTTTTTTTAATGAAGAAAGATGCTGCTATTGAGGAGGTTAAAACTTGGTCTTGAGGTAAAATAATGGTCATAACAGTGATTACAGGGTACAGACCAGCTTGGATTAGCTCAATACACTGTGTCTGTAAATGAGTCATCTAATGACAGAAAAGGATTTCATGGTAAGTCATGAATCCTATTTTCTTAATTGTTCATTAAGAGGCACAGGATCAGAAGAAATTATGATGCTGCGTACACACGACCGTCATTCAGGTTGTAAAAAATTTAATTTTTAATGGTCTAGAAAAAAACAACGTTTTTTTCAACCCGATCATTAAAACGACCTTGCCTTCACACGATCGTGAAAAAAAATGCTCTAGCAAAGTGCGGTGACGTACAACATGTATGCCGGCACTATAAAGGGGAAATTCCATTTGGATGGCACCACCATTGGGGCTGCTTTTTCTGATTCATGCTTTTCAATCTGTTACAGCGTGATGAATGTGCTTACTCAATTACGAGCGCTAGTTTTACCAAAATGAGCGCTCCCGTCTCATAACTTGCTTCTGAGCATGCGCTTTTTTTTTACGTCGTTAAAGCCCACACACAACCATTTTTTACAACATTAAAAACAACAACGTTAAAAAAGTTGTGAAAGATTAGAGCATGTTCGAAGTTTTTAATGGCCATTTTGTAAAGAAAACATAATTTTTTACAACCCAAAAAACAGTGGTGTGTTAGCGGCATTAGACAACTGGGACATCTTATAATCATCCAAATGAGTAACACAGCAAACAAAATACTAACAATCCCACAAAACGGGGGGGGGGGGCACTGAGGGGTAACCATCAGTTCAAAGAGCTGTATCAGATAATGCCTAAAAAACACCTGTCAAATCTTGAAGAACCTGTGAACAGAAGACAATGTGGAAGCCTTTCAAATCTGAGAAACAGAGGCCAGATGCTGAAAGCCTGATGGGCATTCACTGATTTAGTGAATCATGCCTTTACAGGAAAGAGTGGAAATGTATACTTAAGTCTATAGGCTTGAATAATGAGCTGCCTGAGCTACCAAAAATTTTTAGGAATGAGAAGCAAGTTGTCTATTAAGGAGACCTTCAGAAATGAGAACAAATAGTTCAATAGTCTGAAAGAAGATGTTGCTGAGAGGTGAAGTCAAACAGCTTATACCACATGCAAATTATGGCCAGCAAAATACATAATATACACATACATACTGTATATAACAGAAGGACAGAAGGGCATAAGTCCAGTTAGGAAGAAGGCATAAACCACTTTTGAAAGAAAAGAGGCTTTTAACTTCAAGACAACCTTATTTTTATAAAAAAGAAAAATGTCAAGTAAAATGGGTTTATTTTTTCAGATGAAAAAATATGTCAATTCTCCTAGGACACTAGCAGATAAATGTACAATGATAGGAATGTGAAAGGTTATTGCTGCCTGGCTATCAGCTTATTTGTGTCCAATTCTTCTGTAGGTAGCAGAATACCCAAGTTGTCTTAAAATTCCATCTGAACCTATGCCACCTTATTAAAAAACTATTGTTTCTGTTAAACCCGACTTTGGATTACATCACCTAAAGCTATTGAACTTAAAAAAAAAAAACTTGCTTCTCACACTTTTAGAAGCATTAAATAGAAGTACAGACCTCAAATTGTAGTCGTCCTAGTTGTCTCTGGTTCTTGCTGCTGCAGCCCAAGGGGGATCAGTCCAAATAAGATAAAATATTGGGCTGGTGGTCCTCCTGAGTAGAGATAGTCATTCATTCAGACCTCAGTCAAAGTGGGACCCAAAGTCAGCGACAGCTGATGGACAATAATTAGCTTTCATTTCTCTGATGAGACCTGATGAGACCTGTGATCAAAGTGCCTGGCAGTTGCCTTTTCACTGAGATGTTTTGCAACTTAAAGCAGAGAGCTGCAGAAAAAGTAAATACTAGAGGAATGTAAAACTGTGAAATGTGTTTTGCTTATTTATTAAAGAAAGCTGAATGATAAAAAAAAAAAGATTTGTGATGATGGCATGTTATTTTATTTAGTAATTTGTTTAGATGGGTCCATATAATTTTTAACCATTGCTATCATCCAGTTCAGCTCTTTTTCCTTGTTAAAAATTCATCCCTTTCAATGTCCCACTGTTAGTATGTGTATATGAAAATGTATCACCCAATCAGTCCTTCCCTGATACCACATATCAACTACAATGTTTACAGCCTCTGTTGGAGGGGCCCCCTATGTGTGTCTTACTTTCTATATGTAGGGGCAGCACCACAGAAGTGAACAGAATGCCTATTTCTATGAATGCAGTAGACAGGTGTTCTATTAATGCAAAAGTCAGCTTTTATAGTAATGGGCAAGAAAGCACTGAAACAAAAACTGCAAATGTTGTGGAGGCTGTGATGTAAGGACCTGGATCACCTGCTGGTTACACTGTGGTTCCCAGAGCAGAAAGTTGTAGTTCTGGTGTCCACCAGTGGATGTCTCCCAACAACGAGCAGATCCCAGTAATCAGTTTATACCTGATGCTGGCTGCTGATGGACACCGAAACTACCTTCCACCACAGTGCCACCAAATGGTGATCCAGGTCCTGATAATATGCTTCCACTCATTTTTTATTAAGGGTTGTAAGAGGGATCCTTTGGGATGGAAACATACAAATCTATAGTCAACCTTTAAATTAATTGAATATGAAGTGTTCATTTAGAATTGTTGTTATTTAAATTTCAACCTAAATTATAACTGGGCCAGCTTCAGATAAGTATTTTGGAAATGCCAGTCTCTCAAGCCTAACTTACTGTATCTTCTTTTTCAAACAATGTTTACGGTATAATTTTGTAATTAATACATACAGTAAAAAGTTGACCTTGGGGTTAAAAAAAACACTTGCTACTGCTTTTCTTAAATGTAAAATACTTAAATTAAATTTAAATCCTAGCTAAACGACCACTGTTATAATGGAAAAAATATTATACTGTATTGAGCCAGTAAAATATACGTTGGATTTTCTGCACTTACAATCCTTACCAATATGTCATATAATAAGTGCAGCACTGCAATTTAACCCTTTCCTATAAATGACAGCATAGCACTTTCTACTTATTTGACTGTTGCAAGAGAAGCACCATATTTTCCAGCGTATAAGATGACCTTTTACACAGAAATTACACAGCCAAAAAGTGGCGTTCGTCTCATACGCCGGGTGAAGATGCCGCCAGATGGATATCAACACGCCGGGTGCTGTGTAAAACTGTATGTACTCAGTATATGCACTGCTTAGCCAGTCCAGTTTTACAGAGCACCCAGCGGGCTGATATCCATCTGGCGGCCTTTTCTTTTCTGAACATACGGTATTACCGCACAAGGGGGTCATCTTATACATTGACTATAGCACAAAACTGAAAATTAGGGGGTCGTATTATATGCCCAGCTGCCTTATATGTCGGCAAATACGGTACTGTAACATTATATATATATATATATATATATATATATATATATATATATATATATATATATATATATATATATATAATGTATATGTATAATTTATAAATGATTTATAAGCACAGGATTACAAAGCACTAGAACATTTGTGCAGATAAATATTTATGGTAACTGTGTTCAATGATTGTATATGACTTTTAGGGTTTATAGGAGGGAGCTTATTCATAGCACTGCACATATTTATTTGACATCGTAAAATATAAGTTGTTCTTTCTCTAAAAAACTATTTGAAATATCATACTGGGATTATTAAAATCAGACCACATCGGTTCTGAGCAATATATATTTTTTAAATATATTGAAAAATGCCAAAAAGAGCTAATAAAGCTAATAAAATAAAATAAAAAATAAAGTTCAACAGATGATGTCTGGAACTTTTCAGGTCCAAAAATTGTTAAAAGACAATCTCACCTACATTTAAAAACAGTGTAGGACTTTCTGGAAAGTGGAATTTACTTAGCAGATGATGACATTACAGTCTCTCTGGCTAGCAACTAAGGTATTGGGGGCTCTAAAAAAGGAAGAGAGCCGCAAAATGCACATGTAGTGGTGTTCTTGTCAGGAAAGGAATTAGTTCCCCCATGGGATTATGCTTTTTGAGGTCTTGAGTATTAGGCTGTACAACTCTGAACAAAAACTCCCTTCTCTGAATGTCAAATAGAAACCTAATATATGTTTACACCTTTACCAACATAACAGTAATCATTATACCAAAACAAATTAATGAAGCAGTGCATTCTTGGAGAATATATTGTATATGTTACATTTTACACCCCATGATCACCATTTATTCTTCCATCATTTGCTAGCAATGCATGTCTTCGGTGGCAAGGTTCACTGGTCATTTTTATCATTGATAGATAATGTTAAATTAGACTTGAGAGATAAAGGAATAAACATTTTAAAAATAATAAACAAAACCCTTTACTACATACAAGTAAGCAAAAAGAGATTATCAATCACATAAAGAAATATTTTCCTAACATATTGCCATCCATCTGTTCAATATAGCATAAACCACCAAGGTGACCATGTTATAAACAATGCCGTGAAGCATCCTTTACCCTCATCTATCTGTTATGGCTCTAAGCTCTGCAGAGATCCATAGTTTTGATGCTGATGAAATCCCACATAACTGCAATACAGAAGAAGGACACCATATTGCAGTGTTATGTTGTTCCCATTTCTGAACTTCCTCTGAATATGCTAGTTGTATGGCCTTTATGCTGACACACTGGCTTGTATACTTTATATTACTGGACTGGAAAAGTAAGCAAATTGGAAAAGTCAGAGACTTGTACAAAATTACCTATTTAAACTGTTCCTTCATCTACTTGTCCAGTATGACTGACTGTCTTTTAACTAATTTCTTGATTCCTTCTTTCTATAAGTTACATCAAAGTAGATTTCCTACCAATTAGCTGGTATCATCAGCTGCTTTCCAAAAAAAAATAGACAAGTAATCAGGTCCAAAATATCAATGAATTTGAAATCTTTGTGATAATGATCACGATGATGATAATTAATCATAACAATAATACATTTTGAAGAACTGTGCAAATAACATCCAGATATTCACATAGTATTCTTTATGGGCTAATGCTGACTATTATAGTTCACTGTTTATAAATCATATCACTCTATATTGATTTTCTTCATTCAGCATATAGTTTTAATATTCTAAGGTTAATTAGTATGATATCATTAGTGATTTGATTGGAATATGCTTTCATTAAGTACAACCATTTTCTCCCATTATAAAAAGCTTTTCAGATAGACATTCCTATCTATGCCTACAGGGCACAACCTAAAGCGTGACTGTACTAGATTAATACTGATAAGGCTTCAGTTAAGTTATTTAATCAGTTTCCTGAAATAATTTTCTGCACCAATCTGTTCCTGGCCTATTCTTTTGGACCACTGATCTGCTTTGTTATTAGAACAAATGGCATAATTTCATTCAGTATAATATTTTTCAGAATGCTCTGTGCAGACTACGGCTTACAAAGTACCTGTTGTAGATGAAATACAATTTGTTTTTATATACTTTATTACTATTTGACATTCCAAGTGACTATCTTCACAGGCGTTATAAAGATTATTAACAATATACTTTATTTCTTTTCAGCCTGAACTTTGTAACTCTGCAAACTCAGCCTACGTAGCCTTATGACACACTTCCTAATGAATATAAAATACAACCTAAAATATACCATACCTTACAATACTCCCTGAAAAGTTCAGAGCCATTTGTTACTGCAGCTTTGATATATGTATAAAACAAGCTTCAGGTAATTCAGGCTTTCTATTGTAAGGCTATGCTTTCCTTTTTCACCAGTTGAAGAAAGTTAAAAGGAATTTATTATACAAAAATGTGTCGTTTTTTTGAGAAGTTTCATGCCATGGGGTGTCAACCCCTTTCTTGCTTCACAATTTAATGAGTCAATGGCCAGTAAAAAACATGTTTATATCAGGTGATTAAACTTAAAATATACCAATATCACTTTTGTATCCTTATGCCGCGTACACTCGATCATTTGTCAGCATGAAAAAAAACAACGTTTTTAAAAACGTCATTTAAAATGATCGTGTGTGAGCTTCACATCTTTTTTCATGTTCTGTAAAACGACAAAAAAAAACGAAAATGCTGCATTTTTTAACGTAGTTTTAAACGATGTCGTTTTTCGGGTTGTAAAAAATTATCGTGTGTGGGCTAAAACGACGTTTTAAACCAACGCATGCTCAGAAGCAAGTTATGAGGCGGGAGTGCTCGTTCTGGTAAAGCTACCGTTCATAATGGAGTAAGCACATTCATCACGCTGTAACAGACTGAAAAGCGCAAATCGTCTTTTACTAATAAGGAATCAACTAAAGCAGCCCAAAGGCGAATAGAACTTCCCCTTTAGAGTGCCGTTGTACGTGTTGTACGTCACCTCGCTTTGTTCATATTTTTTTTAAATGATGGTGTGTGGGCAACGTAGTTTTTAATGATGAAGTTGGAAAAACTTAGTTTTTTGAACATGCTGAAAAACAAAGATTTTTTTTTCATGCTGAGAAATGATCGTGTGTACATGGCATTATATTTTCTTATGCCACATACACACGACCGTTTTTCGGGTTCTAAAAAATTATGTTTTTTTTAATGTCATTAAAAACGTGTGTGGGCTCCAGAGCATTTTTCACGGTCTAAAAAATGTCCATTACAAATTTCTAACATGCTCTATTTTATTTTTTCACAACGTTTTTAATGTTGTCATTTTGAAGGTTGTAAAAAATGGTCGTGTGGGGGCTTTAACGATGTGAAAAACCTGCGCATGCTCACAAGCAAGTTATGATATGGGAGCGCTCGTTCTGCTAAAACTACCGTTCGTAATGGAGATAGCACATTCATCACCCTGTAACAGACAGAAAAGCACAAATTGTCTTTTACTAACACAAAATCAGCTAAAACAGCCAAAGGGTGACACTATCCGCATGGAACTTTCCCTTTATAGTGCTGTTGTACGCGTTGTACGTCACTGCGCTTTGTTAGAGCATTTTTTTTTCATGATCCTGTGTAGGCAATGCTGTTTTAATGACGGGGTTGAAAAAAACGTAAAAACTTCATTTTTTAGAACCCGAAAAACGTTTGTGTGTACGCGGCATTAGATATTAGAAGCAAGTGCATGAGCAACGTGCCTCCTGACCTATTATCCTTCAAAAAATTATTACAAGTCAATCATATGTTACAGCAGCGGGAAATCAGCCTTTTGAAATGTTGGGCAGCCATGAGCAGAAATCTACGTAGTAAAAAAAGGAAAAAACAAGTATTTTATTAAAGTGGGAGTAAACTCCTATCCATGACTTTTTACCTCTAGGTAAGCCTTTAGTAAGGCTTACCTATAGGTACAGTAGATATCTCCTAAATGTGCATTGTTAACGAGATATTTGCTTAAGATGTCACCAGTGCATGCGCTATGAAGGAACAGCATACCATTTTTTATGTCTGTTTAATACTTCTGTTCTCATTGCAGTTCTTTCCACTGGACTTCTCAGTCATTATTATTCCTCCTTTTCGTGTTTTTTTTAAACTGGTTGGTGTTCCTGACAATTTCCTGTTCTAGGGTGACATAATTCAATTATTATATTGCATCTATAGGCAGTAGTGTATTTAGGTTTTGTGCTGCCCTAGGCCTGACTAAACTTGTGCAACCCCTAATTTAAATATGACCCACCCCTTCCTGTGAAGGCCACACCCCGTGCTGTTTAAGACCCGCCCTGAAAGTTTTGAGTGGGGACACTAGTTCTGAAGGCTTGAGGGGGGCAATGGATTCCCTTCATTTCTTCTTACTTCTTGTTTAGCTATGGGGCAGGAAGTGAAGGGAAATCTCTACAATGGAAGAGGCATGGTAAAAAATAAACTGACAGGGGCTATAACCCTCCCTTACTCTATCCAAAATGAAAAAAAAAGTGTTGCCTATAGTTCTACTTTATGCACAAATGTATGATAATTTTATGGAGAGGACCAAGAAGATATAACCATGCCAATAGTGCAGCAGAAAACATATAGCACTTAAAATTAGAAGCAGCGCCCCCAAAGTTGCGGAATGCTGGCAAGACCGCATTCCGGAAGCAGCGCTGCCTCTTTATGTGGGCACTAGACTAATTTGCCTCTCAGCCCAGTCCACTCCATAAGACTGGCGCTACACTAACAGGGACTCTTTCTGTGCTGCCCCCCTGCAAAGTGCTGCCCTAGGCCTGGGCCTTATTGGCCTAGGGTAGGATACAGCGTTGTCTATAGGGAAGCAGTACTGTCACTCTAGGAGAAGATTACAGTACACCTTCCCCTGTTCTCCTCTCCATAACATAAGAAGGAGGTGTTCTGCAGTTCGCTGAGAGTACTAGGAACACTGCTAACTGATACCAGTTAGTAGAGGCAGTTACATTATTAGATGCTTACAATATGTATGGCGGGATAAACAGGTATAAATGCCCTTTCAGAACATCATAAAATGCTTTAAAATCACAGACCAAAACTGAGCAAATAATTGAACTTCACTGTTGGGGCTTATGTACATGTGTGTCAAGCAATAGGTTTACAGCAAATATTTCAGTGCCCAACCTGGGTGTGTAAGAGTTAGTTAGTTATCTGCATTGTTCAGGTACAAAGTGATGTTGAAAGTTGCAGCTTTTGGAGTTTCTGTGAAAATACTGGTAATTTAAAGAGCACCAAGATCACACATCATCCAGTGCTGAAAATACTTCAAATTAAAGAACTCTGACATCTTGACCATGCAGGAAAACGTGGCAGTGTCTCTGAGAGGAGCAGTCTTGACCCCTTTATACTAATGTTTCCATTGCTTCATTGCTGCTCCTTCCTTTGCCACAGCTAGGACAGAAATCCCCAATGTAGGGGACCAGAAGGAGCGTTGACATCATTGTCATATGACAATGCATGGGCCTAGTGATTGATTGTGGTAATTGAGGTGTAAATACTGCCAAAAGGGAAGGGAGTGGCATGCTCCTTCATACCTGGAATCATTGGGTAGTGTTGCCAAAGTACTGAAACAGAAAAAAACTATTGCAGTAATAATGATAGTAAAGATAGATGTAATATATGAAAAATGTTACTGGTATTTTCCTACACAATAATGGTTTAAATGCATAGAAAATTGTGATAATTTTGTGATAAACATTTCAAATGGCTATTTATAGAAAAGTTATTGTACATTGTCTTTCCTAAACGACATTATTAAAATTCATGAAAGAAAGTCTTAAGCAAAAGTCAATTTTTAATTTTAATTTTATAGCAGGTAACATGCTACCTCACAAGTATTAAAAGGGGGAAATCAATATGAGAGGCATTTGACATGACACGGGAAGGTCAGTAATTACATGCTGAAGCTTTTTCTTAGGACTCTATACTATTTTTATACAGGATTTATATAGTGTCAACAGCTTGCACATCACTTTATAATATAAAGGGAGATGATACAGAAACAATGCAGTTTTATTCAAGGGGGTTAGGAGGGCCCTACTTCTAGGAGCTTACAATCTAATAATGAGGAGCTGGTGGAACTTAAAGTAAAAACTGCGAGGGATTCACTGATAGGATAAATAGAAGATTCAGTTATTAGCTGAAGGCAGGATAGGCTTCCCTGCAGAGATTAGTTTTCAGGCATTGCCTAGGTAGATATAGTAGGAGATAGCCAGACCTATTGGGGTACAGAGTTCCAGAGGATGGAAGAGGCTCTGGAGCAGAGAGGATGGTTTGGGTGATATTTGGAGACAATATTGGTGATGTAGCTCAGGGCAGAGCCGTAAACGGCTTTGTATGTTAATGTTTTGAATTTTATTTGTTGGGCAGTGGGAAGCCAGTGGAGGGATTGGCAGAGAGCGGTGGTGGACACTGAATGGTTGGTAAGGTGGAGGAATCTGGCAGCAGCATTCATGATAGATAGAAGAGGGCATAGCCTGCAAAGATGTAAGCCAATGAGAAGGGAGTAAGGCCTCGTACACACGAGGCAATTCATTTGTTCAAATCGGTCGGACCGACCGATTTGAACAAATCTGTCTCTTTGGATTTTGGTTTGCTCGCGTGTACACACGAGCAAACCAAAATCTCCGCCAGCAGACGGCGCGCTGATGTGTCGGTGACGTGGCGGTGACGTTGACGCCGCCACGTCACCGCATCAGGAAGTAAAACACTTCCGCGCATGCGCCGAATCCATTCGGCGCTGGTGCGAGACGACATGTCTGCTGGTAAGTGTACTAACCAGCAGACATGTCGGGCGGACGGGTTCCCACCCGATAGATTTCAAAGCATGCTTTGAAATCTGTCGGGTGGCCAAATCCGTCGGCTCGGCCGTACACACGATCGAATCTGTCTGCTGGGACGGTCTTGCAGACCGTTTCCAGCAGACAGATTTGATCGTGTGTACGCGGCCTTACACTAGTCAAGGTAAGCGATAAGTACGTTTCTTAGTGGTTTCAACAGTTAAAAAGGTGCATATTATGTAGATGTTACGAAGTCTGCAAATTTGGAAAGTAATTTGATTTGATTTGTGGCTGAAAGGACAGTTCAGAGTCCATTATTACACTGAGCACATTGGGAGGTACTGATGGTTGTATGAAATAATCCTAATGGAGAAGTCAGGGGAATTGGCACAGGCAAGGGGGAATATTATGAGCTCAGTTTTAGAAAGATTGAGTTTGAGGAAATGGTGTGACATCCATGCTCATATGTCAGTCAGTAAGTTAGTAATGTGAGAGGAGACTGAAGGAGTGAGGTAAGGAGCATAAAGCTGGTACTTGAAACCACAGGAGTTTATCAAGTGACCAAGAGAGGAGGTGTATATGGAGAATAGGAGGGGTCTGAGGACAGAAGCTTGGGGGACTCCTACAGAAAAAGGAAGTGGAGAGGAGACGACAGATTTATAGGTAACACCAAAGGAGTGCTGTGATATAGGTAGGAGGTTAACCAGGAGAGAGCAGAGTCTTGAAGGGCAGGGAAGTGGAGATTTTTGAGGAGGAGGTGATAGTCAACAGTATCAAAGGCCACAGAGAGGTCTAGTAGTATGAGTATGGAGTATCGACCATTGGTTTTAGCAGTTAGTAAATCATTAGTGAGTTTTAGCAGGGCAGTTTCAGTGGAGTGTTGTTCCATTTTCCATTTTCAAGGTCTGTTCATGTAGGGTGGGTCTTTTTAATGCATCTTTGTACTGATTGGCCTAAGTTTATCTCCCCTACATATATACATGGTCAGACCTTGATATTTTAGCTACGACTAAGCACCAACATATGGTGTGAAACGCGTCAGTATTTTCTCTGTCTTGCTGAAACATGAAGTGACTGTACTGGATTTCATTTGTCATTAACTAACACTTGCCTTCTTTGCTGTAGCAGATTCTGTGGCCATTGCCATACTATGTGTGGGCATTTGAAGCCCAGTATGTTTCTTTCCTGTTTTCGTCGCGGTCTCGTGCGTGCGCTCGTAGCACAGGTTGCTTGTGCCGTTGTCATGACAATGGGCGGCAGCAGAGGAACGTCCCATCCGTTGTTTGACAACACGATTTTTCAGCACAGAAGAGCACACAGTCTCCTGGGAAATTATGACATTCATTTCCCAGGAGTCTGTGCGGCTTAGTTAGGAAAGGAGAAGGACCGTGGTCAAGGAAGAAGGCAGATTAGAAATTCTGCCTAGCAACAGGCTATTCCAGGCAAGTAAAACATTTTTTTCACACATAACATTTTTAAACTGATTAAAAGGAACATATTGAAGCAAAGTGTGATTTTAGGGTAGAGCTCCACTTTAAAATATATATTACTTATGTGTAAAGATGTTCCGCTTTTGAGTTACATTAACCACTTAAGGACCGCTGCATGTACATTTACGTCGGCAGAATGGCACCGACAGGCACATGAATGTATATATACGTTGGTGCCTTGGGGGGGTTCGGGGGTCCCCCCCCCTGTACATGCGGCGGTCCGCGCGGCTGTAGGAGCGATCGGACAAGAGGGGGCGGCTATTCGTTTTTGTCCGCCCCCTCTGGATCACTCCCAGCCAATGCGCGCGCCCGCCCGCCCTGTCACTTCCTCCTCCTGTGTAAATACAGGAAGGAGGAAGCGATGTGATCTCTCCCTCGGTTTTTTTCAACCACTACTGAGGAGAGATCACAACACAGTAAGTCTGCACTAACACTACACTGCACTAACACAACACATAGTCACATTTAACCCCCCCGATCGCCCCCCCCTCCCCCCTGTCACAGTGTCATATGTATGATTACTGTATTTATTGTCAGTGTGACAGGCAGTGTGACAGTCAGTTAGTGTTAGGTCCTGGGTAGCCCCCGTAACCCCCCTAATAAAGTTTTAACCCCTTGATTACCGCCCTAGTTAACCCTTTCACTCCCTATTGCCAGCATCACTAAGACATCATTTTTCTGATCGCTGTATTAGTGTCGCTGTTCCCGCTAGGTAGCTAATTTTTTTTATTGCGATTTTTTTTTACTAAAGACATTTTGGCCCAAATGTTTGACTAAAATTTAGTTTATTGATTTTTCTTATAACAAAAAGTAAAATATATAGATTTTTTTTCAAAAATGTCGCTCTATTTTTGTATATAGCGCAAAAAATAAAAATCGCAGAGGCGATCAAATACCACCAAAAGAAAGCAAATTTTGTTTGAGAGCCACGTCGCACGACCGCGCAATTGTCTGTTAAAGCGACGCAGTGCCGAATTGCAAAAAACCCTTGGGTCATTTGGCAGCATATTGGTCTGGGTCTTAAGTGGTTAAATTACAAAAATTTTTAATAAATCTTCAAATAAAAATATTATGTTGACAGATGACTAGCCAGAAGGTAAATGGGTTAAGAGTGGTTTTGTATAGTCTACTATGTTGTGAAAGGCAATCTGTTCACGGTCACTTTGTTTGTGACATACAAAACAGTCCTATTGTGACTGTCCTAACTTATATACTGTGTAACATTGTGTAAGGACAGAATATCAAAAGATGACAATTAAGTGATACAGATATTAAGTAACACAGGAGGATGAGGCTCTTACCACAGTGAACATCCCAACAGTTAAAAGAAAATACAGTTTGAATGATTTTGATAACATCAGCAAATTAGTATGCAAGGGCATTGATTCAAATACTAAGCATATGTTTGTTAAATACTAATGTGCATCTGGGAAATTGGTTGCTTTATATCTGTACAGAACTTGCTGTATGTTCTAATGAAATCATAACTATTTAATTAAAATATAAGTTCAGGTATGAAATGTCCATATTATGTACTTTTATCATCTAAATACTGCATGTCCAAATGATAATGTTTCTGTAATTGGAATATCTCATAATATTCATTGATCAAACATCTTCATTTGTCTGCCCATGCCCACTCTGCTTTGATATCACTAGGAGTTAGGGCAAGGCACCCCATGTTGAATGTAATGGCATTGCAAATCTGAGGAGTACAAAGAGAAATGGTGCCTACAGTGAAACATGGTGGTGACAGTGTTCTTCTATGGGGCTGCATGATTGCCGCGGGTGTCATGGAGCTGAATTTCATTGGTGGTATCATGAATTTACAGATGTACTGCTCTATATTGATAGAACGAATGCTACTATCACTCCGTGCCCTTGGTCATCGTGCATTTTTCCAAAATGACAATGTTCCAAAACACAATCTAAGGTCAATCTAAGGCCACTGTTGCATTTCTGAAGAAGAACAGGGTGAAAGTGATTTAGTGGTCAAGTATGCCTTCTGATCTGAACCCAATTGAACACTTATGGGGTATATGGAATAGGCAAGTTGAGCATCACTCTCCATCAAGCACCCAGGCTCTAAAGAACGGAAAAAGATAGATGTTACAATATGTCGCCACCAACTTGTTCATTCCATGCCCAGAAGACTTAGTGCTGTCCTTAGAAATCATGGAGGTCATACAAAATACTAGATGTACTAGTTGTTGTTGTTGGGTGTATTCAATTTTGCATCAACTCATTTGACGCAACTGAAGATTTTGTAATCTAAGTTATATCATCAACCTTACTTAACTAAACAAATGTCCCATAAAACTCAGTTTAGTAAAAATGTTGGAAATTACTCTTGTGTTTATTAAAACTGATTCAAATATTTCAAAAGGGGTTTACTCATTCATGCTGAGCACTATATATATATATATATATATATATATATATATATATATATATATACATATTGTAGCTTACTTGAAGGTGAGACACTTCAGACAGTACTTTTCAAAAAGTCAAAGAGTAAATCACAAGGGATTGCATGCCATAACAACCACAAAACAAAAATTTTGCAGCCTCCTGGCTATCTGGACTCTGTAGTCCCTGACTGTGTCTCCACGTAGACTCACTTTGTTATACACATCCGACTTGGGCTGCACCAACTCCTGCCTAATTACCCACAGTCTCTCAGTACCTCTCCAGATGAAGACCTAGTCATATTAGATCACCTCTCCTTAAGACCAAGGTGGACACTCTCCTAATGTCTCTTCACATGCGCTGCTTATGTGACAGTTTGTCTCCAGGGGATGGATATGTAGATTTATAGCTTCAATATATGGCTTTCTTATTTTCTGAGGTAGATACCCAGAAAAAGTAGTAAGATCATTTGTACTTTCAGCATAATTTTATGGGTATCACTTTTATGGGTATCACTGATTTATTGAGCATTTACACGAGATTTAGCCAGCCAATTGGCATTTTTAAAAGGAAGACTAGATGGGCAGGCTACCTTTTTATCTCAGGATCTGGTCTATGACCTTTTTTTCCTCTTCTCCTAAATACAAAAAGATTGGATTAATTATTAACTCAAATTTGAGCATGTTTTCATGCACAAAAAGGTGCATCAATGTGGTATAAATATGTATTTTATTTTAATTGTAATTCCTTCTGCCGAGTGTTCTGTAAGAGCAATGCTGTCAAGGTTAATGATGTTCACAAAAGCTATCAGTTCAAGATGGTCATCACAAATTGATTTGGTCGAAGGCATGGTGGTAAACATAGTCATTCAATGAGTAACAGGATAAATATTCCCTTTTAAAAAAGCCATCTCTTTTTATTTCATAGCTATTAGTAACAATAACATCTCTGGCATTTCTCTTGCATATCACTTTCCTCAGCATTTTCTAATCTTCTTGCTTTCAAACTACCTAGACATTAATTACTTTGAAAGCCAAGGTTACTTTAAATTTAATTCACATGGACCTGGCTCTCTAACTTAACAATTATGGAAAAATAAGGAAGCAAAATGTAAAATGTATTCCTATATTGGGCAAGGAAATTGGGACCCCAAGGAGGATGACTGCAGTGCAATTAGTGGGAAAGTATTATTTTTTCATTACAAAAGACAGATATAGAGTAACAATTAGTTACTTCTTCCTATGCAATCATTTGTGGTGTAGACATACCTTTATGATGAAAGACTTACTATCATGAGAAGGGCAGAGATCATCAGGCAACACACATCTAAAATCAGGGCTGGCACTAAAAATGTGTGAATACACACACTGGGCAGCTGCATGGGGCCCTCACTCCCTGATCCAATCAGACCAAGTCATTGTGGTCACTGGGTAAAAAAAGTCCATCCCAACAAAATAACTTTCCTTAAACCGAATCCTCTGTGATTGTTTGTAGAAACTGGGCAACTCACACTTGTTTTCTTATCTCACATTACCTTGCTAAGGTTATTCCATCTAATACTGAAAGATGTGCATCACTGTTTTAAAAAAAAAAGATATGATTGATAGGTTAAGGGATATGCTGGTGTAGCTTCTGTACATTGCTTTACTAATATAAATACTGCGAGCTGTGCCTGATTTACACAAAATGTGCCAACCTGGTAGCACCAGTGCAGTCCAGCTACTTTCTGCTGTTCACTTCTGAATTAATTAGCTTGTAAACATGGTGATATTGCTAAATTATTAGGACCAGCAAATTATATTACTTACTTCCACAACTGATTGATTTTAGGAGGATTTTAGGTTACCTGAAAGTTAAACTCCAGTCAAACAGCTAATACAGTGCAAATAGACATCCATGCACACCTTCCATCCTACAGTGGTATCATACTATGCACTACCTTCCTACAAGTAAGCTCCCAAAGTCAGATTGATAGCAATGAACTACATAAGACAATAGAGCGATCATAGGCTCACACTGACCACAATTCTGGTAATAATAATAACAAAAAAAGATTTGGATAACATACTATAAATATTAAAAGTGCATATAATTATTTTTAGATGTATATATATACTGTATATACTGTATATATATATATATAGAGATTGAAGTTTGTTTTTTGTTTGTGTCTTCTAATAAAAAACAAAACAAAAAATATCTAGTATAAATAACGTAAAATAAGCCATGTTTATTATTATAAAATAATAAAAATAAATAATAAAATAAGATGTTATATAAAATAAATATGCACTGTAGTTGTACATGTATCTAAATCCGAAAACATACATTTAACATATTGTACTTTACCAGTCTTTAAATGTGGTGGCTGTATAATTTCTTTTTTTCTTTATTAACACCTTGTGAACCTACTTTCTGTCCTAAGGTGACAACAATTACTCAATGTGCTGTATTTATGGAGCCCCATCACATTTAGCTATACCTATTGAGGACTACTAATACCTCCTCCCTATATCCATTACATAGTGGGGTGTTTCTTTGTAGTTCACAGACAAATTCTGTGAAAGCTGACTTTTTTTTTTTTAGAATTCAATTCACTCCAGAGGATATTACAAGACTACAGGATTTATGACAGGATCAACAATTATTTCCTTCACTTGCAGAAATATGCTTAGCTTAAAAAAAAATGCAACTGCCACATCTAAGGATTGATAACCTATAATATATAACATTTTTGTTCTTGGGTTTAGTTATAATCTGTGAAAGAGAAGAGAAAAATGTTGTGTTAGCTTATCTACATAATTCTATAAGTTCTGGCTCTGCAATTGTTAAATGATTTACAGTAGGCAGTCAGGTACTATGATTATTGTAATGTTTGTGTTTTGAATAAAAAAAAATGCATACACATTGTTCCTATACAAATAAATACACACTTGATGAGGATTGTTTTTTGTATACAAAGGAATTCTACTGTATCCAATAAAATCATAATCCCTATATGTTTTCAAACTGGTTGTTTCTGCAAAGCAGCGAGCCTCAACTGCTCAATCCCTAACATCTGTGGCAGCAAAATAATCCCTTGACTAACAAAAACAGCCCGCAAATTCAATAGGAATCATAGAACATACTGTTCTCGTCATCATTCTGAAAAAAAAAAAATCTTGAAAGTTATAATCACTAACCAAAAGACATTAATTACAGCATGCTTGACTCCATAAATTCATAACAGAGAACATAGCCAGTGAAATTCTTATTTAAAACATCAATTATAAACTCCCTGCAGGAGAATTTAAATCCTATATTGACCTATTTGATAAGCTTTCTCCATTAACCATACGGTTGTCCTATTGATCTGGAGCCAGGGGCAAAAATACCCGTTAGCAGAATTTATTGTTTATTGTAAGTTGAGCGCAAAGTCTTGTGAGACTGCCTGCAGGAACACCTTGACGAGGGGGCCATTTATCCTTCAATTTCTTAGTCTTAGTGTCAGTGTTTTATTGAAGAGCAAATGCTCAATCTTGCCTAAAGTGAATTCAGTATAATAGTCATCTTATCAGCAAAGTCTGTTGTTCATCTTGATCCCAGAAATATTTGAATAGGTTTTGGCCACTAGATATACTCATTAAAATGGGTACAACAACAACCAAAGAACAGAAGTGCAGGTCTGCTACAATAAAGTGTGAAAAGTTGTTCACTTTGTTAAGTTTGTCTTTCTTTCTTGTGCTCCCCTAGAGAGATTGACAATCATTTTCTGACAGGAAAGGAAATTGGTCTAATAGGGACACAGATAGTAATAAAAAAAAAAAAACTTTACAGAGGCTCAAACTTTTTCTATTCAAAATAATTAAAACCTTTAGCTGTAGTTAGGCTTTATCTATCCTCTATCTATCTATCTATCTATCTATCTATCTATCTATCTATCTATCTATCTATCTATCTATCTATCTATCTATCTATCTATCTATCTATCTATCTATCTATTTATCTACCTATCTATCTATCTAAAAGCCTCTTTTACAGTTTTCATTGTGATGCATAATAGCTCAATGTGCATGCACCTGCTTAATGTATGGAATCATTACAACAGGGGCACATAATTATTAGGCTAAGAAAAAACTGGTTCACTTATGGTAACTAAAGTTGATAAACAAATGTATGTATTGTAGCCCCTAAAACAGTGATGCAGTTTATTTGAGGATTGTGACAATCTGACTGTATAAGGGCATGCTTCCAATTGCCAGAAAAGATTGTTTAACAAGAATAGGAATAGTATCTATCTAAAAGTAAGAGTTCCAAGCACTGCATTTAACAATTAGACAATAACTTGCACATGGGGCTTTAAAATGAGCACTTTTGTGAGCTGTGGTGGCTCAACGTGATTGGCACTGCGTTGACAAGCCATTCACCTCTGCAGCCAAGGGTTCGGATCCCGGTCTCGGTTACATGTGAATTGAGTTTGGTGGTCTCAGCCCGGCTCCCGGTGGGTGTGCTATGCAAGGTACGCCTGTGCTTAGTACGCCCACCCCCCCCAAAAAACCACCACACTTGCACGCACACGAAATTGGTTTAAAACACACGCACTTTGGCCATGCGGTCTCCTAAAATAAAGAGAGGCGAAGGGGCTGGCTGGGTGGGCTAGGCCCCCTCACTCCCTCATAGGGGGAGTCCCTCTGCCCCATTGGGGTCCCGTTGGGCCCCAGTTGGGCTCCCAAGAGGAGCAGGTAGGGCGGGGTGAGTGGGAGGCCCCCCTTCACACCCGCCATTGCCACCAGGGGCATGGAGAAGGATGGCGAATGCCTCCGGGGGGAGGGTCTGCCTACTCCCAACTCCTGCAGTCCGGCTCCTCTCTCTCTCGTTCACGCACAAAAATACACTTTAAAAAAAAAAAAAAAAATGAGCACTTTTGAATTCGAACGTCCGAGTCCCATTGACATCAATGGGGTTCTAAATGTTCGCACAAATGTTCAGTCTGTTCGAAGGGGTGTTCGGCTCATCCCTAGTATGTTTATATGTGCTCCAATTGATAAAAGAGCGCATGATGGAAAATCTCTTCGTAGCCAGTACCTGATAATCCCTGAAAATAACAAAAGTGTATGAGCCCTGGTTCACACTGGGCTGCGGGAGTGAAGCAGTGCGAGTTCAGCTGAACTCGCACGATTTCACTCCCGCCCGGCAGTCCCGATTTCAGCCGCGATTTCAGAGACATCTGTGCAGGTTTCTGCACAGATGTCAATGTAAATCGCAGGCTGAAATCGCAAAAAGTAGTACAGAGACTACTTTTTGAAATCGGTGCAATGCCGCAGATGCAGCGTCGCACCGATTAGGACGGTGCCATTGCCGTCAATTTGAGGCAAAATCTGCCGTTTTGACATGCGATTTGACATGCCAAATCGCATCTCAAAATGCACCAGTGTGAACCAGGGCTCACAGGTGTACCATTAACGTCAGTCAGGTGTATAAAAGATCAATGTGAGAGTATAGAAGATCATGGCTGGTTGCTGCAGGGCACCAAAAACTATCTGAAGAATTGTATCCTAGACACAATAATAAATGAAGCTTAATGTGTTACAGGTAGATTTTTTTTTTTTTTTTTACAATTATCCCCAAGTGAAAAGTGTATTCCATAGTTCCACAGCACACACATTTCTATATAGGTTTGTTTTCTACCTTTACAGACTTAAATCCTGTGTAGAGCACAATAGCCTAGATTGATTTATCTGGCCAAGACATGTTTCTAAATGCAATGTACCTTATAATATAACCCTCTTTCTGTAGAAGGTGATCTAAGTAAATGCGACTGTGAACACTCATAGGAAAAGAATGGTAGCTGCCCAAGGCTTTACATAATATATAAACACATTGCAAGTTAGCTAGTTTGTTAAATAAAACTGATATACTGTATGTAGCTTGTTTAACTATAACGACAATATTATAAACCAACGGGATAATTTCGAAGAGTAATTTTTTTTTTAATAAACATCTAAGATATGTTCATATCAATATTTTTACATATTTAAAATATATAGTTACTAAAGTACATGCCTTGTGTAAACTTAAAGAGCACACATGAAATAATTATTTTAAAATAGAATGTTTAGTAGTCATTATGACAACTTAACACACGCTTTTGGGTAAGAAACAAGCAAAGTGAATCTACTAAAATACCTTTTTTGAAGGTGGTTTCACATAAGGAATCGCAACCTTGGTTGTTCAATATTGCTTCATAAATGCTCCTTACTTACCCACTTAAGGGCTGAGCCTCTTTCTGAGATTTGGTGTTTACAAGTTAACCACTTAAGGACCTTGCCTGTTTTTCAGACTCAGCGTTTACAAGAATAAAACAGATTTTTTTTTTGCTATAAAATTACTTAGAACTAGAGTTGAGCAGACACCTGGATGTTCGAGTTCGGACCCTTCAGGTCTGGTGTGGATTTTAAGGGGAACTCCACCCCAAATTTAAAAAAAAAATGGCGTGGCGTTCCCCCTAAAATCCACACCAGACCCCTTATCCGAGCACGTTGACCTGGCCGGCCGCAGAAAAGAGGGGGGGGACAGAGTGTGCCCCCCCCTCTCCTGAACCGCACCAGGCCACATGCCCTCAACATTGGGAGGGTGCTTTGGGGTTCCCAGCTCCGGTAACTGACAGAGGGCGCGGGAGAGCGGCGGGAGGGGGGACCTTCTTCCCACCATCGATAATGGTGATCTTGCGGTGAATCCGCCACACAGACCACCATTAGCGTTTAAAGGGCTGGCACGTGAAGAGATGGATATCTTGGTTGTGGCAGCAGCTTCTGTCGTTACCGATATATCCCTCTTCAAAAATAGGACATATATAGTTGTGCGCGGGTCCTTAACTGGTTAAAAACTGTTTTTTTTTTTTGCTATAAAGTTACTTAGAACCCCAAAAATTATGCAATACTTTTTGTCACACCATATTAGCGTAGTGATCTTACAAGCACACTTTTTTGGGGGAAAAAATCACTCTTTTGAATAAAAAAATAAGGCTGCTCAAGTATCGCTTCTGCGCTCAAGCTCGTCAGGACGGCGCTTTAAAAAAATAAAAAACAATCTTATTTTTTTATTTTGACACTGTTTTTTGAAAAAAATGTGGGTCACTTTTATTCCTATTACAAGGAATGTAAACATCCCGTGTAATAGAAAAAAGCATGACAGGTCCACTGAAATATGAGATCTGGGTTCAAAAAGATCTCTAAGAGCATTGGGTGGAAGTGATGTTTTGATGTCGCTTCCGCCCTGCAATGATATGGAGACAGGTGGGGGCCACCTTCCCCTCACTCGTCTCCATACCCAGGCAGGGAAAGCACCGGATTGTCTCTGTCATAGACGACAGCTCACGTAAGCGGCAGAGGGCACTGGAGTGGCGTGGCGGGAGATGGGTCCCATCTTCCGCCCCCGATAAAAATGATCTTGCGGCGTATCCACCACAGAGACCAATTTTATCTGAAAGAGAACGCTGAAGAAAAGGATAGCTAGCTGCTTCCAATAACAATGGTATTCTTCTTCAAAGTAGCCTCATATTACTGCAGCGGGCGGTCTGTAAGTGGTTAAAATACCAAGAATTTTTCAAATATATTAATAGTAAAATGGCTAGGTCAGAACATTGTCCCCATAAAAGTAAATCAGAGGAAGTTGGTCACAAGTGACAGGGAGAAAGCAATGGTAATAAATGCATTCTTCTCCTCCATTTTTATGGATGAAAAGGAGTGGTATAATAAACAAGGACAGTAATGCTAATAATATGACATTGAATGTGGTGGCTTACACCTGATAGTCCCCCAAAAATGTAGCCATATTATAGCCAGGTCATTGTTCCTAATTTTTTAAAGACAGCTTACTGACTGGAATGGTACCAGCTGATTTGTAAAAATCAAACAGGGTACCAATATTAAAAAAAGGGTCCTGCAAACTACAGTCAGCGAAACATCAATATTATGTAAACTATTGTAAGGGATGATAAGAGATCATAGCCAAGAATGTTCTAATGTAAATAGTATTATTAGTAGCAGCCAATATAGTTTTATGCCAGATTGACATTTTAACATTCTATGAGGAGGTAACTGGATCTGATACAATAACCCATAAAAGTTTAATTTACAAATTACGCTATTGTGGCATTAATAATGTTGTATGTACCTGAATAGAAAACTGGATGCTGGAGATTGTCCAGAGGGTAGTGATTTATAGCATATTTTCTAAATGGTCTAGAGCTGTAAGTTGGGTACCTCAGTGTTTTGTTCTGGGACCAATTATGTTTAAATTGTTTATGAAACATATAGAGGCTGGACTAAGAAGTCCAATCTCACAATTTTCTGATGATACAAAGCTAAGCATTCCAATAACTACACAGCAGGATATAGCAACTTTACGAGAGGACCTACTTAGAATAGAGGGGTGTGTAGCTATAAGGCAGGTGAGGTTTAATATTGAAAAATATAACATAACGCACATGGAAGCTCAGAATATGCATATATGTTACTGGCTAGAGAGAGAGCCCCTGAGGGAATTAAGGATGGAAAAAAAAATTTGGTCTGGTAGATCACAGACTCAGCAATATAATGCAATGCCAGGATGCAACAAGCAAGGCCAGCAGACTATTAGCATGTATTATTAAAGCGAAGTTCCATCCAAAAATGGAACTTCCGCTTTTTGGAACCCTCACCCCTCCAATGTCACATTTGTCACCTTTCAAGGGGGGGTGCAGATAACTGTCTAAAACAGGTATTTGCACCCACTTCTGGCCATAGACTCCCGTGGGAGTCGTGCCACTCCCCCCCACTGTCTCCTGTAAAACACACTGATTCCCTCACCGAGGATGGCGGTGGGGTAGCCGAGAGACGAGTGATTGCTCAGCCTTGGCTGCTGACATCGCGGGCATGCTGTCCATTTTTTAATAGTTAGCAGCTGCAGTATTTGTAGCAGATGGCTTTTTAAAAAAAAATTAGGTGGACCTCCGCTTTAAGGGTAATTACTCAAGAGATATAACTATACCACTTAACAAAAGTCTGGTTCTGCTACATCTTGAGTATGCTGTCCAGTTCTGGTCACCAATCCTCTGAAAGGACAGGCTTCAACTGGAGAGATTCTATAGAAGGGCAACAAAGTTCATCAGTTATGAGGAATGACTATAAACATTAAATGTATTCTCCCTGGAGAAGAGAATATTAATAAAGGATATGATCATGGTATACAACTATTTAAATGGTGACTCCAGCACCAAACAGTCACGCAATGAAGTTGAACTAGAAGCAGTTTAATCTTAAACTGCATAAGGGATTATTTACTGTTAAGCCCCGTACACACGGCCGAGGTTCTCGGCAGAAACCAGCGAGAACCTCGCTGGGAGCCGCATTCTGCCGAGAACCTCGGCCGTGTGTACGCTCTCCGCGAGCCCCGCCTGTCGGGAAACCCGTCGAGCAAATAGAGAACAGGTTCTCTATTTGCTCGACGGCCCGTCGGGATGAATGGCTGGTTGCCTTTCCCGACGGGCGGGTCGTCGATTCTGACGGCTGGCAGAGAACCTCGACGGGCGGAACGATGTGTTCCGCCCGTCGAGGTTCTCTGCCGTGTGTACAGGGCCTGAGAGTAGTTGGAATATGGAACTCCCTTCAACAGTTGGTGATGTCAGTGGGGAGCATAGATAAATTATTTTAGATAGATACAACTTTTAGATGTGTTTCTTACTTCCTTAACAACCACAATGTACAGGTTAAGCTGGATGGACTGGTGTCTTTATTCAACCTTACCTACTATGTAACAATCCATTTACAGAGGTTACCTGGGAAAACAGTTTTGCAGTTCAACTTTGACATTGGGTAAAGGAAGAAGGGATACATAAAATATACTGCAGTTATTGGCTTATTAATTTAGTTCATTGAAGCTTGGAGCTGGAATTAAGTGCTTATTTTATTCACAGTATAAGTTATTTGTTGAATTCTTAAAACATAAATAACTATACCAATTATCTGGAATTGAAAGAAGAGATCAATGCTGCATTTCAGGTTTCTTTGTAATGTTAGAATACATACAGCTGAGCAAAACCAACTAAATGACAGATAAATGATGACTGTTAACTGCTAAATATATAGAATAAGAAAATGATGACCAATAGCTGCTTTATAAGCCATATCTATAGAGAAAGCAACCTGTACCAAACAAAAAAAGGAGAGCAGTTTTAAATGGATGCTTCTGGCTGCCAATGTAGTATTGCATAGTACACAGCTTCCCATGAGTAGGAATGAGCTGCTGGTTGGGACCAAATTTTGCTTGTGTGGAGGCTTAGCAAATATCCAAACTAAATTGATGTTTGGTCATGTTTACATTTTGGTGGTCACCATTTGGCACCTTTTGGGAGGAGGGGGGACAGCATACTTGTCTTGATTTCCTCACTTCTGGGAGCCTCAGCTGCCGGTATTGACGCCATGGCTGGGGCTCCCTCCTAATCCCCCGGTCGCCAGGCCAGTAGGAGAGAGGAGCGGAGCCTCGCAAATGCGCAGAAGGGTTCTCAGCATGAATCTGAAAGGCTACACTGCCGGGTTCTCTTACTCGCAATGGAGGCAGCAAGCACCCGGCAGCTGATGGAATCATCAGCTGCAGTGCTGACATCTCTGGACTCCAGGACAGGTAAGTGTCCTATTATTATAAGTCTAAAAGTCAGCAGCTGCAGTATGTGAAGCTGCTGGCTTAATTTTTTTTTGCAGAGGTGGGCGGACCTCTGCTTTAAGTGGTTAAAAGTGATTTATGGGGACATTAGCAATTAAATTTGTTCCTGCAGATATACGTTATAAGGACTTTGAAATAGACATTGTAGCAGTAAAAAAACATTACACTGGTTTAAGGTAGTTTTTACTCTTTTGTTACCACATACAATATTAACTTATATATAACAACAGTAATAATTTGCTGACGGTTAATCAAATAAGAGTATAAAAGCCTTAAATTAACTAAACATATGATAAATTGGAAAAATCAAGTAGTCTAGAAACAAAGTACTTACAATCATTTTATACATTGTATTGGAAGTTCAACACACATAGATAGCTGTGATAGAACTCTCTGGGGAGACAGATTTCAAGTGAAACAGAGCATAATAAGGCGATTTTATGCATGCTCAGTACCACAAATGGAAAATAATCCGACCACTGCAGGGGAGGGGATGCAGCTAAGGAGCTGTCTGAGTTTTGAAAAAAAAAAAAAAACACACTGCTTGATGTAAATACAGACATTCTGAATTCATGACACTAACATTTTCATGAATATCTGGTAAACACATCATACATTTTCAATGAAGCCTTTAGACATATTTCTTTATTATTTTTAATGCAAAAATGACATATAAGTATCATTGCTAGCAAAACTGTTATATAAAGATATCTATATATCTGTCTACTATATATATATAAACACATAGATATAGATATATCTATATAGATATACAGTACCCACACACATATAGATAGATAGATAGATAGATAGATAGATAGATAGATAGATAGATAGATAGATAGATAGATAGATAGATAGATAGATAGATAGATAGATAGATAGATCGATCGATCGATAGATAGATAGATAGATAGATAGATAGATAGATAGATATCTCTATATATATATAGATAGATATATGTAGATGCCTATCTATATATCTATAGATATAGATATAGTTACAGATAGATATGGATCTATCTATAATATCTGACAACAGATATTATATACTTATACAGTATCTATTTATGTAAACCATCTAAACAATATTGCTATCCAACAAAGAGCTGTTGATGCTGATTTTCAGTTTAAAAGTGCAGTAATCAGAAATCACCTGTAAATTACAGCTTAATTTTTATCCTATGTCATGTATGCTATCATTGCAGACAGTAATGAATTACACACATGCGTTAACAGCAAAAAATTGATTTGAAAATCATTTTATCATTGTAACTTCCATGCTGAGTGTTTCATTGCATTATTGTTCTGATGATTTACTAGCCTCATTTTCTGGATGGAACACAATAGTATTTCCAGAAAAGTAGCTAGCTTTAATGAGCTGTAATATGTCTATAAATGTTGAGCAAACTCATCTGGACTGCACATATCCTACATACTACAACAAAAAAAAAATTACATGATTGGAAATAAAATAAGTACAATTCAGCAAATTGTAACATAGAAAAGCAAAAATAAATGATACCACATGATAGGATTTTATTATTTGTAAGAAAATGTAACGGTTTATAATTCATGTTTAAAAGCTAAAAACCAGTCAAATGAGTTAATACACAGAAGACATTCAGCAAAGGATTTGTATTTCTGTTTATTCGTTACTGAGACTTGTCTGCATTTTAGTAATACTATTAGTTCTTGTCCTCGCCTGCGGTCTATGATAGGACAGTGACCTCTTGTCATCACATGCATTTTGTTTTACACATGTACCATGTGTTTATATATGAGAACTGCAACACCTATAATGTTCTCTATGTGCTGCTGCATCGCTCTCTTCCAGTATGACCTTTGCTATAGTCATACTTTACTATGGCCTAGTCAAATTAATTTCATTACACTAGTTGCTTTTACAAATATAGGCACATAACCTGTTTTTCACTGGTCTGAAATACATTTTAAAATTTTTCATTTATGATATAGAAGCGACAAATAAAAACAAATTAAACCAAAGGCTTTTCAATATTAAAAAAGTATGGATTTTTTTTTTGTTGGAACCATACTTACCTAGATGGGTGCAGCATCAGTCTGATGCTGCATTTGTCTCCTTCCGGCTCTAACACTGAGAACCGAGCGATAAAACACTGCCAATTTCTAAGTTCTCCCAGCTCTGTGAGCAGAAAGCTAGTGACTGTCAGTCATCGGCTCTCTGCTCTTCCCCCGTGCTCACTGGAGCACAGGGCTGTTGATGGGTGGGGGTGTGGCCAGCTCAGGCTTTCAGCTGGGTCCAGGCATGTGAGCGGATCCCGACCATATTGTTGCAATCCTTACAGAGCCTGGACTGGCTCTGTGACATCAGCCGACACAGGGAGTCAGCCCACTGCCTGCTAAAAATGAGCTTTGGCTGTACTTCTTCCTTAAATGGGTTGTAAGGGTAACATTTTTTTTTCCTAAATAGCTTCCTTTACCTTAGTGCAGTCCTCCTTCACTTACCTCTTCCTTCGATTTTACAGAGTCAGGACACTCTCTACGTTGCAGATAGAGAAAGGAGCTGTGTGTTAGTGGGCATCCTGACTTTCCTGTAGTCCAAGAAGGGGGGCGAGCACGACACTCCACACCAGGGAGAAAGCCTTGCATTATTGTGTGTAGTTACAGACAGAAGAACAGGAAGTGAGGATTTCTCAGAAGAAATAAGGATTTTTAAAAGCAAAATGGAAGAATGAGGTAAGTGAAAGAGGACTGCACTGAGGTAAAGGAAGCTATTTAAGAAAAAAATTGTGGCCCAGATTCAGAGAGAATTAGATTAGCGTAGAGTAACTGAAATACTCTACGCCGCCGTTTTTTACCTGGCTCTACGTGGAATCCCGGTAGATTTTGTCCAGTAAACGACGGCGGCGTAGAGTATTTCTCCCGGCGCAAGCCATCTACGTGAGTAGGGGGCATGAAGCATTTAACATAGGCGCGTTCCCGCGGCGATCGAACTGCGCAGGCTCCGTTCAGAAATTTCCCGCCGTGCATTGCGCGAAATCACGTCGTTACGTCATTCGTTGTTTGAGTAGCGTCGTTTACGGACATTTCTATTCCCGAACTACTTACGTAAAAAAAAAAAAAAAAAAATTAAATTCGACGTGGGAACGACGGCCATACTTAACATGGGCTACGCACCGTTAGACCAGCAAAAAGCTGGTCTAACAGTACGTAAAAAAAAATAGACGTAAGCGATTGCAAAGACCGCTCGTATCTTTGTGGATCGCCGTAAAAACTCATTTGCATATCCCGACGCATGAAAACGACGCAAACTCCTCCCAGCGGCCGCAAAAATATAGCAGCGTAGATCCGAAGGCTTACGAAGACGTAAGCCTCTCGGATCGAAGCCCGAAGCCGCCGTATCATGGTTTGAGGATTCAAACTAGTGATACGGCGCGCGAAATTTGAAATTACTCCTGTCTAACACCAGTTAGACAGGCGTAATTGCTCTGTGAATCTGGGCCTGTACCTTTACAACCCCTTTAAGTATATGTGCACTTTTAGTGCAACTATCGTAATGTTCTTCCACAACTACTTTTCCAACATTATATTAATAGATTATAGATCAGTCTTGTATACTCTACAAGCATAGCTAGCCCAAATTCCAATGACATTTATTCAGTGGCTATCAACAGTTTACAGGTAGATTTGAACACACAGTGCGGGACTGGAAAAATTATATAGAGAAGATGCGGCCAGCCAGAAAGACTACAAATCAAAGATTAGAAGTTTTGTTTCGGGAAAGTGTCCTAAAAGTACAGCTTATCCTTTAAAATGTATTGTATGTTAAAAACACTTAAATTACCATATTTTTTTTATCAAACTGAGTTTAAGAAAATCTTATCAATTGCCAATAATAAGTTATTATGATGAAGAGAGAGGTTCAAACTAGGAATCCATTGCTAATTTTCAAGGACAAGAACATGCAGAAAAAATACAACTTTAGCTATTTTAATAAAACAAAAAAATAGCTGTACATGTTTTAAATGTTTCATTTCAGAGACTCCTCTTTCTTCTGTTTTAGCAAAATTGATCTTACTGAATATATAAAAGCTTAATTCCTTTAATGATTAAGTACATTATCGATAATTACCGTAACTTTGTAGGTTAACCGAATAACTGGCCTTCTTTTTCCCATAACGACACTGGATGGTACATTACAAGCTGCTTAATATTTTTCCTCTCACGAGCACTATTTGTCCAGTAACTCTTTTAAAAAATGTATTACTGACAAGTGGGGTAAAATTACTGGAAAATTACTCAGCATCCCTGCATTACAATTACAATTTTGTTTTAGATTTGATCTCACTGAATTAATTTCAGCAAAGGTATTACATTTTATAAATTATACTTTGGCATAGTAGCTGCATATACACATTTTTAAATGCTCTTTTACTGCTAATGTCTGTGGATATTATTGTGTACTCTCGGAGGAATAGTTACATAAAATACACTGAGAACATTCTATGTCATCATAATTTATATGGAATTTTCCGATCAAGAAGTTAGACAGCATTCTTTAAGTTAGGAATGTTATGTCTGCAGAAAGATTTGCTGCAGCATGGTGTTTTTAAACAAATATGCTAATAATCATGTGTTTGCACTAAATACAGTGTATGTGAGATAAAGGTAATGTAATCACAGCTAAATGTGGGGATTTTAATTTAATGTTTTGCTTTTTTTGTATGCACTTGTTCCCAGCCAAGTCTTCAGCCATTGCTTATTTGTTGGCTTTGTTAATCTAATGTAGCACTTTTCTTCTGAATGACTTTATAGGCAGTTGAAGGCAAAGAGATATGTATGGTATTTTGCAGCAGAACAGACATTTGGCATCTAGGCACAGGAAAATAATCATCAGAACAGATGGTTAGACAGCCAGATACATTATGTACAGTAAATGAATGTTCAGCTTTATGGAAGCTACTACTCCCTGTACCATCACAATACTGATACGACCTTAAAGGCATTTATTTGGTTAATTTTGTAATTAACTTTTATTGATTTGTATTAAAAAGAATAGCCAATGCTCCTAATATTATATGTTGGCATGATGCAATCTTAGATGCAAACTAAAATGACTCCCCTCCGCAGCAGGATATACTAAACTTTTACAGATATCGCCATGGTCATTCTATTTAGATACCTAGATTGGAGTAAAACACCCTTCACTTCCCACTATGAGTGAGAATGTGACTTGCTAGCCTTTTTCTCTGATGTGAGAGTGCTGGTGCCTATTGATTGATCGAGGGTGAAAGGTGCATGTAGCCCTGTGTGAGTTCCACCAAACCTATTTGAAGTTTGCATAAAGTTTGTTTTCCTTGTCCTGAGGCCCAAATAGAGTTTTATGATGAGGTAAGATGGCTTGTAAATCATGCTTAAAAGTTGGAGACTTTAAGTGACCCTGTGACTTTGTCCTGCCTTCTACAACCAATTATAAGTTCTTTACAGGTTGTAAGTTTCAGCCATGGTCTACCATCTTTTTTATGAGGTTTACTTGCACACATACTTAAGGGTTGGAGACTGAAGTCTTTGCACTTTGTAGTATATTAAAGTTACATCTGTGGCACTTCACATTTCAACCAGAACCACTAGCCTCATATTCTCTATGCACTGGTTATCTACTTTCAAACGTATTGTATCATAGGCATGCCTATGATTAGAGTGATTTTGGGGTTTCCATTTGGGTTTCCATTACTGATCTCCATCTAAAAAACAAAAGCTTGTTACCTGGCTATCAAGTAGAAATGTGTATAGAGAATTCTGATCTCTCTTACTTTCTTTGTCCACATCTTCTTCTGAGTCAATGACTCAGAAGTATGAAAACCTGAAACAGCCAGACAGCCAGCACTTTCAAAGATAAAGAAGCCAGCAAAGACAACCTATATATTTTTTTTAAAAACCTAGGAGATAGGCATTTAAGCATGCAAGTCTTCTACGCAATCTGAAAAATCCTTTTCTCGTTTTTCTAATTGTTGTGATACTTCTTTCATTTTATATTCCAGTACATAGTAGTAGAAATTATATTAATTCCCCATGCACAGAGGGCTTTTTTACAGATCCTCGTACCAGCTAGATACAGTACTAAGCCATGTCAAGAGTTTTTTTTTTTTGACGTGTCAAAATCAATGGTTGCCTATAAGAGCCATCTTAACTAATCCGACCACCTGGACCATACCAGGCCACATGCCCTCAACATCGGGTGTGGGTGCTTTGGAGCAGGGGAGCTCTGCACCCCCCACCGCACAGCACCTTGTCCCCATGTTGATGGGGACAAGGGTCTCTTCCTGACAACCCTAAGTGGTGGTTGTGGGAGTCTGTGGGCAGGGGGCTTATCGGAATCTAGAAGCCCCCTTTAACAAGGGAACTTCCAAATAATAATGTAATTACTGACAGAGAGAAGGGCTGGCAAAATGACAGGAGACAGAGTTGGGGAAGGACCAGGTCGGTGGCAGAGAAGACAGCAGCAGCAGAGGGAAAGAATCGGAGGGAGAAAACCAGAGGAAGATTTTTTTTAAAGGAATTGTTAAAACCGCCTCTCATTTTTAATTACACTACACTGCCTTTTTTGGGGTGAACGGGTAGGGGTTACCCCATACTCATTCACATATGGGGATCTGAGGGACCTCTTTTTAAATGGATTTCAATAAGCTCCCTGCCCACAGACTCCCACATTAACCGCCCAGGTTTGTCAGGAAGAGGCCCTTGTCCCCATCAATGTGGGAAAAAGGTGCTTTGCGGTGGGTGTCGTATGTTGAGGGTGTGTGGCCTGGTGTGGTCCAGGAGGGGAGCACTCACTTACCCCCTCTTTTCTGAGCTACTGGGCTGCATGCTTGGATAAGAGACTATGGATTTTGGGGGGAACCCTACACCATTTGGCGTAAGGGTTCCTCTCAACTCATCTGTGCAAAATAATGGAAAGCCTAAAACACATGACCTGTTGGGGTGCCTTGCGGACTGGAGTTAAGAAACACTGGCTTAAACGTCATTTACATGGTTACAAACGTGTACACATGTGTTTATATGCATAAGCACGTAAAGTGCATGTTCTTACACTCAGATTTTTGGATTCTGTGTTTCTGTGTTTTGGATTCTGTGCATGTTTGCACACCTGTGTGATTGGCTCCATTAAAAATAATGTAGCTGTGTTCCAAATCATAAATAAAAACAATTGTATATGTTGTATATGTTTATTATGCCCATGTGAATAAAGCATTAAAGCCCACCCGCCAAGAGGCCGAATATATATCTGGCTTGTGGGAAGAGTTTAAAATGTATTTAGCATAATGATTTTTGCTGTGGAATTTCAACTATTGTCCTGCAGCTCTTCACTTTTTAATGGCACAGAGGCTTATAATTTATAGGGGAAGGGGCATTCACTATAGCCCCTTCCTCCAGTATCCTTTGTCAAAACGAATATGCTGAGAAGATTGAGTTCAGGGGTGTGAACAGAGTTCAGCAGTGTGAACAAAGTCCATGGGTGTGAATAGAATCTATGGGTGTAAACAAAAGTCCAGGGATGCGAACAGAGCCCATGGGGTTGAACAGAATCTTGCACTCCAGCATCCTACTTGATGTTTTTATTGTTTTTTTTTTTAAAGTGTATTTTTTGTGCGTGAACTCGAGAGAAAGGAGCCGGACTGCAGGAGTTGGGAGTAGGCAGACCCTCCCCCCGGAGGCATTCGCCATCCTTCTCCATGCCCCTGGTGGCAATGGCGGGTGTGAAGGGGGGCTCCCACTCACCCCGCCCTACCTGCTCCCCTTGGGACCAACTGCAACGGGACCCCAATGGGGCAGAGGGACTATGAGGGAGTAGGGGGCCTAACCCAGCCAGCCCCGTAGGTCCTTCGCCTCTCTTTATTTTAGAGACCGCATGGCCAAAGTGCGTGTGTTTTAACAATTTCGCTCTGTGTTTTTTGTGGGCGTTACCACTAATGCACACCCACCAGCCGGGCTGAGACCACCAAACTTTATGTACCGAGACCGGATCCGAACCCTTCTGCAGAGGAGAATGGCAACGCAGTGTGTTGAGCAGCTCTTTTGAGTTTTTATTGTTGGCAAAGCACAGCTAAACCACACATGCCCATTAAAATCACATGTGGTAGCATAAAAATATACTGTATAAAGCTGCCATCAATGATTTTTTTTTTATTTGATGCAAAAGCACCAATTTTCTGGTGTGTTGCTGTACCATCAAGGGGCCATCTCCAAGTGAGCCTGTTCTCTGTTTGAGCATTGCTATGTTTCATCGAGGTGATTTGATGTGGCAGTGTGGCTTATGCATTTATTTTCAAGTTTCTTACTCAATAGTTACTTTCTTTATTTGTAGAAAACATCTGCTGACATGCACAACAGTTTAAAGCCTCCCAGCTCTTTTGTCTTCATGTGTGCTACTAATTACATTGCACAGCAGCTTCATTAAATACTACAACCAAGTGAAAAACTCATAGATCCATAACACAAACACAATCCACCATTTGTAACCAAAATCAGTAACCATACATAGTACAAAAAAAGAAATAAACCAAAACTGACCTTAACAGTGAAAAAATCAAACGTTATATCAAAATGTAACACTAACTACTCCAAAATGACCCCATATACATTACCACCGCAATGTTCAAAACAAGATAATGGATTATATTCCCAAGCCATAGTAAAATCCTTAAAGAAAGCATTTACAAAAGAAAAAGTGAATATTTGCAAGGATACATTTAAATTATGAGCTCTATTTAATCCATCAGGATATAATGATTTTAATTTTTTTAGCCACCAAACTTTACCTTTGGTCGCTAAAATGACTACAATTTTGCAATAGTTAAGCCCTGTACACACAATCGGTTTGTCTGATGAAAACAGACCGATGGACTGTTTTCATTGGTAAAACCGAGCGTGTGTGGCCCCCATTGGTTTGGTTTCCATCGGTTAAAAAAAAATAGAACATGTTTTAAATTTTTGATGAGGATGTATGTGCAGTGTAATTACAAGCGCACTTGAACAAGAGCCATATGTTCAAAGATGTTTGCCACAAATAAAGAAAAAATCTACTGAGTATGAAACTTTTGAAAGTGTGGTGACTCTTTGGAGTGATATAGATAGGTTGGTGCTTGCCTGTTCCCAGCACCCAATACACAGAACATGCACTCCACCTCTTTGACAGATATACATGATATGATATATGCTTCGACTTTAATACTGTATATATATATATATATATATATATATATATATATATATATATATATATATATATATATATATATATATATATGTTTCCATGGTAAATTAATTTACCAATCCTGAAACAAGCATTGAGTTGCTTCAAAAGTATTACCATAGCCATTCCTCATGATTTTTGTGCAATGAGAGATGCACACTTAAATGTGTAAGAGATTTGCTGTAGGTGACAATGAAACACCTACCAGAGAGCTTTTCTAAATAGATCACTGCTTAGATAATAACATTTTTAGTACCACAAATTAACCATGCTAGTAATGTTTAATTATATACCCAAGGTGGACTGTGTGGTTCAGCTCTCGGTTCTGATTTTGCTGTTTTAGTTTTTAAAAAGCAAATACTCCAAAATATTTATCACTTGAACAGCAATGGTGCTGATGGTGTGCCATAGGAGAAGTACATTTCTCAGGCAGTCTCTGGGCACAGCAACCAGGCAGCTGGCTAAATCAGACGTGCGGAGTACACCAAACAATTCTTATTCTATCAATAATAATGGACAAAATATTTTTTAAAACTTACTAGCAAACTTTCTGGTAAAGTTTAAGTTTAAGAGACTTTAGAAAATAATTCATTTTACCCTCTCTTCAGATTTTTTGGGGAGAATACACCCTGCCTGCAGCAGATACATAGTGAAATGTGTACTCTTATTCCAGATACTTGAAATGCAGTCAGGTTCTGGGGACAATGTAATTCTTAAATGCAGAAAACTAATGAAAAGTGGTATTATTATATAGCGAAATATGGCTTAAAACAAAAATACAATTTGAAATCATTGTTAACAGTGATATAAAAACCTTTGAGCAAAAACAATTTGCATAGTGTTGCAAGTATATAAAGTAAATTATTATAGACAATCTTTAGCATAAAAATATATCCATTTTAAAAATACAGGGCCAGATTCACAGAGCGATTACGCCGGCGTAACAGGAGATGCGCGGCGTAAGTCTAAGGCCGCGTACACACGATCAAATTTGTCCGCTGAAAGCGGTCCGATGGACCGTTTCAGCAGACAAATCCGATCGTGTGTACGGGCTAGCGGACAGGTTTGTCCATCGGACAAATTTCAAAGCATGCTTTGAAATTTGTCCGCTACAAACCTGTCCGTCGGATATGTCCGCTGGTTAGTACGGCAAACCAGCGGACATATCTTCCCGCACATGCGTCGTATCCTGTGAATGGATCCGACGCATGCGCGCGGAAGTGTTTACTTCCTGGTGCGGTGATGTAGCGGTGACGTGTCGGCGTCAACGTCACCGCCGCGTCACCACGCTGTCTGCCGGCGGGGATTTTGATCCGATGGTGTGTACACGCCATCGGACCGAAATCCGATGAGACATGTCCGCTCTAAACTGTCCGTCGGACAAGTTTGAGCGGACATATCTCATCGTGTGTACGAGGCCTAATTGTGCACGTGCGTTTCGATGCACGGCACTCCCAAAAAGAGATACGCAAGAAATCTATTTTTTTTTGTCCAGCGTAATTTCGTTAGACTGGCGCATCCGTCCGCGCAAAACTGCGCTAGACAAACCATTGATTTGCTATTCAAATATGCTAATGAGGGAGTTACGGGGATCCACAAAAGAACGTTGGTGCAGCGCAGGCTACGCGCTGTGCGCAACAGCTAAATGTTCTGTCTAAAATTAGACCATATAAAAGCTGCTCTAAAATTAGACAATTCGTCTACATGTCAGATAAAGCAACACTGTTAGTGAGGAGCTGAGCAGTCACACATGTTGCCCAACAAACTGTATGCCAACAGGCCAGTGGCATCCATGCTCATAGCTATACTACTGACTTTAGATGAGCAAAGAAGGAGGAGGGCACTGAGGAGGGCACTGAGGAGGGCACTGAGGAGGACACGGGATTTTTTTTTTTTTTGGAAAACTTTTTTTTGCTTATATAAACTTTACTATTTAATCTAATCTAATACAATATTCTTAGCTGATACAAGCCCCTCACTCTTCACTCTTCACGGGAGAGGATATATGACACACGCATAGACAGCTATGGCATGAGTGATTCTGAGGTGTCTCGCATCTTCAGATTCACCCCTCATGCCATCATGGAATTAACCACAACCCTGCAGGAGGACATCACCAGCCCAACACATGACACTACCCATGACACCCATGACAGCTACATATACAATCAGAGCCCCATCCTCACAGATTTCGAACAGAACAAGTATGGGGACAGCTGGCTGGTTGGTGAGTGACATGGGTGGCAGGCATGACTGTCCCCCCCATGATGCACACATCACAAGGGGCACATGCACGACTAACATCCTCCTGTCTTTTCCCTTCAAGGTGACTCTGCATATGCACTGGGACCCCATCTCATGACTCCTATACGGAACCCCCCTAACCAAGGCTACCCCGTCTTCTGAGGGAAGAGCAGTCAGGAAATTGACCAGCAAAAATAAAAAATGCCCAGCAAAAATATAATTTAAACAAAATAACAACAAAGAAAACACATAAAAGACAAAAATCACTCTCAAAGACACATCACAAACAAACAAACAAACGCTAATAAACAACAGAACAAAAGCACCTTGCTGTATAGGGAGGGATACAAAGGGATGTACTTTTGCAAAGGAAGTGTGTTTGTCTCTGTCTATTTATGCTGTTTGCGTAGTTCACTAATTTGCCCTAGTCCACTTCCAATTTCACTGATTGCACCGTTCCCGAGTTGTGAGCATGCGCACAGAGGTGCTGACCATGGTCTGCTTCAAGCGTGCATGCGCGAGCCGGCCGGCCCTTCATTTGCATGGGATCACGGCTCATTTCAATGTAACAAGCCCACGTCCTTCCCAATTTGTATTACTCCGCCTTGCGCCTCTGAAATAACGTTGCGCAGGCGCAAATTTCTGCGTAAAACCGACGAGAATAGGGTGATTGCGCCGCTACATTGCGCCAGTCTAACGTAAAGGCGGTGCGCTACGCTGGTCCAACAATGCGCAGATGTACCTGAATCTGGCACACAGTATTTATGTACAGCTTCTGTGCTTCAGGATCATAATTAAATTAACAGATCAGGAAAGCCTGTGGTTGTTATGAACTTTGGATATATCACTGACATAAGAACATAAACATCTTAATGTTGACACATTTAATGCAAAATTAACATTTGATCCCATAGTGCAGATGAAAGTAGATATTGATTTGTCTTTAGTTAATGCATTTTAGAGTAAGTGAAGCTCAAAAAATGTATTGGGAATTTCTCAGAATTAGGATACAAAAGGATTTGGGGAGGTCTTTAAGAATGCTGTAAAGTCAGTCTACTTCAAATAATAGCATAAATCGAATATGGACATTTTCATTTTTTACTGTCTGTATATGAATATAAAGGATCCCTGCACTCTGAAACCAATAAAGAACGCATTCTCTTTTCAAATTTTGGGGAAAATCTTGACAACATCCAAGGAACCTGACATCATTGTCCTGTATTGTGTCTAAAGATCAAAAATGATAGAACACGTGTTGTATTAGACCATTTATCTCTGAGGATTCCTTATTACAATTGTGATTGCATCAACTCTGATCCGTTTTAAAGACACAAATACACCCTGTGTATTTGCTTTAGGTATCTGGATGTCCCATAATGCATTTAACCTGAATTGCCTGTTTCACCAATATTGTATTGTGTACAATTGTATATTGCATTTTTACCCTATGAAAGTAGTGGGGACCTGTGTAAAAAATTAAAACTGATATGGTTTTAAAACCTATATTTACTTTCCTAAAATGTTCATAATGTTTTGAAAAAAAAAAAATACCTCTTGAATGAATTTCAGCTCCTAATCTTGTGCTTTATTGTCCAGATACTTAACATGGTTGTAAACCCACTCTGACAACTTGCATTTACAGGTAAGCCTAGATTAAGGCTTACCTGTAGGTGCAAGAAATATCTCCCTTACCTACACGGTTAAGGACATATTTTCAGAAAACTCTGCACAGATGTGTACGGCTCATGTGCACCATAAACAACGGCACAGACACATTGAGCTTCCCAGTTTTATGAATGGGATCATGCCGGAATTATCCGGGATTAGTGAAGTCATCACCGCTCTGGCCAGTCACAGCAATGGAGCAGTGATACCCAGAAGGCGCTCGGAGGGGAAATGGTGGCGGCAGAGGAGAGTATTCGGGGGCTTCGATTTCAAGTAAGTCATTCATAATGAGCTAGTATGCTATGCATTCTAGCTCATTATGCCTTTCTCTTGCAGGGTTAACTTCCTCTGTAAAGAGAGGACCAAATGAAATTAAATCTGAGGACTGGTAAAAACATTTTTTTAAATCGATTTTATGTAATATTTTTAAGGTGTTTTGCTTTAAATTATCTGGTAGACTAATATCTGTTCTTCAAAATGTATACATTTATGTATATAGACAGTGAGTATTTCATGCAGTTCTCTTGAGCAATGATAGCTCAGAAAGTACATTAGGATTGTAAAAAGAAACTAATTGAAGAACAGTTCATGGTGACCCTTTCTGTAAGTAAGAATCTTCTGTAAGCATTTTACAGTACCATACTAGAAAATTGCAGGAAACCTTTTATCACTATTTTTTCAATAAACTGTTCCTGAAATGAAAGGTTGACGTGTAACTAGATATTTCTCCAGTCAGATGTCTACCAGTGTAATACAAATAACTTTTTAATAAAGTAATGGAGGACTCCCTGCCACCTTTACAATGATATAATTTCACACCTGTTTGTATTCCCAATACCATGTTCAAATGTCATTTATCTATATATGTAGTATTTGAATACTATTCTGGTTTCATGGAACCAATCTTTTTTTCTAGGCAACTTAAGGCAATACATGTAAATTTCCTGAATAATGCAGTGTCTTCTATGTGGATCAATCTGTTGACCAACTACAATATAGCCTTTTCTTAGTAATGGGTGGTGGTTAGTGTAGCACAGCTGTTGACTGTAAAACTGGATTTTCATTAGTAACCTTTCTTACGCAAAACAGATCGTTACACTGCCACCTATTTCATAATTTTGGGTAGGCAAACAGAAGTTATGAAGGTATTGGCTAAAATAAACCTACATTGCACAGTGTAAACAACCCACAAAGGTAATTGACAGACACTTAGAAGAGCCTACATAGCATAATTACCTACATAGGAGAGCTCTGGCACAGCTGAAAGGTAACTAAACATGTTTTATCATATCATGTACTAAGAACCAATTGACAATTCACGTATTCTGTAATTCTATGTGTATTTGGGAACAGACTTTTTCTTTTCCTTTTTTTTATGTGCTTGGACACCCTAACTTTGGACACTATAAACATGTGTCTACAACCATTCTTGAATGGTTATACACAGTATAGGTATATGCCTTATTTTTTCAGGAAACACTTTTAGTATCACATGTTTATCTGTGGAAGCTTCCCAGTGTAAGAAAAGGTCCCAAGCTTCTGATGACATTGTGTAAGTGACACTAAATATCAAATCATGTAGTGATGAGGTTCTTAACCAGGGAAAGTCATATCCCCTGGGAGTATGGGAATTAAATTAGAAGGCCATGGGACTGGATCGCTGAATAATATGATGTGTCATGAGGATAAACATTGCAGTCTTGGTTACTGAATTCTCCCATTTACCTTGTGAAGACTGAGAAGAATAAATTCAATTTCCTTCGCCATCTCTCCGGCTTTTGTAACCAGATACCCTTCATCATTATTTGTGAGCCCAATATGAATCCGACCTCCCTCTTTTACTATTTATATACTTAAATCAAGTTCAGTTTTTTTTTTTTTACTCTTCCTCCGCTATGTGTCTTTTGTGTTCTATCCTAGCTGCCCTGATTGCACCCTTACATTTCTTGTTGTGTTCTTTGTAAAGTTGGAATGCTGACGGTTATCCCTCAGGCTTGTATTTTTTGAAGGCCTTCTCCTTTGCTCTTATATGCATTTTTACGGTGAAGTTAAGCCACCCAAGGACTTTTATTAGCTCTTTTACATGTATTTCCCATTAGGATACACTGGCTAATACCCTTATTTAATATGCTCTTAAAGCACACCCATTTTTCCTCTGTGTCCTTTATTCCTAGGATTGTATCTTATTTATGTCTTCTAGCAAGGAGCATAGTTTATGGAGTTTTGAAATTCAGTGTCTTTGTATTCCCTTTATGTTTCCTATATGTGTGATTTATACTGAAACTAACTGACCTGTGGTCGCTGTTTCCGAAGTTCCTCCGTATTTCCATATCTGTGATCAGGTCTGTATTTAGTAGGTTTAGTATATGTAATAAAATAAATGTAATTAAAAAAAACAGTTAAGAAGGACCTTTAGTTATAGTGATTGTAGGTAAAATTAATAAAAGGTAAAGCTAAAAATGTTATTGGATATACTACATGTATGCAATTTGCTGTGTTGAACCATACCCAAAAAAGTACTTGTTCTGCCTATACACCTTATGGTAGGCAGATTCTAAATTCATGTGCCAGTAGTACCCTGACTAAGTGTTTTTTGCTTCAGCAACAGCAGATTCACTTATGTTTGAAATTGTATCAGCCTTCATAGTGTTTAAATGTTCCAAGAGTAATTTTTCTGTAATGCAGGCTGAGTTTGTTTTTTCCACCAGTTGGTCTCTTATCCACTTAAGGACCGAGGGTGTTTTTCAGATTTCGTGTTTACGAGACTAAAACATTTTTTTTTCTAGAAAATTACTTAAAACCCCCAAACATTTTATATATTTTTTTCTAACATCCTAGAGAATAAAATGGCAGTCATTGCAATACTTTTTGTTACACCGTTTTTGCGCAGCGGTATTACAAGTGCACCTTTTTTGGAAAAAAATCATTTTTTTGAATTAAAAAATAAGACAACAATAAATTTGGCCAATTTTTTTTACATATTGTGAAAGATAATGTTACGCCAAGTAAAATGATACCCAAAAATTGCTTAAAAAATGCGCCCACTTATGGCATGGCGTCAAACTTTTACCCTTAAAAATCTCAATAGGTGACGTTTAAAAAATTCTATAGGTTGCATTTTTTGAGATACAGAGGAAGTCTAGTGCTAAAATTATTGCTCTTGCTCTAATGATCGCGGCGATACCTCACTTGTGTGGTTTGAACGTTGTTTTTATATGTGGGCGCTACTCGGGTATGCGTTTGCTTCTGCGTGCGAGCTCATCGGGACGGGGCACTTTAAAAAAAAAATGGGGTTTCGGATTTATTTTTATTTGTTTTATCATTTTTAACACTGAAATAAAAAAACAATTAAATAATTATCACTTTTATTCCTATTACAAGGAAAGTAAACATCCCTTGTAATAGAAAAAAGCATGACAGGTCCTCTTAAATATGAGATCTGGGGGTCAAAGAGACCTAAGATCTCATATTTAGGCTTAAATTAAAAAAAGAAAAAAAAAAGAAAAAAAGAAAAAAGGTAAACAAAGAAATTGTCTGTTTAAGACGCTGGGCGGGACTGACGTTTTGACGTCTAATTAATGAATGCTATCATAAATAGCTGACTTATTAAAATGATTTAAAGGTTATATAGCATAAACTAACACACTGACAATACATGAGGTAAGAAATACTAAAATGATACACTCACTCCACCCTTTCCCCCCAACATAATTAATGGTATTTTTCTTCCTGTCATGTTGACATCAGGATCAAATAAAAGTCTGGTGAAGTTTAAATAAATAATTTGAACCACACTGGTCCAAATGAACTATTAACTTTACTAAGACATGCAGTGGCTCCCAGCGCTATATGAACTGTATGTAGTCTCAGCTACATACAGTATACAGTGCTGTGTTTCAGCAGTGGGATGAGACCTTTCCTTTCCACACATGGAACAAAATTGAGTCAGGCCATGGAATACAAAGCTCCCTGTGAATGACAGAGAAGCACTCATCCGGACTCTGTTTTGTTCTCGGTGTGGAAAGGAAAATTCCCATCCTGTGGCCAGAACACTGCACTGTATACTTTACGTAGATGCGTCTACAAACAGTTCATATAGCACTGAGAGCTACTGTATCTGTTAGTAATGTAAATAGTTAATTTTGACCAGCTCTAAAAGCACAATGTTGGCATGCTGTATGTAATATTCTGAAATATGCATAAACAAACCAATGGAAAATAAGTGAAGCACCAATTGTGTTAGGGAAACAGGTTGTATGATTTAGGGATTTGCAAAGGTCATAGAAAGCAGCGGACAAATAATTGTATTAAGCAGTGGACAAATCATTGTATTAAGAAGCTACTATTTTTTTTTTAAATTCTAATTAATGAATGCTATCATAAATAGCTGACTTATTAAAATGATTTAAATCACGCCTGAAAAATAGCTATTTCTTTTGCTTTTTTTCTAAAGCTTGTTCAGTCATGGTGCAGTGGGATGCTGTGCCAATTTCAAAACTTGGTATTCTAGTCACTGTGGTGACATCATAGTGTCTTTTCTATGCTCTGCAGCCTATTCAGTTTAAGAAAGTAGGTTCTTTTGTTCTGCAAAATTTCCTACCCAAGACTGTTTCTATGAAAATGATGTTGATAGGGAAAGCACACATTTACTTTCAGGCTAAGCTTGCTATCCAGACTCTCACAGCTTGAATTGTTCCATTTTGTATATCTGCAGGTTATATAGTTCTTAAAAGAAAAAAGAGAGGATGGTTATTGCCATTTTAATATGCACAGGCAGCACCACAGGCAGATTTTTATTTAATTAAAGATTTTTGGCTGTAGTCCTAGAACAAAGTAGATTTTATCCAAATTTTTACATTTAATGAAACAAAATCCATTTCATTAAACCTATATGACAGTTTGAGGCAACAATTTAAAATCCAACAGGATTTCCAACAGCTGTCATAGGCAACCTTGGAAAAAATAATTTTAATATTGCCCCTTTTTAAGGATCGTTATAGTCTATCAAACATTTACAAAAATTCTATTTTATGTCTTGTTTTAGAGGGTATTTTAAACTCCTATATAATTTTTATTTTTTTCTTGTTTCCTGACTTCCTGCTTGAAGTACAACTATTGTTTGCAAACAGCAATTCAGAGCAAAGCTCTTCCCTTATTAGGTAACATGTTTTTCCCTGTAAAATACAAGCAGCTTTGCACACTTTCAGGAATACAGATGATTACAGCTATAATTGTGCTATAAACAAACATTATTCATTCAGCACTTTTTACAACTCTTTAGTGAATATTACATAAAATACGTGCCTTTTTTTTTATTTGTTTCGTTTAACATACTGTATATTGCTGATCTTTGCTGAAAGGCTTAAAACCAGTGACAGAACTATAAGTAACACAGAGCAACATTTTCTATTCCCTCAATGGTTGGATGTGGCCCAGGGGAGTTAAAAAGTTAACGCTAGTGCTCTGCTACTAAGGATGGTCATTGGAGATACTATGTGGGTCAGCAGAAGTTTCTTCCCATTCACATAGGTAAGTAAATATTCTCTCCTTTATACAATCAACCTCACTGTACACAAATCACTCTAAATGTGTTGCTATGCATTATACAACTAGTAGACAAAGTACAGATATTAATAATGTGGCTTTGAATTGATTCATTGATAATGTTAGATGCAATATTTTGATGGTGTTAATGAAACTTTGTAAGCAGAGCATTAATATAGAAAGTATCTTATGATGGATGTAGACAATCCCTTACGAGACGATCTGAACCTCACTAGCATTGGCGTATAATTTAAGCTGAGAACAAAAACATTTCAATATGACTGTCCTTTAAAGATGTGTTACACTGTGATTGGCTAAAATGACAAGGGCACATGCACATAACAGAATCACTGCTCATAATGGTTTAAAGTGGATGTAAACCCACTCCCATCCTTTCTAAACTACTGCCGTAGTGCTGATCTATAAGGATATACATGCCTCCTGCATGTACCCTTACCTGTCAAATGTTTCCCCTCTGTCTGTTATAAGAACTAAAAAAACTCTAGATTCTGTGGGTGGATCTGTTGTCTGGAGATCGGTGGGTGGAATCGTGATGTCAGTAGACTCCCTGCCCTCCTCTATGCTCCCCTTGTCAACATACATTTTTTTCTCTGTATTCCTTTCACTGAATTCTGCTATGATCACTAACATCCAGTCAAAATCCAGAAAAGTAACCACATGGATTTAGAAAAGGAGTGGGGTGGGAATTCAAAAATAATGCCCGTCTCCAGGCTAGTGCATGAGATATGTAAATAACCTGTCACTCACAGCAAAGGGGAGGAACGGACTAAAGTTTTTCTCTGGAAGTCCATTTTATTTCACGGAACAATAAAAGAGGATTCCTCTGAGCTGGATTAACTCTGTGTGGCAAGACTAAAGCCCAACTTCAGAAACTACAAAAAATAAGCTCATTACTTAAGAGTGAGAAATAACTAAAGCCCCATACACATGCGCAGAAAGTAGGGAAACATTCCAGTTAAAAAAAAAAAAAAAAACAGCCGACATTCTGCCTGTGTACCATGCAGCCGGCTTCTGTTAGAAGTGCATGCTGGAAAACCAGCAGCCGACTGACTCTGGATCAGCGTTTTCAGCCAATGGCAGAAAACGCTGATGGTTGTATTCTGGCATCCCCCTGTCAAAACACAAAAGCTCATTAGGGGAGATTGCTGGACTAACCTCACATGGTTTGGACAGTATCCCCGACTGGAGCTATCAGTTTTTTTGTGCAACCCAAAAAAAACTATTAGTGTCTACCCAGCTTTACTCTTCACACAAGAAGGCTTCAGTGTTTTCCTCCACTCCAACTTGTTGCCAGTTCCTTACCATTAAAAAATAAAAGATAACAAATGTCCATAAAAAAATCAGTCCATGGAAATTATTGAAGACAGCCACCTTGTTGAGGTATACACTATGGGCCAGATTCTCATAGAATTCCGGCGGCGTAGCGTAAGCCATTTACACTACGCCGCCGCATCGTACTAGAGCAAGTGCTTTAATCTCAAAGCACTTGCTCCGTAGTTTTCGCCTGCGTCGCGTAAATCGCCCAGCGTAAACCCACGCAATTCAAATGGGGCGGCTTGTATTTAAATTAAGCGCGCCCCCGCGTCGAATGAATTGCGCATTTCCCCCGGCCGGGGAAAAAGCCCAGTGCGCATGCTCCAGCTCACGTCAGAAAGCGTTGTTGAAACCGACGTCAAAACGACGTGAGCGTCATTTACGCAACTCCCTATTCGCGAACGCGTTAGTAAAACGACGGAAGCGACGGAAAAAGCCGACGCTGACCCGACGCCATACTTAACATGGCATCCGACGGCACCCGACGGCATCCGACGGTACTTCGTAAGGTTACTCCACATCGAAGCTGGGGTAACCTTACGTGGACGAAAACGACGTACGCGACGACGGGGCGGCGTAAAAGCGATCGAGAATCGGCGTACTACCTCATTTGCATATGCAAATGAGAAAACAACGTAAAGGCCACCTAGTGGCCGGAGTTGTCATTACAACTACGATCCGCAAGTGTAATGGTTTTACACTTGTCGGATGTAGAAGCGTATCTATGCAAAAGTGATGCTAAGCATCACGCGCATAGATACGAGGCAAAAAAAACGGCGATACGACGGGGTATCTGAGATACTCCGTCGTAACGCCGCTGAGAATCTGGCAATATATGTGAAAAGGAAAGGAAAACCACCACGACACCCGATCACACTGCCACGTACCCTCCTCTTTGGACCCTCATAACTAAGGTCAAATTGACATTGGATGTAATAGATAGATCCCACAATCCCAACACACTACAACCAAGCAGGCAAAGGGAGATGGATACAGGCACCCTGGTTTCCACACTCCAATCACAATGTTCTAAAAGTTAACTCCACACAAGTATTATTCCCATGGAATACAAAGGAACAAACCTCATGGTGCAATCTCATTTAATCAAATGAATAAAAGGTAGTACACTCATAATTTACAGGTAGAAAACACGCTAGTTTCTGTGTAGAAATTCCCAGCGTTCCCCACCAACAAGATGGGCACCGCATCCCGGCATTCACTCACGTCATAGGCTCCTCCCTAAGCGTTTTGTTATGACGACATAATCTCACGATATTGTTCTTGACTATGTGATCATGTGACCATGGGCTAGAACAGGGGTCCTCAAACTATGGCCCTCCAGTTGTTCAGGAACTACATTTCCCATCATGCTCAGTCATGTCTGTGAATGTCAGAGTTTCACAATGCCTCATGGGATTTGTAGTTCCGCAACAGCTGGAGGGCCATAGTTTGAGGATGCCTGTGCTAGAATAACCTAAACAAGAGACTTCTTTGACTGGCCGAACAGATGGAGGAAGCCTGCAGAAGTGAAGAATAAAGGTATGTTTTATACCTTATTCCCCACCCTCTATAGTTAACAGGCATTTAACCCCTGTAGTGTGAGGGGACAATGCAAGTGTATGTTTTGTCATTCCCAGAGTTGGATTTCTCCAAACTGCATTTTTTTTCTGTCTGTATTTCTATAGACCCAATTGAAACCCTCACATTTATGAGGATAAGTGCCTTACAGAAACAGGTGAATGAAGACTTTCGGTATTATATAAAATAGTACAGGATATTAGTAAAATCTGCTGCAGAAACATAGTTTGCAAACATAGTTTGCAATGTTAAATGGCAAAGTGTCTCGGGGACTATGGGGCTCTCCCTTTATCAGGAATTGGATTTTGAATGATTTGGACTAAGATCACTTGGTTTAGGAAACTATTGGTGAAAATCTGTGTTCTAAACTGTGTTCTTCTTTTGAACTTGCAGCTGCTCCTTTTTGCCCTCTCTGTGTCTTGCTTTCTGCCAGAGTCTGCTTTTAGCACTGGGAGATAGGAAAGGGTTTTACAGCAAAGAAAGACAGATAGGACTAGCATTCCCCTTGCCCACAGTCTCCTAAACAATAAATTAAAGTGATTGTAAAGCTTTGATTAGATAATAAAAAAAACAACAAGCATGTCATACTTACCTCCACTGTGCAGCTCGTTTTGCACAGAGTGGCCCCGATCCTTGACTTCTGTGGTCTCTCGGTGGCTCTTGCAGCTCCTTCCTGCATTGAGTAACCCCCTAGGAAAAGCGCTCTCCCAGGGGTTACCTTGCGAGCGCACTCCCGAGTCCATCATTGGACGTCCATAGACGCTGAATGTAGGACTCGGCCCCGGCCCCTGGCGCCCGCATCATTGGATTTGATTGACAGCAGCGGGAGCCAATAGCTATCAAAGTAGAGCCGAGAACCCCGGGAAGAGGGACAGCATGTCTCCGCTGCAGGAAATTCCAGGGTTTAGGTAAGTAAAATGGGGGGTGCTGGGTTACTGCCAGATGTTTTTTCACCATAAAAAAAGGGGTTTACAACCCCTTTAAACATTGCTGTGTAGATTAGTAGATTTTTATTTTACAAAACAAGAAGGCTTTTCTTCCATCATCAAATCATGCACTGGATTGGATACTCAGTATGCACCGATTCAACGTGCTTACTTAGATACGTATGTCTTAACATAAGTAAAAAAAGTCTCTATTCCTTTAATAAATGAATCCCATAGGTGCATGTGTACATGCTCCTGAGACATGGCTGACAGTCATCAATAGCTGTTTTTTTTTTTTTTTTTTAGTAAATGTGAAGTTTGAAAAGCCTGGATTTACTAAAATCAATGAAGTAAACAACATTCAAACTGATTAAGTAAATACGGGTTTTCATTTGTCAGTCAATCAATTAATACTATTATTATTTCTGTTTATTTAAATAATATGTATATTGTGCAATATGAGAAAATATTATTATTCTTATTTAAAGTAATTGTAAAGGAATATTTTTAATATTAAACTAGTTATACTTACCTGCTCTGTAAAATGGTTTTGCACAGAGCAGCACTGATCTTCCTTTTCTCTGGTCCTCCAGCAGAGTGCCTCTATAGCAAGCCTACGTGATTGATGGCAACTGCTGCCTCTGTGTCCAGGGAGGAAAGAGAGATCAGAGTCTCGAGCACATGTCCCTTAAAAGATTTTTTTATTACAAAATGTATGTATTGAAACACCATGATAAATGCTCAGACACATTGTAAATAAAGGACCACTATTACTACCCCATACACAGGAACTTTTTATAATGCACTGCTCAGTAATATTCAATAAGTAGTGGACTCCGTTCACAGACATCTATACAACTGAAAATATCCAATCTCAAGCAATTGCAATATTAGTAATGTGGATCCTGTTCCACAGCTCTAGGGGGAGTGAAACTCATTCAGTAGAAATGAATGGAATCATATAAATTTTCATGGTCAACAGGGCACCCCAAAATAATCAACACTCTGAACTAGCAGGTAACATGTACAATTAGTCACCATAAGATTACTTGCACATAACCAATATTCCACTCATTCCACAAATTTGGAAGTAATGTATGACCACAGTTACTAGCTCCCTTCTATTTGTGTAAGATGCTCCAAGGTTTTCCTATAAACATAATGATAAGGCTAATAAGGCTACATCCTTGTTCCAATGGTCAAAAGTTAAATATATATATAAAAAAATGGCATCCTTCGGTCAAATGTCACAAGAATGTAGTTTTCAGTCCAGGGCAGTATACAAACATACAGCAATGTTATATGTCGGGGATGAAATGCAACAGGTTAAATGATCCAGCAACACTGTATATATGCAATATGTTGCCCAGCAAAATCGTTGTGATATAACTAATCAACTGGGCCCATAAGCCCACCTCCTTGTTTTAGAGTTTGTAGGATCAATCCTTATATAGCAATGTGGTCAATCAGCCAAATGTCACAGGTATGTTGTTTTCCTCACAGAGTATTACATATGTATGCATCATTTTCTTTCTAATTATGGCAGTTCACTGGAGATCATTAAATGATCCTGATATGGCAGAATGCTGCGACATTCAAAGTACCAAAGCTCCACAGCGCATTTTAATGATGAAGCTTGCCTTCCTCCCTCCACCTTGTAAGAAAGTTTCCCTTCATTCCTTGCCTAACAGGAATCAGCAGTGAGAATGAATGCCCAAAATAATGTTTTTTTGTCATGTTACAATGGAAAAAATGCAGACTCTCTCCTTATTTTCCAGGCATATTTAGATAAATGCTTCCTAATACTACTATGAAGACATGCACTGAATAGGAGTGAGAATTACAGTATACAACAGCTCTGGGTCACAGGAGTGCAATTTGTTTTGCACTGCTGTGACACGTTTTTAGCAGAGAGCGGTCTGAAGTCCGCTCTCCGACGACGTCACTGCCATCAGTCGGAAAAGCATGTCATCCCGACTTCCAAGTTTGGATCTGCCAGCTGCCATGACTGATAACAGTCTCAGCATCTCAGAAAGCCACTAAGACGCTAAGACGGTCACTCCCTGCCCCACCACAGCTCAGCGCTCCAATGAGCATGGAAAAGCAGAGATATGAGACGCTGACTGACAGGCAGCAGCTCTCCTCAAGGGGATCTGTGAGAACCGAGCCATCGGCAATGTTCGGTGGCTCGGTTTTCAGAGATGGCAGTGGACAGCTGCAGTATTGGTCTGATGCTGCATCCACCTAGGTAAGTATGAATTTATAATACCAAAATAATAATACTTCTCTTTTAAAGTGGTATTAAACCCCAAAGAAAAAAATAATATACAGCTTACCAATTGCCTTTCCTTTATTTTCACCCGCTGATCCTGCCAATAAGTCTGTTATTTTTTAACTTCCTTTAACAGACCAAGCTGTCCAAACAAAGTAGCAGTTAGAGGGCTGAGGCAAACCATTTAACACTGACAGGGGTTTTTACAATGATCTGCTTTTATACATTTATGTAAAACAACTTTAGCCAAAAAGAAAAAAAAACAGCTGTAACTTCCTTACCGGGCCATTATAAAATGACGCCGGCAGGAACCCTCACTCAAGTTGGATGGACATCATATGACATCCTTTATTTCCCTGCAGTCTAGGGCGCATGTGGCAATGCTCGTGACCCGGTGCGTGTGCCCGGCAGTCGCGATGTCCGCCAGGCACCCATGATTGCCAGTGTAGAGGAACACACATGGGTCTCTTCCCCTTGTGAGTCCCCTCCCCCTACAGTTAGAACACACTTTAGGGAACATTTTAACCCTTTCAGCGCCCCCTAGCATTAACCCCTTCCCTGCCAGTCACATTTACACAGTAATCAGTGCAGTTTTATAGCACTAATCACTGTATAAATGTGAATGATCCCAAAAACATGTCAAAAGGGTCAGATATGTCATGGTCACAATAAAAATCGCACATCGCCGCCATTACTAGTAAAAAAATATATAAAATAAAAATGCCATAAATCGATCACCTATTTCGTAGATGCTATAACTTTTGTGCAAACCAATCCGTATACGATTATTGCGTTTTTTTTTTTACCAAAAATATGTAGAAGAATATGGATTTTTTTTTTAAATTGTGATATTTATTAAATAAAAAGTAAATAAAACTGTGTTTTTTTTTTAAATTGTCGCTCTTTTTTTGTTTATAGATGATCAAATACCACCAAGCAAAAGCTCTATTTGTGGGGGGAAAAAACATAAATATTTAATTTTGGTACAAAGTTGCATGACCGCGCAATCATCATTCAAAGTGCAACAGCGCTGAAAAAAAATTGGTCTGGGCAGGAAGGGGGTGAAAATGTCCTGTATGGAAGGGGTTAAAATATTAACTGGAGTTCAGCTTCAATTTGTTATTCAATTTAGTCTAAATCTGCTAGTCTAAGGTTCCATACACACTATTAGATTTTCTGCAGATTGACTGAATACAAATTGAAGCTCTAATGCCGCATACACACAATCGGTTCGTCTGATGAAAACGGTCTGATGGAACGTTTTCATCAGACGAACCGATTGTTTGTGGGTCCCATCGGTTTTTTATCCATCAGTGAGAAAATTAGAACTTGTTTTAAAATTATCTGATGGTTAAAAAACCAATAGAAAAAACGATCGTCTGTGGCCACGTCCATCAGTTAAAAATACATGTATGCTCATTATCAAGTCGACGCATGCTTGGAAGCATTGAACTTCATTTTTCTCTGCACGTTGTTTTGTTTTATGTCACCGATCGTTTTTTAACCGATGATGTGTAGGCACGACTGTTTAAAGTCAGCTTCATTGGATATCTTATGAAAAAAAACATCAGTCCGTTTTCATCAGATGAACTGATCGTGTGTACAGGGCATTAAGGTTTGACCTCATACAGTATTATAAGGTTTTGGTAAGGCCCCTTTCACATTGAGGAGTTTTTCAGGCGGTACAGCACTAAAAATAGCGCTGCTATACCGCCTGAAAAACTCCTGCCAAGCAACCACAATGTGAAAGCCCAAGGGCGATGCGCTGGCGGGAGAGAAAAAAATCTCCTGTCAGCAGCATCTTTGGAGCGGTGAGAGGAGCGGCGTGTATACCGCTCCTTCACCGCTCCTTCCCATTGAAAACAATGGGAAACCACGGCAATACCGCCCGCAATGCGCCTCTATAGAGGTGCATTGCGGGCGGTATTAACCCTTTCACGGCCGCTAGCGGGGGTTAATACCGCACCGCTAGCGGCCGCAACTCGCAGCAAATCCGACAGTATAGCGCCGCTATTTTTAGTGGCGCTATACCGCTCTTTCTCCAATGTGAAAGGGGCCTTAATCTGAAGACACAAATCTGCAGAAAATCTAATAGTGTGTTCCCCAGACTGACAATGCAGCTGTCCAATTGTGTCTTCTTTACCACTTCATCCAAAATGCAGACACCCCAAGAAAGGAAGTGTTATACTGACTAGATCATCAGGAGAAATAAAGGAAAACGCCTAATATGGAAAACTAAGGATTGGTACGGTACAATATATTGCATTTTGTCTTTGGGTTTAATACCTCTTTAATTTCAGAGCCTTAGCAGAAGCTTTTTAACAGTACATCATACCAGATCCGGAACAAAAAGTGGTAAATCTCTGTCCAAAAAGGAAGGTTTTATATTTTGTAAAATGTGTGAATAGTTTTTTTTCCAGTTTCAGACACTGAAAAATAATCTCTTGTCTACCTACAAAAATAACAAAATTAATAACATCTAGATGAGACAGCAGATTGGGATATGATGCCCTAACAATTGAAAGTGTAAGAGAACAGGATGATTGATGGATACTGATTGTTTTTTTGTTTGTTTTTTGCTGTTAGGTGTTAGTTGCTACTGTATCAGCAGATGACCTGATAAGTGGCTACATATAGAGGAATCTCCTAAAGGTACATAAACAGCTGCGTGTCTGTATACAGCTGGATGAGCATTCAAACATGTGAAGTGTTATTTTTAAAGTACGAATCAGAGTCATCTTAGAGCATGTATTCTTATACCCTTTCACTTTACAGAAGCAGTTAAATTGTCCCCTTGCTGATTTCTGATGCAGTTCTGTTTGCAGCATCTCCAACCCATACAATATATTTCCATAGCTAAGTATTACAATGAAAATGTATTCACAGTTACAGATGAATGCCTTTGGAATACACCAATCTTAGCATATAATGACCTTGAGAAAATCTATGGTATGTGCTCTTGTGTGCTTACCTAACCATAACAGCATATGCCTTACTGTTACCCATAGATCTGTTAAAACAAAACAAATCAACAGTTTAAAAGAAAGTCTTTGGTTGAAATTATTCATGGGCTGTAATAAAAGAGGGACAATGACAGAAACTATTACAGTTGTCAAGTACAAGCTATATTCTATCGTATAAGTTTAAACATATAGCATTGAAAAATGAAACATATAGCATAGAAAAATGACACCAGCCATCTGTCTATTGTTAGGAGCAAAATAAGACGGTACGTAGTGTTGATTGGGCAATTGTTTACTGAAACAGACTTTTGATTTCAATGACAGCACTTGCCAGTGATGTCCTGTATTCATTATTAATAGTTGAAACCTGTTACTCTGTAATTGTAACACCTATTTAAGGGTACTCCAAATGCTGATTTTAGCTAGCCTAATAGTAAGCCAAAGCTCCAGTAAAAAGTAAAGTATTCCTTTTTCCTTACGCATACCTATACATCCATTAGAATTTGCCACCTATCTGGCGCGTGTTCATTTAAACAGACTTGATTTCAATCACAGCACTTGCCAGTGATGTCCTGTATTCATTATTAACCTACGCTACGATCGGTAATGCCACACACGGACTTGCCTCGCTGGATGCAGAAAAAAGTTTACCCTTTTCTCTGCGATCCAGCGATGAATCCCCGCAGTACACGGCGGGCGGATGTCCGCCTGAAAGCGTCGCGACGTAGTTTAAAAAAGTAAACAAACACTATACATACAGTACACTGTAATCTTATAGATTACAGTACTGTACGTCCCTATGGTCTGCCCTGTACACTACATGTCCTTTTATGTTCTTTCTCCCTGCAAACTGTAGATTGATAGAACCAAAAGTGTTTTATGGCACAGCTAAAAAACAGCGATAATAAATCAGAATCACTTGCAGAATTTAGCGATAGCGACGTCGACAGCAAAAATTCTGCAACTGAGCAAATTTCAGTGACCTAGCATACCCAGGATGCCTATTAGACATAGATGTGAGTTATTCCTAAGAATTACAAGCCTACAGGCCAAATTCCCTTGCAAATAATGGTACCGCTTTTAGGAAAGGCCAGCCTGTTACTCTGTGTAGGGTACTCCAAATGCTGATTATAGCTAGCCTAATAGTAAGCCAAAGCTCCAGTAAAAATGAAAGTATTCCTTTTTTCCTTACGTATACCTATATGTCCATTCGAATTTGACACCTATCTGGCCCACGCGCGGGTCCCGCAAACTCAATGTTTGCTGGCGGCTGGCGATTGTGGTGAGAAGAGGCAGAAAGGGGAGATGTAGACAAGGCATTTCCTGTTCTGCCTAGCAACATGACAGTGATATACTGCTCCCTGTCATTGGGAGCAGTGATCACTGTCATTTTGTAGTGAGCCCACCCCCCCCCGCTCCAGAGTTACAATAACTCCCTAAGGAAACACTTACCCCCTTGATCGCCCCCTGGTGTTTAACCCCTTCTCTGCCAGTTTCATTCATACAGTAATCAGTGGCTATTTGTAACTCTGATTTCCGTATAAATGACAGTGGTCCCAAAATAGTGTCAAATGTGTTCGATGTGTCCACCATAATGTCGCAATCCCGTAAACAACCACATATCGCTGCCATTACTAGTAAAAACAAAAATTATAATAAAAATGCCATAAATCTATCCTTTATTTTGTAGATGCTTTAACTTTTGCGCAAATCAATCAATATACACTTATTGCGATTTTTTTTTTTACCAAAAATATGTAGAAGAATACATATTGGCCTAAACTGTGGAAAAAAAAGTTTTTCATATATTTTGGGGGATATTTATTATTGCAAAAAGTTAAAATGAGTGTTTTTTTTTTCAAAATTGTCACTCTTTTTTTTTGTTTATAGCGCAAAAAAATAAAAACGCAGAGGTGATAAAATATCACCAAAAGAAAGCTCTATGTGTAGGAAAAAAAGGACATCGATTTTGTTTGGTTAAAGGGCGACGTTCCTCTTTACATCTCGTGTCACTTGTACTTTACTTTGCAAGTCTACATGACAATACCAATGCAGAAGCACAAATAGAAGGCAAAGATGGTGTTGTTATCATACACTAGTAAGTGCCCTTACAAGGACATTCATGGCAAGATTACCAGATATCCTTTATAGGAAACCTGGAGAGAAATATTGAAAATCATTTTAAAATTATGTTCTATGTGAGATTACATTTTTAAATTTTTTTGGGGGAAGGGGGATTTCAGTGATTTGATATTTAATTATTTTAATATATTTTAATTATATATAGCCAACAGTTTTTTTTAGTTAACCACTTGTTACCCGCCCGCCGTCATATGACGGCGGGCGGGTAACTCCATTGTCCTGACTGCACGTCATATGACGTGCAGTCATAGAAAGCTGCTAGGGGCGCGCGCGCGCACCCGTCGCATCACTGGGACCCCCGTGCATGTGCCCGGCAGCCGCGATGGCCGCCGGGCACACGCAATTGCCGAGTAACTGAGCTGGGACGTGGAGCTCTGTGTGTAAACACAGAGCTCCACATCCCTGTCAAGGAGAGAGGAGACCGATTGTGTCCCTTGTACATAGGGACACAATCGGTCACCTCCCCAGTCACCCCCCTCCCCCCACAGTTAGAACACAAACTAGGAGAAACATTTAACCCCTCCCCCCCACCCCCCTAGTGGTTAACCCCTTCCCTGCCAGTTACATTTATACAGTTATCAATGCATATTTATAGCATTGTTCACTGTATAAATGTAAATGGTCCCAAAAATGTGTCAAAAGTGTCCGATGTGTCCGCTATAATGTCCCAGTCCCGAAAAAAAAATCGCAGATCGCTGCCATTCCTAGTAAAAAAATAAAAAAAAATCATAATTATGTCCCGTATTTTGTAGGCAATATAACTTTTGCGCAAACCAGTCACTATACGGTTATTGCGATTTTATTTTTTACATTTTTTTACCAAAAATATGTAGAAGAATACGTATCGGCCTAAACTGAGATAAAAAATGTTTTTTTTTTAATGGGATATTTATTATAGCAAAAAGCAAAAAACATTGGGCCAGATTCACAGAGCCCTTACTCCTGTCTAACTCGTGTTAGACTGGAGTACTTTCAAATTACGCGCGTTTTTTCACTACTCTGAAACCTCAAACCATGAAAATACGGCTGCGGGCTTCAATCCAACTGGCTTACGTGTTCGTACGCCTTCGGATCTAAGCTGCAATAATTTTGTAGCCGCTGGGTGGAGTTCCCGTCGTTTTCCCCTTCGGGGTATGCAAATGAGCTTTTGCCGACGATCCACGAAGTTACGAACGTCAATCGCAATCTCTTACGGCATCTTTAGTCATCTTTTTGCTGCGTAATGTTATACCAGGTTTTTGCTGGTCTAATATTAGACAGCCCATGTTAAGTATGGCCGTCATTCCCGCGTCGAATTTCAACGTTTTCCGACGTCTTTTTTTATTTTTTACGTAAGTCGTCCGGGAATAGGAATGTCCGTAAACGACGCTACTCAAACAAAAAATGACGTAACGACGTTATTTCGCGCAACGCACGGCGGGAAATTTCTGAACGGAGCATGCGCAGTTCGTTTGCCACGGGGACACGCCTAATTTAAATGCTTCACACCCCCTAATCGCGTATTTTGATTACAATATAAAATACACTACGCCGCCGTACCGTAAGGGCCAAAATCTACCAGAATTCGGCGTATAGCCTGGTAAAATACGGCGGCGTAGTGTATCTCTGATACTCTGCGCTAATGTAATTGTATCTGAATCTGGCCCATTGTGTCTTTTTTCAAAATTGTTGCTCTTTTTGTGTTTATAGTGCAAAAAATAAAAACCGCACGGGCAATTAAATACCACAAAAAGAAAGCTCTATTTGTGGGGAAAAAAGGACGCCAATTTTGTTTGGGAGCCACGTCGCACGACCGTGCAATTGTCAGTTAAAGTGACGCAGTGGCCTAAGCTAAGATTTTGGGCTGGGCAGAAAGGGGGTGTAGGTGCACAGTAGGCAAGTGGTTAACTATAGTTAACCACTTCCTTACTGGGCATGTATACCCCCTTCCTGACCAGGTGAAATTTGAGCTTGTGGCACTGCGTCGCTTTAACTGACAATTGCGTAGTCGTGCAACATGGCTCCCAAACAAAATTTACATCCTTTTTTCCCCACAAATAGAGCTTTCTTTTGGTGGTATTTTATCACCTCTGCTGTTTTTATTTTTTGCACTATAAACAAAAATAAAGCGACAATTTTGGAAAAAAAAAAACAATATTTTTTACTTGTTGCTATAATAAATAGCCCATTTTTAAAAAAAAAAAAAAACATTTTTTTCTCAGTCTAGGCAATACGTATTCTTCTACATATTTTTGGTTAAAAAAAAAAAAATCGCAATAAGTGTCTGGTTTGCACAAAAGTTATTTCGCTTACAAAATAGGGGACTTATTATTATTTTTTTTTTACTACTAATGGCGGTGATCAGCATTTTTTTCATGACTGTGACATTATGGCGGAGACATCGGACACTTTTGACAAATTTTTTGCGCCATTCACATTTATACAGCGATCAGTGCTATAAATATGCACTAATTACTGTATAAATGTGACTGGCATTGAAGGGGTTAACACTAGGGGGCGAGGAAGGGGTTAAATGTGTACCCTTAATTGTGTTCTAACTGTGGGGGGAGGGGGTGACTGGGGGAGGTGACCGATCTATGTCCCTATGTACAAGGGACACAGATCGGTCTTCTCTCTCCCCTGGCAGGACATGGATCTCTGTGTTTACACACAGAGATCCACGTCTTGTCCCTGTAGCCGCCGATCCCGAGCGCTTGGTGGACATCGCGGCCGCCAGGCACGCGCATCGGCATCTAAGCGATGTGGCGGGCACACGCGCCCCCCAGTGGCCTGGCGGAGCAGAGGCCGTAAAAACATGGCCTTTTAGAGAAGTAGAACCAACCTGCGGCCGTACAAAGTCGTACGGCCGTCGGGTAGTGGTTAATATAGTAGAGTAAAAAAACATTCTATAAGAATAAAATGAAAATTAAACATCAGATTAAAAAAAGATCAAATTGTATTGCGCAAAGCAACCAGAGGGTAGCAGTTATACTATATGTCAGTGTGGAATAAAACATAAAAGTTGCTATAGTTTGCTCTTTCCAGTTATTAATCAGTCCCAGGCATCGGCCTAAAGACAGCTAAAGAACAGTGATTGTCTCACCCGACTCTTGGTTGATGGTGGTCATCAGACTGAGAAAAATCTAGTGGCAATAAAAGTACTGTGGGGAAAATCCCTAAATTCAAATGCAAATTTATTATTGTAGAAAAAACTGGCTTTGTTATTTTTTTGTTTAATAGGGCATTAATTTGTATCCTGTTATGTTTACTCTTGGTTGATGGTGGTCATCAGACTGAGAACAATCTAGTGGCAATAAAAGTACTGTGGGGAAAATCCCTAAATTCAAATGCAAGTTTTTTATTGTAGAAAAAAATGGCTTTTTTATTTTTTTGTTTAATAGGGCATTAATTTGTATCCTGTTATGTTTGGCGGGAGCCAAACATAACAGTCACAAACAGTATACATATTGCTTTTTAATGCCATATACTCATTTAGACATTCAAGCTCTAATTGCTTTACTCTTTTAATTTACTTCTGATTTTGGATTGCTTACATGAAATGTTTTTCAAGTAGAAATCTGGCAGCCTTGATTCTGCAAAATGATTAGTGCCAGCTATATTGGCCTAGGAATATTAGCTGAATTTAGGATATTAGCTTTCTATTTAACCTAGATAGCAAGTGATTAGTCCTTCTGGTCTCTTGGAGCAACTTCTGTCTTCTTTAGTTTCTTTTGGATGGCTTTATAACTAAAGATAGTAATAGATTGCAGAGAAATGTGTGGGGAAATAAAAACCTTGCATTAATTCCTCCAGCATTGGCTGGTGCAAACAACAGCTGTGCTTATTAATTGTCATCTGTTTTAGCTAAGAAACTAATGCCATTTAATCCTTATTCTTCCATGATTATTATTTATATACCCTTCGATGAAATGATCTTCATGCTAACACACTTAAATTATTCTATGCTCATTAATCATCGTCACTGAATATTTCACACCGTGGAATGTCCTGTCAAATCTTCAAGTCCTGTTATCTTATGCTTTTTTATTTGTAACACTGGGATTGGCTTTCCAATCAGTTTGCAGGATTATATGACAGCCAATATGAATCCCATCATTTTAACTGAGATTACTATGGCAAAATAGTACGTTTTCAATATATTCTTGGATTTCCCAAACTGATGCCATAAGAAAGCTCTATGAAGTGCACTGTGTGATCTCTGTAATTTACGTTCAAGAAATGTGATTCTGTTTTAGACTTTTTTTTGCTGTAAGAATACCTGCCATTCTGTTATTAAGCTGCAGTCTGGCCACCGGATGATGCCATTGTATTTCAGATGAAGGCATTGTGACAGAAAAGGTTCTCTCTCTCAGACATATCATTTTGGCAAATGGATCATAAAGCTTTAGAATGAGCTCCCTCTCTCCTGACAGTTTTCCCATGCATTAATGTTTTAAAACTTTTTTTTAAAGAAGATATTTTAAACGTCAGAATCCAGTGATGAGTTGGAGAAATAAATTTAAAATTCAAATGAATTTGCCTTTTTTATCATATTTTTTTAAGAAAATAAAATACCAGGGCATTTTAGCTGAATTAGTTTTGCTATTGTGAGCAATATAGATGATTGCAATTATCTCAGGCTATGACCACATGATGTGATCAAAACACAAAATGTAATGGGTGTACATAATTTATGTACAGTGACAAACTGAAAATCTCTTTAGCAGATAAATTGAACTTTTTTTTTTTTTATAAAATCATGTTCACACTACTAATGAGGGTGATCACTGTTCTGTCTCCCTCATCTCATCTTCACAATGATAGTCTCATTCCTTTGCATTGTGTGCATGCGGGAATAGATTTACTATGTCACAATCATTTGTACAATATCAGCAAAAATTGCACACTACTTTTTCTGAAAAAATCGAACATAATACCTTTCAGTTATTATATTTATTTATAGCTATGTAACAGGATGGGTAATCATCCAAACTATCATACCCTGTATGATAGTTTGGATGATTACCCATCCTGTTACATAGCTATAAATAAATATACAGTAATAACTGAAAGGTATTATGTTAGATTTTTGTAAATTACAGTTAACTAAACCGCAAAACAGGGTCAGAATGATAAAGCGCATGCATACACTGCATTATAATACACAACAGATTATGAAAGTTGCACAAACATAAACTCTTCCCAAAATATATCTGTGGCTTAATAGGGCTTACATGTGGCTACCTAGCATAGTGTCCATAAGACTCTATAGCAACAGGAAGTTAAGCTGTGAATCATTATTCAGTAAAACTATTTAACAAACAGCTACTTGGGCTTTCCCTTGTTGATAGCATCCCTCACAGTGCAGTTCAGGGTAGTTCTTCAGGGAAGAGCTGAAGGGAAAAGCCACCTCACTAGAACTGCAGTACTCTGGTAGAATTTGTGGAGAGGCTTCCCACAGTAGTTGGGTCTTCCAGAGAAGAGGACAGTGGAGGGCCATTCACCTTTCAGGACATCACTTGCCCAGCTACGTCTGCCTCATTAGGTGGGGCCTTTATGAGCTGCTGAGGGAGGGAAGCAGAGAAAACTATATTTCATGAGCGTGGAAAACCTAGAGGAAAATTAAGTTAATGGGGCCTGCATTTGTGCATGGTAAGTAAATGGGCCCTCCCCTTAATATATATTACAGGAATTAATAGAAAATTAACCAGTAAGATACAAATCAATAAAATACTTCAAAATAACTGTTACCCTAAACAATTTGGATACTTACATGAGTAGAACAACGCATCTTGCTAACATGGATATGACCACATGTTCATATTCACACCCACACACCATTCAATATATGCAAAAAATATATATATTTAGAGAATTACCATTTTAGTCTCTCCTCATGACCTATGTATGCTAGTATGATGGTGCAATCTATACTATTGTACCTTTGTTTACTTTTTTTTCTCATGTATTTTCTATTCCCATTATTACCCTGCCTATGCCCCATCCTAAATGCCCCCCCCCCCCCGATCACCTATGGGCAATACCAGTACCATTCTGAAAGTACAGGACTCAGCTTCATATGCTCTAAATAATTATTATACAATATATGCTGTATTATGTCTTACAATGTAACGTATTGGAATGCTTAAAAAAATGACAAATAATCAGCACTAATATTAAATCAGATAAATAATATTAAATGTAACAAACACACAAAGTACAAGTGCAACAAATCAGTGCATATAAGGCGAAATTGCAAATATACAAATTAATCAGGTCAAATTAAAGTACAGTAAAACCTTGGTTTGCAAGCATAATTTGTTCTAGAAACATGCTTGTAATCCAAAGCACTTGTATATCAAAGTATTTTTTTTTTACAGGGTATAAAAGAGAAGATAGGCACTTCTAAGTGTAGCAATAAGTTGCTAAATGTTGTACATTTATTAAATGTAACCATATTGCTACACTACAATCTCTAATCTAATCTCTCTAAAGAGAGATTGACATCCAGTGTCCAGCAGATATGATTGTGGTTCAGCAGTATATTAGGATAAAAGTCTATATATGTTGTGGCTAAATTAGATGTATTTGCACACGCAAAGAACGGGTTCAGCAAATACTGGAAATACATGTTCATTGTACTAGAAAAGCAGCATATGTGTCACTTCTTATGAGCTAATGGAGGTCAGGCAGTTGATCCAATACATCGTCATGCAAATATAGAGGCTCCTCTGTGTGTGAAGATGTATGAGATCAACTGCCTGAACCTGTATTTGCTGAAGTATCTACTACTGTAGAGGACCATGTTAATAATATTATAGCCAACTGAAGCTTGACATTGATAATAAATCAAAGTCAAATTTATTATGTGCCAAAAAAGGCTTTGGAAACACATAAAAACCATGTCTCAAAAATGTAAAACTTCCAAGGACTGAATAGTGTGGATAAGTTATTCAATGTGATTTGTAAAACTGTATTGCAGAACTGCCCCTTATATAGATAATTGCCTTGATGGTAGCACTTACATCTTCTCTGGTCAGGCGGTGATGGTGTACAGTGCCTTTGGCCAAAAACAAAGTCATCCATAGATGAAAATCACTAGAGGATTGGCAACAGGAAGCTCCATGTAATTTTCGGTTAGGGCCGCTTTGGCCAGAACTGACAAGCCGGAGGTGATGTCATGCAGGCTGCCCAGACTGCCGGACAAAGGTGAGCTGCCAACAGCACAATGTCTTGGAACGCACCAGTGTGTAGCGGGGTGTTGCTATAAAAATGCATCGTGAGCACATGCGCTTTATTAAGTCTTTTTATCTCTGGATTGATAGACTGTCATCTAAAGTTTATGAGCACCTTTGAACTGTTTCAGGGTAGAACTCAAATCAAAAAAGCATATCCATAGCCATACCTGCCTGTTATTTTTTCTACTTTGCACTGGAAAAAATACTATTTCAATTTGATTGATTGCTGTTGTGAAAAGCTAGTCTGCTTTTCTCTATTTCATCCATATTTTCCATTTCTTCATTCTAACAATGCTGTCATATTTTTTTTCTTTACTGTATTTTCCCAGAATCACTCTTTTCATATTCATGTCCATCATCACTGGGCTTAGTATAATTTAACAGCACCTCCTGTTTTCAGTTTCAGCCATTGCTATCAAAAGTAGAAAAACTAAATCGATGACTGATAAATAATAATAAAAGGCTGATGAGTCTTGTAAGAAGCTCACAACTATACTCATGTATGTTTATGTTTGTTTATTATTTATTATTTGTATTTATATAATTTATATAATTCTGATAATTTATCCAGCACTTTACACATACTAGGGCAAATTTTATTTTTTAAACTTAATCTGTGCTTTGCTTATGCAGAGCTAGTTTACTTTGAGGCCGCGTACACACGATCAGACAGGTCCGATGAAACTGGTCTGCAGACCAGTTTCATCGGACCAGTTCAATGGTGTGTACGGCCCATCAGACCGTTGTCCGTCGGACCAAAGTTTTAAAACATGCTTTAAAACCTGTCTGATGGACACCTGTCCGTCGGACAGGTTCGATGGTTAGTACACAAAAGCATCGGACCAAAAATGCGCGCATGCTCAGAATCAAGTCGACGCATCATTGGAAGCATTGAACTTTGTTTTTTCATCACATCGTTGTGTTCTATGTCACCGCGTTCTGGTCTGATCGGATTTTGGTCCGATGGTGTGTACACACATCAGACAAGTTCAGAATTGTCTGATGTAAACGGTCCGTCGGACAAGTCTCATCAGACCGGTCTGATCGTGTGTACAGGGCCTAAGGGGTTGTAAAGGTCAATGTTTTTTCAGGTGAAAAAACATCCGACAGTAAGTATAACATGATTGTTATTTTTTTATTTTTTTATTTTTATTTAACTTTAGTCTTCCTTTTAATGCAGACACAAATTCCATATCATTTCCATCTTTTTTCTCCCTGACATTCTATTCAGCCACCAGAGTTACAAGCAAAGCCCTATGTGGGTGACAAGTTATAGAAGGGTTCAACCAATGCTTTGTACTTTTTATAACAGTGCTGATTGACCCAGCACTGCCACATGGGTAAGTCATATGTTTCTCCATATGTACAGAAGTACTTGGTAATTTATTTGACACCTTATTGTTAATACAGTGGTAAAGTAGGAAATAAAATGTAACGTGTGTCTAGGGATGGGGGGCAGGGTGGCTGACAACATTTTTTTTGCCGTGTCCTTAATGGGCAAAGCAGTGGGTTGTTTTAGGGCATTGAATAAAACATAAAGTAATATGAATCCCTAGTACAAAAAAATGCCCTCTATTCTAATCACTGTGATATTGTAAATAATTGAACGTTTTTTTAATAATCGTTTTGGTAATTCTAGTTATGTTTGGTAATTTTAATTATTTTTGAATCTTGAAACCCCGCCCCATTCAGTTATACAACTGAGATTTCCATCTCAGTACTTTTTAGTGATGCTAGATTTTCCTTATCTGATGTCTGATAATCTCTGCGCCCATGTTGCTTTGGACCCAACCCAGCTCTCTACTCTCTCCTCCTATCAGCATGCTTCTTGACTGCTAGTGCTGTTTTTTTTCTCTCACATTCCAGCTCTGCTGTAAACAAACTGCAAGATGCTATGCCCATGTAAAATGTAGGTACTTACACTGCCTACATTTGAAAAATACATTTAATAAAGTATTAATCATTTCAAACCTGTATTCATTTGTGTCTTTTATATTGGCCTAGAGTTTGGGTGACACTTTTAGGATCAAATGCACATGAACATTGCTTCCTACCTGTGTGGATAATTTCATAATATAAAGAAAATACATTTTCAATTTCAGAACTATCAAGCTTGCAATCTTATTTCACTTCAAGATCTTTTTTTTTTTTTCATAAAGTGAAGTTTATTTCTGAAATTAACACAGCATGAGATCTAAGTGCTTATGTTTGAAGTATGTTGAATAAGAAACAGAAAAAAATACCCTGCTTTAATGTTTTTCAGTGGATTTCTTTCTGTTTTAATTGCTTTCTGCATCTCAGTTTCTGAAAGCAATCTTTGATCGTGAATTTAATTTCTAGCTCTGGGAAGCGGCCTATTGTAGTTATGCAAGAATGGGCACAATTCCCCATGAATCAGACATTCTCATCATTTTGTGACCTTTCCCAACTACACAACAAGTTTGTGTTTGATAGGATTTTTTTCTTCTAACTATTTGTTTATGTTTATGAAATATCTGATAGCTGTTTTACAAACTTATGCACATATTTACTGCAATTCAATGTATTCAAGACAAAAATAATAATGTAAGACTGTTTAATATATTTCTTAGTTATTGTATGCATTTAAATGACCAGAAGAAAGAATAACCTTGTTTACGGATCTTTTATGTTGCTGTGCAAATATTTCATTCTGACAATTACAGATATGAGTACTTGGAAGTACACATTGGGGGTTATTTACTAAAGGCAAATCCACTTTGCACTACAAGTGCACTTGGAAGTGCAGTCACTGTAGATCCAAGGGGGATATGCAAGGAAAAAAAAAACTGCATTTTAGCTTGCACACAATTGGATGATAAAATCAGCAGAGCGCCCCCTCATTTCAGATCTACCCCTTAGATTTAAAAAAACTGCACCTCCAAGTGCACTTGTAGTGCAAACTGGATTTGCCTTTTGTAAATAACACCCATTGTGTATAGGTGTTGTGTTATGGCTTCTAACCCAGTGATTCTCAACCTTTCAAGTGCCGTGACCCCTTGATAATAAATTCCCAAATTGTGGGGACCCCTAACGCTAAAATTATTTTCGTAGCGTGGGGTTGTCAGCATCCAAGGCAAGTAATTTGCGCCCCTAACCCATGGACATTTAGCGCTTCAAGTCCCCTCCATTTGTACAGTAATAGAACCCTGTATGGTACATTTTAGGATGTACCACTCTTTGTATTTGTTCTCCTTTATTTTCCTTTTATCTCTCTTTATCCTAATTTATTTTTTATTTTTTATTTTTTCCCCATCCCTCACTCAATCCATCTTTCTTGTTCTTTCTCTTCCTTTTTCTGTTCCTCCCCCTCTATTCTTCTCCCTTCCATGTATTCTCTATTTTTATTCCTTATCTTCTTCCTTGGTGGGGGAGAATGGGATGAGTGGCAATGCTGGGAAGAGTTCTGATCAGCTTGTGATCAAGGTCATCTGCTGATCTGAGAACTGTAGTGGGGACTTTTGATGGGAACTAAAATCACAGGTAGTGTTACTCACTGTGTCTCGTAGCATTTAACACCTCTACCAAAATACGTAGATAGGGTCTCCTCCAGCCCCTCCCACTTCACATTCCTCCCCAGTCAGCTGACCTCTAGTCTGCCCCCCCCCAGCCATGTCACAAAGAGGCTGAGTGGGCGGCCGCGGGCTCCAGAGACAGCCCTGCTTTGCGACCGCAAAAAGGCTGGGAGAGAGGTGCAGGCTTCAGGAACAGCCCTGTATTTGGTGACCCCTGGCAAATCATCAACTAAATGCTCTCAAACATTTTTTTTTTTTTTTGGAGGGCGTTTAGAGTGGTTTGTGAATATCACCAGTATCACAGTCATCAATATCACCAGTAAGGTTTCATAAGAAAGTTAATATTTAAAGCAAGCTGTATTGGCAGTCCTCAGTAATGATTTCACTCTGCTGTGGTAAATATACAGAAATTACAGCTGGTTTCTGATAACACATAAGCACTACAGACTGTCAAGAGATGGCTGTTATTTTTCCAGGTGTCAGACTGATTGGGCTGCTTGGTCTTCATAAATTTCAATGAAATACTTTGGCACTTGACCTGGTTACATTGAAATGGGACAGCAGCATGCTAAAGTAATGAACTAGTGGGTTAGATAACAGATACAGTTAGATAACAACTTCAAAGACAGAATCTTAGGTTTATCACATGATCACGCTAGTGCTTTCACCTGGTATAAATTTCATTACTTCAATATTTGGTGGCATAAACATATTTATGTGATATATTCAGTGAGATCATTTAATGTGCAACAACATGAATTAATAAAGGAAAAACATTTTTCTAAGTTTAACCAGGGAAAAAATAGATACTATTTTATCTGTAAAGGGTGTTTTTACGAGCATAAAGAATAAATTAATTTAAAACATCTTAGCACCTTTAACACATCCAGGCAAATTAAGCATGTCAGCACATGCAACCTTTAACCTTTTTCTCTTCCTTTGCCTCTGTACTCACATAATCAATGAATGTGTCAGTTTCTATTTCCTGTTAGATTTTCATGAAGATACCTGTAGACCCTGAGCTTTTTTCATCAGGCGATATTTATAAACGCATCTCTGAGAACCTGTTAGAAGTGCAGACTCCCTAGGCTAGCTCAAAGTTGTCGGGCATGAAATAGCAGAGGGGCGTATGCATTTAAAGGGATATCAGGGAAAACTTCTTTACATATAACACCAAAAAACATTGATCACAGACTGCATAGATGTTATATGTTCTACAGAATTGGTAACTAGGATTAGGCCTGCCATCTTTAAAGATATTGCAATATACAGATTTGAAGGTGAAGAGTAATGTATTTTTATCCCAAAGATCCCCTTATTCTTTAACTAATACTGGCTACAGCTCCGCATGTATTGATTGAAGTATTGACAAAAGGGGCTGATGAAATGATGTTTGGCCTCAAGATGAACTGCATGCCTGGAAAAGATCTATTTGAGATTATTAAAATCATTTTTGAATGTATTAATCAAATTACTTTTTTGTTATATTTTGAAGTCATCACATAACAGCTGACCCTGTTGCCTAAAGCAACATTTATCAATTCATTTAATACCTGTTTTGGACTTCACTGAATTTTAAATTGAAGTCTTCAGAGATTATATTTTTCATCTAAAAGATGTATTTTAACTCTAAACGCGTAAAACAAAAATTGTTACTTACAAATATATTTTATTTTAAATGTTTATCCAGCCAAAATGTTTTATTTTTATTTTAGGGATTTTAAAATGCTGACAACTCTTTCCTTCCTTCCTCTCTTCCCTCATTTTTTTTCTTTTTTTCAGTTTGTGTACCGTTATGGAAATGTAACTTTACTCACACAAAATAGCAAAATGCCTGATCAATGCCCCATAATAGTTACATGTCTGATCAATGCTATACATTTAGGGTCATACTCCTTTTCTTCTAAATGTTCTATAGTCTATACCCAGGGCCCTTTTAGAGGCTTTTCTGAGGTGTATGGGAGCTGCCTACCTAATGACACTGTGCTCTTCAACAAGTAACCAGATATAGCCAATTAATACCAGGATCTGGCAAATCATATATACACTTCTCTTTCTCTGTGCAGACAGGCTGCAGCTGACACAGTATTTTACAGAGTGCAAGAAAATAAATTAGAAATCTGAATGAAATTAATAATTTTGTAAAATGCATTGTTCAAATATTGTTTTTTTCCCCCATTATAATTTAAAAAAATACTAAAATATTTATTAAAACAGTGTGCTAAATATGGACATCATATGTCCTGAGTCCTGACAACAATGTAAACATTATTTAGGTAGGCAATTAAAGGTGGGTATGCAAGGGATAACATTAACATTTGGCTGAAAACAGTTGGTTTGCCAGGAACAGACTGATGTTTGGCTCATGCATACAACTGTCTGTTCTACAGAAGTGGGTCTTATGACCAGTTTCTGTCAAATCGTCATGCAGGAAAACCAGAATTCAACCCACATCCAATCAATAGTGGCAGCCATTGGTTGCCCATGTTGATCAGTGTGTTCTGGTGGGGGGTAGTCTGGCAGTCAGAACACAAAGGCACATCAGAGAAGAAGGCCACACTAACATAGCTTGTGTTAGTATAGCGATCTCTCAGCCCAGTGGGTTAAATGAAAAAAAAAAACTTCTATTGTGTACCCAGCCTTAGTCATAGGGTTATTGTAAAATTAACCAATGCGTACTGAAAATGTTAAGTTAACATCCCTGTGTGGTAGAGTTTGGTATACATTGCAATCAAAATATTTTATTGATTGACTGGTTAATAAAATACTATTGATGAGTTTTGGCTAGAATTGTATTTCCCTAAGTAACAAGAATTAACAAGAAGTAAAGAGGCAAAAAACACAACAATTTGTTTAATTGCCAATGCCCTAGAAAATATAGAGTATACATTGTTTCATTTGAACCATGACTAAAGGTAGAAAAGTTTGTTAAGGAAAGACATGAAATAAAGTCTACACCTTGCTCATTACCCTATTGTTGACTCTGGGATTAACCTACTGTTCTGGAATGAAGAGAGTTTAACTACCCTTTCACCCCCACCAATACAGAAATAAGAGTAGGAGTAGGATTTACTATTGCAATATGGCAACATAGACTTATCTACCATGGGAAAAGCCCTTCCCTTTAAATTTGTGTGAAAAGGAGCATGGCCCAGGAAGTTATCAACCCTCTCAATCCATAGAGATACATGTTTCTGAAAGTTTAATTAGCAACTCCTGTCAGTGTATATGAGATTTCATTTTATCATCATAGGGGAGCTAGAACTTATTTTATGGTCAATCAAAAATTAAAAAGTGTGAACCCTGCATTTAAACACAGAGATTATTTCATTCCAGTAACAGAAAAGTTTTGGACTTCTCCATCTCTCCGTCACCTATTACATCTGGATTAAGCACAAAGCTTATAATTAAACAAGAACAGAGGTGTGTGATTTGTTGTGTATAGAATAAACGGTTTGTTCAATCTTCCAGACTATGACAGAGACATTTTAGTCAGCATATTGCTCCTCTGAAATAATACCTATTGTTAATGAAACTAACCCCTGCATTTGATGAGGAGATGCGTGGATAGATTTGATATAATACCACCGGTGTTAGTTGCCTGAAACAAAGTATTAAGAATGGGGTTAGGGTCCACTTTATCTTGGCTGTATCTATCAATAGAAGGATTTATTTCTAAATTCAAACTCAGCTCAACAATTAATTGAATGATTTAGTATACTGTTCATATATAATAGATATGGATGTCGTGTCATTCTTTGTCTGCTGTCATTGAGAAAGTATACCAAGTTTATATAAATCTGGGAGAGAGTTACAAGCGCACTTTTTTTGTCCGGACACCCATCCATCTCGGAGCCTTATATTATAACCTGCTGGGACTTGTAGTTCTCCATCTTCTCCTGGGGCTCAGGTGCATGCAATCCACACCCATCCACCTCAGAGCCTTATTGTATGTATAACCTGCTGGGACTTGTAGTTCTCCAATCTCCATGAGCCCCAGGAGAAGATGGAGAACTACAAGTCCCAGCAGGTTATAATATAAAGCTCCGAGGTGGATAGATGTCTGAACAGTGACAATTGGTGGCACAGTGGTGACAGTTGGTGGCACAGTGGTGACGATTGATGGCACAGTGGTGACAATTGATGGCATGGTACAGTGACTGCATTTGATGGCATGGCACAGTGGTTGCGTTTGTTGGCATGGCACAGTGGTGACAATTGATGGCACAGTGGCTGCATTTGATGGCATGGCACAGTGGTTGCGTTTGGCATGGCACAGTGGTGACAATTTATGGCACAGTGGCTGCATTTGATGGCATGGCACAGTAGTTGCGTTTGGCATGGCTCAGTGGTGACAATTGATGGCACAGTGGTTGCATTTGTTGGCATGGCACAGTGGTGACAATTGATGGTACAGTGGCTGCATTTGATGGCATGACACAGTGGCTGCGTTTGATGGCATGGCACAGTGGTGACAATTGATGACACATGTGGTCATGCGCTAGCGCCGGGGGATGGGGGGCGAAAAAAAAGTTCTGCCCCGGGGGGGGGGGGGGGGGGGGGGGGGGGGGTGGGGCACCGGCGCCTAATAGGGTACCGGCACCTCTTTTGGCCCACTTAAAGCACTGTATATATCTATTTTGTTTGAAAGGTCAGCACATGTTTTTAAATTGTTGGTTACTACCCACAACATTGCAAACAAATTCACAGTTACAGACTAATTGATTTTTTCTATAGTGTCTAAAAAGACTACATTTGAAATTAAATAAAGACTAGTGTGTTTTTTAATGAGAAGAAAAGCTGACTTTTAATGTTTGCAGACACTGGAAAATAGTTAAAGTTATACAAAGGAAATATTGCTGTCCTCAAAATAAAATAGGAAAAACATCAGTGGAAGAATAACATTATGTTATCTAATTACCAAAATGTACAAACATACATTTCAACATAAATTCACAGTGCCAATGCTTGTTTAAGTTATTAAGTTATAGCCTTTTTGCATAGTAGTGAAGTGAAATTGTATCCAATGAATAATGGTCTGTAGAGAAGCTCTATCCTATGCCTTGAAATGATACATGTATTTTTAATGTAAGTTAAACATACCGTGTGCTAATGTATTAGAATTCAGTCTTCCTCACGGATAGCTAATAGGTTTGAAATAAACAATTTTAGTGAGAAAAACGACTTATTGTACTAGACTGTAAAATGGAAGAAGCATTTTTATATTTTTACAAAAAGATTATAAAGACATCCGTACTTCAGTAATGATACTTGGTATATAAAATTTAGAAATGTTTTGACTACATAAAAAGTTGATAGACAAAGAAAGCTAATACTGTACATACAAAATTACATCTTCATTGAATATTGTGTCAAAATTGATGTCTACCCTGTCTGAATTTTTTTATTTCTTGACGTTCAGGCAGACTGTCTACCACAGTCAGTTCAAACACGTTGGATGGACTGGGTGGACTGGGTGGACGTCCCGTCTTTTTCTGCGTCGGGGTATGCAAATCAGCTTTTGCCGGCGATCCCCGAAATTACGACCTTCATTCGCAATCTCTTACGGCATCTTTAGTCATCTTTTTTTTGCATAACACTATACCAGCTTTTTGCTGCTCTAATATTAGACAGCCCATGTTAAGTATGGCCGTCGTTCCCGCATCGAATTTCTACGTTTTCCGACATATTTTATTATTTTTAACGTAAGTCGTCCGGGAATAGGAATGTTCGTAAACGACGCTACTCAAACAACGAATGATGTAACGACGTGATTTCGCGCAATGCACGGTGGGAAATTTCTGAACGGAGCATGCGCAGTTCGATCGCCGCGGGGACGCGCTTAATTTAAATGCTTCACGCCCCTTATTCGCGTATTTCGATTACGCGGCGAGAAATAGACTACGCCGCCGTAGCGTACGGGCAAAAATCTACCAGAATTCGGTGTAGAGCCTGGTGAAATATGGCAGCATAGAGTATTTCGATTACGCAGCGCAATATTAAGTGTATCTGAATCTGGCCCATTGTTTCCACTAACCTTGCACCCATCAATTCACTGTTCTATGTTTTGCATACTGAATTTTTTGTGGACCAGTCTGCATTTTCAAAACAAATTTAAAGATGCGTGTGCTAAAATTAGCTAGCATTTCATCTCCTGTAAATGGCCTTGGGTAAGTGAATGGTGCAGTCACAAAATTAATCAAAAATAGTAAAAACATTAAGGACAAAGGTACACATGCATTAATCTAATCCTCAAGAGAAAAAAATGGTAGATAATTTTACCAAATGAAATTGTTGGGTCATTATCGAGAGATTAGTTTCATGAGATTATTTTCACAGATGTAGACTTAAAATGGGAAAAATCCAATGATTCTTTAGATGTATAGCTAATGCATAAATAATCTCTTTATCGCTTTCAACAATGTGGAGACTATTGTAATATGCTAAACTACAACATTATGATTTTGTTACACACAAATATGAATTCTTCAAAGAAGCCATACATAGGTCAAAATATGTCTAGTTTAGCAGGCACCAAGCACATTTTTGATCCATGTAGCGGCAGGCTGGTTGTACGAATGTTGATGTACCAATCGATTTCTGTACAACCAGCCTGTGCAGTTTTTACTGATCCATCAGTGCCATCAGCTATAGCCACCAGCACTAATGAGTGTAATCCGATGAGGGAAAAGGATCCCTGCTGTCAGAATACAATAGCACCTTGAGGGTGTGAATGGGGGAATTGAGCCATACAGTATGTTTTCATTCAACTCACTGGTTGAATAAAAACATGTAATAATATATGGGATTCCTAGTTGTAAACTTGAGCTCCTATGTGCAATACCCACCTTTTGGTGCACAGAAATCCATGTTACAGGAAAATTAGACAGCACTATTACATATTACTTGTACTCTATTAGCAAAGATTTAAAGTACTGTACCTCAGTTTAAAGTAATGTATAAGGGAGTGTTGGCATGTAAATTCCCACACTTACAAACAATTAAAATCTCAAGAGTAGTTAAGTACTTAATGATAAATACAAGAAACTGTGCTAATAGTACTGCACACTAAACACATGAAAGACTGATTGGACTTTAAGTTCTCAGCATGCTTTACTGGCTGGTGCATAGTTTCTGAATTGCCACACTGGGGTTGATTTACTAAAACTGGAGAGTGCAACATCGGGGCAGCTCTGCATAGAAACAAATTAGCTTCCGGGTTTTATTGGCAAAGTTCAATTGAACAAGCTGAAGTTAGAAGCTGATTGGCTACCACACACAGCTGCATCAGATTGTACACTCTCCAGTTTTCGCAAACCAACCACAATTTCGCCAGTCTTGAACTACTAAGTATAATTTATTAATCAGGTTATAATGAAAAACTCATTGTAAATTACACTAAAAAATAGTGGGTGTTCTTCTCATTGTGAATACATATGTAGGTCTTTTAATATGAAAAATATTAATTTTTATAAAAAGAATGCTGTATTAACATATACGTAAATATTATAGACAGATCTCCTAAATGAAAGGTGACTGCTATGTTATCTTATTTAGGGCACTTACTTCAGGTAAAAACAACCCTGTTTTCTATTTGCCAAACATACCAATGTATGTGTAGCAATAATTCTTGAAGAAAAGTGCCATGAGGGAATTCACTTGTAGACTGTGCTTAAGAGGATAACTTAATTATTTCACATATTTCATAAATTAGTGAATTTCATAATGAAGCTAAATTAAAATGTTACTTAAAATACTCCACTCCTGCAGCTCAGCAGTCATCCACTTAAATGTTGAACAATTTTGCTGACTTAAATAGGAAAAAAATATTATTTTTGTTTTCAAAACATTATGAAACGAGACAAAGAATTGCAATGCCTTCATTTAAATTCTGTTTGGCCAGTAAACACTGTCTCTCTGACAATTTCTTGAAATGACATTCTATTTGCTTGTGATTCTGCTTTTCTCCTTCTGCTTCCATGTCTTATGCTACGGCATTGCCTTCTGGGGTGCCTATGGCACAAGACAGGCAGAAGAGAGCTGATTCACTTGTGCATATAAATATGATGTGTTGAACCATAATAGAGTTTCAGAGCATATATTTGAAAAAAAAAAAGAATCCATTTTCTCTAGCCTAAAAAAGGAACATGAACACATATTTTACATTAACGAGGAACCCTGAAGAATTGGAATTGCAAATATTCTGAAAAATAAGAGTTTATCTATACCTATTGTGACTTGTTTTATAACGATGAGAAAATGTTGCACATATATTCATTTTCTGACTGGACAGGGAAAAAAATAATATACATATTTAATTTTTAAAGTGTTGACACGATTTCTTTTTCTTAGCGAGGTGGTTTAGGCATGCCTTACAAACTAGTTACTATTGAATTGGGTTGGTTTACTAAAGCAGTGTTTTTCAACTCCAGTCCTCAAGGCACACCAACAGGTCAAGTTTTCAGGATTCCCCTCAGATGAAATGGCTGTGGTGATTACTAAGGCAGTGAAACTGATCAAATCACCTGTGCAAAATAATGGAAATCCTGAAAACATGACCTGTTGGTGTGCCTCGAGGACTGGAGTTGAAAAACACTGTACTAAAGTAATAGAGGCTGTTCATGCTGGAAAAGTTCACTTTGCTTAAAAAAAAAAAATGTGCAAAAAAAAATGTATTCCCCCCATTTTATTATCCACTTAAGAAAGGCCCCACGCAGATATACTGCGACAGGGTGGCCCTACTGTGAGAAATCACGTACAGGTATGTGATGTCATTCAGTGGTTCTGGGGCATGTCCAAGCATGCTTCTGCTGTGATTGGACACAGTGGGAGACAATCAGAAGGTCTGGGAGCCACAAAGGCTGCCGACACTCCACAATCGTTCACAGGAGAGGCAGAATGGTGATCTGCCCATGCAAACAAGATGGAACACCATTCTATGAGGGAGGAAATTGGAGATCTTGTGTTCCTTCAGTCACAGCATGCCCGCTTCACAGACAGATAGAACTCGCTAGGAGAACAACACTTAACCCTTTGATCTCCCTGATGTTAACCCCTTTCCTGTCAGTGTCATTAGTACAGTTAAAGTGCATATTATTTTGCACTGATCACTGTACTAGTGTCACTGCTCCCCAAAAAGTGTCAAAAGTGTCGGTTAGGTGTCTGAATTGTCCATTGCAACATTGCAGTCCTGCTAAAAATCGCTTATCAGCGCCATTACTTGTAAAATTAAATAAATACAAATTCCATAAAAGTATCCCCTAGTTTTTAGATGCTATAACTTTTGCGCAAGCCAATCAATATACGCTTATTAGGACTTGTTTTCCAAAAATATGTAGCAGAATACATACATAGTGGCCTAAACTCATGAAGAAAAAAACAAAATTTTTTACATTTTTTTATTGGATATATTTTATAGCATAAAGTAAAAAATACAGTTTTTTTTTCCTCAAAATTGTCAGTTTTTTTAAAGCATAAAGTAAAAAATACTGTCAGGTGTAAGGGAACACTGCAAGTTTAGATGTAAGACCACACTCTGCGGATTCAGATGTAAAAAGGAACTCTGTGGATTCATGTTTAACCACTTGTCCACCGCCCACCGTCAAATGACAGCGGGCGGAGGACTCTATTGTTCTGACAGCACGTCATATGACGTGCTGTCTCTTTAAAGCCACGGGCGGGCTCGCGCGCCACTCTGCTGGGATCCCGTGTGCGAGTGCCCAGCGGCAATGATCGCCGCTGGGCACACGCGATTGCCCAGTAACTGAGCGGGGACGTGGAGCTCTGTGTGTAAACACAGAGCTCCACGTCCTGTCAGGGAGAGAGGAGACCGATGCTGTGTCCCTTGTACATAGGGACACAATCGGTCACCTCCCCCAGTCACCCCCCCTCCCCCCACAGTTAGAACACTCATAGGACACACATTTAACCCCTTCCCCGCCCCCTAGTGGTTAACCCCTTCACTGCCAGTCACATTTATACAGTAATCAATGCCTATTTATAGCATTGTTCACTGTATAAATGTAAATGGTCCCAAAAATGTCACAAAAGTGTCCGAAGTGTCCGCCATAACGTCACAGTCCCAATAAAAAAATTGCAGATCGCTGCCATTAATAGTAAAAAAATAAAATAATAAAAATGCCATAAACTATCCCCTATTTTGTAAACACTATACATTTTGGGCAAACCAATCGATAAACGCTTATTGCATTTTTTTTACCAAAAATATGTAGCAGAATATGTATCGGCCTAAACTGAGGAAAAAAATATTTTTTTTATATATTTTTGGGGATATTTATTATAGCAAAAAGTAAAAAATATTGCATTTTTTTTCAAAATTGACGCTCTATTTTTGTTTATAGCGCAAAAAAAAAAAAAAAAGCAGAGGTGATCAAATACCACCAAAAGAAAGCTATATTTGTGGAAAAAAGACGCCAATTTTGTTTGGGAGCCACGTCGTACGACCGCGCAATTGTCAGTTAAAGCGACGCAGTGCCGGAAGCTTAAATTTTGTCTGGGCAGGAAGGGGGTGTAGGTGCACAGTAGGCAAGTGGTTAAAAGGGGAACTCTGTGGACTCTGATGTAAGAGGGGACATTTGTTATTTAATCACAAAATATATGTACTGTATAGTATATACTGTAACAAAAATGGCTGTTCGCTGCTAAAGTGTTCGGTTTTGACTTGAAGAAAAGGTGGCAAGGGATTAGTCTATTGTGATATGCATGCACATTGTATTATGTTTATGCTTAAATATTGCATGCCTGGACCACTACTTATTTGACACATGTATTTTAAATATTTCCTTTAGTGAATTGCCTTTAAAACTGTTTTAACCACTTCAGCCCTGGACCATTTTGCTGGTCAATGACCGGGCCACTTTTTGCGATTCGGCACTGGGTCGCTTTAACTGACAATTGCGCGGTCATGCGATGTGGCTCCCAAACAAAATCGACAAATTATTTTTCCCACAAATAGAGCTTTCTTTTGGTGGTATTTGATTACCCCTGTGGTTTTTATGTTTTGCGCTATAAACAAAAATAGAGCGACAATTTGGAAAAATAATAATAATATTTTTAACTTTTTTCTGTAATAAATATCCCCCAAAAATATATAAAAAAAACTATTGTTTTTTTCAGTTTAGGCTTATACGTATTTTTCTACATATTTTTCTTTAAAAAAAAACGCAATAAGCGTTTATTGATTGGTTTGCAAAAAAGTTATAGCGTCTACAAAATAGGGGGTTGTTTTATGGCATTTTTATCAATATTTTCTTTACTAGTAATGGCGACGATCTGCAATTTTTATCGGTATTGAGACCTTGTGGCAGACACTTTGGACACTTTTGACACATTTTTGGGATCATTTCCATTTTTATAGTGATCAGTGCCATAAAAATGCATTAATTACTGTGGGGGGTGCTCGCAACCCTAGCGGGTGAAATTCGAAATCACGTTATATTACATGATTTTGCGGAGCCGAGCCGACCTGCCGGCGGCTGGTCAGCTAGTGGTTAAGTGGTATTTATCAAGCATTTTTTGCTTTTTGAACTAACTACCGCATCAAGGGTTAAAGAATTGAAATTTTCGGTATCACATGCAATATTTGTATATTGAGCCCAGTATCATGATCATTTATGCTGATGAACTTCTAGTATTTGTAGCAAAGTTCTGTATTTGCTCCCCTTCTTGAGTTACCCATTATAAAATATTTAGGATTAATAAAAACACTGAAGGGCTGACCATTTCAACTAAATACAGCAGGACACATTTTATCTTTAATTAGACACAAGTGGTAGAATGCAGCTATCAACTACACAAAGTTGACATTTGGCTTCTTCCTACAAAACTGTATGATTTCCAAATTTACTTTACCATGATTTAGCAGAATAACTTCACATGCACATGCCCTTCCTGATAATACTTGGTTGATGTCTTTTGTTTTATTTATATACTTTTTTTAATTCTATACACAAAACAACAAAAGTGCATTAATGTATAAAGTTTAGGTGTACAACATAATTCAGTTACCGAAAAACAAGGAGACACACCAGCCTAGCGCATTACCTTTGTGATGTGATGTAAGACACAGAATATTGAACTCAAAGCAATCTCGTCACCTAGACAAGCCAATAACAACACATTTAATACAATAACGGATATCACAAATGTGTTAGGCTTGTTTTTCAGTATTTCCTCAGGGTATCCCACAGTCCATAGAGGACACCAAAGTCTGTAAACAGCCAAAGACTTGGGATTTACATTTGCCATTAATACTTTCTTGAGCAGAGTAGTTTTGTCTTTTCTATCTACAATTTAGTTACCATTGCTCTACAATCTTATATGTAAAATAATTATATCTAGATTATTACATGTATAATGATCTATAGTTTGCTAACACTGAAGACACAATAAGTATGGCTGCAAAATAATTAACTATACATATATTAATTTCTTAAATTGCAAAGTCTTCCCAGTATAGGGTGGCACTACATAGCCTACCTAATACCAGCTCTATTCAATCACCACCTTGTTATACTGGATAACAAATGACAAAGTTATAATTGAAACTAAGATCAAGAACATGGGGGTTGATTTACCAAAACTGGAGAGTGCAAAATCTGGAGAAGCCGTGCATGGTAGCCAATCATCTTCTAACTCTAGCTTGTTCTACTAAGCGTTGACCAAAAAAAAGCCCAGAACCTGATTGGTTTCTATGCAGAGCTGCACCAGATTTTACACTCTCCAGTTTTAGTAAATCAACCCCATGACCTCAAACTAGCAGGAGGAAAATTCAAAACTAATCTTAAAAAGTACTATTTTACCAAACAAGTAGTTGATGTCTGCAATAAACTCAGGTCAATGAATAGTGGATGCAAACATAGGATATACATAGATCTAAGGCCGCGTACAAACGATCAGTCCATCCGATAAGAACGGTCCAAAGAACCATTTTCATTGGTTAACCGACAAAGTCGACTGACGGTCTGATGTGCCTACACACCATCAGTTAAAAAAAAAACGATTGTGTCAGAACGCAGTGACGTAAAACACACAACGTGCTTCCAAGCATGCGTCGACTTGATTTTGAGCATGCGCGGCCTTTTGACCGATGCCTTTGCATACTAACGATCGGTTTTGACCCATCGGTCAGACGTCTATCGGTTCAATTTTAAAGCAAGTTCTCTGTTTTTGGACCGATGGACAACTGACCGATGGGGCCTACACACGAGGCAGTTTGGACCGATGAAACTGAACTTCAGTCCGTTTTCAGCGGTGTACGCGCCCTTAGACAAAAATAATGAAAACAGTTATATATATATATATATATATATATATATATATATATATATACATACATATCTATATATGACAGATTCAATGGACCACTTTCTACTGTCATTCTTCATGTTCTGTCATGTTTCTAGGATTCTGAGCCTGAACTTTACTGTGGAGAAAGGTGAAAATAAACCAAGTATACCCTATTGTCGAACATAAACTGAAGTGTACAGAAGATGAATTAACCACTTCATTACTGGGCACTTAACCCCCTTCGTGCCCAGACCAATTTTCAGCATTTAGCGCTGATGCGTTTTGAATGACAATTGCGCGGTCATCCAACACTGTACCCAAATTATATTTTTATCATTTTGTTCCCACAAATCGAGCTTTCTTTTGGTGGTATTTGATCATATGTGCGATTTTTATTTTTGTTGCGCTATAAACAAAAAAAGACATAACATTTTGAAAAAAATGTTTTTTTACTTTTTGTTATAATAATATCCCATTTTTTTTAAAATATTTTTTCCTCGGTTAAGGCCAATACTTATTCTTTTACATATTTTTGTTAAAAAATCGCAATAAGTGTATATTGATTGTTTTGCAAAAAAGTTATATCGCCTACAAAATAGGGGATCGATTTATGATTTTTTTTTACTAGTAATTGTCAGGCCTGCGATATTGTGACGGACATATCGGACACTTTTGACACAATTTTTGGACCATTCACATTTATACAGCGATCAGTGCTATAAAAATGCACTAATTACTGTATAAATGTGACTGGCAGGGAAGGGGTTAACACTAGGGGGTGATGAAGGGGTTAAATGTATTCCCTGGGTGTGTTCTAACTGTGTGGGGGGAGGGGACTGACTGGGGAGGTGACCGATGCTGTGTCCCTATGTACAAGGGACACAGATTGGTCTCCTCTTTCCCTGACATGACGGGGAGCTCTGTGTTTACACACAGAGCTCCACGTCCCTGCTGTCACCGCCGATCGCGTGTACTCAGCAGACATCGCGGCTGCCAGGCACACGCATCGGCTCCTCATCGATGCGCCTGGACAGTGTTTACCCGCTGCACGTCCCCCAGCGGCTCGTGCGGGTAATGCACATAAAAGGATGTCCACGCGCCACTTGAGAGCTCGGGTCTCAAGTGGTTAAGAAACATGCTTTCTGTCATTATCAGTAAGATCTTGGTCACATTATACTGCCATGTACTGTATAGTTATCCTTAAGCAACGAATCTGTTCTGCATTGGAAATATCATTTTTATTATATAATTAGACTCTCTCATATTTGTTTCCCTTTTTAGGTTTATTTTATTAAATTCCCTTCTTGCTCCATCTTTAACATATATAGATGGGGGTATTGACTTTTAAGACTTCCATTCAATTGATCAGGGGATTTTAGAAGCCAGACATAGATGACAACATGACAGAATCATGGGGTGTCACTAGGGTCACCACAACTAGTGCTCCTGTTTGAAGATTTCCCCTCTATTACTGTTTTAGTGTCAATCCAATATGTGAGATTTTATTTTACTTTCACTATCAACAATAACAGTAAGCAGGACAAATAGAGGGAACAAAACTCGCTAATGGTGCAACAGACAGCAATAAAAACTGGCAAGTTGCAAAGGAAATTTGATTTTCCTCGCCAGGTGTTCTACGGGTATCTGCAGATAAGACACTATGCACAATCATTTGCCCCAAAGCTCCAATTTTCAGCGCCAACGCCTTTCAAAAAGCTGGTATTAGAGGGATCTGCTTGCCGCGGTTTGATATCGGACATTTATCAGCTGTTAAACCCTCGCTCCTTTCCTGCCCAGGGTAAGCATGCATACATGCTTTGCTTAGAAAAGGTGCTGGGTGAGGAGATCCCGGAAACGACCTGGCAGACGATCTGGTCTCAGGTAGCTAAAAGCTCTCTTTGCACGCTCTACCAGGAGAGAGCCTATAAAATTCTGTACTTTTGGTACATGACGCTAGATGTTCTCCACGCTATTTACCCATCCAGTTCACACAGGTGTTGACGCTGCCAGGGAGCCAGGGGAACATTGTACCACATATACTGGACCTGGCCCAAGATAGTACCTTTTTGGTCGGAGACGCAGCAGTTACTGTCCCGTCTCTTGGGAGTACCTGTCCCCAGGTCCCCAAAACTATTCCTACTAGGGGTATCGCCCTTGCAAATTCCCAAGTCCTCCAAAAAGTTGGTGAGGCATGTTTTGACAGCCGCAAGATGGCTGGTTGCTCTCCATTGGAAGCAATCCCCCCCTTCTCAGGCAGACTTGTATGCTAGGATTAAGGATGTTGAGCTGATGGAAAAAAATTACAGCTAGATTTCAGGATAGACTGGAGATGCATGACGTGGTCTGGGAGGAGTGGCGCCGTCATGAGGATCCGCCCTGAGCCATTGTTCGAGCCTCCTCTTACCCTTTTCCCCACCTCATCCCTCCCTACCCCCCCTTGAACCTGTAGCTCCCTCTGTTGGTTTATCATTCGTTTCTTGATTCTGATTCCTTTCTTCTCCTTATTCTTTGTTTTTCATGGTTTTCCTTTTCTTTTGTGTTGTTTTGTTCAGTTGCGGCCCTCGGCAGGCTGTGTCTAAGGTTCGGCCGCTTGCATGTGGAGCAACCAAGCTCCCCTGTTATCTACTGTACCTCACAACTTACTACACTTTGATGTACACTGTTTTTGCAACTGCTCTGCTGTAGTTTTGTACTGTTTCTTTTTTGTGATACAGGGTTACCCTGTGTCTAATAAAAAATATTATTTGAAAAAAATAAAAAACTGGCAAGTGTTCTAATCCCTCCCCACTTAAATTAATTTGTTGAAGTTTAGAAAAAAACAAAGATATCAATATATAATCATCTATTCCTTCCAGTAGTATGCTATAGTGATTCATTTGTAATCAGACTTTTACTCCATGTAGTTACAGTTGAGTATGACATTAACTGTGTGTTACACCTATAGGTACTGTTCATCCGTTTAGACTGTGCTCCCCATAAGAATCAGGTAATTTACAAGATGATTAAAAATATTTTATGATTGTCTCATGAACCATAAAACCTTACATTGTTAATTTTTAATGTTATGCTCTGCACTATTACATTTTTTTATTATACCAGGTGCTCTCTTTCAACATTTTGGAGTAATGAAATTTTCTTCAGGCTGCAGGTGACTGCAGAGGGAATGGGTGTAAAATAAACAGGACCAGCTGGCTTCCCTTAAAAATACTATATCACCCTTACAAATATCCAGTCCTATTTTAAGTATATTACTATTCATTTAAAAAAAAAGAGCATGGTGTTTAAAAAAAAAACTTTGTTGTGCTGTTATGTGGGAAATATTCTATTTTATTGTTTTTTAAGTTGACTACTTTTCAATTATATATATATATATATATATATATATATATATATATATATATATATTGTGATGGTATGTGAGGTGAGATACAGGATGGTCGCTATATTTCACCTCGCATTCGTTCCATTATATTGACTGAACTGGAATCCGGCCCGGTTTTTCTAGCCTTTGTGGCAGGCCGGGGTTCGGTCCTCTGGAGTCCAAAATCAGGTGGACTTTATATGTCCAGGAAGAGAGCACAGCAGGGCTCTGGTTTTGAGACTCAGGAAGGAACCTGAGTGAGAGGAGCTCTGGGTGTTGGACTAAAAGGTTTACTTCACTACATGTTTTGTGGGTGACAGGGACCAGCCCCACACTGTTTAGAGAGGAGACTATTTGTTTAGTTAGCGCCGGACAGCAAGGATTTAATTTGCTGTTTTGTTTATTTTTATTTTGCAAACCTCCTGTAAATAAACCTGATTTTAAAGAAAGTGCTTGTTTGCTGACCTTCATTCAGAAAAGGTGATCCCTCAGGAGCTAATCTCTCACAATATATATATGTATATATATATATATATATATATATATATATATATATATATATATATACACACACACCTTATAACACGCACCCTAACTTTAAGAGGGAAGTTTCAGGGAAATAAATCAAGAGGTTAAAACTTTATTAGGGGGGTACGGGGGCTACCCTGAACCTAACACTGACTGCCTGTCACACTGACACTAACTGTAGTGATCATACATATAATCACTGCAATCAGTGACACTGTGGCAGGGGGTAGGGGGTGGGGGGCTGATCGCAAGGGGTTAATGTGCCTGCGTGTCCTGGTGTCAGTGTAGTGTTGTGTACACTTACTGTGTGATGGGATCTCTCCTCAGCAGCGGTTGAAAAAAACGCCGAGGGAGAGATCACATCACTTCCCCGACCCGCGTCAAGGCAGGGACGTACAGGTAAGCCAATGTGCCTGTACGTGCCATTCTGCCGACGTAAATGTACATTCGGCGGTCCATAAGCGGTTAAAGGTGTCAAGAGCCACCCATGAGGATCTTTCCCTGTCTTGAAACAGCTATGGTGGAAATGTTAAAATTATTTGGCAGTATGTAATGCATTATGCAAATACTGGTTCTGGTATGGGTAGAGAATTAATTTAAAATTTCTACAGTGACCTTTTAAAGAATTCCACAAGCATCAAGAACATGTTTAAGGTCCAAAATATACAAGTAAAGGGCAGTAACCCATGGTCAGTTTTCATTAGTGTACCCATTAGTGTTTAATGAAATCATTCCTGAAAAGTTTATGTGTTTTTTTTCTGTATGAAAAAATTCTACATTTTATATTTTTAAATAATTCCACTTCTATATTAACTTTATTTGTGACAGCGTTTGTGGGTCATGCATTTTCAAATTTCACCTAGCTAAAAGGATTTCTGATGTTTGATTACTGCACAAAGGCGGCTACTTGAATCATGTTTCATGAAAAAATTCACATTTTATCAATTCTATATTAACTTTATTTGTGACAGCGTTTGTGGGTCATGCATTTTCAAATTTCACCTAGCTAAAAGGATTTCTGATGTTTGATTACTGCACAAAGGCGGCTATTGCAGTTTCACATATCAATCAAATTCACCAAGTAACAAGCAGGGCACCTTAACCATCATTCACAGAATGATGAAGCAGAAGGAAACTTGGCTATGCATGACATTTGAGCATTTTATTTATAATTCTTTATATTCAAGTAAAAATACACAATTCTTTCCCTCTAGGTGCCACTTCAGATGACCTCTCTGTATTTTGCCATTTTAATGGACAACATTCTGTTGATGCTGGACAATTGAAATGTGGAGAACATAAAGGTTTACACATTACTTGGAAAGGTGAATTTTGAGAAACACAATTTTAGCACTATATTAATAGTTTTAACGCCTTCTCAACAGGTAAATACAAATAAAAACAATTCAAACAGTATTTAGTAATTGATAAAAAATACAAGGCCATAATGATAAAAATAATATAATTATTACAGGTTATTTTTAAAATCAACAATGTCCCCTTGAATTGTGAAGATGTCATGAACGTGCTTGCTATGCTGTTAGACTGATGCTGCATCTATCCCCCAGCATCTCTGCACTGAGAACCAAGCCACGAACACCGCCGATGGCTCGGTTCTCACTCCTCCCCGAGCAGAGTGATGATGAATATCAGTCAGCATTGCTTCTGCTCTACTTCTGAAGTAGAGGGGCAGGGAGAAGCCATCTCAGCGGATTGCTGAGACTGCCATCAATCAGGGCAGCTAGCGGATCCCGAGTTGTAAGTCGTGATGACGTGCTTTCCCCCGACTGATGCCAATGACGTCAGCGGAGACCAGACTTCAGATCTGTGACCCATAGGAGAAGCCCAGCCTAAGAAGCTCAGGCTTGACTTCTTCTTTAACCTCCAGTGATACAACAAAAAACCCTTACCTTGATTTATTCTTTAGACCTTAATTCCTAAAAAAAAGTAGGCCCATGAACAGAGAGAAATTATTATGATAATATCAAGGACAATTCTCATGTTGGTTTACATGAAAGTGCAGATGTACACACACCCAGTAAACACAATGCTTTTATCGACCTAGTGAAGTATATACTCGTTTTCATTGTCTATTTTGCAGTCCATATTTGCAGTGTCAATCCAACATTCAACAAAAATATATTTTGTAAGTCATATGCAGATATGCCGCAGAAATGTGTCTGTAAAGATGTGGCTTGGAGAAAAGAAGACACCAATAATGTTGGTGCGACAACCAGGATAGCGTACAAAGATAAAGAAAATCAACTAAGTGAAGAAAACTATTTGCAGCTAGGCTAATTACAAACTGTTTTTATTTCCCTAAATATTTTTGCCAGATGTATTCAACTTTCAGATAATTGAACAATTTATAAATCATTAGAGTATGTATCCAGACTTGCACAAAAACCTGCATTGAAATAAACAAACTAAAAATTTGATAAGCCAATTCTCCAGATTTCTAATATGTGGTAAGGTTTCTGATTTTGAAGTTACACATTTTTTGTTGCTACATAATGTTTGTTAGTAATTGCTTGCTCTCAATGTTCAATACAAATATCACAAACTAATCTAGAGTCTTAAATACATCATGTAAAAAGTGCATCATGTATCTGTGTAAGGAACATATTTTAGCAGTCAAAGAAAATATTAAATAATTTGGATAAGTAAGACGACAATAATCTAACAAAATAAATGTAGACTATTTTTGTGCAACAAACACTAAAGGATATTTGGTATAACATGTCAGTGTCATTAAGCACAGACATCTTTACTTTAAACTCTGGGCATAAAGTTACTGCTGTATCCTGAAGTTGACTAATGCCAAATGTAAAATTATGGTTCTCTGAAGGGCTTTATATGATAAATCAATCACTACCTGAACTAGTACACAACGATAGTCAGAGAATCTGCAAAGCAGTTCCATCTCCGTGTGACTTTCACACAATCATAAAATGTACAGAAATTTCACATAGGAACCCCAGTTTGTTTGTTTTTGAATTCTTGCATATAGGTTCCAGTTTAAGGGCTGGATATAATTCAAACCTTAAAATCTATTTAGCTGTAAGAAAATAGTCTTGATTTGACACAGAAAATCGTGGAGGTGTTGGAAAAATTGCCAGAAATGTTAATTGCTATATAAAAACATAAGCTCAAAAAAAAAAAAAAGCTCCTTTGAGGGCAGTAACTGATGTGAATGTATAAAATATGTAAAGTGCTGCACAAATTAATGGCATTAAATTAGTGTCAATACTAAAAATGATAATATTAATATATACAAAATATATATTGCAAAGGTTGGAGGGCTAAGTCTTAGAAAAAGGTTAAACCTATCAATGATACTGCCCTAGTGATGTTTTCATACCAAGAAGTGAGCTCTAGTGAGGGAATCTGCATGTTTCTAATGAGAACCTGCATAATGATAAACCTTGAAATGGAAAACTTGGAGAGCTAGGAACCAACATGTGACTCTTGGGTTAGACCATCCACTGTAGACAAGCATAGTCAGTAAATAGTCTATAGCAACATCCTTGTAGGTAGTATAAGTAGGTTTCTAGAATCTACTTGATAGATAGTCACCCTTGCTCTACAAATAAATCCTTTCAGTTAGAGCCAGCTTGGGACTAAAATAGACTCCATTCACCACCTCTCAGAAAACACTGGAAGGTTCAGTGTAGGCGAATAATTCTTTCTGAAAGGCTAGTGCTACTAGCACCAGCTGTTAACAAATGACCTGTTTCTGACTCTGAACGTTTGCATTAGGACCCCAGTTAATCATGTCTATATGGTTGCCCAATGGTGTAACAAAGATACTGTGCCACTTTCAGTTGTAAGGCACATGTCTTTGGATTTTATATTAAACTTGCTTCTTCTATGGAGCTAGGGAAACTTGTAATGGGAGATGACTTGCCCAGTAAGTGCTAAAGATCACTGCATTGTCTATGTTGGACTCAAGAAAGGGCCGATGAGGCCTAAGGATCTAATTTCTTAACCTAAATTTTGCAAGACACACCCTATTGTTTAACAGTTGTTGCAGAACATCAATGAACCATCGGGACTGGGAACGAGAATTATTGGGCTACATCATTCAGTGTTGCATTCTTGCTTAGGCTGAACTTGAACCTTGGGGTTCATGATAATTTCATGTTTAATTATATTTGTGCAGCTTAGCAATCCTTATTCTGCCTCAGAAACTCTCTCACATTGTGCTGCTGGGATAAGTAACAGAGACTCAGCTATCCAAACCTCCCATAAAGCTACAACGGTTTTTATATCTTGCAAGCATTAGTTAGTTTTGATTGATATGCCTGCTCCTTTTCACAGCTGCCTGGCTGGTACCCCTGTAGTTTACCTTTACAACTCATTCAAGTTTTTCTACCACAAACGTACTTCCAACCTGGGGGAATAAAACCAGTACAGGATCCTTTTTGGAAAGTTCAAACATTTGTAGACCTATGGGGGTTCAAGTTGCACTCTGCAATGGAATTTTCCCCAGAGCTTTGAGAATGAGGTGAAGCGCTACTGAATTTCATTTTCCAATCATATGCAAGCAAACATTTTTAGATAATGTCTATGCAGCACCTACAGATCTAACATGTACCTATGTTGTTATGTTTGGAAGATTGTGCCATTTAAAAGCCCTTGTGCGATCTTATGGGGCCTTCCGGGCATTCCACAGTGCTGGAATTTGCTGCGAATGCCCCATAATTGCTGTTCGGTGAACACCCGATGTTCAAGTCTAACTTACGTTCAATTTGAACATCAAGCTCACCCCTAATACCCTTGATTAAATGTTCTGTAGCTGTTTTACTCATTCCAATATTTAACATCTCACTTTTGGTAGCAATTAGAAAGAAAAAAGGGGCTTTTTTTAGATTACCACCACTACTCTTATATGAATGTCACATCCTTTATTGCTTCTGTTTAAAAGTTGTTTTATGTGTCTTGTATAGGTAAGTCTACATTCGTATTTATAGCAAATGGAAGGACGAAGACTGGACAGCCGCACTCCAAAATTACTTAAAATAAGTTGTCTTTTATTTTCAACTGTACACACAGTCACTGCAACCAATAAAATACAGTATGGCCGACGCGCTTCGCACTTACAGTCAGTGCTTAGTCATGGCCATGACTAAGCACTGACTGTAAGTGCGAAACGCGTCGGCCATACTGTATTTTATTGGTTGCAGTGACTGTGTGTACAGTTGAAAATAAAAGACAACTTATTTTAAGTAATTTTGGAGTGCGGCTGTCCAGTCTTCGTCCTTCCATTTGCTATCATTAGCATTGCCAGCACCTTGGTGGTTCAACAACCCTTGATTGCACACGGGGCTCACCTGGAGCGGTGAGAAATCTGTCTACATTCGTATTTATGCTTTAGGATGTATTCACACAACAATTATATCTGGCCCTCGTTGCCCCCTCTGATGTTCACGTCATACATTCCAGGAGGCAGCAGTTGCTATGGGGAGCATGCATGCCATGGGATTATGTGCATTCTTTAAGATCTGCAGCACATTTGCACAGGTGCAGAGTGGGGGAGGACACTTTTCCTCTGATTGATGCTGAAGATTCTGAATTTACATGGCAGTGCACTGTGCCTTTATGTGGTCCCTTTAACTTCTGCTGACACAGACTTTCACCGTTTTAAGCTCAATGTACATGACAAGAAAACAAATTGTACAGCAGAGATCAACAGAGTGAGTTCCACTTTTGCCTACATGTTCCAACAACTTTAGTGGTAACCTTCAAATGTAGAGCTCGAAAAGGTGTTCCAGATACCAAAGTGTAATTAAATGCTTCTGGCTTGTGTTTATTTTTTTACCATTGCATCAAACACAAAGCAACATAGTTTTGCACACAAAGAATCTGTGTTAATACATTTCCATACACAGGAGTTATGAGACATGGGTATGCTAGTACAGCACAGCCTGCATTACCTTTATTGCTCTATAATACACCACCACCTCTCTTCCCAGAGAAGACTTTTAAACTTCCCACATTTTCTGGTGTATAAGGTTGATCAGGCGTATAAGACGACCCCCTAATTTTACTGTTTTTCTACGTGTTTTGCCTATACTCACTGTATAAGACAACCCCTCTTCCAAGGCTTCATATTTCCTACATTTCCTTCTTTTTGCTGGAGCTGGAGCCATACAGCACTGAGCCAATCACGGCGAGCAATGTATTCTATTAATGAATACAAAGCCTGCTTGGATTGGCAGAGGCTGTAACATCATCAGCCCACGCCTCTATGACTCTCAAAGCCAATCCGAGCAGGCTACTGTATGTAGCCTGCTTGGATTGGCAGAGGTTGTTACTCTTATCTGAGCAGGCTCTGTATTCATTAATTGAATACATCACTAGCCAGGATTGGCTCAGCAGTGTATACTGTATGTAATCAAAGCTACATATAGTATTACTGCACATCTGGCGGATTGAGATACAGCGGGCTGCATTTTATACCCCGGGTATAAGACGACCCCCGCTTTTGGCTGTTTTTTTTTTATGTAAAAGGTCATCTTATATGCCGGAAAATATGGTATACCCAAAGTGGATGAAAAGTGTATGGTCAGTGCTTAACCCTCTGCATACTGCTACACAGACCTACCACTACCACACATTTATCTCATAAAATGCTACAATCTAGGCAGCAGCAGGTAAACCGATCCATGATGCTGCCCTGGATCCAGTGGATTGTTTGACATAATATATATATAATATTTATTTTTCCTTGCTTTTACTAAATATATAACAGTAGCATGTTGGATAACTGAGTTTTTACTTTATTACATATATTTCCCTTAATACATACAGAATTCAGAGAAGTGCATAAAAGAGAAAAAAAGTTTTGCGTCATTTCACCACAGTTTTCCAGAATATGTATAACCTCAATTATTTAATGTTTTCAGTTTTCCTTATTCTTTAATGGCAACAATGGTGAGATTGTGAGAGTCCAGGGAGATTGACATTAAACAAATGTGTCACAAATGTATAATGCTTGCTAATGAGATCTGCTGAATGCTGATGAAAATAATTGCTTTTTAGTAGGTATAGTATTTTATTTTAAATAAAAATTTCATCAGTCACTCTCATTCTTGCAGGGCAAGGTTTAAACAGTACAAAAAAAAGAGATTTGTTATATCCCAGGGAATAGAGCAGTGCCTGTTTTGGTGTCCTTTATCAAGGTCTAATTCTTCGTTCTGACAATCTACCGAATTGCGTATAATAAAACTGTGTACATTTTAGACTACTTAAAAGGATTTCACTCACAGCATTACTTCTGATTCAAGGCAATTATGTCTCCTCTTCCAATTACGGTAAATCCTATTAAAAGCACTTTCATTATAAAATGCATCCTGTTAAACCAGGCTCTAGTAATGGGGGTGAAATACAATTCATAATTTATCAGAGTGTTGCTCCTTGACTATTGAAGAGCATCTATAGGTCCAGCTAAATGATTTAGGCCAACCTGAGCAATGACTTGATTCACTTTACAGTGTCCATAACTTCTGTAAAAAGTTTGTAAGGGTTTTAAGTTATAGAAAACTGGATTTCTTCTAGGCAACATATTAAATAAATATGCATGTCATCATAATTTGTATAATATATGTAGCTTTACAGATACAGTATGTAAAATGTATGCTAAATTACAGATATGGGGGGTAAGATCTAAACAATTTCATCATTATTATATGTGAAGTTACAGCTAATGAAGGCTAGAGGCAACTAAATGGACTGTCTGCTAATAGAATAATGCAACGTATATGAATGTAAGCAGCCAGTGGGCAGGTTTAAAGGAGTAAATCAGGAAATTGGTCTATACATTTATCCACCCATCTCCCCAATCACAGCATCAGTGTGTGTGTAGTTACCTTAAATAAAATTTTCAGAGATTTTCATTGTTATAATCTAATTTCCAGTGTTGCTGAATGCAAGTTCCATTCCATGAATTATGGACTCTTATCACCATGTATTACAAACAATAGGGTTAGTTAGAAAAGAACTAGTACATGCATACTTAGCAAATCGAAACTATACTCACTAAATCACTTCCATGAATGATTATATGACTTACCTGAGCCCACACTTGTCTATAGGCACAGAGAGCATGGCTCGGAAACAATCCCACATGTGTGCCACACTATGAATCAGCTTCCTACTATGGCACACCAAGAAGAGTATTAGCCAGGAACACATTTGGGAAACCTAAGAATAGGAGGATCAGAGCTGCTCTGTGCAATTACATTGCACAGAACAGATAAATATAACCTGATTTTTTTTATATAGATACTAAAAAGGCTTTACAAATGCTTTAACATGTCAAAACTGGCACTGCCCACAAAATGTAATACTTTGTTCATAAGTATAATGTGTATGCATTGCTAATTTTGTTCGTGCAAATATAATTGATTGCAATGGGCATATATTCAAGAAATTTCTCTAGATCACTCTTTGCTTAATTCTTTTAGTTGAAAATAAGAATTCACAAAAGTAAATCAATATACAGATAAGCAGTAGCATAAAAGAGTTGAAAACAAAATAAACTTGAAAGTGTCTTTAATGTGATATATTTATCATATGCATCTGAGGCCGCATACACACGATCAGTCCATCTGACGAGAACAGTCCGAAGGACCGTATTCATCGGTTAACTGACGAAGCCGACTGACAGGCTGATGTGCCTACACACCATCGGTTAAAAAAACGATTGTGTCAGAACGTGGTGACGTAAAACACACGACATGCTGAAAAAAATGAAGTTCAATGCTTCCAAGCATGGGTCGACTTGATTCTGAGCATGCGCAGCCTTTTGACTGATGCCTTTGCATACTAACAATCAGTTTTGACCCATCGTTCAGGTGTCCATCAGTTCAATTTTAAAGCAAGTTCTCTGTTTTTGGACCGAAGGACAACTGACCGATGGGGCCTACACACGATCGGTTTTAACCGATGAAACTGAACTTCAGTCCGTTTTTATCAGTTTTGACCAATCGTGTGTACTCGGCCTGACAGTTTTTGCAATAGAATGTAGATAATTACAATTCACTTTCATGTAATTTGATGTTAATATTCTCTGTAATGTTTTCTAATAACTCAGTTATTAACGGTGTCATAGCTCAGTAAGATTTTTAATCATACATGCAGCAATAAATACTACTAGAGCCTTTTAACCATAATGAGAACCATGGTCATTTGCCATCAGTATTAGATGCTCATAATCTTGTTTAGAAAATCTCATCTTCATAACTCCAAACCTCCTGAACTTTGTCACGTGCATTAAATAAGTAAGGAGCCTGTGGGCATATCTCAACATGTATTTGCTGTGTATTCATTTAAGGGGATTTTAAGCTCCTATATCCAATCCGTAAATACATCCATGTTGCCTAAATGTGCTACTATAAACTAACACAAGGGATTGACTAGTGATAACCACTTATTGTATTTGTTTTTAATATGAGACCTTGTTGACATAATATTAAAGACATCATTTTGTAGTTCTACGTTATGTTTAGTGTTATATTTTAGTATCTGCACATCAATATACAATTTTCCCTCATGTACAACATTAGTAAAAATGATCCTAGTATTATCCTAGTATATACTTCTATTGTTAAAGCTTTACCCGTTGTACCTACAGTTCACTATGTCATTGCCTTCTTTTTTTAATATGCTCCCTCCAACTTCAGTAATTACTGTACATTGATGTACTGCTATTTTTGCCAGCTAGATATGAATTGTAAATGAGTGTTACAGTAGTTGTAAATGCTCAGTGTTGTTTACCTTCATGCATTCTATGCAGCAGCCCTCTTAGTCCCCCCTAAAACATACCGGATACCATATCTTGATCCAGCAATGTGCACATGAGCCTCGCCATCCTGGGTCTTACCCTGAGGCCGCGTACACACAATCAAATTTATCTGCTGAAACTGGTCTGACGGACCGTTTCAGCAGACATCTCCGATCGTGTGTATGGGCTATCGGACATGTTTTCCCAGCGGACAAATTTCAAAGCATGCTTTGAAATTTGTCCGCTGGAGACATGTCCGTCGTACACTAACCAGCGGACAGAAATCTCTGCGCATGCGTCGAATGGATTCAACTCATGCGTGGAAGTATTTTACTTCCTGGAGTGGTGACGTGGCGGCGTCAACGTCACCGCCATGTCACCGCATCCTCAGCCTGAGGTGATTTTTGTGCGATGGTGTGTACACGCCATCGGACCAAAATCCGATGAGACATATCCGCTGCAAATGGTCCATCGGACATGTTTGAGCGGACATGTCTCATTGTGTGTATGCTGCCTGAGACAGCAAGCTGCTCACTATAGGGGCACTAGGCTGGAGGGAGGGGCAATGAGTTCCACCAGGGGACCCAAAAAGAGGAGGATTTTGGCTGCACTGTGCAAAATCACTACACAGAACAGGTAAGTATGACGTGTTTGTTATATAAAAAATGTAATTACAATTCTGTCTTTAATATTGCTTTAAAAAAGAAAAATCAAAAGGACCATTTAAGATTTAAAGTAGATGTCTAGAAATGTCTGCACATACCAGTAGTAGCCTCGAGAAATCTTATCTCATGACCAATCCTGGGAAATTCTGTCAATCACTTTCTGATAGTCTCAAAGTTTTCCATCCTTCATACTGCCTCCATATTTGTAGGGGCCAGTGAGACAGGTCATGGTGATGGACCAATAGAAAAGGGAGAAGGCAGTAGCAAGTGTTGACACTCCTAGGAAACATGGGACCTTTCCCCTTCAAACATTCAGATGTTACAGGATTTTTTACATTGTTTCATGTATATGCAGACACCTTAAAGCACCTACAATTTATATCTGGAGCAGTTTTTTGTTCTAATGTCCATGCAAATTTAATGGTTGATTTTCTAGAAAACCATCTGATCTGCCCATCACATAAAAAAAAAATGAATTTTTTTCTGTACTTTGCAAGTAAGCCAAAAGGTACATTGATAATCAACCATTAAGCGTATGTCATTTGGCCCTCAGTAAGAGATATAGCTTTAAATGAACATGCTGCAAATTCCTAATTGTTTGCATGTTTCAAATGCACTGGCAGCACAGTGACATGAAGAGAAATGTTAGCCACGACACGCAGCAAGTGGATACCCCTATCTAATTACAGATATCAAAGTTTACATGCTATGAATAGATTTCATTCATAGATGACAAATAGACAAATGCTTTTAGAAAGCTACAAGATATCTTAAGTCACAAATGAATGACCTGATTATTTGAAACACGTTATATTAATAAGAATGTGCACCTTCACAGATCCTTATTCCTTACTGGCAAGAGAAACAACATTTGAAATGTGTGTGCCAAATAAATTATTATAACAAATTATCACTCTAAACAAAGGACAGAAACTTTACATACTTGCTATACATATGGAAGTAATGGCATTACAATTTTAAACTGAAATCTGTAAATCTCAAAAAATCCTTTGAATAATCCCAAATATGAAACTCACAAACTATTTGGTACTTTTTTTTTCACTTGATAAATCAATATTACATCAAAACTCAGATTTTTATTTTACAGTTTTTATGTTTGTTTTGTACACAGTAACTGCAATGTTTTTGGTCAGGCTATTTCAACATATAATAAATATGGAAAGTTGATCTTGACTGTGTCTATAGGGGATTATTTACCAAAGGCTATTTACTTTGCAAGGGAATTTGCCCTAGAGCTTAGTGAACAAGGTGAAGCTCTTCTAACTTCTGTCATTGGTTCATGTGCAAGCATTTTCCTTGTATGTGATTCCGTATTCTAAACTTCACCACATTTACTAGGTTTCCTTGCAAAGTAAACAGCCTACTTGGCATAAATCAACCCCATATACTATTTAATAGGTCATAATAATTCTAGCAACTATATTTGAGATGTTATTGATTAATAATGATCCATACATTTGTATTGTCATTCGCTGAAATGGTAACTTTATCACTCCCTGCTTTCTCATTGCGCTTTAGAAAAGTATTAATGTTTTTACTTAATAACCTTTAGGCTGGGTTCACACCTCCGATGGTTTCGGCTTGCAGCAGGGGGTCTGGTGCATCCATGTTCTCTTTTTTTTGCCTGAATTCAGCCCTGAAACAGAGCCAAAGGTGTAAAGCACGCCTGTGCAAGCCGCTCTGCATCCACAATGGAGATATGTAAGCCGGGTCCACAGAGATACGGTCACAATCTCCTTCATGCAAATTGGTTGCAGGGAAATCTGCATCACATTTGCATAGGTGTGAACCCAGCCTTAGTCTATTGTAGGGCCTGGGAAGATATAGCACAAATCCAATAAAAAATTGCAAGTTTTAGTAAATATGGACATTTCCCTGAAAATAAAGAATACAAGAGCAATTAGAATTATTTTTTATTCACTTTATGTAAGATTGTGAAGTGCAGTGTTTTGAATTAATCGCCAGACCTGAACACTGTCACAAAGCAAGAGGATGATATCATCAACTCTTTGTAAGCTCCAATACCATCTTAAAACATTTCACATACTGCTCAAGGGGAGACCAAGCTACACACTCCACAATCACATATCTGGTGTTGGCTAGGGATGAGCCAAACATCCCCCCATTCGGTTCGCACCAGAACCTGCAAACAGACCAAAAGTTTGTGAGAACTTTAGAACCCTGTTAAAGTCTATAGAACTCAAACGTTACTAAAGTGCTAAATCTAAAGTGATATTTTTAAAGGCTAATATGCAAGTTATTGTCCTAAAAAGTGTATGGAGACTCGGGTACTGCCCCAGGGGACATGTATCAATGCAAAAAAAGTTTTAAAACAGCCGTTTTTTCGGGAGCAATGATTTTAATAATGCTTAAAGTGAAACAATAAAATTGAAATATTCCTTTACATTTTGTACCTGGGGGGGTGTATAGTATGACTGTAAAGTAGCGCTTGCTTCCTGTGCTTAGAATTTACCCTGCACAAAATGTATTTTCTGAAGGAAAAAAGTCATTTAAAATCAATGGCTATAATGAATTGTCGTCTCCCGGCAATACAGAGAAAAGTCATTCATAAAAAAAAAATGCTTGGGGTCCCCCCAAATTCAATTACCAGGCCCTTCAGGTCTGGTATGGATAATAAGGGGAACTCTGTGTCAAATTAAAAAAAATGATGTGGGGTTCCCCCCAAATATCCATTCCAGACCCTTCAGGTCTGGTATGGATTTTAAGGGAAACTCCACCCCAAATTTTAAAAAAATGGCGTGGAGTTCTGCCCAAAAATCCACACCAGACCCTAATTAAACACATTTTTTTTATGAATGACTTTTCTCTGTATTGCCGGGAGCCAACAATTTATTCTAGCCGCGAGTGATTTTAAATGACTTTTTTTCCTTCAGAAATGACACTTTGTGTAGGGACAGTTCTAAGCATGGGAAACAAGCGCTTCTTCACAGGCATACTATACACCCCCCCAGGAACAACATTTAAAGGAATATTTTGCTTTTATTGTTTCACTTTAAGCATTATTAAAATCACTGCTCCTAAAAAAAAATCAGTTTTTTAAACTTTTTTTTGCATTGATACATGTCCTCTGGGGCAGAACCCAGGTCCCCAAACCCTTTTTATGAAAATAACTTGCACATTAGCCTTTAAAATTAGCACTTTAGATTTCAAACATTCGAGTCTCATAGACTTTAATGGGGTTTAACAAAAATTGTTCGCTGTTCGGCGAACAGGCAATGTTCGAGTAGAACATGAGTTCAACTCGAACTTGAAGCTCATCCCTAGTGTTGGCTCAACATGTCTCCACCAAAGCATTTTTTTAAATAACCATCAAGAACAAATTTAATTTTAACATATTTCTCCCTAGGCACAGCCCTTTCTCAAAGAATCATGCAAAGTCAGAACTGCAGTATTAGACTCTGAACTTTTATAGGATTTGATTCCTGGATTATGAAGTGGGAGAGTGTAGGGAAGGAATGTATAGATTATTTGAGGGCAGGCTAGTAAGATACCTCTATCACTTTGCCCTTAATAATCCATGTGAAAGAGTTTGTTTAATGTGATGTATATTGGTGATATGTCTTCTTTGGCTCATAAAATCTTCCAAATCCAAAAGTAACCTAAAATAGTGCATCATTCTTTTTTTTAAGTCATGTTTCGTTCAGAGAATAGGATTCGACTTCAAAATATATATACACAGAATGTTTACAGTGAACATAAATGTAATGCAGGATGCTTTCCATTTGGGCAAAATATGTATTGTTGTGCCAGTAAATGTTACTTCCTGATCTTAAAATCCAATACTATTTAAAAGAGCCATTTTACAGCATAAAGATAATTGTTAACATACAGTGTTTTGCTAGAAGTTTTTCCTATTAATGGCATACATTTGATAAATTAATAGCTCTAACTCCAACCTTCTACAGCAGATATCACAATGTCAGGGCTATAAAACATAGAGCAAAATATTTTAAAATGCATTACATTTATGCACTCATACTATTATCTCAGTTCTCATTTCAAAATACTAAGTCAGCTCTAAGTTTTAGTTATTTCCAACATTTAAAGTCATGTTAATGAGGCAGATGACCCCATGCAATATGTTTTATGTTCATGGTTATTTAATTTATTGTTTTATAAAACAAAGACTGTTTAAAGATTGGTTGAATATTGTCTTCTAGCCTGCATGCTTAAGGCTTTCAAGAGGTTTTAATCTTGATAGTGATTTTTTTAGTTGTATTCTATAACAAGGTAATTTATTTTAAAGTCTGTATGTAACTTTATGATAACATGTAACTGAGTATCATGTTATTTATACCCTAGGCAGATATAAAATATAGCTAAAAAGCATTAACCTGTTTCAGTTCACTGTATAGCAGAGCTCAGAAACTGGGAGACAGAATCTGCACAAGAAGCCAATTAATTGAGCTGAAGTGTAAGGAGTATGCCAATAAGTTCATCACTGTGCCATTTCTTCTTTCACTGGAAAAAACATGTTTATATACTGTAATTAGAAAAATATTTAACGCATGTATTTTTTTTTTAAACATTTCCCCTATCTACATATTTAAAGCACTGTTGATGGTTTAAGTATATGCTTAGGCAAATATAAAGACTATAGGGATGGATTCTCAGCACAGAAATAATTGAGATGTAAAAAATTCTGTAACACTCTTTACATAAATCTGTGTGGCAATAAAGTATCTGTTACATCAGAAATACAGGGTTTTTCACTTCTGGCATTCTAATAATGCTGGATGCCTGGCTGTCATTCTGTTGTTGTGGTTGTAATATATTGATACAAAAAAGCATGCAAATCAAGAGCGTCACAAAAAAATAAATAAGAAGCTCTGTTTTGCAAGTTTGTTCCAGATCACTGAGACAAAATACTGAATCTAGAGAGCAAGCAGGACAACCATAAAATAACAGTTTCAGACGAAGGAGTCAACAGGTCAACAATGAGAGAGGTTGATTTACTAAAACTGGAGAGTGCAAACTCTGGGGCAGCTGTGTATGGTAGCCAATCAGCTTCTAGCTTCAGCTTGTTCAATTAAGCTTTGACAAAAAAAATGGAAGCTGATTGGTTTCTATGCAGAGCTGCATCAGATTTTGCACTCTCCAGTTTTCAGTAAATCGACCATTGTCATTATAACCCATTACAAGCCCACAGCCTTTTTGCTCCTATATTAATATGATTACTTCAAGGACATTCATAGAACCAAGGATCAAATCCATTAAAATAGATTTTATGGGTATACACTAGCCATTGTATGTTTTTGAAAAGACTTAAAATAATAATTCTGACTATCACTATGCATATAGGAATATAGTTCATATAATGACTACATAGTTTGACAAATGCATTCAAATTCAAGTCTGATTCAAGTAAGCATAGACTAATGTTGACCTCTAAAGACTATAGGCTGTAAACACTAGTGCATGGAATGTATATAATAGATTCAGTGCAAGCTATGTGAACTCATTAGTGATATGGGCATGTTGAATACAGGGCTTTCTGTCGCACATTAACCACTTAAGACCTGGACCTTTAGGCAGCTAAAGGACCCAGCAAGGTTTTGCGATTTGGCACTGCGTCGCTTTAACAGACAATTGTGTGGTCGTGCAATGTGGCTCCCAAACAAAATTGGCGCCCTTTTTTCCCCACAAATAGAGCTTTCTTTTGGTGGTATTTGATCACCTCTGCGTTTTTTATTTTTTGCGCTATAAACAAAAATAGAGCTTCTTTTTGCTATAATAAATATCCCCCAAAAATATATAAAAAAAACATCTTTTCCTCAGTTTAGGCCGATATGTATTCTTCTACCTATTTTTGGTAAAAAAAAATCGCAATAAGCGTTTATCGGTTGGTTTGCGCAAAATTTATAGCGTTTACAATATAGGGGATAGTTTTATTGCATTTTGATTCATTATTTTTTTTACTAATAATGGCGGCGATCATCGATTTTTTTCGTGACTGCAACATTATGGCGGACACTTCGGACAATTTTGACACATTTTTGGGACCATTGTCATTTTCACAGCAAAAAAACGCATTTAAAATGCGTTGTTTACTGTGAAAATGACAATTGCAGTTTGGGAGTTAACCACAAGGGGGCGCTGAAGGGGTTATGTATGACCTCATCTGTGTTTCTAACTGTAGGGGGGTGTGGCTGTAGGTGTGACTTCATCGATTGTGTATCCCTATAAAAGGGATCACACGATCGGTCACTGTGCCACAGTGAACAACGGGGAAGCTGTGTTTACACACAGCTCTCCCATTCTTCAGCTCCGGGGACTGATCGCAGGACTCCAGCGGCGTTTGGGTCTGCGAGTCCCGCAGTCCCGGTCATGGAGCCGACGTAAATGTGCAGGAGGCGGTCCTTAAGCGGTTAAATGAGATTTGCACATTTGTCATCAAAACCCTGTACCCATATGTACCCCAATTTTATATATTTTTTTGAGACAGATAGAAATTTATTTTGGTGGTATTTAGTCACCACTGGAATTTTTTTTTTAAACAAACAAAAACAAACAAACACATTTTTATTATTTTCTGTTGTAAGATTTTGCAAATGAGTAATTTATATCCTTCACTGATTGGCACTAATATGCTGCATTTGATGTGCACTGATGAGGTGGTACTGATGAGGCAGCACTGATGAAACACCATTGATGGGCACTGATGAGGAGGCACTGATGGACACTTAAGGGTAACACTGATTGGCAATTATAGGTGGCACTGATGGACACTGTTAGGCAACACTGCTGGGCACTGATAAACAGCACTGATAAGCAGCACTGACGTGCACTGATATGCAGCACTGAGGAGGAGGCAGTGATAGTAAACACTGATAGGCACTTATAGGTGGCACTGATCAGCACTTATAGGATGCATGAATGTGCACTGATAGACAGCACTGATGGGCACTGATAGGCAGAACTGATGGGTATGGATTGGCACTATTTAAGCTGCACTGATAATCAGGACACTAATCATCAGTGTCCCGATTATTAGTGTAAATGTCCGTTATCCCACTTTCTGGTTACTGGCATTCCCCTCCTCACACTGTGATAGGGAATGAGGAAAGGAATACTAATAACTGGCAAGTTTGTTTACATGTGATTAACTGTGATTGGTCCAATCTGTAATCAGATGTGTCTTAAGGACTTGGAGATCACAGAATGTGCCAGATGCGTGTCCCAGGGTGTGTGCATGAGGTGTGGTTCTGGGAGGATGTCCATTGACACCCTCCCAGAACTGTATGGCCGTGCTGTAACTGTCTTTTGGCTATAACTCAGTCAAGAATTGGTTAAGTAGGCTTATACCTTCATATGCCAAGAAAAAGTAATGCTGACCCCTTTAACTTCTTCATACCATCTGCACACATATATGCAGCCTCTTGGCGGAGAAGGCAATGCACATCATCTGTTTGTGTGTCTATGGTTGAATGTACATCCAAGGCCAATGATATTTGGCACATATCATCACAAGCTTCCCAGCCTCACCATAGCTTGCCTCTATGTGGTCATTTAAACTCTACTTTCAAAAATCAGGTGTACTGTACCTTGAACCAATGAGGATTAAAGTATACAAAACAGCTGTATAAGCTGTTAGCTATATGCTAACATGAGTATTTAGGTCTAAAGTAATGACATCTTCTGTTTAAAGAAGGTATGCTATCAATCTGATTTACTAAAACTGGAGGGTACAAAATCTGGTGCAGCTCTGCAAAGAAACCAATCAGCTTCCAGGTTTTATCATTAAAGCTTAATTGAAAAAGCTGAACTTAGAAGCTAATTGGCTACCATGCACGGCTGCACCAGGTTTTGCACTCTCAACATTTAGTTTTAGTAACCCCTATATGCTTTAGAGAACAAGCTTTATGGTTCCTTTAAAAACAGCATTCTGAGTATTTTAAATAAATTAATTCCAAAAAAAAGCTCCATTATAGGTATTTAGTCCATATACAAAATATTTTTTTTCACAGACACTGGATTTTGCAATATAAATACTCCAAACCCATTGCAAGTAGGGTAGTAAAGTTGTATTTGGCATCATGCTCAGCTTGATGATTATCTTGACACTTAAAATTTAAGTTACAATTCTTTCTGTGGATTATTATTATCTGTAATTTCTTAATAAATATTAATTTTTATACTATATATTAAATTTAATTTCTCCACCACCCTAAAGACATGCCGATTAAATCCCTAATACGTGAACTTTTTGCTAGCTTATAAATTACTTTAATTGTTAGACTAAGTCAGTGTTTCTCAACTCCAGTCCTCAAGGCCCCCCAACAGGTCAGGTTTTCAGGATTTCCATTATTTTGGACAGGTGATTTGATCAGTTTCACTACATTAGTAATTCCCACAGCCTTTTCATCTGAGGGAAATCCTGAAAACATGATCTGTTGGGGGGGGCTTGAGGACTGGAGTTGAGAAACACTGGACTAAGTGCGCCCAGAGGCGATTTAGTTTGCATGTGCAGCGCTATATAAGTTTTTCATTCATTCATTCATTCATTCATAAGTGATCTTATGAAGTAACTTTGGTTTGGAATGCCCCTCACATGCTTAAAATTGTAATTTTATTTTCCTTCTTTCTTCTACATTTATTAGTAAAAGTTAATAATTTTGCAGATTTTCTAAATAAATAGCAATGTTTTATAAAATGTATTAATACCTCTTATGAATATTACTATATAGCAGAAACAGTTCAGCTCTCCTTGTAATGCTCATTCTTCATCAAGGTATGTCCTGCACTTTTATGGCAAAAAGCAATTAACATTCCATAAAAGTAATAAACCAAGGCTGGTGTAAGTGCAAACCAACTACAGTAATATGGTTGCTTTAGGCTGGAAGCTACTAGGGCTATTTGGCCTGAAGGACTTGTTACTTGTCATTAACTGAAGCTGGTACAGACACATATAAACATGACCAGGGTCAGTTGCCATTTGGCACATGTGCAGGACATAAACACACTGGGCCAAATTCTCATAGATGTCGGCGGGCGTAGCGTATCCTATTTACACTACGCCGCCGCAACTTAGAGACGCAAGTGCCGTATTCTCAAAGCACTTGCTCCGTAATTTGCAGCGGCGTAGTGTAAATGGGCCTGCGTAAGCCCGCGTAATTCAAATGTGTATGAGGTGGGCTTGTTTCATGTAAATCAATCATGACCCCATGTTTTCCACGTTTTTTTGAACTGCGCATGCGTCATCCGTGGACGTATACCAGTGCACATGCTCCAAATTACGCCACAAATACATTGGTTTCGACGTGACAGTAACTTATGCAAAGCCCTGTTCGTGAACGAGTTACGCAAACAATGTAAACGGTGGAAAAAAACGACGCTGTCCCAATGTCCATACTTAACATTGCGTAGGCCGGACCTAGGCAAATTTAACCCACCATATAGCAGGGGTAACTTTACGCTTACGCAAACGATGTAAACTACAATGACGGGGCGCAAATACGTTCGGGAATAGGTGTTTGTAGCTCATTTGCATATTTGACGCAGAAATCGACAGAAACGCCACCTAGCGGCCAGCGTAAATATGCAACTTAGATACGATAGTGTAAGTGACTTACGCCAGTCAGATCTAAGGCAAATCTATGTGTAACTGATTCTAAGAATCAGGCGCATAGATCCGACGCCACAAAAACCGAGATATGACGAGAATCTGGCCCACTGTATTTAGTCAACAAAATTGGGTAATTGTGGAAACGTTATACTGATACCAGAGAATGGAATTACATTTTCATAAGTTACAGAGTTCTATACTAAACATTTAATTGCAGTAGGGGTTTATATTATGCTTTTTAATGAGCACCAAAAATGGTAATAATTGTATTATTCCAGAAACAAAGAAATTACCACTATAGTATGTCCCCTCAATACTATTTGTTAAATGATAGCCCTCATAAAAGAAAAACAATTATTTGAAGACATGTATTTCAATCACAATTTTTCTTTACATGGACTGTGATTTGTCTATGATTGGAGATGAGTGTTCAGCATTCCTCCTAATACCGAACATGTAGCGTGTTTGCAATAGATTAACATGATAGTTTCTGACATTATCGGCCCATTCACAGAAATCCTTGGCCATGAAAGCCACTGGGCAGGGAATAGAGCAGGTTACATCATTGCCCAAATATGGCTACATGACCATACTTGGGCAAAGCTGTCAATGGTTGTTAAGGTAGCATCATCCCTGGCCACATAATGAATAGGGAAAGGAGCCTTATATTATTGCCTAAATATGGCATATGGCCACATGATATTTGGGCAATGATATCACCACTATGCCACCCCCTTCTTTATATAGCCAATAGCCAATTGAAGGTGTGTATTGGGCCTTTTTTGATTTTTTTCCTGGGAGACCTTTTATATGTGAGTACCCCCTTAAAATACATATCAGAATCAAAGGGTCTGGTATGCATTTTGGGGGGACTATATGTATTGTTTTTACTCCTGCTGTAGGAAAGAAACACATGTAATTGTGCAAATGCCAGCATATGGCAATTATTGCCAGCCTAAAAGAAAAGAAAAACAGCAAACAAACCCCTCCAAAGGGTCTTCCAAGTACATAAAACACTCTTTGGGAGTCTGTGTGCTGTTGTTTTTTTAAAACAAAGAAGCTGGCAATGACATCTGTCAAAGGTATTTGCTGGGAATAATTTTTTCCATTGTGAGTTTCGGTGATACATCACTGTTCCTAGTTGCATGCAATTTTTTAAACAGTTTTGTGTGTTTTGGTACATGTTCTCCAGGGCAATGGTCAACCCCCTATGTTATTTTTGTCACACCCTTGCATATCAGCCCAGAAATTGGGCATTTGTAATTTGATAGATTTAGCTCTAATTGAGTTCAGTGGGGTTTTGGTTCGGCATCCAAACTTCTTTAAAGTTCAGAAAACCCCTGCCAAACCAAACACAAGGCTGTTAAGCTTGTCATTATCTATGATTAAAAAACGTGTAGCATAAAACAGAATTATTTCTATAAATCATGTAATTATTTTGTCAATATAATGTTTAAAAAACAAATAGTATCTATGATTTCCTTTAAAAAGTGAACTTACAACTAATAGATGCTAAAATATGCAATCCCTGACATTAAATTTTCAATGCTTGGAAAGAATAGATATGATTTGCATAATTTGCTGGATTTGAATTTGACTTCAAACATTGTAAAAAAGTCACAGCCTAATGTTTTTGTAACACAAATTATAAATGGCGTGTGTCAAACTGAGCTCATTCCCACATGTTTTTCATTAATCTAAAGGCAAAGTGTACAGATTCAAGAGGAGCTCACATTTTTCAAAACAGAGAGAATACAAAATGAGCTGGTGACCTTTATAGCAGCACATGGTTTTTTAATGTTCAGAAAATATTTATACCTATCAGAAATTAATGCAAGCCTGTTGAATAACTTAAAAAAAATGAATGCTTTACTCTCTAAGTTACATAAAGTGCTAAAAAGAAATCTAATACTAATGTGAACACATCAAATACTACCATTAAGATAATACTACAGCGTTTACCACTGTAGCTGTAACAGTAGTACAGCAACTAGATGTATTATTACTACTACTGATATTAATAATATTAAAATAATAATAATAATAATAATAAATTTCACGCACAGTACAAACATATGCCTAATTAAGAAGCTATAAAACACTACATTAAAGCTGGGTTCACATCTAATACTGATGTGGCTCTCAGCAGGGGTCCTGTGCGTCCACGTTCACTGTTTCAGGTACAATTTTAGCCTACATTTTTCAATGAATTTGGACCTGAAATGGACCAAAAGATGCACAGGGCAGCAGAGATATGTCAATCAGCTCTGTAGAGAGATAGTCAAAATCTCCTGCTATTGTGAATTGGATGCAGGGAATCTGCATCCAATTCACAATGCTGTGAACTTAGCCTTGTGTCAATTCATAGCCCAACTTAGGCATGTAAAAAAAAAACTTATACAGTAATTGAACCCCCCACACACTCACACTTTAATGTTTCCATTTTTGGTAATCTCAGGGGTAGAAGAAGAGGTTGTGTTACTTACAGTATTCCTCCTGACAGTCTCTAGTGGTGTCCTTTTTTCCATGATGCTCTGTGATGTGGATGGCCCCTCTTAATCATCATGTACAATATAGATTCATTCTGCATTGTACATGAGGAAGTACTGTAAATAAGTGACAGCGGGCTGGAGTACCTTTGGGAGCAGGCTTTGAAAGATCAGTCATGAAGATGGAATTATCCTGGCAAAGTGAGGGATATGGTTTGTACTACACCTTATTGCTCCACTATCAACGTCAACTAGCATTTAATCCTTGTAGTGTGAGGGCCCCACTGCAAGGGTACTTTTTCTTGTGCCCAAAGTTTAGCTTTAATACTGTATTACATATATAATTTTGGTATTTCAAGTTATTTTTTTAACTATATATATGTATATTGCATACATATATAATTTTGGTATTTCAAGTTATATAGTTAAAATATAATTGGAATATAATATGTAAAAAAAAAAAAACACATGATAATTTTTTGTATATTTTCTGTTCAATTATTTTTCTAGGTAAGGTAAAGATTTATGATAGTTTTTTTTATAAGTTAAATGTACACTATAGGGAGGATTTGGTAAAGAATCCCATAATTTACAAACCAGCATGCAATTCAATCTGTCATTGAGATCAAGGGAACATTTGAGAATTAAACTTTACCCTCAATTTCATTGAATATTGATATTAAGATTGTTTTTGATCTTATGAAAATTACGCTGTAAGTCAGAAAACTTTACAGAAGCAAAAGATAATCATAATAATTACTATTATTTTTTAATTCTCCATATTCCCTACTAGGGATGAGCTCCGCGTTCGACTCGAACATCGTCTGTTTGTGCGTTCGTCGAAATTCGAACAAAACAGGTTGTTCGCGCCAAATTCGAGTGACGCGTCACGGCCCATAATTCACTGCGGCATTGCGTGCTGATGATTGGCCAAGCATGCACTATGATCCGCATGCTTGGCCAATCACAGCACGCAAGAAACGGAGAGCCATAATTGGCCAAAGCCAGGTACACGCCCAACACTATAAAAGGCTGCCTGCAAGGCGGCCTCGTGTAGTGTGTTGCGGCATTGTTAAAGAGATCAGTCCTATAGAGAGAGAGACAGTGTCTTTATTACTAGATAGATAAAGCAGGCAGGCTAGTCAGTTTAGTTAAACTTACAGTGTGTAGAGGATATACATACATCCCAGGAGTTGTACATATATTTATACACTGTATAGCTTAGCTAGATCAGTTCTTCCTAATTTACTGGCAGGCAGGTGATTGTGCTATTTAAAGACATTATCACAGGTATAGACACCCAGCAGGTACAATATTTAAAGGACTTTTTTTTTTTTAAGCATCATTAAAATCACTGCTCCTGGAGCAGTGATTTTAATGATACTTAAGTTAAAAAAAAAAAAAGTTTGCCTGTGAAAAAGTCTTTGAGAACCTGGGTCTTGCCCACATGTATTAATGGAAAAATGTTTTAAAAACGGTCGTTTTTTCAGGAGTCCTGCTCCTGAAAAAACAACCGTTTTTTAAACTTTTTTCCATTGATACATGTTCCCTGGGGCAAGATTCTGGTTCTCAAAGATGTTTGACGACAATGACTTGCATATTAGGCTTTAAAATGAGCACTTTTGAATTTGAACGTTCGAGTCTCATAGATTTCAATGGGGTTCTAAATGTTCGCGCAAACGTTTGGTCCGTTCGACGGTTCTGGTGCGAACCGAACGCAGGGGTGTTCGGCTCATCCCTATTCCCTACAAATTGAAAATTGTCTATTTTTTTCTGTTCTTTAACTATAGCTACAACAGCAATAATGCTGCTGAGTCAGTTATAGATGTTATTAATACAAAGCAATAAGGCTCTATATAATTCAAAACTTATGAATGTCAATAATGATTAACCAAGTCAAATGTTCAATAGTAGCTATGTCTTTATTATAGCTTTATATTTGTATGATATTTAATGTGGCAGCTATCCCCAAAGGGAAGATGACTGATACTCAACAAATGAAAAGTCAGCATGCAGGAAATAAAGAGGCTGACACTGGCGTTAAAAGTGATCCCAGGAGGAATAAAAAAAATGCACTGCTAATCCAAGAAGTTCTTCCCCTCCATAGCAACTGAGGTTTAAATGCAGTTTATAAATGTATTAACAACATGAATAATGTAAAAGATGAGCTTATTTAGCACTTATTTTCATTCTTGTCAGGTTTAAGTAAGAAACACATCATTTATTTAGTGAACCTCATATAAACGAAAACAATAGCTGTATGCCTTTATATCGTTGTCATATAGTGAAAGGATTTATTCACCTTCTGATAAGTTTAATGTAATGTCTTTCAGATGCTGCTTTGCATGCTTCCTAAATTAATTGACTGTCATTTTGTAATTCACTGTATTTTGTTTCGCCACAGGCATATTTGGTGAGTTGTTTATTTTTATTATCAGGGGATGCAACTGGTGCTCTTTGCACAGGATTTTATAGTATCCAAAGAGCTGTATGTCCTATCCTAGGGCAAACTATGAAACACCTTAGACCTAGAATAGAAACACATTGCAAAATGTTTCCTGAGAGTATGTTTACTAACAAGCCACAACTTTTAGAATTACAAAAACACCAAGATAGAGCATTTATCATAGACTTTAGCTTAGGTTTGACAAGGAAAAAGATAATAGTGGACATTTATCTAAACCTGATTAGAATAGGGAAAGGTTAGAACCTCTGTATGGATTCTGATGTTATCAGTGCCCTCACAAGGAATCCTCCAATCCCGGTCAGGTAACCATGTAGACACAGACACAAACACAAACATTCCAGAGTTCCCCATCCTACTAAAAAGGGTGTTGCAATGCCCCTTGTTTCCATACCTCATATCCTGTTTTTTACTGGGACAACAAATGAAAGGAAATCACCTCAATGTACATACAATGTAATAAAGTGAAAATGATTAAGCCCTTTGCCCTCATGTTATTTAACCACTTCCATACCAGGCACTTATGCACCTTCCCGCCCAAGCCAATTTTCAGCTTTCAGCACTGTCGCATTTTGAATGACAATTGCGCGGTCATGCTACACTGTACCCAAACAAAATTGGCGTCCTTTCTTCCCCACAAATAGAGCTTTCTTTTGGTGGTATTTGATCACCTCTGCGGTTTTTATTTTTTGCGCAACAACTAATAAAAGACTGAAAATTTAGAAAAAAAAAATACATTTTTATTTTTTTCTGTCAACTTTTTTGTAAATAAATATGTTTTCTCTTTCAATTACGGGCACTTATATGGCGGCACTGATGGGCACTGATGGGCACTGATGAGGTAGTACTGATGGGCACCAATGAGGTGGCATTGATGGGCACTGATAGGCGGCGCTGGTATGCGGCACTGATGGGCACTCATAGGTGGCACTGATGAGCACTCATAGGCGGCACTGATGGGCACTCATAGGCGGCACTGGGAACTCATAGGCGGCACTGATGGGCACTCATAGGCGGCACTGATGGGCACTCATAGGCGGCACTGATGGGCACTCATAGGCAGCACTGGGAACTCATAGGCGGCACAGAATGGCACTCATGGGTGGTACTTATGGGTGGCACTGATGGGTACTTATGGGTGGCACTGATGGGTACTTATGGGTGGCACAGATGGGCACTGATAGGTGGGCACTGGGCATGTATTGGCATGGAGGGGTGGCACTGAAGCACACTGTGGGGTGGCACTGATAGACTTTGAGGGGTGGCACTGATGTATATGTTGCCAGTCAGTGCCCATGTGTGGGCACTGACTGGCATCTTTTTTTTTTTTTGCCCTGCCAGTGTGGGCATCCCTGGTGGTCTAGTATGGGCATACGAGGGGGGGCTTCGCTGATGATCAATCAGCGTGAACCCCCCCTGTCAGGAGAGCTGCCGATCGGCTCTCCTCTACTCGCGTCTGTCAGACGCAAGTGAGGAAGAGCCATCAACGGCTCTTCCTGTTTACATCGTGATCAGCCGTGATTGGACACGGCTGATCACGTGGTAGCGAGCCTCCGCCTGAGACTCGTTACCGAGATTGGTGATGCAGGGTGTCAGACTGACACCCCGCATCAACGATCGCCGCGCTGCGCGCCTCCACGGGCGCGCGCGGCATTGAAATCGTGCTAGACGTTTGAGAACGTCTAGTCACGATTTCATAACCACTTCCCGGCCGTAAATCTGCTATTGGCCGGGCGGGAAGTGGTTACAGCTGACCAACACATTTCGGTAAGAATTGTGATTTCATGGACTTCCCACATCATATGATACCTATTGGTGCAAAGTTACAGAATCTCTAACTGGTTAACAAATAATTTCATTTTTAGGAATATTCCTACATGCCAAATGTATTAATGCCTCTTAGATGTATGCACAGTGTAATCACTTTTGTGCATTTTAGGAATTTGCAACAACATTTCTGTGCATAAAGAAGCTTCCAGTGATATACCGGATTTCCTGGGCTGTCATACAGTTTAACTTGTATCAAATGTTTAAAACAAGGCTTTTAATGTTCATGTTCCGATCACATTTTTCCATTACTAAAGACAAACCAATAAAATTCCTTGCGCTAGCAAATAAAATATAAATAAGGACTGCTGCATCCACTGCTACAGATACTAGATGTAAAAAAGCTATTTCAACAAAAGTGGGCACCCTGTCCCTTTAAAATAAATTTTCCATTAATTCATGTTATTTAAGCAATATAAAAACATTGGTTCTGTTAATTAGGAGATAACATTTTTATGTCCTTAACAGTCAAAACTGTCCCGTGAATATACAAGTACCCATTAATAACAACAAGGGTCTAGAATTGGAGTGAAACTCTCATTGAAGTTTTATTTTAAAGCAGAGTTCCACCCAAAATTGGAACTTCCGCTTGTTCCACTCCCCTCCCCCTTACATGCCACATTTGGCATGTAATTTTTTTGGGGGGGAGTGGGGGCTTCAGGAGGAGTGGGACTTCTTGTCCCACTTCCTGCTTCCGCCGAGGGGCTGGTTAGGCGATTAAGCTTAATCGCCTACAGCAGCCCCTCCCTGTAGGCGATCGCATGGGACACATGACCCATGCGATCGCCTGTCCAATCAGCGGCGGGCCGCTCGGCCGCAGTTCCGCTCGCGCATGCGCAGTGGGTGCCCGGCCGTGAAGCCGAAGGCTGTCACGGCCGGGTGCTCACAGTCTCAATGAGGATGCCGGCCGGGGAGGGGGGGAGAGGAGCGGAGCCCCGGTCGGCGCGTTGCTGGAACACTGGAGCAGGTAAGTGATTGTTTATTAAAAGCCAGCAGCTACACTTTTTGTAGCTGCTGACTTTTAATAAACATACATTTTGGCTGGAACACCCCTTTAATATATTTATTGACCTGCTGCACAGTGGGGGTTTTAATGTAATTAGATAGGATATACCAATAAAGTTGTTAACATTACAAATATAACTTTAATATTTTAATTCTAAGTTGAACACATGTTTTAAACATATCATTTAGTATGTTGTAATTCTTATACAATTTATTTCTTAACCGGACTGTCCCACATACATATACTGTGGCAGGGTGGCCCTTAAGTGCAAAATTACATACTTGTACATGATTCCTGTGATCGGCTCTGGGACACGTGTGCTGCCAGAGCCTATCAGCAGATTCGATGACTGCGATGGCTGCTGGCCACCTGCAACTGTTCACAGGAGAGGCAGAACGATGCTCTGCCTATGTAAACAAGGCAGACCGCTGTTTTGTCAGGGAGGAAAATGGAGATCTTGTGTTTCTACTAATCATAAACATTGTCCTCCAGTCACAGCATTCCCTCCACAGTTAGAAATCACTCCCTAGGAGCACACTTAACCCTTTGATGACCTTTAACCCTGATGTTAAACCTTTCACCTGCCAGTGTCATTTATATAGTGACAGTGCATTTTATTTAGCACTGATGACTATATTGGTGTCTCTGGTGTCCCCAAAAATTGTCACTTAGTGTCAGATAAGTCTTCCGCAATGTCACAGTCTCGCTAAAAATCGCTGATTGACACCATTACTAGTAAAAACGAGTGATGAGCTTTATGTTTGGGTCGAACATGAGTTTGACGCAAATATTGGCTGTTCGTCCGTTCGCGAAACACCAATTTGGGGTGTTCACGGAAAAAATTCAAAAACTGCGGAACAACCTTTAAAAGTCTATGGGAGAATTTCTTGTGAAAAAAAAGTCTATGGGAGAAATCAAAAGTTCTAATTTTAAAGGTTAATATGCAAGTTATTGTCATAAAAAGTGTTTGGGGACCTGGGTCCTGCCCCAGGGGACATGTATCAATGCAAAAAAGTTTTAATAATGCTTAAAGTGAAACAATAAAGGGAAAATATTCCTTTAAATTTCATACTTGGGGGTGTCTATAGTATGCCTGTAAAGTAGTGCATGTTTCCCCTGCACAAAATGACATGTCTAAAGGAAAAAAAGTAATTTAAAACTACTCTCGGCTATAATGAATTGTGGGTTCCCGGCAATACAGATAAAAGTAGTTGAAAAAATGAAATGGGTTCCCCCCAGTCCAATACCAGGCCCCAAACCAAAAAAAAAATGCATGGGGGTCCCCCCAAATTCCATTACCAGGCCCTTCAGGTCTGGTATGGATATTAAGGGGAACCCTGTGCAAAAATGTTAACAAAATGCCGTAGGGGTCCACCTTAAAATCCATACCAGACCCTTAAGGTCTGGTATGGATTTTAAGGGGAACCCCATGCCAAAACTCAAAAAATGTCATGGGGTTCCCCCCAAAAATCCATACCAGACCCTTGTCTGAGCACGCAACCTGGCAGACCGCAGGAAAAGAGGGGAGACGAGAGCGCCCCCCTCCTGAACTGTGGGGGGACACATGTCCTTAACATGGGGAGGATGTCCCCATGTTGATGGGGACATAGGCATCATCCCCACAACCCTTGCCCGGTGGTTGCGGGGGTCTGCGGGTGGCAGGCTTATCGGAATCTGGAAGCCCCCTTTAACAAAAGGGACCCCCAAATGCCTCCCCCTATGTGAATTGGTAATGGGGTTACAACACACACACTGCTTGGGTCCTTTAATAAAAAAAATCCAGCGCTGTAATCCTTCTACGACCCGGAACCACCACCATGAACGATTCAGCCTCCATAGGAGGCGCCCGGGGAGGATAATGCACGACCCGTCTGACAGCTCTTAAATAACCGAGGGCATGACCACCTGTGATGTGGATGGGTGACCCCACCCCCTCTGAAGCAACGGGGGTTTCTGGTGGTTTCCCTGTGGTGTCACAGGTGACCCTGCCCCCCTCTGACATGTCATGGGAAAATGTTATGTTTTAAAAAAAATTATTGGATGTGTTTTATAGCAGAAAGTAAAAAATATTGGATTGTTTTCTAAATGATTTCTCTTTTTTGTTTATAGCGCAAAAAAAAAAACGCAGAGGTGATCAAATACCACCAAAAAACAGCTTTAGCTGCGAAAAAAGGGAATCAATTTTATTTGGGCACAACATCGCACGACCATGCAATTGTCATTTAAAGCAACGCTGTGCCATATTGCAGAAAAGCCTGGTCAGGAAGGGGGTAAAACCTTCCGCAGCTGAAGTGGTTAAAGTGATACTAAAGCTTTGGATTTTTTGCATTAAAATAATAAAAATGTCATGCATGATGCATGAGACCGGCGGCTGGGATGTCTGTCGGCCACTTACAATCGCTCCAAAGAGAGCCAGAATGGGGATCTGTCAAGGTAAATAAACAGGGGGAGTGGAGAGAGATTGTCTGTTTCTAATGATCAAGAACAGCGATCTCTCCTCTGCTTGACTCAATACACTCCCCCCCCAAAGTTGGAAACACCTCCCTGGGAACACATGTAACACATTGATCACCACTAGCATTAACCCCTTCCCTGCCAGTTTCATTTATACAGTAATCAGTGCATTTTTATAGCACTGATCACTGTATAAATGTCGTTGGTCCCAAAAAAGTGTCAAAAGTGTCCAATCTGTCCACCACAATGTTTCAGTCCTGTCGATCACTCCCATTACTAATTACTAAAAATGCCATACATCTATCCTCTATTTTGCATACGCTATAACTTTTGCGCAAACCAATCAGTATACGCTTATTGAGTTTTTTTTTTACCAGAATAGATATTAGCCTAAACTGAGGAAGCATTATTATTTTTTTGGGGGGGGGATATTTATTATAACAAAAAGTAAAAAATATTGATTTTTTTCAAAATTGTTGCTCTTTTTTTGTTTATAGCGCAACAAATAAAAACCACAAAGGGGATTAAATACCACCAAAAGAAAGCTCTCTTTGTGGGTAAATAAATGTTGTTAGGGTACATCGCACGACCACGCAATTTTCAGTTAAAGTGATGCAGTGCCGTATCACAAACGATGGGGGTAAATTGTTCCGGTCCTTAAGTGGTTAACATTAAACTTTTCAGACCTATAAAGTAAAAAAAAATACATAATTGTCCATAGGTAAAGTAAAAAGATATTTAGTTGTAGTTTAATAAAAATTTAAATACGGTAATGAGGTTATTTTGCAAATCAATGCAAGCCATATGTTATGTTTGTTTATGTAATTAAATAAAATAGAGAAAAATAATAAAGTACAGTTTCCCTTTACAAGGTACAACGTTGGGAAATAGATACAATTCTCATCTCTATTTCCAACAAAAGCAACTGTTTGACCTGTCCTTCAATACCATTAAAGCAGGTCTCACACCTTACTTAAAATAGATTTTATTAGAATCCCTTGAAATTGCCTGCCTCAGTCTCAGAAAAGACACATGCTTGGGGAATAAGGCTACTAATACTGTACAATAAGTTTGGCATTAACTGTATTTTAGAGGTCATAGCTAGTTTAATTATTCTGACTTTAGTATTACAGCACCATAAAGAAGTACAATATAACCATAGAGTTGATGTTAAACCTATGGTGTAAATGAGAATTTTGAAGATGTTGCCTTAAAGTGTAGCTATGGTACGCAGGGTGCAGTTACAAGCAACCAATTATATTTACTGTACTGTAAGTTAGCTAACAGAAACCATGGAACAAGGCTCAAAGTTTTTTTTTTTTTTTTGGAAAATATAATATAGAAAATTAAGTATAAATGATTCACCAGGATAGTCATCTAACAACATCAAAAATTTGAAGAGGACTTTACATTATATTTTGAGAGTTGTTCACCAGTATAGTCACTCAAAGAATGTTTTCTGGACATTTGTCTATCTGTATTTTGCAGAAATCAAAAGATAATTTTCCCTCTTTGCCATCATTTTTAGAGAGGATTCATCCATTACATTTAACAAGTTCCACCCATCAGCAGTCACGTACAACATTATAGAGAAATTCCAAAAGCAAACAAAATTCAACCATTTAGTCACCATTTTCAAAGAGGACTCTCCCTACGTGCAATGCTACAGCTGATGGGTGAATTCTGTTTGTTAGTGAAATCTGTTTATTATGTTGTACATATTATGTTGGTGAGTCTTCTTAAATGTGATAGGCAATTCTTTACAAATTCTGCAAATACAGATGAACCAATGTCTAGCAAACATTCACTGTGGAAATTGCAAACAAATCTTTTAAAAATAGGCCCCAGGGAGTACATTCTTCAAAGCGACATAACATGAATTTACAACTATATAATCACAATACAGATTATATAATAATGTATTTTTTTAGTTAAAAATAACAAACATGTTACTCTTTATTGCTCCTTTTTGGATCTATAAAAAACTGCTTGAAAGCTATATTAATGCAAGTGAGAAATTAATGAAGAAAATAGCCATTAAAATGCTATGCTTGACTAATGAGGAATTAGAGCCACAATAAATTTTCAACAGAAGGCAAACAAATAAAGCTCTGCTGTCATAGATTTCATTCTTGTGTTTGATTAACCTTATGGGCCAGATTCACGTATTCCAGAGCATCTTTGCTCTGGAGTAACGCTTCTGATTTGCGTTGCGCTGCCGAAATTTTAGGAGCAAGTGCTGTCATTCACGAAGCACTTGCTCCTAAAGTTGCGGCAGCGCATCACAAATGAGCCGGCGGAATTCAAATGTAGCGGGTACGGGGCGTGTAGTATGCTAACTACGCGCGATCCCGCCGCCAACGTACTGCGCATGCGTCGAGTGTCAAAACATCCCCGTGCGCATGCTCCAAAATCTGTGAATGAACGTCAATGACGTCACATTCCCATTCATGACCGTTTTACGCAAGCGACGTTTTTTTTTTTTTTTCCCGACGCGATGACGACGCCTATACCTAACATAGGATACTCCAACCCCATGTAGGTATATCTATGCGCCGCGTATCCCGTCCGGAAACGTCGTATCGTCATTGCGTCGCGCCGGATTTCGATCGTGAATTGCCGATTTCCGCTCATTAACATATTTTTTGAGCGTAAATCGGCGGGAACGCCCCCGGCGCCATTTTTAAGTTGAAGTAACGATGCGATGGCGAAACTCAGTTACGCTGCTCGCATCGGAACTTCAACCCGGCGTTTCTTGTTTTCTGGTTACAGAAAACAGAAACGCCGGCTCAAAGCCACAGTTAGGCTGGCGGATCACTCGATCCGCCAGCGTAACTGTTCCTGAATCTGGCCCTATATGTTTTTTCATGGACAAAACATGTTAAGAGCATGGATATTTTATGTCAGAATGCTTTGATGATATTTTTCAGTGTTAAAGTCTTTTCTAATTACTTTGCCATTGCTGTTCATCTAGAATATTTGTTGTAGTTACTGCCAATATATCATGAAAAAGTGGTATAAATGTGCTAAAAGATTTAATTAAGCACATTTCATTCAAAAGCTGACTTGAAGAAAAATCAATATTAACCATATTAGTTCTGATTCACACATTGCATTAGCATCTAAAAGACTTGTTACAAAGGTAATTAAAATTTTAACAAACTCTTGAAGTTGCAATGATTTTCCAGGTTCTGGGATCCAATGTTTTCAGCACATCTTGACTGGGCATTTCTGAATAACAAAATACCAGCAGAAGCTTAATTTACCACTCTTGATAATCCTTGCGTGCTTCCAAGCCGGTACTGTCATTATTATGCAACTTAACCTCAGCTCCACGGCAACTCCAAGCACATTCTGTCTCCCTAGAGCTTGCACATCGATCCGTAATAAAGAAAACAAGACTGGAGTATAAAAAGATCAATTTATTTAGTGATAGCAACAATAATAAGTTGCATCAAAGCAGAAGAATGTTTTCTTGTAAGCGAAAAGAGTGTGTTTTATGCCTATCAGACTTGCAGTATTTCAGATAGCAATAGTGCTTTGGGGGGTATTGTGCACAAAATGATGCCAAGAAGACTTTCAGAATGTTATGCTTATGTTATTAAACCTGATCGCTGACAACAGAGAGAACATTACAGTGTTAGCAATACCTTTAACATCATGTATTTTACCACAGCAACAACAGGTACAAAAATACCCAAAGAAAAGACAAGGTAACAGTTTATTAATCTGTGTATTGAATTCTCAGTGAGGCCTGTTTATTTTGCGATAGAAACCAATCATCTGTGCTGGTATGAGGGGATGGAAGAACAGACTTAGTTATCTTGTGTATCAAAAGTGCTGTACTTTGTATTTTCATTTTTTACGATACCCCATTGCAATTATCCCCTAGAGGACTTTAAAGAGCTATTTGTTATACTCTTTATTTCTCCATTATCAGTATACAAACAAAACAAACATACAAATACACACGTTTCCACCTGCAATCAAAACTCAGACTACAAGATGTCTATTTATTAGATAATAATGCATTACACCCAAAGAAGAAAAGGTTAAGAAGGAGAAAGAAAAAAAGAATAAAGAGAGAGAGAGAGAGAGAGAGAGGTGAAGTGGTCTCTTTGTTATCCACGCAATAGAATAAAATAAAAAAAATTCTAATCAAATTAAGCCAAAACACAGACTCCCCATCACAAAATGCATGGGTGTTTAACTCTCGTTCACTGTTCTATTCATAGAGGTTCCATTCATAAAGGTTCCCACTTAACCTAAAATGTTTCCAGTCTATTGATGTATATACAGTATGCACACATTTCTCAGCTTCCACAGTTTCATTAACTTGTCTCACCCACTGATCTATAGAGGGAGTCTGTGGCTTCCCCCAAATAAAAATGGGATTAACCCCCTAGCAGCATCTAATAGTTGAGGGACTATACTCTTGTTATATTCCCTGAATGAGCCGGTGCCATGAAAGAGGAACTGCATGGGGTCATCCTGGATTAAGACCACAGTAATTAAAAAAAAAAATTACTTATCTGGACCCAAATGGTCTAATCTTGGGGCAATCCCACCATGGGATTGCTGTATACCACAGCCCCTCCAACATCTATACAAAACTGAAGGGTATGCAACCGCCAACATCTTCAGAAGCCTATAGCACCTTGATATAAGTATGTATTTGGTCTCTTGAATCTTTGTACAAATAGAGAAAATGTATGCCAGTCTTAACATGTTACGTCTCTGTGAGCCTGTAAAAAGACAGCCTAACTGTCCCTCTTTACCTAAGGAATCTCAAGCCAGTCTCATGTTTGTTTAGTAGTTTATAAGAAATAGATAATAAACCTATATCAATAGGCTGGCTAAGCCATAAAGATTCAAAGCCAGTGAGTGAGTCTGCTGCTCTAATAAACCTTAGATGACCAGCACAAACATTTTGTAATTGATAATATTTCCAAGTATCTAATGTAAATTTACCATATATCTCCCTAAGTTCCCCCAGTGGGCGTAGTTTATTGCTTTAAACTTAAGGCAGCTGGTATCTTCATGGGTCACCCAAGTCTTGAGGATCTGTTGATCTAGGAGACACAACAATGTATTGTGTAATTTGTTAAGACGACTTTTCCAGGGAATGACGAGATTCCAGGGAATGAAAACATGTATACATGTAAGTGGACGTTCCAATGAGGTGGCAGGTGGTAAGGTAGATAGAAAGTTTAAAGTATAATGAATTTGTGATGGTCCAATCAAAGAGAAAGAAGGGCCAAAGGATATTTGTTGAGTAGTTAACCATTCCGAATCTTGTTCAAAATGAAAAGCAAGACATTTATCAATACTTTTCAGTGTTCATAAAGTTTCATCTCTTTTTATGCAAACATTTAGGATGGTCTAGAATCTGTAGGAGTGGAGAGGGGAGATCCCACACTTATCAAGGGCATATTTGCAATATTTCCATGTGGCTGTCAAAGAAGGATTGGATCATAAAGATGAACGTGGAAGCGTATGGGAAAAAAAGGATTGTTCAGTGGAGATCTATTGTTTGATATTGACACCAATCAATAGCTCTTGAGAGATCTATTTCCGTTTTACTCCATTTACTCAGCATAGTTTCAAAGTTTTAACTGCAGTTGCAGAGATGACTGCAGAGATGACTGTGGTGACAGCTGTATCTATGGCTGTGACTGTGGTGACTGCAGATGTGGCTGTTATTGCAGCTGTGACTGTGGTTGCAACCACGACTGCAGCTATGGCTGTGTCTGTTGCTGCTGCTGTAATGGTGGCTGTACCTGTAGATGTGAATGTGATTGTAATTGTAACTGTGAGTGCTGCTGTAACTGTTGATGTGGCTGTGTATGTGGCAATGGCTGTAGCTGCACCTGTAGATGTACTGTAACTGTGGTGGCCACAGCGACGGCTGTTTATGTGACTGTAACTGTGGCTGTGATTGTAGCTGTAGTTTGAACTGTGGCTTTGGCTGTGACTGCAATTGTGGTTCAAGCTGTAATTAAACTTGTGATTGTAGCTGTGATAGAGGCTGTGGCTGCTCTAAAGTCTGGGAGGGGGATGGCAAGTGTAAGGGGGAAGCAGGAGTAGATACATATGGATCGGAACTTACCCCAAAACTGCTCCTTCGTTGTTGTCAGAAAATGCCTAATGAGGAAAAAAAGCAAGGTGGATTGCTCATCTCCATGTTAGCCAACGATGTATGTAGCTGCAGCCACCCCCGCTTACAAAAACAGAGGGCTGAATGAGAGCTTTCTCCATGCTCCTGGAAGAGGGATGGCTGATTCTGGGCTCAATCTCGCTGCACTGCTGGCTGCACCATCAGCTTAGCTTGATTTGCCCTCCTTTGACTTCTGGTCACGTTGGTGGTGATGGAAGCAGGAGCTCAATTCTGCAAGCTGAGCACACATATATCTGCAAGAGCAGTAGAGCAGAAGAAAGTAGCAAAAATAGTAAATAGACAAGGACCCACAGGTATGCTGATAGTTTCTCAAGCATTCAGGATAAAGCAAAGGTGGACAGCCAAATGCCAGATCTGCAGCTACCCAAGCCCTTTGTGTCTGTTTGGGAGTGTCTGTGTTCTTTCTAACCAGCTGATGCCCTTGCAGAGGTCTGAGGAGGAAAGTTGCAGTGTCTGAATCCCTTCAGAAGTAATTAATCCTTAGGGAGTATCCCAACAAAAATATAATTCTGATTTCAGAAGATGCCTACAAGTTAACTTTTATATTTTACTTGTATCTTGCATGCTTCTGGGAAAATCAGTGAGCCAAATAGAAAATTGCATTTCTAGGGAAGTTCTGTACGCCAACTGTGCACATTCTGTGCACCAGTTTGCCATATTGCATTGAGTTTTTACAGAAAATTGCAACAGCTGTTGATTGAAAAGGAAAGGTAATTTTAATAACATGAATTACAATATGGCTTGTGTAGCAATTGTACATGCTAAAATATTTTTTATTTGCTTATTTTGTCAGTGAATGTATTCTTTATTGGCCCTGTAATCTATTTTTCATTCAAAATACTGGGCCAGATTCAGGTACATCTGCGCATTATTGGACCGGCGTAGCGCACCGCCTTTACGTTAGACTGGCGCAATGTAGCGGCGCAATCACCCTATTTTCGTCGCTTGCGTTATTTCAGAGGCGCAAGGCAGAGTAATACAAATTGGGAAGGACGTGGGCGTGTTACATTGAAATGAGCCGTGACCCCATGCAAATGAAGGGCCGGCCGGCTCGCGCATGCGCGCTTGAAGCAGACCATGGTCAGCACCTCTGTGCGCATGCTCACAACTCTGGAACGGCGCAATCAGTGAAATTGGAAGTGGACTAGGGCAAATTAGTGAACTACGCAAACAGCATAAATAGACAGAGACAAACACACTTCCTTTGCAAAAGTACATCCCTCCCTATACAGCAAGGTGCTTTTGTTCTGTTGTTTATTAGCGTTTGTTTGTTTGTTTGTTTGTTTGTGACGTGTCTTTGAGAGTGATTTTTGTCTTTTATGTGTTTTCTTTGTTGTTATTTTGTTTAAATTATATTTTTGCTGGGCATTTTTTATTTTTGCTGGTCATTTTTTTTTTTTGGTTCTGTTTGTGTATGATTTGGGAATGTGGGGGTGACATTCCTGCGGGAAAAGGGGTGTCACCCTCAATTTTGGTGGAGAAGGGTTCCCCAGGACCAGGGAGAAGTGATCCCCAGGTCCGTGTGAATGGTGTATGAATGTACAGTGACATAATTGGAGCCGTGGCATGGCGTTGCAGCACACAAGTCCTGCATGGTGGACTGGTGCCGATCCAATGTGATGAGGATGTGGGGTGTGTGTGCTAGGGACTACAGTGGTGTGCATGCATGCATTCTCATTGTGCCATGATTAATGTGTGTGTTTAACGTGCAAAGATGCATAATGTGAGCTGGCATGAGATGGGGTCATGAGATGGGGTCCCAGTGCATATGCAGAGTCACCTTGAAGGGAAAAGACAGGAGGATGTTAGTAGTGCATGTGCTCCTTGTGATGTGTGCATCATGGGGGTGGGCAGTCATGCCTGCCACCCATGTCACTCACCAACCAGCCAGCTGTCCCCATACATGTTCTGTTCGCAATCTGTGGGGATGGGGCTCTGATTGTATATGTAGCTGTCATGGGTGTCATGGGTAGTGTCATGTGTTGGGCTGGTGATGTCCTCCTGCAGGGTTGTGGTTAATTCCATGATGGCATGAGGGTTGAATCTGAAGATGCGAGACACCTCAGAATCACCCATGCCATAGATGTCTAGGCGTGTGTGATATATCCTCTCCCGTTAAGAGTGAAGAGTGAAGATTGAGGGGCTTGTATCAGATAAGAATATTGTATTAGATTAGATTAAATTGAAAAGTTTATATAAGCCAAAAAAATAATTTAGAAAAAAATAAATAATCCTGTGCCCTCCTCAGTGCCCTCCTCAGTGCCCTCCTCCTTCTTTGCTCATCTAAAGTCAGTAGTATAGCTATGAGCATGGATGACACTGGCATGTTGGCATACAGTTTGTTGGGCAACATGTGTGACTGCTCAGCTCCTCACTAACATTGTTGCTTTATCTGACATGTAGACGAATTTTGTAATTTTAGACCAGCTTTTATATGGTCTAATTTTAGACAGGACATTTAGCTGTTGCGCACATCGCGTAGCCTGCGCTGCACCAACGTTCTTTTGTGGATCCCCGTAATTCCCTCATTAGCATATTTCAATAGCAAATCAATTGTGTGCCTAGCGCAGTTTTGCGCGGACGGATGCGCCTGTCTAACGAAATTACGCTGGACAAAAAAAAGTAGATTTCTTGCGGATCTCGTTTTGGGGATGGCGTGCATCGAAACGCACGCGCACAATTAGACTTACGCCGCGCATCTCCTGTTACGCCGGCGTAATCGCTCTGTGAATCTGGCCCACTGTGTTTTTCTGCCTCTTGTAACATAAGCTCCAAACCTGTCCTTTTCCCCATCCCTATCATTTGTTTGGAATGAATAGCACATCTTAGTTGCGGTCACATTCACTATTCTATGCACATTACAAATCTCATAGTCCATCTTGGGAGTGAGCAAGACATGGTGGCTACATTCCTACATATGATGGAAACATGGTGAGTAAATATTGTCAGCCTTTGACAGGAAGTTAGATCACATCAGCAAAAAAATTGGGTACATTTAATAAAGGTTGAAAACAATAGAAGGTACTTAAATAATTGAATATACCTGTTGCTTTAAACCAGAGTGTAGTGTAACTTTAACCACTTGCCGATCACCTATTTGCTGCGGCAGGTCTGTTCTATTGCGCAAAATCAGGTACCTGGACGTCATTTCATGCAATAACCACTGGGTGGCATGCGTGTGCCTCTGGAAGAGAGACACAATGTCCGCCGCCATCCCACAATCATTCCACAGAGAGACAGAATAAGATCTGCCTATACAAATAAGGCAGATCACCATTCTGACGGGGGTGAAGATGGAGATCTTGTGTTTCTGCTAAGCAGGAACACTGATCTCTGTCTTCATCCAGTAAGACCATCCTTGACACAGTTAGCAGGCACCAGCTAGCATCACACTTAACCATTTGATCACCCCTGATGAATGACAGTGCCATTAGTAAATTAACAGTGCATATTTTTAGCACTGATTACTGTATTAGTGTCACTGGTCCCCAAAAAAGTGTCAAAAGTGTTGCAGTCCAAAAAAATGCCATAAAAATATCTCATAGTTTGTAGACACAATAACTTTTGTGCAAACCAATCAATATACGCGTATTTGGATTTTTTTTTGATTGGATATGTTTTATAGCAGAAAGTAAAAAAAAGGGATTTTTAAATACAGCTTACCTGTAAAATCCTTTTCTTGGAGTACATCACGGGACACAGAGCGGCATATTCATTACTATGTGGGTTATATGGAGTACCTTCAGGTGTGGACACTGGCAATCTCAAACAGGAAGTCCCCTCCCTATATAACCCCCTCCCCTAGAGGGAGTCCCTCAGTTTTGTAGCAAGCAGTATGCCTCCCAAAATGGTCACCCAAAAGAGGGGTGGGAGCTCTGTGTCCCGTGATGTACTCCAAGAAAAGGATTTTACAGGTAAGCTGTATTTAAAAATCCCTTTTTCTTTCTCGTACATCACGGGACACAGAGCGGCATATTCATTACTATGTGGGATGTCCGAAAGCAATGCTTTAATGAGGGGAGGGAGACATCTTCCAAAGAAGGATTCAATTTAGAGATAAACTCAAATCATAATAATAATTCCAACTTAGTCAAGAAAAAACTTTTTTTTTTTTTTTTTTTATAACCAAGGGTGTTTCTGATCCCGAGGATTTCAAACTGCAGCCTGTAGTACTGCCTGACCAAAGGCAGCATCCGCATTTCTTCTCACGTCTAGTTGATAAAACCTTGTAAACGTGTGGACTGATGACCACGTTGCCGCCTTGCATATCTGAGCCATAGAGATCTGATGGTGTGCTGCCCAAGAGGCGCCCATGGCCCTGGTAGAATGGGCCTTTACCGACAACGGAGGAGGCAACCTCTTCAACCCGTAGGCTTGAATGATTAATTGTCTAATCCATCTCGAGATGGTGGATTTTGCAGCTGCCTGCCCCTTCTTGGGGCCATCTGGTAGAACGAATAACACATCTGTTTTCCGGATCTTTTCTGTAGCTTTAAGATAGGCCTTCATGGCCCGGACAATATCCAAGGTATGCAGCAACCCCTCCTTTCTAGATGTAGGTTTTGGAAAGAAGGATGGAAGTACCAAATCCTGGTTCAAGTGAAATTTGGATATAACCTTTGGTAGAAAGGAAGGATGGGGCCGGAGAACTGCCCTGTCCTTATGCAGAACGAGATATGGTTCCTTACACGATAAGGCTGCTAATTCTGACACTCTCCTGGCCGAAACTATGGCGACCAAGAAAACCAACTTTCTTGTCAGTAAGAGTAAAGGAATCTCAGCCAACGACTCAAAAGGCTGTTTCTGTAGAGTGGACAGGACAAGATTTAAGTCCCATGGACAAATTGGTGACTTGACAGGAGGATTAATACGCAAGACCCCCTGTAAGAAGGTCTTTACCAGCGAGTGGGTGGCCAGCGGCCTCTGAAACCACACTGACAGAGCTGAGATCTGTCCCTTGATTGTGCTTAGTGCCAGGCCTTTATCCACTCCTAGCTGGAGAAAACTTAACACCCTATCAATAGTATATTTGCGGGAATTCCATCTTTTGGATTCACACCAGCCTACGTAGTTCCTCCACACCCTGTAATAAATCACCCTGGAGACCGGCTTCCTAGCCCTAATCAGGGTAGGAATTACCTGCCTAGACAGGCCTCTATCCCTGAGAATCAGGGATTCAGCCTCCAGGCCGTCAAATTTAGACGCTGTAATGTAGGGTGGAGGATCGGGCCTTGTGAGAGTAGGTCTGGTTGTAGAGGAAGAGTCCAAGGGTCTCCCACTGCCATCTTCAGGACTAGTGAGTACCAAGTCCTCCGGGGCCCAGCCGGAGCTACTAGAATGACTGGCTTGTTCTCCACTCTGATCTTGCGCAACAGGCGCGGGAGTAACTGTAGTGGAGGAAATGCATATAGAAGTCTGAATTGATGCCAAGGGCAAACCAACGCGTCGGTTCCGCAGGCCATAGGATCCCTCGCTCGCGACACGAACCTGTCTAGTTTCTTGTTGAACCTGGATGCCATTATATCTACGTCCGGCATTCCCCACCTCTGGCAGATTGTCTGAAAGACCTGGGGATGCAGAGACCACTCCCCTGGCAACAGACTCTGGCGACTTAAGAAGTCTGCCTGCAGGTTGTCTACTCCGGGAATGAATATCGCCGAAATGCAGGGTACATGAACCTCTGCCCATTGAAAAATCAAGTTCACCTCGCTCTGAGCGGCCTGGCTCCTGGTTCCCCCTTGGTGGTTTATGTATGCCACCGCCGTGGCATTGTCTGACTGGATTCTCACCGGGAACCCCTTTAATCTGGAGGTCCAAGCCAGAAGGGCTAGGCGGGCAGCTCTGATTTCCAAGATATTGATGGGGAGCTGCCTCTCTGCTTTCACCCAAGTTCCCTGGCGGGAGAACCCCTCGAAGACCGCCCCCCAGCCTGCCAGGCTGGCGTCTGTGGTAACTACCTTCCAGACAACAGGGCTGAAGGATTTTCCCTTTAGAAGATTCTGAGGGTTCAACCACCAGGCCAGGCTTTGTCGGACCCTTGATGATAGCGTCAAAGGGGACTCTAAGGCATGTGCCCTCTTGCCCCAGGCTGCTAGAATGGCTGCCTGTAGGACGCGAGTGTGGATCTGAGCGTATGGTACTGCCTCGAATGTGGCCACTAGCTTGCCTAGTAATCGCATACACAGGCGAATAGTTGGACTTTTCTTGTTTAGAACCAACTGAACCAACCCCTTGATAGCTTCGATCTTTACAAGGGGCAGGAACACCTTTTGATGTTCTGTGTCTAACCTCATGCCGAGGTATTCCAACTGCTTTGTAGGCTGGAACGCTGACTTTCCCCGGTTCAGGACCCAGCCGAATTCTTCGAGGTACTGAACCGTGAGGTTTACTGCCTTTTGCAGACCCGGCCGTGAGTGATCTATGATTAAAAGGTCGTCCAAGTATGCTAGGACTGTGACCCCTTGGATCCTTAAATTGGCCAGAATTGGGGCTAGGATCTTCGTGAATACCCGGGGGGCCGTGGCCAGCCCGAAGGGGAGCGCCCTGAATTGGAAGTGTCGCTGCCCCACCGCGAAGCGTAAAAACCTTTGATGCGACTGAAAGATTGGTACATGAAGGTAAGCATCCTTTATGTCTATGGAGGCCAGAAAATCGTCCTTCTGAAGCGCGGCGGCTGCTGACCGGATGGATTCCATCCGGAAGGAACGAACCCTTAGGTAACCGTTTAACCTCTTTAGGTCCAAGATTGGCCTGACATCGCCGTTGGGCTTTGGTATGACAAAGAGGTTGGAATAGAAACCTAGGCCTTGCTCTTGGGCTGGCACTTCTATAATTACGTCCTGGCAAAGCAGGTGATCCAAAGCTGCCAGCATTGAGGCCTTCCTCGCTGGATCCCTTGGTAGCCTTGATTCTTGAAAATGAGGCGGAGGATACCTTAGAAACTCCAGTCTGTAACCTGTGGTTACAGATGCCCGGACCCATTTGTCGGGGATCTTGGCTTCCCAAACTTCTGCGAAGAAACAAAGCCTTCCCCCCACCCGCAAGAGTGGGGGCGCCCCTTCATAAGGCAGACTTAGGGGCTGTCTTTGACGGCTTGCGATACCACGGCCTCTTACCCCCAGGGGTCTGTCCCTGCGATCTACTGTTAACGTTGGATCGTGCAGGCGGCCGTCGATACTGCCTGGAATTTGAGGGCCCCGAGACAGGAAAGAGCTGCCTTTTAAATGTAGGAGCCCGGAATGTCTTTTTGACCGGTAACAGGGTACTTTTGCCATTTGAAATAGTCTGAATATATTTATCCAGATCCTCTCCGAAGAGTCGTCCTCCATGGAAGGGAAACCCTGCCAGAAGCTTTTTGCATGGGGGCTCCGCCGCCCAGTTCTTCAACCATAAGAGCCTTCTCATGTGCACCAAACATAGTGATAAACGAGAGGCCTGCTGGATGGAATCTTTTATAGCATCTACCGCAAAACACAGAGCTCTGGGAATGTCAGAAAACTCTTCTGCTTGTTGGGTAGGCATGTCCCTTAACATTTCCTTTGTCTGGTCTTTTAATGCCTGACAAACTCCAATTGCAGCCACCGCTGGCTGCACCACTGCTCCTGCCGTAGCAAAGGATGCTTTTAAAAGTGTCTCTAATCTTTTATCAACTGGATCTTTAAACATGTGTATGTTTTCCACCGGGCAAGTTAGTGATTTATTCACACATGAGATGGCTGCATCCACTACTGGGAGCCTCCACCTCTTGGAGAACTTTTCCTCCATGGGGTAAATGACCGCAAACCTTTTCGGTGGCAGAAAAATCCTGTCCGGCCGTACCCAATCCCGAAAGATCAATTCCTCCAAGAGAGGATGGACCGGAAAAACTGTGTTGTTTAACGGAGCTTTCAAAGAGCCCAGAGAGGATACCGGAGGAACCTGAGGCTCTGGCAATGGTAAACTAAATGCCGAGCGGACCATGTCCGTCAAAGACTGTACCCACAGTCTTTCTGTCTGGGAGTCTGAAAATGGTTCCTCAGAGGCAGATCCCTCAATCCCTGAACCCTCTTGGTTCAGGTCTAGTTGATCCTCCTGTGATTCCAATTCCTCTGGAGAGAGAATCTCAGCATCTGAGGATACACCTCCTGGTGATGGGGATCTAACCCGTTTCTTACCAGGAATAGCTCTAGCGATCAATGTTGCTATTCTCTCTTCTAGCCCCCCTAGGGATACGGCTAGCATCTCCTCTGTGATGAACACAGGGCTGGGCTGATCTGGGCCAGCCTCCGCACCAGATCCCCCTAATGGCTCATCCAAGGCGCTTCTTAAATTAATAAGTTAATGGAAAGTATCGGCATATCAGAATCAGAAAGGGAACCCTTTTGTCTTTTGGTCTTTTTTGTACCCTTTGACCCCGAACCCTTGGAAGCCATAATACAAAATCGAGGGACTCCGCCCACACAACAGACTGTAGTGGGCAGGAGTACAAAAATCAGAGTTTAGGGGACAATAGACCACTAATGCCCAAAAACTGATGGGATCCCGTATGTTCCTTTTTTTTTTTTTTTAAATATATTATATATTTTCTTTTGACAACATACAGTGACCCCAAACTAAGTTTGCCAGCCTCCAAACCTGCTGCAAAAAAGGGGGATTTCTTGGCTTAACATAAGGTATTGGAACAAAGTCCACATGTACTACCCCTCTTCCGCCACCGGGAGTCACTGTTCTGCCGCTCTGCGTCCTCTCCTCTGAAAATCAGCCTCAGACTGAGCACTGACAATGCCTGCTGTCTATAACAGCACAAAGGCGCGCCCCTGTATGACGCCGCAGGCACGCCCCCCCCCCGCCCTCCTGTGTGAACGGCGCGAAAAACGTCCATAAGACGTGCGCGCGCACGCGCGCGCGCGTATGCCGGAAACAGGAGGAACATGGAGGAGCCGCGCTGCTGGAGATCCAGGAACGCAGAAACAGGCGGCAGATTCAAACCCCCGGCCAGGTAGGACTCTCCAAAGGCCCCTAGGGATCCTTACTAGCCCTAGGAAGAAACAGCAGGTTTAGCTAGCACACATATTTAGACAGGGGGACCTAGTGATGGGGGGGAAAAGGTGTCATCCTGTCTCTCTTTAGACATAGTGAACAAGGTTGCCCATGCAGAGCATACTTAGGCTATCCCCCCTTTTAGGCTACCCCGGAGAGCCTGCTGTCGAACCAAGTCCCGCAGGCTCCCCCTTACCTGCTCCATGCTGCAGGATGTTTGTCCAGCAAACTGATCCAATCTTCTCCCATCTCCGTGGGTAGCGTAGTAGACCTTCAGGCCCTGGGGTCCTATGAAGGTACCCACTGTCCTGGACCTATATAGCACCCTGGCAAACAGGAACTTATGGTTTCTACAAACTCCAAGTCCTGGGCCCAGGGTCCAGCCCTCCAAAGAGGAGCATTATAGGCAAAACCCCACGGCTTGGGGCCCGGGTACTGTCCACTTTGGCACTGAGGCTCCTTGGACAGATCCGGTTAGCCCGCCCTTAATCCCAAGGATGTGGAGCAAAGCTATTCCGTGACCAACACCTAAGACACTGGCGAAAAAACTGAGGGACTCCCTCTAGGGGAGGGGGTTATATAGGGAGGGGACTTCCTGTTTGAGATTGCCAGTGTCCACACCTGAAGGTACTCCATATAACCCACATAGTAATGAATATGCCGCTCTGTGTCCCGTGATGTACGAGAAAGAAATATATATATATTTTTTCAAAATTGTGGGAAAAAAAGGACTTCAATTTTATTTGGGTACAACGTCACACAACCACGCTATTGTCAGTTAAAATATTGCAGTGTGGTATCGCAAAAAAGGCATGATCATTAAAGGGAAAACCTTCTGGGCTGAAGTGATTAATATATGTGACCTGTGTATATAAATAAAATAATGAGGAAATTTACAATATCCAACATCTCCTTATGAAAAAATGTATATTATAGGCTTGGCCATAAACTTCCATTCTCCTCAAACAGGGGATGCTTTTATGCTAGTCTATATTTCACAATCAAGAGTTTCATAAATTGCTACACAGAGGTACACATCCTGGAAATGTATGTACTGAAAGGTCCTCTATATAAAGGGCAAATATCTTATGTAATGCATTCTCAATATAAGGAGATACAGTATATACTTCCTTGCTATGGCTGGCAGAAAAAGGATTATAGTATTGGTGTTAGCCATATTATTATATTGTCTTTTAACAAACAAGAAAATAAGCTTTCATGGCAAATTTTTATTTTCACTGTATTCTTTGGGGTTGATTTACTAAAGGAAAATCCGCTGTGCATTACAAATGCACTGCAAGTGCACTTGGAAGTGCAGTTGCTGTAGATCTGAGGGAAATATCTAAGATGAGGGAACGCTCTATAGATTTTATAATCTAATCATGTACAAGCAAAAATGCTGTTTTTTTTCCTTGCATGTCCTCCACTGATCTACAGTGACTGCACTTCCAAGTGCTTTTGCAGTGCACTTGTAGTGCACATTGGATTTGCTTTTAGCAAATAAACCCCTTTATTGCGACCAAACACAAATAACAGTCCACAAGAGTTTTTCGCGGGGGGGGGGGTGGGATATGTTTTTAAAGTTTTCATACCATACAAGTATTCAATTAAGACATCGTCCCACATTAACCTGGTCTATTTGACCATGAAGATACAGAGTAAAAATAAACCAAGTAGTGGGAGATACTCATAACATGGATATATCCCTATGTATTCACACCATTGTATAGGCGAGTTTTCTTGCATGAAACATGAGGAGAAAGCTAGGGGCTTGGAGGACTCCTAGGTAAACTAATCGTATTCTAAGTCTAACCAAAAAATACAAATAAAAAGATAAAGCAGGTTGCAATATATGTAAAAAACCTAACACCTATTTACAGCTAAAGTATGATTTGTGTCACAATCTATAGTAGCTTTACATTGTCCAGAGAGTTTGTTAAATTTACTTTACAATAAAACATCATACTGTATATTGGAAAAAAAAACACTAAAGATGATATTTCAGATGAGGAGAATATGTGCTCTATGTATGACTTCCATCTAGAAAAAAGGATGGTGGGAGTGTAGTCCTGCAATCCTGTGTCCATTTTCTCCTTATATAGAAGAGCTATTAGATGTTTTTTGACCATAGTGAATATGTTCTCTAAAGCTTTGGTGATGATTGTGGTGATTTCTTGGTCCTAACTGAATAGCAGCAAAATATGTTCGAAATACGTAATCTGGAGATGCTTGCAATGAAGTTGATAATTTGTTCCCAGAAGAGTGCAATCGGGGGCAAAGCTAAAAGCAATGAAAAAAAAATGGTTTGTTGGAACCACATTGAGTGCCGTTAGTTTGTTGTGGTTAAGTGAATTTTTAACAAAGCAATGGAATGAAGGCCCTATAAATTAACATGAACTGGGTTTTCATTGTCAGCAGTGCTTTTTTCTAAAAATTCCTTATATTTAATAAATACATTTATTTAACTGTCCCTATGTACTACAGTGGACTCCAACTGACTCATAGTGAATCTGAAATAGCAAAGTTTCCCTAGTATTTTTAAATATGTTATTCATTGTTAAAAATAATATAGTTTACAGTATATAATATGTAAACCATGATAGGGCAGGTGAGTCATCATACTGCTTTGGTAAGTACATTAAAATGTTTGAATTCAAATTTAATAGGGAACAAGAGTTAATTGAAGAAAGAATCCGTTTAATTATTTATCAAGTATAATGTGGTGGCCTTCTTTTTCCATTAACTGTTATGCCAGAGGAATGCACGAGCAAGAGGATCTGTCACATATGAGAAGAGGTCATTTATCATTGGAAAAAAGGATTTGATCATTGCACAAATATTGTAATGTAATGTAGAATACTACATTTCTAAAAAGTTAGTTTATAGTAGATTTAAAAGCATTGTACGCTTTGAATTGTTTTTTGTTTTTCTAACTAGATATTTGTGTAGATATATTACCTTTGTTGTTTATTTGCCATGCCTTGTAATGATGGGATGTTGCTGCTTTGTTTCAGGCTGCTGATTTCTCTATGTCTATGTATTTACTCACCTAGCTTTCCCATATTTGCCACTTATTGTATTGTATCATAAATGTGGGCATGCTAATTTGATGAAACACATCTCTTACCCTAACTACTTTGCGTGCTTGTGGCTCTGTTAAAACTACTGTTAAGCTTTCTCTAGCAACACACTAGACTCAGGGATTAGAGGTTGCGCGATATGTAGCTTCTCCACAGGAAATGTCAGTTCTCACATTACAGACAGAGGGCATGCATTAACCTATGCAGTGCAATTTGGCATGCCTCATGTTTGAACATGAACATAAACTGCTGACAAAGGAATGCTTAGATTTTAGCTGGATACACACTATACAATTTTATGTCGATTTTTTCCTTTAGATTTACCAAAACCATATAATATGGGGTCAAGCCTTAGGCTGCTACACACGATCAGTCCATCTGATGAGAACTGGAAGTTGACTGATGATCTGATGTGCCTACACACCATCGGTTAAAAAAAACATTGGGGCAGATTCACGTAGATCGGCGCATTATCATTCCGGCGTAGCGCACCACTTTTCCGTTAGACTTGCGCAATCTAGCCGCGTAATCCGGCGATTCACGTAGCTTTTACGCAAGAGCTTGCGCAAACGTAAGGTTTTTTCCTGAGGCGTAAGGAGGAGTAATACAAATTGGGAAGGACGTGGGCGTGTTACATTGAAATGAGCCGTGACCCCATGCAAATGAAGGGCCGGCCGACTCGCGCATGCGCGCGTGAAGGAAACCATGTCAGCTCCGTTGTGCGCATGCTCACAACTCGGGAGCGGCGCAATCAGTGAAATTGGAAATGGACTAGGGCAACTTTATGAACTACGCAGACAGCATAAATAGACAGACACAAATGCACTTCCTTTGCAAAAGTACATCCCTTTGTATCCCTCCCTATACAGCAAGGTGCTTTTGTTTGTTTGTGACGTGTCTTTGAGATATTTGGGGACTGTTTTGCAGAGTGATTTTTGTCTTTTATGTCTTTGTTGTTATTTTGTTTAAATTATATTTTTGCTGGGCATTTTTTATTTTTGCTCGTCATTTATTTAATTTTTTTGGTTCTGTTTGTGTATGATTTTGGAATGTGGGGGTGATATTCCTGCGGGAAAAGGGGTGTCACCCTCATTTGTGGTGGAGAAGTGATCGCCAGGTCTGTGTGAATGGTGTATGAATGTACAGTGACATAATTGGAGCCGTGGCATGGCGTTGCAGCTCACAAGTCCTGCATGGTGGACTGGTGCCAATCCAATGTGATGAGGATGTGGGGTGTGTGTGCTAGGGACCACAGTGGTGTGCATGCATGCATTCTCATTGTGCCATGATTAATGTGTGTGTTTAACGTGCAAAGATGCATAATGTGAGCTGGCATGAGATGGGGTCATGAGATGGGGTACCAGTGCATATGCAGAGTCACCTTGAAGGGAAAAGACAGGAGGATGTTAGTCATGCATGTGCCACTTGTGAGGTGTGCATCACGGGAGGGGATAGTCATGCCTGCCACCCATGTCACTCACCAACCAGCCAGCTGTCCCCATACATGTTCTGTTGGAAATCTGTGGGGATGGGGCTCTGATTGTATATGTAGCTGTCATGGGTGTCATGGGTGGTGCCATGTGTTGGGCTGGTGATGTCCTCCTGCAGGGTTGTGGTAATTCCATGATGGCATGAGGGGTGAATCTGAAGATGCGAGACACCTCAGAATCACTCATGCCATAGATGTCTATGCGTGTGTGATATATCAAGTGAAGAGTGAGGGGCTTGTATCAGATAAGAATATTGTATTAGATTAATTTAAATTGTAAATTTTATATAAGCAAATAAAAAAATTAAAAAAAACATCTCCCGTGCCCTCCTTAGTGCCATCCTCCGTGCCCTCCTCCTTCTTTGTTCATCTAAAGTCAGTAGTATAGCTATGCGCGACGATGCCCCTGGCATGTTGGCATACAGATTGTTGGGCAACACGTGTGACTGCTGAACTCCTCACTAACAGTGTTGCTTTATCTGACAATTAGACTTTTTTTTCAAAATTTAGACCAGCTTTTAGGTCCTCTAACTTTAGACAGAACATTTTGCTGTTGCGCACATCGCGTAGCCTGCGCAGCAACTGCGTTTTTTTGTGGATCCCCGTAACTCCCTCATTAGCATATTTGACTAGCAAATCAATGGTGTGTCTAGCGCAGTTTTGCACGAAGGGAAGCGAATGTCTAATTCAATTACGCCGGACCAAAAAACGTAGATTTCTGGCGTATATTGTTTTGTGAATCGCGTCCAACTATACGCACGCGCACATTTAGACTTACGCACGCGCAACAGCAGTTGCGCAGGCGTAATCGCTCTGTGAATCTGGGCCATTGTGTCAGAACGCAGTGACGTAAAACACAACGACATGCTGAAAAAAACAAAGTTCAATGCTTCCAAGCATGCATCGACTTGATTCTGAGCATGCGCAGCTTTTTAACCAATGCTTTTGCATACTAATGATCAGTTTTAACCTATCGGTTAGGCGTCCATCGGTTAAATATTAAAGCAAGTTCTATTTTTTTTTTTGACCGAAGGGTAACTGACTGATGGGGCTTACACACGATCAGTTTGGACAAAGTGCAGGAAGGTTTACTATGCTTTTAGGATCATGAGAACAGCAGAACTACCTACCAATGAATGAGTAAACATATTTTATTGTATAAGCTTAAAGTAGATGATAGCCTCTCTCAACCATTTTCTGTTTGCACATATACCCACTGAATGCATGGCATTTCACAGGGCAGTTTTCCTGATATCATCAACAGTTGACAATGTCTGTGTAATGTGTGTTGTAACTGTCACATGCTGTTTTCATTTGTAAGCCGCTGTAGCAGTGTTACAATGCAGTTGCACAGTTAGGACAGGCACAGAGTATAGTCACTCCATAACAGGAAGTTCCTGAACGTTTTTGGCAAGATCCCCAGGTATTATTTGAATAAAATATGCAGATTTAATAATGGATTTTTAAATTAAAATAACTTCTATAAACATACATATACTTTAATCGGACTGGTACATTTATAAATATATTTCATGTGTTGTGGAACTGTCCTGCTCTGCATCCATTTTGATACATTTTACAGGCATATAATAAAGTGATACACAAGTAGCAAACACTTCCAGTGCTAAGAGACCCTTTGTGGTGGAACGCAGAAAGGACAATGGCAATTTCAAAAACTAGACAGATGCAGCCCTCCTCAGACAATCTAAAGTGATACTAAAAAAACAAACAACATGCGCAGGGACCTAATGCATTACTGATAAACATGTATTCAATAACAATTGATAAAAAATTGATACTCACAAAATAGCAAATATAAATAGCCATAGGACACACGTATGCTGTTAAGATCAATGGGTGTGTGCATTTTGGTGTCCTATGGGTATTTTATAGTTGCTATTTTGTGAGTATGCATTTTTTATCAATTTATTTGAATACATGACTATCAGTTATGCACTAGGTGCCTGTGCCATGTTGTTTGTTTGTTTGTTTTTGTAATATAATAAAGTGAACATGTTCCTAGATCATGCACATTATGGTATTTACATATTCTGAACAAGCAGTAAAATAACTTTAAATCAAGTTCTCATTTGTTTCTGTATTTATAAGCATCATGAAGAAGTTAATTTTGTTTTTTGTTACCATAATTCTTTATAAGAAGATAGAGAATTAGGTACATACACAGTAACAGAATAACCAGAGGTGCAATACATAATATATGCTTAAAGATCAATGTTCCATGGCAAATGGGCCAGATAATAACAGCTAGGCACACACATTTAGTGTTTCTTGATATGTTATTGTGTGCAGTATAAGAATCTTCTTTGAGTAGAATATGATGAAAGTACCAGAGGTACAAAGCTTTGTAATGTATGGCTCTATGTGTAAAGGGCCTCTGTGCAAATGGTCAGTTATGTGAGAACATTTAAAAAGGGAAACCCCCTCAGACCCAAAATGAAATAGTTAGGAACAAGTAGGGAAAGAAGGGGTTAATCAAGGGAAGTGAGAGAAATGAAGAAATGAGAGTAGAAGTGAAGTGAGAGTAGGAGGGATGTATAGGAGTGGGGCGTCAGGAAGGTGCGAGGGGGAAGTCTTGGTTTCAGCACTTTACTCTATTACCTATACACTTCTATGTCTGTTGCCCCCAATAGTGTTCTGATACAGGGAGGGAGTAGATTAGGTTTTTATTTTAGTCCTAAAATTATCTCTATTGTTTATGTATGTATTTATTTATTAAAACAAAGTCAAACTCCAGAACAAACTGTTTATGCAAAAAATAAATAATAAAAATAAATAATAATAATTTAGTTCAGGTTTTCAAATATTATCAGTTTATTTAAAATCATTTTCAGATTTCATCACATCCTGTAGATTCTCTCAGCATTCACTTCCTTTAGGCCACCCCCCTAAGCCTTCATTTCTTTGTTGCATCATAGAAGATAGGGTGTGTTCACCACTCTGGACCACCCCTCCATCATTAAAATACTACCTTCTGCACTCTCCTTTACAGTTATGTAGTTCAAGGGTCTGTCTGATTTGATAAAAATTTAATGGATTGGTCAGATGGGTCCTCCTGTTCCATTTTTCTGGTATAGGAGTGAATGGACAGAGACACTCAGTTGTCAGATCCCATTCACATCTCCACGTAACAAAAACTCACATTGCTGCATGTGTTTGTTTTAGGTGCTTTGGTGCTTTCACTCATCGTGCATTAGGCAGCCCATTCACTTGAGTGGGCTGCCCTACATGCAACAATCACCTTAAAGAAGCTCCAGGACTTTTTTTGGAGCAGAGCATGGTGCAATTTTTTGTGTTTGCCGCACCTGAGGTGCCTTTAAAGTGTAATGACAATCGCACTGCACATTTGCAGTGCTTCTGAAATGCATGTCAAAGAGTGCATTTTCTGCACAGTTTGCCATGCATTCCAAAATACACAAATATGAATGGAGCCTTATTGCTCTAGTGAAAATGCAGCAATTTCACTTTCAGGACCTATTCACACCAGAAGTAGTGGAAGCACATGTTTTGGGACATTTTGGAGTGGTCTGTGTTTTACAGCGTTTGTCATCTATTTTTTCAAGTGGAAAAATGTGTGTTTGCATCTGTGTTTGGTGAGCCGTTAACAATTATTTACATTAAAAGCTCAACTGGTAATTTTAGGCGTATAAATGTGTCCATACACTATATAATATGATTGTAAAATCTTTATACAATCTCCTTTTGATTTACCAAAACTATATAATAGGAGGACACACCATTTATCCAATCACATTGTATCCAATCAGACAGGCCCTTGAACTACATTAGGGGTGTCCTGTGGGCTGCATGCAGCCCCAGGGAGCCTGAGCCCATCTGAATGGACACTGGGAAATCTATACCAGGGAGTCTCTAAAGCTTTCTTAGAAACATAGCAAGTGCTAAGGTAAGGTCCTGTTCTCAAAATCAATAAAGGTTGTATTTTTCTGCAACCAATGTACATGGTATATTGGTACATGGGGGAGCAGGATTTTAGAACAAAAACTTAGCCTGTAAGTCCATTATTAAAAGCTCTTGTAAATCTAAAATAAAAATCTTCCCATGTTTGTTCAACCATTTGCCTAAAAGTGTGTGTTTTTGGACAGTATGGGCAGGGTTAGTTTGGTGGGCAGGAATGTGAAACAGGGATGTCTGACTGTTGCAATGTCTGATCACCTGTCTATTGTTTGTTGTTGAGTGGGTTCATTTGCAAAACAGTAGAGTTGATTTAGGTTCAATGTGTATTTATTGAAATTTCTGAACAATACAGAAAAAGAAAGAAAATGTGGATAATGAACAGAGACTTCACAAGAAGTAGGCGTGCCACAATACAAGTGAGCAGCTGTAGGCATATACAAAAAACAGCAAGTTTATTCATTGTAAGGAATAGCTGGGTCCCCAAAGATCACAACAGGGCAACATAAGGAGTAACAATACAACTAATAAAAGCATACATGACTAAGCAAGGAGCAGCAGGGAGGCAGGGCAGAGGAAAAAGAGAGGGAAGAAGAAGAAAGAAAAGAGGAGGAGAAGGGTGAGAGAAAGAAGAGGTGTAAAAGAAAAAAGAGGGTTAAAAGAAAAAAGAGGGGAGATGGAATTCGATCCAGACCTTTAAGCATTAAGCTATATGAAAATGTGCATACAGCTACAAAAAATAAACTAGCTTGCCAAAAATGTTAGCAATCCAGTGCATGAGATAAAATCAAACATGAGAGGTGTCCAAGGCAGAGTGTTCAAGTCCCGAGTGCAGAGGGGAGGCTAAATGAGAGGGCCTCCACAGAAGGCGGGTGCCAGAAAGGTCAGTGGGGTTGATTTAGTTAACAAGTAAAAACATTTTAATTTAGCAAAGTGAATGCTCATTTAGAAAAGTGAAAACTTCTTCAGCTCAGCAACTATAGTAAAACAACATTAAATTTGGATATCCAATAAGGAAAATTGCAAAATAAAAAAAATATTTTGCCTTACGCATGTTTGAATGATTGTAGTACATCTAGCTTCACTTTATTCACTAAACGTAGTAAACACTTACTATAGAAGTTGAATATTCACTTAGCCAACTGAACATTCTCTTCTTCTTACTAAATCAACCCCAATGTGTTGCTAAGAGAGGAAAAATAATTCTATTAAAAAGACCATTAAAAAAAGATATACATTCTTCCCAGGAGGAATCTAGCTTTGTACAGGATAATGCTACCATTACACCTGCTTGTAATGGTATACAAATATGTTTTGAAGTTCCATGATCTTTATAAAATCACTGAACATGCAGTTTTTCTGATTCCATGGAGTGGTAAAACTTAGTTCTAACTTCTAAAAGCCTTAGAAAAGGCTGTAGGTGGCAATTATAATTAAAATTGCTAATAACTGAAATGTTCCTTTAAAAACAAATAGTAAACATCCAATCCTATAGATTGTTAGTATGTTAAAAGGAACCAAACACATTCACAGCATAGTTAAAGAAGTAATAGAAGTACATGACATGACTTGTATCAAGCACTTATCATGATCATCATTTGATTTTAAATAAATATGATATACCTTAGCTGCTAGTAATATGTTTATAATTCACAGTTGGGATAAGGTTATCAATTATACTGATTCTACTTCATATACATTGATATTAACCTTTGGTACTCACACAATTGGCTAAATCTTGTGCTTTTCCCCCCCCCAGGCATATAACAAATTTAATAAACAGATATGAGTGCTACATAAAACTACTTGGCGCAGTAAGAAGCAGGGCCTCTATCTAGGGGATTTTTTTGTACCTAATAAAAAAAATTCTGACAGCTGCCAAATTTTTCTATTTCATGCATTTGAACAGCTAGAGTTGAAAATGGAAATGCTTCTGTATTCATATTTTTTGTAATTTTACAACTTCTTTACACAATTGCCTAAAACTATTTCAACTGCCCAAGGAACTATAAAATGAAATTGCCAACCAACCATTCTCTTTATTGTAAATTAATGGTGCTCTGCTTCAAATGAATGCAGTGGCATATGTATTATAAAACTTATGTGGCTAGAATCTATTGCAAAATACAATGTAGTGTTACCTCTTGTAGTTATATCTTCAATTTTTTTCAGACTGTAATGATTTTATATATATATATATATATATATATATATATATATATATATATATATATATATATGACAAAACTCGGTATGTTGTAAATGTATCCTTTGTCACATAATGTAAAGTATAACTATTTGTATAACTACAGGGAAAAATGTACATGTCTTTAAAAAGTAATTTTTAAATAAAGCCTGAAATAAACACAGGGGAGATGGCATATCTGCTCAGGTTCCAGGGCTTGGTGTAGTTCACAGGCCACCCCATAGTTGAAAAATGCATTATCACTGGTAATCTGGTGCTCTGTCAAAAACATTTGCTGATACATTTAAACCATTTACAGCTCAATTTTCTCTCACAGACTGTAAGCTGAAAGACGGAACATCATTTGATTCCCCCATCCATTCTAAAGGTGTGACTGGAAGAATCTACACTGCTGGATATTGCATGATGCATGGCACCTGTAGCTTCTTGAATACAGAGGTGCTGCCAAACAATAACTGAACCTAATGGGATGCAGTCATTTTTAAGCCAAAGATTTTTCACTAGACATGTGCGGTTCGTTCCGTACGAATCGAAAATTCGTACATTTGGAAGCATCCAAAATCCAAATTGTTATGTTTCCGAAGTTTTTACGAAATACGACATTTCTTTGACGAATTTCGGATTTAAATTTCTTACAGAATGGGTTTAATGTTCGTTAACTTTTTGTAACAATTACGAACATTCGTTATAAAGAATAAATAAACCCAGGAAGTCAGCACAGCATATGAATGGTGGGAGCCCCTCATAATGAGCACATCTGGGGTACAGCCCCAGGAGGAAGTCAGTACAGCACAGGGATGGTGGTAGCCCCTCATAAGGAGCATAATTAGTCGACGACTGCCATCAAATTGAATATTTTTTTTACGGTTCATAATCGCTCTTTCATTCCCCCTTTTCCTTCAGCTTGCCAGGTTGCATGCTTGGTTAAGAGTCTAGTATGGATTTTGGGGGATCCCATACCATTTTTTTTACATTTGGCGCAGGGTTCCACTTGAAATTCATACCAGACCTAAAGGGCCTGGTATGGATTTTGGGGGGAACTCCCATGCCATTTTGTTTTTACATTTTGGCGTGGAGTTTCCCTTACTATCCATACCAGATCAGAAGGGCCTGATAATGGACTGGGGGAACCCACGCTGTTTTTTTTAAATGATTTTTTATGTATGTTCCTGGGATCCGACAATAAATTACAAGCACAAGCAATTTTAAATCACATTTTTTCCTTTCAAATTGTCATTTTGCTTCGGTACTGTTATAAACATGGGAAAGATGTGCTACTTTACATGAAGACTAAGGGGACCCCAGGTACGATATTTAAAGGGATATTACATTTTTATTGTTTCACTTTAAGAATTAATAAAATCACTTCTCCTTAAAAAACTGGCATTTTAAAAACTTGTTTTTCATTGATACATGTCCCCTGGGGCAGTACACTGGGTCCCTATACACTTTTTATGACAATGACTTGCATATAAGCTTTCAAAATGAACACTTTTGATTTTTTACATTCGCATCCCATAGATCAGGGATCCTCAAACTACGGCCCTCCAGTTGTTGGGGAACTACACATCCCATGAGGCATTGCAAAACTCTGACATTCACAGACATGACGAGGCATGATGGGAATTGTAGTTCCTGAACATCTGGAGGGCCGTAGTTTGAAGACCCCTGCCATAGATATTAACGGTGTTCGCATGTTCGTGCACATTTTTTGTCTGTTCACATGTTCTGGTGTGAACCGAAAGGAGGTGTTTGGCTCATTCCTAATCAGGATATAAAACGTTTCCAGAAAGACCTGAACAAAATAATGGAGTGGGAAACTACCCGGAAAATGAGGTTTAATGTGAAGAAATGTAGGGTAAGGCACCTAAAGGCTAAAAACATAAATGCAAATTACTCACTAGAGGGAGAACCTCTGGGGGAATCAATGATGGAGAAAGATCTGGGGGTCCTACTAAATGTCAAGCAGCAGCTACCAAGGCCGACAAAGTTTTAGCATGCAGAAAAAAGGGGATATACTACAGAGAGGAAACTATAATCTTGCCACTTTATAAAATTCTGGTCAGCCACATCTGGAGTATTCTGTCCAGTTCTGGTCACCAGTCCTCAGACGAGATGTGCTAGAGCTAAAGAGAGTCCAAAGAAGGGCAACAAAATTTATAAGGGGACTGGAAGACCTCAATTACGAGAAACGACTACAAGCACTAAAGTTATTCTCATTGGAGAAGAGACGATTGAGAGGGGACACGATAGCAATCTATAAGTACCTCAAGGGTGATCCCAGCTTAGGAAAAAAAATATTCAGTCTCAGTGTAAGAGATCACAGGTCCACATAATGAGATTGGACGCAAACCAGTTTAATCCCAAGCTGTGCAGCGGGTTCTTCACTGTCAGGGCACAATTGGTGGTGTCAGCAGGGAGTATTGATATTTTTAAGAGACTCTTGGATGTGCATCTTAATGAACACAACATACAGGAATATGGAAATGATTATAGACACTAACATGTGTGCACTTACAGGTTGAACTGGATGGACTATTGACTTTCTTCAGCCTTACCTACTATGTAACTATGTAACTATGTCTAATATATACCCTAAGCAATAAACAAATACATTTAAAAAAATTATGTGCAATAGATCAATGTATCAAAGTGCAATAAATGTGAATAACATAAACATGTCCATCAATTATTGTGGAAAAGTAAAGTCTGCAAAAAAATTAAGTGTTGAAAAATGAAGTGCATATGCAACGTCTCTCTGCTTCATCAATAAACATTCTCCATTTGCCACTCTGTGCTTAACACATGTAATAAAGGTGCTCTCAGTACTTTCCTCAGTGCTGCAACACACTCACCAGAGGCAATGGACCTTTTTATATAAAAAAAAGAAAGGTCTGATAATGCTTGCTTTCGGCAGCTATTTTTATACCTAGCTATAGATATATATACTGTATACAGACACACATACACATATTTCAAAACCCCAAAAATATTTCCATCGTGAAGTTCTAAGGGGGACACAACCCTGATTTAATTAAATAGAAATTGCCACTTCTGAAAGGACATGCACAATTTATTATGAACATAAAATATATAGACATAGATCATCACATCCAATTTCAAAAGAGCCTGAAATTTAAAATATTGAATAATAGCTAATGAGTGCTTACTAGCCTCTTGGCAACTTAGAGCATAAAAGGTCATTGTGACTTTTAGCATACTTGTTTTTTTTATATTTTTTGAATATCTTTAAATATACTGTAATTTTTTCATGCAAACGTTTTCTTAAAGAGAATGTTTAGTTTTAATTTGCATTTATTATTGTCAGGACCAAAAAAAATGAAATTTTTCTTTTTATATCTTTTTTTTTTGTCAGGTGAAAATTAAACATATCATTTTAGTTTTTGCTTATTCCCTTTGGTTGAGCAGGTGAAGCTTTAGGTCCCTTTAACAGTTTACATATGCTTATTTGAAATAAAAAAGCAGTTTACACATCTTAAAGACTCATGCTGCGTACACACGACCATTTTTAACCACTTAAGGACCGGACCAATATGCTGCTAAATGCCCAGAGGCGTTTTTACAATTCGGCACTGCGTCGCTTTAACAGACAATTGCGCGGTCGTGCGACGTGGCTCCCAAACAAAATGTGCGTTCTTTCCTTCTCATAAATAGAGCTTTCTTTTGGTGGTATTTGATCGCCTCTGTGAATTTTATTTTTTGCGCTATATACAAAAATAGAGCGACATTTTTGAAAAAAAAACAATATTTTTTACTTTTTGTTATAAGAAAAATCGAAATAAACCAAATTTTAGTCAAACATTTAGGCCAACATTTATTCAGCCACATGTCATTAGTAAAAAAAATCGCAAAAAAAAATAGCTACCTAGCGGGAACAGCGACACTAATACAGTGATCAGAAAAATGATCGCTTAGTGACACTGGCAATAGGGAGTGATATATATATAGGGCGGTGATCAAGGGGTTAAAACTTTATTGGGGGGGTACGGGGGCTACCCTGAACCTAACACTAACTGCCTGTCACACTGCCTGTCACACTGGCACTAAATGCAGTTATCAGTACATATATGATCACTGCATTCAGTGACACTGTGACGGGGGGGTGATCGGAGGGGGTTAATGTGCCTATATGTACTGGTGTCAGTGTAGTGTTGTGCAGACTCGCTGTGTGAAGTCTTCTCTCCTCAGCGGCGGTTGAAAATACCACCGAGAGGAGAGATTACATCACTTCCCCCTTCCTGCGGACAAAAATGAACAGCCGCCCCCTCATCCCGGATCGATCGGACAGCCACGGGGACCGCCGCAGGTACCGGGGGGTCCCGATCGGACCCCCAGCCTACGTCTAGGCAGGGATGTACAGGTACACCAATGTGCCTGTACGTGCCATTCTGCTGACGTATATGTACATGCGGCGGTCCTTAAGTGGTTAATGGTCTAGAAAAAACAAAGGGCCAGATTCACAGAGCCCTTACTCCTGTCTAACTGGTGTTAGACTGGAGTAATTTCAAATTACGCGCGTTTTTTAGCTAGTCAGAAACCTCAAACCATGAATAGACGGCTGCGGGCTTCAATTCGACTGGATTTTGTGTTCGTACGCCTTCGGATCTACGCTGCAATAAAATTGCGGCCACTGAGTGGACTTCCCGTCGTTTTCCGCGTCGAGGTATGCAAATTAGCTTTTGCCGGCTATCCCCGAAATTACGATCTTCATTCGCAATCTCTTACGGCACCTTTAGTCATCTTTTTTTTGCGTAACACTATACCAGCTTTTTGCTGCTCTAATATTAGACAGCCCATGTTAAGTATGGCCGTCGTTCCCGCGTTGAATTTCTACGTTTTCCGACGTATTTTTTACGTAAGTCGTCCGGGAATAGGAATGTTCGTAAACGACGCTACTCAAACAACGAATGACGTAACGACGTGATTTCGCACAATGCACGGCGGGAAATTTCTGAACGGAGCATGCGCAGTTCGATCGCCGCGGGGACGCGCTTAATTTAAATGCTTCACGCCCCCTAATCGCGTATTTCGACTACGCGGCGAGAAATAGACTACGCCGCCGTAGCGTACGGGCAAAAATCTACCAGAATTCGATGTAGAGCCTGGTAAAATACGGCAGCGTAGAGTATTTCGATTACGCAGCGCAATATTAAGTGTATCTGAATCTGGCCCAAAGTTTTTTTCAACCGATTATTGTTAAAGGGGAGTTCCAGTCCCCCAGACATTTTTTTTTTAAACACTGCTCTGTAACTGTCAAAACCTGAAAGTTAATATTTCTAACATGTCATACTTTTAGCGTTTTTACTTTCTTTAAAAATAGTTATTTACTTACTAATCTCGAGAAGCAGGCAGTTTCCATTCTAGTTTTGGGCATCTATCATTTCCTGGATTTCTTTGCAGCTATCTACCCATCATGCACCAGCAAATCTCGCACATGCTCAGTAAAGCCTCAGGGAGGCCGTCCTTTTTTCTGACAGGTTGCTATGGCAATCTCGAGTCTGCGGAAGTTCCCGCCCCCATGCTATAGCAACCTGTTAATCACAACACAGGGAGGAAAGGAAAGAGAAGTCACATTCGGCAGGAAATGCACTGGCATTAATAGTGGGTGTGGACCGAAACAGAGTGACACAATCCTTATATTGGTTTTAATCTAGGGAGAGAGAGGGAGAGAGGGAGAGAGAGAGGGGAGCTTTCAGAATATTCATTGGCAATGTCGGGGTGGGCGGGACAAAGCGGCTATATAACACAAGGCAATTATTTATGTATGCAGCTCCGCCCTGACCCCATCCTATTGGCTGGCGTTCCTCTGTGTCCCGCCCACCCCAACATTGCCAATGAATATTCTAATAGCTCCTCTCTCTCTCTCACTCTCTCTCCCCTTCCAGCACGGCTCAATGTTACTCTGCACAGTGACAGTGTGTGACACTGTCTTGTAATCTAAGGAGAGAGAGAGAGAGAGGAGCTTTCAGAATATTTATTGGCAATGTCGGGGTGGGCGGGACAAAGCGGCTATATAACACAAGGCAATTATTTATGTATGCAGCTCCGCCCTGACCCCATCCTATTGGCTGGCATTCCTCTGTGTCCCGCCCACCCCAACATTGCCAATGAATATTCTAATAGCTCCTCTCTCTCTCTCCCCTTCCAGCACGGCTCAATGTTACTCTGCACAGTGACAGTGTGTGACACTGTCTTGTAATCTGAGAGAGAGAGAGAGAGAGAGAGGAGCTTTCAGAATATTCATTGACAATGTCGGGGTGGGCGGGACAAAGCGGCTATAAAACACAAGGCAATTATTTATGTATGCAGCTCCGCCCTGACCCCATCCTATTGGCTGGCGTTCCTCTGTGTCCCGCCCCCCCCCAACATCGCCAATGAATATTCTAATAGCTCCTCTCTCTCTCCCCTTCCAGCACGGCTCAATGTTGCTTTACACAGTGACAGTGTCTTGTAATCTAGGGAGAGAGAGAGAAGCTTTCAGAATAATCATTGGCGATGTCGGGGTGGGCGGCACAGAGCAGCTATCGATGGCCAGCCAATAGGATTGGGTCAGGGCGGGCTGCTACGTGTATGCGGCTCTGCCCCCTTTCTTAAGAAGCCAAATAATTGGCTTGCGATCGATAGCTGCTCTGTCCCGCCCACCCTGACTTCACCGATGACATCAGAAAGCTCCTCTCTCTCTCTCTCTCTCTCTCCCTCCCTGCACACAGTTGAAAAAAAACGCGAGATTTCGGTAAAAGGTGAATTATCCCAGGAACCCTTGCGAATTGCCTTGTGACTTAATCGCCTAGGCGATTAAGACCAGGAAGTGGATAAAACGGGAAAAAAAAGGTATTTACCATCCAAAATTTTTAAAAATATTGCCCATTGTGAAAACTATGCATTAAGGGCATGCAGTACAGCCAAACTTAAAAAAAATGGGTGGAACTCCTCTTTAACCTTGACTTGCCTACACATGATCGTGAAAAAAAAATGCTCTAGCAAAGTGCGGTGATGTACAACATGTACAATGGCACTATAAAGGGGAAGTTCCATTCGGACAGCGCCAACCTTGGAGCTGCTTTTGCTGATTTCGTGTTGGTAAAAGTTTGGTGAGAGACGATTCGCGCTTTTCAGTCTGTAACAGCGTGGTGAATGTGCTCCATTACGAACACACGTTTAACCAGAACGAGCGCTCCCGTCTCATAACTTGCTTCTGAGCATGCGTGTTATTTTCACGTCGTTAAAGCCTACACACGACCATTTTTTACAATTTAAATTTTAATGGCCATTTTTAATGTCACGAAAAATGCTCTAGAGCCCACACCCGATCATTTTTAATGACATAAAAAAATGTAATTGTGTGTACGCAGCATCAGAAAAAATAAATTCCATTCATTCATCCCCATGAAGCTTCAGACAGACAAATTGTGCTCCAAAGCAGTCAGATCTGTTTTATTGTCACCTTAACCATTTGCCGATCATGCTATAGCCGAATGACGGCTATATCACAGCCAGCTGATTGCGTCCAATGCAGTGCAGGGTATCGCTCTGTGATTGCAGTGTCCTACAGACACTGCTGATCACAAATTGAGGTAACAAGCCAATCAGCGGCTCTTTACCACGTGATCAGATGCTGTAAACAGAAGCAGGTTAGCATGCTGACAGCATGAGGAAGAGAGAGGAGTGCCAATAACTGGCTTCTGTTAAAGGGACATGTACACTGATAATCAGGACACTGATTATAAGTGCAGTCCAAACAGTGCCCACCAGTGCTGCCAATCTCTATCCACCAGTACTGCCAATCTGTGCCCACCAGTACTGCCAATCAGTGCCCATCAGTGCTGCCGATCAGTGCCCATCAGTGCCTCCTGTCACCTATCGGTGTCACAAACCAGTGCCCATCAGTGCTGCCTATCAGTGCCCATCATTGCCATCTACCAGTGCAACCTCATCAGTGCCTCCTCATCAATGCCCGAGAGTGCCGCCTTATCAGTGCCGATTAGTGCAGCCTCATCGGTGCACATCAGTGAAGGGGAAAAATTACCTGTTTGCAAAATTTTAGAACAGTCTTTATTCTTTTATTTGGCAAAAACAAAAAAAGTGGTGAATGAAAACCACCAAATGAAAGTATGGGTATTTGGGTACAGTGTTATATGACCGCGCAATTGCCATTCAAAGTGTGACAGCGTTGAAAGCTGAAAATTTATTTGGACAGGAAGGATGTAAAAGTGACCAGTAGGCAAGTGGCAGATGCTGACTTTTAATATCAGGCCACTTACCTGTCCAGGAATCTAGTGTTGTCTTTACCTGAGCCAATTTTTTAATTCGCTATTGCGTGCTGCCGCTGCCATCTCCACTAAGGGTTTCTTACTGCGCATGCGTGAAGCACGCTGAAATCTTTTATTGGGCCGCCTGCAGGGGAAGGAGTTTGTGGGGAGTCAAACTTCCAGCTGAGTTCACCATGGCAAACTCAGCCGGAAGTGGGAGCGGGTACCTGTCAAAACCAGGTAGCCGGTCCCTCCTCCCCCAAAAGGTGCCAATTGTGGCAGTGAAGGGGGGAGGAGGCAGGCAAGCAGAGCTCACCCTTTTGGATGGAGGGACACTTTAAACACATAAAAGGGCCACATGAAAGTTGCCATGCTACCTTCTTCCCACAAGTACACACTAAGCAATTAGAAACCCCTAGGAAATCTATAGCCAAATCAAAATGCACTGCTATTAGACTAACTATTACAATCAGATAGAATACACATTATCTGCATGAGATAATGTTTTCACTTGATTTTTTCTTTTCGTCTACCATGGAGTAATATCAGTATTTCATCCCCACAGTGTTATTTTACCTGAGGTTAAAGCAACTCCCAGTGCACATCTTGAAAATGTGTAATAGCCTTGAGGACTGAAAAAGCTCTACATGCAATATTGATCTATATCACTCTGAAATGCTGAAGAAATATTTTCTAATTTCTGTCTACATGGCATTTATAGAACACACATCATGGGAAAGTTTTAGAAATGCTATTATTCCATGCTGCTATCAATTAACAAACACATGAGATGTCTGATACATAATTCAAAAAACATATGAGCATAAATAAAAATATTAAACAATTCAGATAGAGACTTAAATTTAGTGGATACTGCTCTAACCAAAACAGCATATAAATATACATTTGTAGACTTTCAAATACTCTGCCTTCTTCTGATTTTTAACTAGAGGGTTATGAAAAACGTTATATTTTGTCAAAATAGTGGGTAAAATGTTCATAAAAAGCATTAAAAAACACAAGATTATCAAGCAAAATTCAAGTATTTTCCTTTCTTAAGGAATATATCCACATCTAGTAACATGTTACACATGTATTTAGGGTGTAGCATGTAGCATGTTATTTTGGAGCAGTCCCTTTCACCCCTCAGAGTCCTATGAATTGAACTGCAAGTCCAATCTTCCACTGTCTCTTTCAAAATAAAAATCAATCACAGAAATACAAATTTGAATAATGAAAGTGCAATATACTATATATATATATATATATATATATATATATATATATATATATATATATATATATATATATAATGGCATCCCACTTGTAGTTCATTGATTTTTCCTGCATTTCAGTAACTGTCTGTCTGTATGGAGGTATGAGAAGACAGAGTGTTTTCAAGAGCCTGACGTTGCACCTGCGATCCACTGATCATGGGTGAAATGCTGTACAGACTGCAGTGTAAAAACTTAATACATGCACAGTTTTTTTTCCTGCAAATCATGTGCATGTATTCTTCTGTTTAAGGCTGAACTTAGTCTTTAAATGTTCCCAAAGAGGATATAGTGTATATCAACTATTTTTTTAGATCAATAACCAAATACAGTATTTATTTATATTTTATTTTTGTACTGAGCTTAACCAGCTTCGTGTACTACTTGACCAATACAGACAGTCTATTTTATAGTCATGTAACAAAATATCTTTCAAAATAAAAATCAATCACAGAAATACAAATTTGAATAAAGAAAGTGCAATATACTGTGTGTATGTGTATGTGTATATATATATATATATATATATATATATATATATATAATGGCACCCCAGTCTTAATTTATAGGGTTCATTATTGAGTTGGCCCATCTCACATAAAACAAACCCATCAAAAAATGAATAAATATAAAAGTCCAACATAAACATGCTTTGCCAAGAAATGTGCTTCACTGTTAGACAGCCAGCTACTCTTCCCCACACCACCAAGTGTACATGCTTCCTAACAGACAGCAGGACAAAGGGGGGATAAGGTTGGGACTTTACATGAGGCATATGATAAACTACAACCATAGGCATCCATCCCTGTAAATGTATAAAGGGGGGGGGTTGTGGGACTTTAAATGAGATGCGTTTTTAGTAAAATGCAATTAAATATATATATGGAATATAAAAAATGTTTCCATAATACCCAGGCTAAAAGTTACCAACCAAAAAAGCAACAAACCAAATCAACCTGTCTAGCTGTAAGCATTAAAAACAGAGGTTTAGTTTCACACATTTGCAAATACCTGTGTAAGCTGCAGGCCCCGTCAAGGCTCTTTGTGTACTGCAGGTTCTAACTATGAATTTTAAAGTCTCCTCAGTAGGATCACAGGAGTGCTAATCAATAGATAGGGGGCAGGTGATCACCTGACCATGCCACTACCTATAGCTGGTCTAGCAAAAAAAGAGCACTGGAAAAAAACAAAAGAAATACAAGAGTGGAACTAATCATGCCTACCAAACTAAAACACCACCAAACCAAGAGCGGACCACTATATCACAGGAATTTAACAGCGCCCTTAAAGTATGACATCCAGGACATGTATTTAGCATAATCCCATATCTATCTATATCCCATAAGATGTACTCAAGGATACCCAGATCCATAAATAGCACCATATAAATAAGGGGGCAAAAAGAGGCAGCAGATAGTGTAATACAGCTAGAGAAAGTTTATTTCAAATTAAAGATATTTACAAAATGACAAAGAGATGACTCATAGCACCAACACACTGGGCTGGCAGGTGTGATTATGTCACTGCTATCTCCACCCAATGTGATTGGTCATAACAGATGCTGTCAGAGGACTTGACATTTTCTTTAGAAGTTTCCTGTTTTATAGTTCACACATCTCACTTTCTCATGCTCTGCGAAACACTTAGGCGAATCTTAAAAAGATAACCTAAAAATTACATCTGTACCACTCTTTTAACCCACATCTACTAGCCCCTGGAGTCTAGAGCTGTATACAGCATCCATAAATCCTAGTCTATTGTGGACTAGCTCACAATAGACTAATATACCCACATAGAGCAAAGCAGCCATGGAAAAAAAAAACATATTTTGTACATCTCAGAAATACATGAACATTGACCTATACTTTATATACAGAAAATAACTGTTGGGGTGGCAGAAAATTATGTGCTCCTACCTTCCTATATGACATGAAAACACCGTGTTACATAGTTTGTCAGGTTGACACAATTGCAAAAAACCCTAATAGAAAACCTCCATGTTCACAATTCTACTGTATATCCACAGTTGATCCAGAGGAAGGCAAAAAACAAATTAAAAAAAAACAATAAACAACCTGTCCTGATCCCCTAGGAGGTAGAACGATATTCCCTAGGTCAACTATCCCTGGTGTTTTTACCTATAATAGCATCCAGCAATTTGTTAAAACAACCTACTGAGAGGCCAGCACTAGTTCTTAAGGGAGTCTATTCCATATTTTACAGCTCTGTGGAGAAGCCTTTCCATATGTGGAAGTTGAATCTCTTTTCATCCAGACCTAAAGAGGGCCCCCTTGTTCTCTGTATTGGTGTGAATGTGAATAACCTAACACCAGGTTCACTAAATGGACCACTTATGCCATGCCTTGTATCATTTTTCTTGCTCTTCTCTGCATTTTGTCCAGTTCTTCTAAATTCTTTTTGTGAACAGGTGCCCAAAACTGCATATTCCAGATGAGGTCTTAGTAATGATGTGCACAATGGTAACATTATGGGGTTGATTTACGAAAACTGCAGAGTGCAAAATCTGGTGCAGCTGTGCATGGTAGCCAATCAGCTTCTGACTTGGAAGCTGATTGGTTTCTATGAAGAGCTGCACCAGATTTTGCACTCTACAGTTTTAGTAAATCAACCCTTATGTCACTTTCTCTGGAGTCTATACCTCTTTTAATACAAGAAAGCATTTTTCTAGCTTCAGAAATGGCAGTTTGACATTTCATACTATTATAAAGTCTATGCAATACCAGAACACTCATATATTTCTCAACCATTTTCTCCTCTAGCTGTTCTCCTAGAATCTGATATATGCTTTTTGCCCCCAAATGCATAGCTTTGCATTTATCAACATTAAACCTCATTTGCCACATAGTAGTTGCCCAAGTTCATTGTTAGCATTTAACAACACTTTAAATTTGAATTCCACAAAAAAAGTCACAAGCTCATAATTGCACGTGGGATTAATTGTAATGGGAGTATCGGTACAGTAATCATTGTTAATTGGAATAAATCTCCCTTTGTTGGGGTTTTGCATAGCATATCACTATATATCAGGGGTCTCAAAACTTTTCAAGGAAAGGGCCACTTTATTGTTGTTCAGACTTTGGGAGGGCCGGACTGTGGCTAGCAGGGGCAGAAAATGTCACGGGCCCAGCATCAGTGAGAATAAATATGGCCTCAGGGTTGGTGGTCAATAGGAGGAGGAGTAGGGCCCCTATCAGAAGGAGGAATAGTATCCCATCATTGGTATTGGTGGAGAGATAAAGTGCCCCATTGCTGATCTCAGTGGGCGAAATAGTGCCTCATATCAGTGGGAGGAATCCTGCCCCAAGGGCCGGATAAAGGCTAGCAAAGGGCCACATCTGGCCCTCGGGCCACAGTTTGGAGACCTCTGCTATATATCTCTGCTGTTTTTTTTGTTGCTGTCTGTCTCTCTTCACTTTCAGTCTTGTGGATGCAACAGGAAGGGAGGGAATTCTATTCAAGGTCAAGAGAAATCACCACATAGACACCTGTCATGTGAACAGGTGTCACTATTGGAATAATGTATCCCTTTTACTGATGACAACTGTAAAATTTGGGATTTTTCCAACATTTTCTGTCTCAGTCATAATAGTCATCAAGACAAACATAGAGGGGAGATCTCCCCAAAGGAGACACTCAGGCCTCGTACACACAACCAAGAGTCTTGTCGTAAAAGAAACATTGTTTTCCTCGACGAGTTCCTTGTCAGGCTTGTCGAGAATCTTGTCAAGCTTTCTTTGCGTACACACTGTCAAGACAAAATATTGTCGTTCTCAAACACGGTGACGTATAACACGTACGACGGCACTAAAAGGGTAAGTTCTATTCCATTGGCGCCACCCTTGGGGCTGCTTTTGCTAACCTCATGTTGCTGCGTGTTAGTAAAAGTTTGGTGAGTGACGATTCGTGCTTTTCAGTCTGTTACAGCGTGACGAATGTGCTATCTCCATTACGAACGCTACTTTTACTGAAGGTGCGCTCTCGTCTCATACTTTATTCTGAGCATGTGCAGGTTTCTAAGCATACACGTGAACGTGTTTCTCGTCATAAACCAGCCCGACTAGAAACACGATGAGGAAATTGAGACTCCCGACGAGAAAAAAGAGAACTTGTTCTCTTTTTTTCTCGTCAAGATCCACGACAGTTTTCTCGACGAAAAACATACACACGACCGCTTTCCTTGGCAAAAAAGCTCTGCCACCAAGTTTCTTGATGGATTTTGCCTCACAGCAAGAAAGTTTGACAGGTTTCCTAACTGTTCCATACTTCTTCCAAAATGAAATATAATGGGTGGTTATACAGATATTTCAACCCTTAACCAAATGATATGTATCCAAATGTTTACCCTCATTTTTAGATTGTGCTAAAACTGGTAGTAAGAATCGAATCACTTATTTTAGGCAACCTTCACTCTCAGATTTCTAGTTGTCATACATGAAGTCGAAGAGTTTTTCATAAAGAAACATAAATATGCTTAGCTTACTCATGATAAAATGTTTTACAAAATAAATAATTTTCCACATATAGTATAAGACTTATTTAATTTCCACACAGTAAATGTATGTTATAAACAAAACAATGCACTTGAATGATAGAATGTAATAGGTTGTTCATATCTTTTCTCTTGAGGATCTAACTTAAACATACAGAAAGTCAGACCAATGGATGGAATAATATGGGCAAGGCGATGTTTTAGTAAAAAATAATTCTTGTGATAAACAGCTTTACAACATTTTTGGGAAACAATGTATGAAATTAAAACTAAGGCAACTAAAAATATCCTAGAGGTTGAGGAAAATCTAAGGCAAACCCTTACAAATCTCTTTACCATGACAGTGAAAACCACCACTGACATTAACCACTTCAATACCAGGCACTTACTACCCAAGCCAATTTTCAGCTTTTCTAGCGCTGTCACTTTTTAAATGACAATTGCACGGTCATGCAACACTGTACCCAAACTACATTTTTATCAATTTGTTCCCACAAAGAGAGGTTTCTTTTGATGGTATTTGATCACCTCTGTTTTTTTTTCTAAACCAATAAAAAAAGACCAAACATTTTGAAAAAAATGTATTTCTTTGTTTCTGTTATAAACTGTTGTACATAAGATACGTATGTTTCCTGCACTAATGAGGCTGCACTGATAGGCACTGATGAGGTGGCACCAATGAGTGCATCAAGGCCTTTGGGTAATGACTGCGCTCCCAATAAGCATTTTAATAAATAAATGAGGTGGCACTAATGATGGTCACTAATATGCAGCACTGGTGGGCACTGATAGGTGGCACTGATGGACACTGATATGTGGTACTGGTATGTGGCACAAATGGGCATTGATAGGCAGCACCAATGGGCACTCATAGGTGGCACTGGTAGGCACTAATAGGAAACACTGATGGGCAATGACAGGATGCCCTGATGGGTACTTATGGGTGGCACTGATCAGCACTGATAGGTGGCACTGATGGGCATAGATAGTCACGGATAGGTGGCACTGATGGGCACTGAGTTGATGGCACTGATGGACACTGATGGACACTGATTAGTGGCACTGATGGGCATCACTGTAAAGGAGGCACTGGCAGGCATTTCTGATGAGCACTCATTGACATAATTTTTGGGCACAGATTGGAATTATTTTTGGGCACAAATTGGCATCCCTGGTGGCCATAGGTGGCATACATGGTGGTCATCCCTGGTGGTATCCCTGGTGGTCCTATGGGGAAAACTCAGGGGGCTGCACTGATAATAAATCAGGGCAGACCCCCTTGTCAGGAGAGCAGCCGACAGGCTCTTCTCTATTTGCATCTGTCAAACACGAGTGAGGAAAAGCCAATACATGGTTCTTCCTGTTTACACCGTGACCAGCTGTGATTTGACACATGTTAAAGAGTCTCCGTCAGAGACTCTTTACCAAGATCGGTGTTGCAGTGTGTCAGACTGACATGCCGCACCACTAATCGCCACACTGTGCACCCGCCCTCCTATCTTGAAAGACGTAATTTGACAGTCAGTATACCAGAACCACCGGGAAGTAGTCAAAGGTTATCTTGTAACTTCAACTGTGCCTAAGGTTTGTCACATTTCTAATTGGCTTAGTATGCCCAAAGGAATGAGTTAATCCAAATGAAAATCACCAGAAAGTACCAAAAATGTCAGTATTTCTACCTCCCTGTACTTCAATATACCATATAATATAGTATAGTCTTTGCCTGTCATCTTGATTGCATAATATATTTACAAAATTTTCCTCGTGGGACCCTCAACATCAGGAGATCGCATGTTCCAGCATAAAGCCAATCACTTAACGGAAAAGCACAACCACGACATCAAATTTAAATCCCTTGTCACATATCAGTCTTTACTGACAAAATACTCCAGGATACTGTAATTATTCATTCAAGCCATTACCCAGTTCCAGCAACCTAAAAAGGTGGCAATGGAATAAATAGTTTGAGCTTCAGTGAATTTATATTCTAGACAAAATACTCCCTAAAGGATAAAAACAGTGGGTAGATTTGGCAGTTATATCTGTTTCACATTATGCATTTATTTTATTCAGATTTTTGAATATTATCCTCTAGTGCTATTATAGGGCTTGAAGCTTTCCATATTTATTTTAATAAATGTTATCAGTAAAGTATGTGAAACAGTGTGTGGTCTTGGAGAAATTCTTTGGTTTGCATTAGTTAACCCTTATCGGCTTTGGTACAATACAGTATGCTTTTCTGAATTTAGAAGCCAATCTAATATTAACATGTACAGCTGTGTAAATTCAAGCTCACATTAACTGGTAGAATAAGTTTGGAAATGATCATGTTACAATATTAAACTAACACAATGTGCTTTTCACGTGTCTGCATTTCTGTATTAGTCAAGTTAGTCATTTTGGTTGAAGTGATGTTAAGTGAATTAATTTGTGTTTCCTCCATTATTCTATCATTTGCAGAAATCATTTATATTTTTACATTTGTCTGCACATATTTGGATAGCTTCAGTGAACATTGGTTAACTTAAAAACAAAAAAAAAACTTTAGCAATTGCTCAATAAGTTAGATTAAACAACAATGAGATATAAAGTGAGGCACTGTGCTACTGCTACAAATATTTAACTTTTCATTACCTAGTCAAAAGGTATCCGGCGGGCGGGATACTGTATTGTCCTGACAGGACTACATATGACGTCCTGTCATATAAACCTGCTAGGGGCGGGGCGCGCACTCGTCACGTCACTGAGAACACCATGCGTGTGCCCGGCTGCCGCAATTGCTGCCGGGCACACGCGATTTCCGAGTAACTGAGCTGGGACATAGAGCTCTGTGTGTAAACACAGAGCTCAACGTCCTTAGGGAGAGAGGAGACTGATCTGTGTCCCTTGTACATAGGGACATAGCATCAGTCACCTTCCCCAGTCACCCCCCTCCCCCCACAGTTAAAACACAAACTAGGAGAAACATTTAACCCCTTCCCCGCCCCTAGTGGTTAACCCCTTCCCTTCCAGTTACATTAATACAGTTATCAATGCATATTTATAGAATTGTTCACTGTATAAATGAAAATGGTCCCAAAAATGTGTCAAAAGTGTCCGATGTGTCCGCTATAATGTCCCAGTCCCGAAAAAAAAAATTGCAGATCGCCGTCATTCCTATTAAAAAAGAAATAAAAAAAAATCATAATTATGTCCCCTATTTTGTAGGCAATATAACTTTTGCGAAAAACCAGTCACTATACGGTTATTGCGATTTTATTTTTATTTATTTTTTACCAAAAATATGTAGAAGAATATGTATCGGCCTAAACTGAGATAAAAAATGTTTTTTTTTTTTTTTTGTTTTTTTTTTAATGGGATATTTATTATAGCAAAAAGCAAAAAATATTGTGTCTTTTTTCAAAATTGTCGCTCTTTTTTTGTTTACAGCGCAAAAAATAAAAACCGCACGCGCAATCAAATACCACCAAAAGAAAGCATGACCGCGCAATTGTCAGTTAAAGCGACGCAGTGCCGGAAGCTAAAATTTTGTCTGGGCAGGAAGGGGGTGTAGGTGCACAGTAGGCAAGTGGTTAATGCACTTTGTAAATTGTTGTTTACTTTGTTTAATAAAACACACTGGGGGTTATTTACGAAAGCCAAATCTAACTTTGCACTACAAGTGCATTTGAAAGTGCACTTTCAAGTGCAGTCGCTGTAGATCTGAGGGGGACATGCAAGGAAAATAAAAAACATAATTTTTGCTTGAACATGTTTGGATGATAAAATCAGCAGAGCGTCCCCTAATTTCAGAGTTTCCCCTCAGATCTACAGTGATCTAGAGCGACTGCACTTACAAATGCAGTTGTAGTGCAGAGTGGATTTCCCTTTAGTAAATCAACCCCATTGATTTTGTCAGTTCAATTATTCTATCATGTATCTATTTAAGCCAGGGATCCTCAAACTACGGCCCTCCAGCTGTTGCGGAACTACACTTCCCATGAAGCATTGTAAAACTCTGACATTCACAGACATGACTAGGCATGATGGGAATTGTAGTTCCTGAACACCTGGAGGGCCGTAGTTTGAAGACCCATGATTTAAGCAAAGATGCACCATTTCCTGGTAATGGGAGAGTTACACCCCCCCATTCCCCAACAGAGTCCTAATGGCAAGTGCCAATTAGTTCACCAAAGTGATGGATCATTAGAACTGTGTGTAACTAAGCCCTGGTTTACACTGATGCTACTTTGAAATCGTGCCACTTTACTTGAAGTAGCGCGATTCCAAAGTAGCAAGGTCAGCGCGATTTCAGGTGCTACTTGATAGACATTTGTGTGGCTTCATACACAGATATCTATAGAAATCGCACCTGAAATCAGCAAAAGTAGTGCAGGAACTACTTTTGCAAATCGGTCGATTTGGACAGTGCCATTGCCTCCAATAGGCTGTGACTTGTCATGCGATTTTATCTCTCAAATTGCATGACAAATCGGTCCAATGTGAACCTAGACTCAATGTGAATGTTGGATCTTTGCTCATTAAGAATTGTCTAGCAATCAGGTGTAGAGGGGCTAATGAATGCTGCTGCAGGTATGTGATTTTAAGTACACAGCTGGACCAGTGAAAGGCAATAGTGCTTTTAAAGAGATCATAACCTTCCATTTATTCTTTCCTATTCAATAAGTGTAAAGTTACCTGTCACTCCTTTCAGAAATCTTGGGAACCGATAACAGTAGCAGTGACCACATAAAGTTATCAGTTTCCAGGTGTCTCCATGGGCTACAAAACTCCCCTTGTTATGGAGAAGAGAAGTGAAAAAAGGGGGAGTGAAAAATCTGCTCCTTCATAAGTACAGAATAAAGAGTGAGTGTTGTCACCCCAGGACAGGAAGTGTTCTATTTTCAAAATCACCAGTTGAATATCAATTTTAAAAAAAGCCTTTAAAAAGAAAATAACTGCACTTATTGCATCTGTATTTTTATATAAGTGTAATGTATAATGTATCTCTCTCTTTCTGCATGCCCATTATGTATTTCTGTCTACTAAATAGGAGTAAGCCTAGGAATCACACACCTAATGCCATGTCAAAAATGCCTTATTTAATATAACTCTGCAGGGAGAAATATTTTCAGGACAGGGGGATGTAGGTGGAGTTGTTTACTTATAATTTATAGTTACATTCAAAAAATATTCAAAACATATTGTCACAAACAAGCATACTGCGGTTGTAGAAAGACATGTTCTCTATTAAATCTGATTAAGAAAAAAGTTAGCACAGTTTATCAGATTTACCAGGTTGTATAGTCCCCAGTTAATAAATATTACGCATAAGCTATATTTTGTATATTGTAACCATCCCTGTATAGCTGCAAAACACCTATATAAAAATCTAAAATATTGACATAAAAAAATTAGATCAGAGATTTCATGTTTTCTTCATATCTTTGATCTATGTTTGACTGTGGATCAAGAGGTAACGGTAGATACATGTAGGTGCATAACCATGTAAGGCCTCGTACACACGACCGAGGAACTCGTCGGAAAAGACACATCGTTATCCTCGACAAGTTCCTTGTTAGGCTTGTCGAGAAACTTGACAAGCTGTCTTTGCGTACACACAGTCAAGACCAAATCTCCTCGTTCTCAAACGCGGTGACTTCAATACATACAACAGAAGGGGAAGTTCGATTCCACTGGCACAACCCTTGGGGCTGCTTTTGCTAATCTCATGTTACTGCAAGTAAGAGAGTTTGGTAAGAGACATTTTCAGCACTTTTCAGTCTGTTACAGCGTGACAAATGTGCTATTTCCATTACAAACGCTACTTTTATTGAAGTTGCGCGGGTTTCTAAGCATACATACCAACGTGCCCGACGAGGAACGCGACGAGGAAATTGAGACTCCCATCGAGGAAAAAGAGAACTTGCTCTCTTAATTCCTCGTCGAGCTCCTCAACAGTTTTCTCGATGAAAAGCATACACACAACCGTTTTCCTTGGCAAAAAAGCTCTCCCACCAAGTTTCTTGATGGATTCAAAGAATCAAATGATGGTGACAGCAACCGAGAGCCGCTGGAAACATCGGCTGGGGTGCCGACATCACTGGATTTCAGAACAGGTAAGTGTACTAATATTAAACTGCTGGGGGGGTGGAACACTTCTTTAATATCACCTTTACTTTTTAATTAATATGCCCCTTAGGACTCTTTCACACGGGGCGTATCAGTAATGATCCGCCCTGTGCACCTCAGTTTGCTCAGTGGGGATCGCTCCGTTGATCTCCGCTGAGCTGCCGGATGACAGGGCGGTCCCTGCACACTGTGCAGAGACCGCCCTGTCTTTTCTCCGCTCTCTCCTATGGGAATCGGATGAACACGGACAGTCTGTCCGTGTTCATCCAATCCGATCCGCCAGACGGAAGGAAAAGTAGGTTTTTCCTCCGGCATACTTTGGCGGATCGGAGTGGATCGAATGTCAGCGGACATGTCTCCGCTGACATCCGCGATCCCATAGGGATACATATATGTCCGTTTTTCATCCGACAACAGATGTATGAAAAACAGACATACGGAACGTCCTTGTGAAAGAGCCCATAGTATGATTGTAGATGACAATTTTAGATTTGAGAATGCCTGTGAGATTAAGTTTCCCACAATTTTTGCATATTGTGAGTAAAATATTTTAAGCACTTATTACTGACTTAAAATTTAAGTTTTTGCATGCTTTTATTTAGCAAATTTGCCAGCTTACGCCTAGTATATTTAAAAATTCCTAAACTGAATGGCTCTAAATTCCACTAGGATATTATATCAGTCACAAAGCATTGTTGAATTATATGAATAAATATGTGTATATAAACTGTGTCTTAGAAATTGCATTGCAATTTAGAGTATTGTTTTTTTTCACTCTGGTTAGAAAATAACACTTATTGATATTTAATGTGTTTTTAATCTGTTTCTTCTTTTTGTTTAGATGGTCAAAATAGCGAACCAAAAATAAAACTAAGCATGGACAGCTTTATCAACTGAAATTAACTACAAGTGATTAACCTATACGGCTATCTTGGAAGCCTATAATTTTAATGAAAAGAATGATGTCAACTTAATGATGATAACAGGAATTAGTGAGTGAGAAGAAAATCCTTCTTGCTGTTCAAGTTCTATAAAAGGAATTTTGCCCTAAGTTAAAAACAAAACCATGCCCTCCAAAAACAAAAATGAGCGGTATGGTCTGCTGCTTAAAGCCATCTGTTCTCCCTATGAGATGGCATGTTCAATCCAACAAGACCTGCTGGTATTTTGGCATCAGATGGAAAAATTGGAGTTGCATTATTCATTATTGTTTATTTTAGATTAAAGCAGACTTTATCTCATATCTTGTCCTCAAACAAAAGCTAATTTTACAGAATAAATATTGGCCAAAATGTTATTAGCAAAATCATATACTTCTCCAAAAGCGACATATGAAGACCGATTTTGAAATACAAATAAAAAAAATACCAGCTTAAATGAAGGGAAAAATTGTTCTTTGCATAGCTAACTTTTTCTGAAGAAAGAATCCTATCTTATTTCACGCAATTATGTCAATTCAGAAGAGATGGAAGACACACTCTCTCCAACTGATAAATGAAAATTAATAATATTACAACAGTGAAGAGAATATTTGTGCAATTAACAATTTAAGATAAGCTTTCTTATTCATTGCATAAGAAGATCTTAGTTGTGGCCTGTCCTGGATCTGAACCCGGTTTCTAGCCAAGGAAGCTTATTTTGCTAATCTGAAAAGCAAAATGGAACTGAAAAAAGCAAGTAATAAACCTTTCAGATGGAGAGATTTCCTAGTTTATCTTGAGTGTGTGAATATTTCATTTGGGTTTAATTATGTCCAGGCAGAGAATTAAAAAAACATATCGTTTAAACGCAAATCCTGCCTATGTTGTACTGTACACAAATCAATAAAAGTAAAAAAAATACAGGTAATTGACTTGCATTTACTGTACCAAACAAGGCCATTCTTGCTAGCTTTTGTAGTAAAAGAATCTTAAAAAAAACCTTTCCACTAAACCTAACTGTATTTTTAATCACTTGAGTACTGACATGTTAAAACCCCTTTCTGTCTAGTCTATTTTTCAGTTTTCATCATTATCATAGTTCGACAATTACTCAGTAACTGAACACGGAACAACATTAAATTTATTTATATATATATATATATATATATATATATAGATATCTATATCTATATATATATATATATATATATCTATATATATATATATCTATATATATATATATATATATCTATATATATATATATATATATATATATATATATATATATATATATATATATATATATCTATATATATATAGATATATATATATATATATATATATATATATATATATATATATATATATATATATATAGATATATATATATATATATATATATATATATATATATATATATATATATATATATATATATATATCAGATATAGCTTTATTTTGATGTTATATAATTACCACTGGGAATTTGTATTTTTACTGTATAAAGAAAAGAAAAAAAGACCCAAAGAAAAAAAATTCTCTTATTTTCTGTTATAAAACATATCAAATAAAAGTGCTAGGAAAGTACAAACCCCTTAAAATGACACATTTTTTGGAAAGTAGGCACCCAAAAGTAATATGATTTTTTGTAAATGAAGAGGGGTATTGAGTGGGTTTAAAACATGGAGCTTGGTAAAAGTACACTAGCACTAGATACATTAAATGACATGGAGGAGGAGGGGGTGAAAGGGTTCATTTATAGGTCATATACAGTGGAAGGATGCAAATGAGAGGGTAAATATATAGATGTGCAGGAAAGGAATGCAAAATGGTTGATATATAGGTCACTACAGAGACAGGATGAAGCTGATATATACAACAGTCGGATGAATAGGCACTGGTTCTGGATGACACTGTTTCTGGTACTGGATGGTACTAGTTTACTTTGAGTTCTGGCTGCAATTAGGAAGCTTTCTTTCCTCAAAGACATTGATCAGTGTAAAAGAGGAAAGTGAGGAACAGTTGGTAATAGCAGCCATTGTTTACATTGTGTAATGCTGTGATTGGTCACGGTACAGAACTACTCTCATGTCTGTGATCTGCATTGTTCAATGAACTGTGGGATCACATTATATTTCTTATGCAAGCACTAGGGGGCAAACAAAAGCAAAAAATAAAAAAGGAACATTTTTTTTTGGACATATGTGGCACATTCCCTCAACTAAAGATGATGACACAAATAAATTAGAAGGAACACAACTCATAGCTTTGAGCCATAATGACTAAGACAGCTGTTCATACAAAATTCAAGAAGAATTCAAGCATTTACAACACTTTTCTAAGGGTATGCACCTAATAGTCTTGCAATACTTTCCTACACATTACCAACAGATTTGGGTAGTTCTTCTTTGCAATAGTATGTGTCACTATTGCTGCACAAATTAGTAAAGAATTACCATCAGTTCCTATATAAGGTAGTTAAGACCAAGTCTAATTTGGTCTAAAGACAGCCCAGCGCTGCTTCCCCTCATACCGTGCCCTGATGCTCACTATTCTCCCTGCTGCGTGCCTGATCTCTGTCCTCTGAGGAACCAAAGCTCTCTCTCCCACTTATCTATGAGCTTCAATCCCCTCCCTGGTTCTCCCCTCACTCCTGTATTGCCTCCTATCTCCCACTATTCTTGCCACCTGTGACCTTATCTCTTCTGGCCACCTGTCAGCCATATGAGCACTAGACTTTTTAGTTCCTAGAAACCCAGCATTCACAGATTCCTAGCAACAATGACTCATTCCCAGCCCCTTCCAGCTGCCATCCAGAAGATTCCCCATTTTACAGGTGAGTGTAAACATATTGAGTGGAGACGCTGGCTAATATCATTATCCAAATATAGCATATAATAACAAGCTCATCTTTGGTCCATGACATCAACCAGAATTTTTGCCCTTTTGATCTCCTGGCTGCCAGCTAAATGGGACAGACCATTATTATCCATGATTAAGCCCTTTGTGGGGTGAAATGTGTTTGAACACGAGGCAGACAGGCTAAAATATATCTCATGAATCATCTATTTACAGTATTATATTGTCGCTGATTTTACATTGCTGATAGCATCAATGTGTGGCCTATTAATTTCTACTCGACAAGTGAAACAGCTCAGCAGGGATGCGACCCTGGGCAGGCATCGGATAGGAGTTGGAAAAAGGCAAGTTTGGAGCTGCATAGCTACTAATGATTTCACATACATTTGTAGCACAGACCATTGCCAAAATACTGTGTCTATAACATTATTTGCAAATTACAAGTATCAAGTGCTAGGTAGAAAACAATAGGAGTGATACAATAAAGCATGTGAAACCCTTTCCTTGTGTTATGGCCATATTAAAGTGTTCTGCACACCTGTGTTGTCACCTGAATAGCCAACCAGAAAAACACCCACTACTCAAAATTGTAACTCAGTTTTTAACTGTGTATTCTAATTAATTTAAGCATCTAATGTAAGCATATGTCTAATAAGACATTCACGTTTTCTATGAAGACTCTTGCTACTTAACCACTTCAGCTCTGAAAGAATTGGCTGCTCAATGACCGGGTCATTTATTGCGAATCGGCACTGCGTCACATTAACTGACAAGTGTGCAGTTGTGCCACGCTGTACCCCCCAAAAAAAATTCCCCACAAATAAAGCTTTATTTTGGTGGTATTTGATCATCTATGCAATTTTCTAAACAAAAAAAGTGTGTCATTTTGAAAAAAAAAACCCCACAATAATTTGTACTTTTTGCTATAAAAAAATATCCAAAAAATCATTTTTTTTTTATAATTTTTCCTCAGTTTAGGATGATATGTTTTCTTCTACATATTTTTGGTAATACAATTCACAATAAGCGTATATATTTATTGGTTTGCGCAAAAGTTGTAGCATCTACAAAATAGGGGATAGATTTATAGCATTATTATTATTATTTTTTTTACTAGTAATGGCGGTTATCTGCAAATTTTTATGGGGACTGCAACATTATGGCGGACACATCTGACACTTTTGACACATTTTTGGGACCATTGGCATTTATACAGCTACCAGTGCTATAAAAATGCACTGATTGCTGTAAAAATGGCACTGGTAGGGAAGGGGTTAACACTAGGGGCGATCAAGGGGTTAATTGTGTTCCCTGACTGTGTGTTCTAACTGTGGGGGGGAGGGGACTGGGTAAAGGAAATTACAGATTGTGTATAGATAGCTATTAGGAACTCATGTTCTGTCTCTCCTCACAGAACAAGGATTTGTGTGTTTACACACACACGTCCCTGTTCTGCCTCTCGCGCCTGCGATTGATCGCGTTTGGCGGTCATCGCGAGCTGCAGTCTCGAGCATCATCACCATCATAATGTAGCGGGTGCGTGCCTAAGGAAGAGGGTATCGTTTTTCTAGTTTAGAAAGTGAAATTACATAAATTCAATATAACTTATAAATGTAAGTCCACAGTAGCATGAAATGTCCAAACTAAATGACCAAACTAAATCAGTGTTCACAAAAACTTAAATACCAGTGCACAAAACAACAAAGAAAGGTCTTCAAAAGGTGATTCCATGCAGACATATGGTCCCCAGTGATGTCCTTTTGAAAATTCCTCCACCATTGTGTGTCACATCAGCCCCACTCCCATCAGTCAGTAACTCACCAAATCGTCTTGCCCCCCCCATTCTTATGAGTGGGCAAATACACTTAAAGTGGATGTAAACCCACTCTCATCCTTTCTAAACTACTGCCATAGTGCTGATCTATAAGGCCTCGTACACACGATCAGACCGGTCGATGAAACTGGTCTTAAGACCGTTGTCCGTCGGACCAAAGTTTTAAAACTTGCTTTAAAATCTGTCCAATGGACACCTTTCCGTCGGACAGATTCGATGGTTAGTACACAAAAGCATCGGACCAAAAACCTGCGCATGCTCAGAATCAAGTTGACGCATTCTTGGAAGCATTGAACTTTGTTTTTTAAGCACCTCATTGTGTTCTACGTCACCGCCTTCTGGTCTGATCGGATTTTTGGCCCAATGGTGTGTACGCACATCAGACCATCAGACCACTTCAGCGTGGTCCGATGAAAATGGTCCGTCGGACCAGTTTAATCGGGCCGGTCTGATCGTGTGTACGTGGCCTTAGGATATACATGCTGCATGTATCCTTACCCTGTCAAATGTCTCTCCTCTGTCTGGATTCTGTGGGTGGATCTGTTGTCTGGAGCTCTGTGGGTGGATTTGTGATGTCAGTAGACTCCCCGCCCACCTTTACACTCCCCTTGTCAACATGCATTGTTTCCTGTGTATTCCTTACACTAAATTCTGCTATGATCAATAACACCAGTCAAAATCCAGAAAAGTAACCACATGACATCAGAAAAGGAGTGGGGTGGGAATTAAAACATAATGCCTATCTGAAGCTAGTGCATGAGATATGTAAATAACCTGTCACTCACAGAAAGGGGCGGAACGGACTTAGGTTTTTCTCTGTAAGTCCGTTTTATTTCATTGAACAATAAAAGAGTATTGATCAGAGCTGGATTAACTCTGTGCGGCAAGATGATAGGAAATCTTATACTGTACATTGTGACATAAAAAAAAAACAGGTTTACATCCACTTTAAGGCTCAGTTGTTAAAATGTTCCTTAGTGAGCCACTTCAGTCTCTCTCTAGTGTACATTTATGCTGCATGATAACCTACATGGTAGACTACACAAGAGAATGAGTGGTAATAAAACAGATAATTATTGTTTTATTCTTTTTAAATGATATGTGTAACATATTCCATATGATTACAGGATTCCGCTGTTATTTACTATTGTAGTTTATGATATTAACACCTAAAGCAGTTTTTCCATGTCTGCCTTTTTCCATTCTGCACTTTGGTGAACTTGCCCTTGTCTTGCAAAGGTGTGATTTGTGTGTGGAAATGTTTATTACTATTGCAGCCTGCAGCTACAGATTTCAATCGAGAGACTTAAAAGATTTACACATATCTATTGAATGCTGTTTTTTTTTTTCATTCCATGTCATTAAGAAGACTGAGAGGTGTGTGATTTATATGGCTAAGTTCAAACAGGAAATCTTAAAACTTGTCAAGAACAGTAATGTTTTGAGTTTTCTTTAGAAAATATAGAATTCCATGGCACATTTTTTTCTAAACTAAGAGTAGTTTATATCTGTCTCTATCGCAAAACAACAATAACAATATACTGTATTTAATATAATACATGATTATTTTTGCATAGGAATGAATGTCATTCCTTTAAAACAACAAAGCACAACAACATGCAATATCAGTGTGCCACAGTCTAGCCACTTACCTTGGTTCCAGCTTCTGTTGTCTAAGCAGCGGCCTGGCTTGGAGATACAAGTATTCCATTTTTCTGTACCAATGAGTGACACTGTTCAATTAGTACATTTTTGTTTATGAGGTACCCACCCTTCAAGAACGTTTATGGACATAACTGACCTGCTAACAACAAGCAATGCTATTTATTTCAAGTATTGCATGTGATTAGTGGACCATTGCTGACCTCTTAGGGCTACTTTATACCAGTTTCTCTCTGAGGAGTGATCTGTGTTTGGATCATCCTTCACAGAGTGTATGACAGGCTGTAAAGAGGCATTGTATCCCATTCTCACTGCCTGCTTTAACCAATTGAACCCTGCACTCGCAAACCACAACAGTGTGTAGCGCATGTAGTAGTCGGGTGGTTGTGGTGTACTCCCATTGAGTTAAATGGGTTGCATTTAGCTGACAGTATTGCCCACTGAATGCAACAGTGGTGAACATTTTGACAGGCTGAAATGTACACCCCTCCACTGTCTTTGCAGATAAATGGTGGTAAAACCACAGCTTTACCACATGGTTTTGGTACCCCCAATTGCTAGTGTAAATCAGACCTAAGGAGGTACATTTAGTTCTAATGTACAGGGATATTTTTTTTTTTACTTATTGTTGCAACCCTATGTAGGCAGGTCTTAAAAATTGCTAGCACATAACTGGTCGATTGAAGTGATCATTACTTCACTTCACCTTGTTTGATAATCTCAGAGATCACTTTACTATGTAAACAGACTCCTATCCTTTGGAAAATCCACCCTAAAACATTGGATTTGCTTAACCACTTAAGACCCGGACACATACGCTGCTAAATGACCCAAGGTGTTTTTACAATTCGGCGCTGCGTCGCTTTAACAGACAATTGCGCGGTCGTGCGCGGATTTTTATTTTTTGCGCTATAAACTAAAATAGAGCCACAATTTTGAAAAAAAACACAATTTTTTTACTTTTTGTTATAAAAAAAATCAAATAAACTAAATTTTAGTAAAACATTTAGGCCAAAATTAATTCAGCCACATGTCTTTAGTAAAAAAAAAAAATCGCAATAAAAAAAAATAGCTACCTAGCGGGAACAGCGACACTAATACAGCGATCAGAAAAATGATCGCTTAGTGACGCTGGCAATAGGGAGTGAAAGGGTTAACTAGGGCGGTGATCAGGGGGTTAAAACTTTATTAGGGGGGGTGGGGGGGCTATCCTGAACCTAACACTAACTGTTTTTTACACTGCCTGTCACACTGACACTAAATGCAGTGATTAGATCACTGCATTCAGTGACACTGTGACAGGGGGTGAGGGGGGCGATCACAAGGGGTTAATGTGCCTATGTGAGTGTGTGTCAGTGTTGTGTTGGTGCACACTTACTTGTGATGTCTTCTCTCATCAGCAGCGCTGGGAAACAGCACTGCGATGAGAGGTGACATCATTTCCTCCTTCCTGTGTAAACACAGGAGGAGGAACTGACACGATGGGAGCGTGCTCCCATTGGCTGGGAGCGATCGCGGGGGGGGGGGCGGAAATCACGGACATCCGCCCGCTCGTCGGCGATCGCTCCCAGAGGCAGGGGGACCCCCGCACGCCGCGGAGGGGGTCCCGATGGGACCCCCGAACCGCACGAAGGCGGGGACGTAAATTTACGCCCTTGTGCCTGTACGAGCCATTCTGTGGCCGTATATGTGCGTGCGGGGGTCCTTAAGTGGTTAAAAAAATTTTTTAAAAAAACAAAAAAAAACAATGTATTATAAACACGGACAATTTGACCTAAGATATGTGTTGGCAATTAAAAACCCATACACATTTAAGTGACATTAAAAAAAATAAGAGATAGGAAATGGAAAGTTAGAATGTTATTTTCAACCTAATGTGTGTCTTTGAAAATAAGTATACGAGTGCTCGGCTAACATAACAGTTCTGATTAGTTCCTAAATAAATACATAAAAATTATTTGATAAAGATAATTAAAGAACCAAATGAAGCATTGCATCAGCAGCCTGACATCAATTTTGTTCTTAATATAACTTTAGGCAAAAAATGTTTATAGTTAAATTGTCGGAGTATAACTGTAAAATTTGCTTACGCTAAATGATCTAATGAAATGAGGATCTACATACCCCATGCTGCTGCAGTTTTGTGTGTGTCTGCTCCCAGCTGTCTGTAGCACAATCATGTGGTATTCCAGAAATTGTAGCTGCAGCTTGTAATATTTCTGTGATTCAGGAGCTGAACCAGTAATAGACCAACAAATGGTTGTACGTAGACTGAAACTTGTATGTTTAGCACATTGATTATATGCAGAGAAAATTTAGTTTTTATTTCTCACCAATGTTCTTTGCATAAAAGAGGCATGCATAGATTAACAAAAGATGAATCAGGTATGAGGTTAGGTGTTGCCTAGGAATAATCTTTTACTTTTCATTAAAAATGCACTTCCATTTGTTCACTACTGTTACATCTCTGTGGATTTTGTTGCATGGTTAAGACATTTATAGAGAGTTAATCTCCCTTTAACCACTTAAGACCCGGACAAACATGCAGGTTAAGGACCTGGCTCCTTTTTGCAATTCGGCACTGCATCGCTTTATTTGACAATTGCGCGGTTGTGCGACGTGGCTCCCAAACAAAATTGGCGTCCTTTTTTTCCCACAAATAGAGCTTTCTTTTGGTGGTATTTGATAACCTCGGCGGTTTTTATTTTTTGCGCTATAAATAAAAATAGAGCGTCAATTTTGAAAAAAAAATATTTTTTACTTTTTGCTATAATAAATATCTCCCAAAAATATATATATATATAAAAAATGTTTTCCTCAGTTTAGGCCGATACGTATTCTTCTGCTTATTTTTGGTAAAAAAAACTTGCAATAAGCGTTTATTGATTGGTTTGCGCAAAAGTGATAGCGTTTACAAAATAGGGGATAGTTTTATGGCATTTTTATAAAAACATTTTTTACTAGTAATGGCGGCAATAAGCAATTTTTTTTTGTGACTGCGACATTATGGCGGACACATTGGACACTGTTGACACATTTTTGGGACCATTGTCATTTTCACAGCGAAAAGTGCTATACAAATGCACTGATTACTGTGAAAATGACAATGGCAGTAAAGGGGTTAACCACTAGGGGTCGCTAAGGGGTTAAGTGTGCCCTAAGGGAGTGATTCTTACTGTAGGGGGACGTGGCTGGATGTGTGACGTCACTGATCGTTGCTCCCTATAACAGGGAACAGACGATCAGTGACACTACCACAGGGAAGAATGGGGAAGGTATGTTTACACTCACCTCTCCTCGTTCTTCAGCTCCTGTGACCAGACCGTGGGACACCGACGGCAAATGGACCGGGTTGCAAGCGCGCAGGCAGCGGCGAATGCGACCCACTGGGCTCTTAAAGGGCAACGTACCTCTACATGCCTGTGCCCAGCCGTGCCATTCAGCCAACGTATATCGGCGTTAGGCAGTCCTTAAGTGGTTAAAAAAATAAACCTAGATGCCTTTTATGGTAAGGGAAGAAGCTAATCAGTCAGCTGTGATCAGTCAGCTACAAAACAGTTCAGAGAGATGCCAGAACTAGGATTATGTGATCTTTCAAGATTCTCTAGAGTGCTTTTGATCACCATAAATAGGCATTTGTTTGGGTACCTGCAAATTCATCATTATGCAAAAATCCTGAAAAGTTGTTTGAAAGTCAATTGAGCAAGGGGCTAATTTCTCAAATATACAACGTGCTGATCTCTTCACCCTTCCACCCCCCTCCCAAACACCTATATATGAACAAAAATAAACACATTCTGGAGGAGAAACTATCTTTAGAACCTGAGAAATAATACGTTCTCAGGCAGCTAAGATCTCAATATTCACTTTATACAAATAAGTATGATGTATATAACCTTCTACAGACTACAAATGCTGGAAGTACAAGACATATCTTGGAACACTCCAACATGTCTATTGGTACTGCCCTCTTGGTACTGCCCTCTTGGTACTGCCCTCTTATCAAACCTTCCTGGCAAGCTATCCATACTTTTACCATCAAAATTTTGACGCCTAGATCCCATTTACACCTAAGACATACAAACAGTTGCTGTCACACCTTACATCTTTACAGCAGGTTTGGGAATTGCAATATATTATGGATTTATTATTATTATTATACATGATTTATATAGAGCCAACATTTACTCAGCATTTAGCAACTACCACACGTGTATCTTTCTGTCTAGGGATTGGGAGGAAGAACCTCGAATTCTGGTTGACCATCCCCTAACGGTCAACCAGAATTTGAGGTTCCTCCTCCTAATCCCTAGACAGAAAGATATTTGGCATTGGGCACTTCCATTGCTCTATATATATTTTTTCTCCTCTTTCTATTTTTGAGTTTGCTGCTTACTGCACTAAAAGCATAATGAATACATTTCTAACATTGCATTGGTTATCTAACTCCACTATTTTTTATTAAGTTACCTATATCTGAACTTTTTTGTGAGTCATGATCTGTTACTACAGGAAGTTGCTAGACTAATATTACCCAATGTGTACCGGTTCTCCGTTCAGTTTTCTGAAATGTACAAGGAACATGCATTACTTATTTTTAAGATGTATTTTAAGCATACAATCTTTTACACGTGATATAACTGTGAAATAGAAACCGACAGTTTATTTAACCGCTTGCTGACCTACGCAAACACAATTACGTCGGCAGAAGGGCTCGTAGAGGCAAATGGGGGTCCGGCAAACACAATGGGCCAGATTCACATACATTGGGGCATATATTGACCGGTGTAGCGCATCTCCTTTACGTTAGACCAGCTCAATTTAGAGGCACAAGTACCGTATCCTCGTAGTATTTATTTGCGCAGAAATTTGCGCCAGTGCAACATAATTTCCGAGCCTTAAGGCGGTGTAATTCAAATTGGGAAGGAAGTGGGCATGTTCCATTGAAATGAGCCGTGACCCCATGCAAATGAAGGGCCGGCCGGATTGCACATGCGCGCATGAAGCAGACTATGGTCAGCACCTCTCTGCGCATGCTCAGAACTCGGCACGGCGCAATCATTGACATTGGAACTAGGCCCGGTCAACTTAGTGAGCTACGCACAGTGCTTAAATAGACCGAGAGAAACGCCCTTCCTTTGCAAAAGTACATCCATTTGTTTCCCTTCCTACAGCAAGGTGCTTTTGTTCTGTTGTTTGTTAGCGTTTGTTGGTTTGTGACATGTCTTTGAGATATTTGGTGACTGTTTTGGATAGTGTTTTGGAGAGTGATTTTTGTCTTTTCTGTGTTTTCTTTGCTGTGTTTTATTTTTTATTTGCTGGGCTTTTTTTTTTTGCTGGGCATTTTTTTTTCTGTTTGTGAATGATTTTGGAATGTGGGGGGTGACATTCCTGCCGGAAAAGGGGTGTCATCCTCATTTGTGGTGGAGAAGTGTTCCTAAGGACCAGGGAGAAGTGATCGCCAGGTCCGTGTGAATGGTGTATGAATGTACAGTGACATAATTGGAGCCGTGGCGTGGCGTTGCTGCTCACAATTCCTGCATGGTGGGCTTGTGCTAATCCAATGTGATGAGGATGTGGTGTGTGTGATCTAGGGACGACAGTGGTGTGCATGCATGCGTTCTCATTGTGCCATGATTAATGTGTGTGTTTAACGTGCAAAGATGCCTAATGTGAGCTGTCTCCTGGCTGCTCTTTCCTCAGAAGACGGAGTAGCCTCGGTTAGGGGGGGATTGTCTGGTTCGGGGGTCAGGTCATCACGTATGTCAATCTCCAGGCCCTTTCTCACTGCAAAGTTGTGCAGCATCCAACATGCACAGATTATCTGGCATACATAGTTTGGGGAATACAACAGGGTACCATGGGGGGTTCCGGATAGGAGTCATGAGATGGGGTCCCAGTGCATATGCAGAGTCACCTTGAAGGGATAAGACAGGAGGATGTTAGTAGTGCATGTGCCCCTTGTGATTTCTGCATCATGGGGGGGACAGTCATGCCTGCCACCCATGTCACTCACCAACCAGCCAGCTGTCCCCATACATGTTCTGTTCGAATTCTGTTGGGATGGGGCTATGATTGTATATGTAGCTGTCATGGGTGTCATGGGTGGTGTCATGTGTTGGGCTGGTGATGTCCTCCTGCAGGGTTGTGGTTAATTCCATGATGGCATGAGGGGTGAATCTGAAGATGCGATACACCTCAGAATCACTAATGCCAAAGAGGTCTATGCATGTGCGGTATATATCCTCTCCCGTGCCCTCCTCCGTGCCCTCCTCCATGCCCTCCTCTGTGCCCTCCTCCTGCGCTCATCTAAAGTCAGTAGTATAGCTATGAGCAAGGATGCCCCTGGCATGTTGGCATACAGATTGTTGTCCTGCAAGTGTGGCTGCTCAGCTCATCCCTAACGGTGTTGCTTTAGCTGACATGCAGACAGATTGTCTAATTTTAAACCTGCTTTTATATGGACTAATTTTAGACAGGACGTGCAGCTGATGCGCACAGCGCGTAGCCTGCGTCGCACAAACTTACTATTGTGGATCGCCGTATCTCCCTCATTTGCATATTTGCCTAGCAAATCAATGGTTTGTCTAGCGCATTTTTTGCGTGCACAATGCGCCAGTCTATCGAAATTACGTCGGTCTAAAATTTCTAGATTTCAGGCGTATATCGTTTTGGGGATGCGGCGCATAGATACGCAGGCGCATATTTACAATTACACCGCGCATCTCCTGAAACGCCGGCTTAAGTGCTTTGTGAATCTGGCCCTATAACTTTTGTGCAAGCCAATCAATATACACTTATTGCTATTTGTTTACCAAAATATGTAGAAGAATACATATCGGCCTAACATGAGGAAAAACTTTTTTTTTATTTTTTTTTATATTTATTAAAGTATTTTTTTCAAAATTGTTGCTGTTTTTTTTGTTTATAGTGCAACAAATAAAAACCCCAGAGGTAATCAAATACCACCAAAATAAAGCTCTATTTGTGGGAAAAAAAGGACATAAATTTTGTTCAGGTACAACATCGCACGAATGCGCAATTGTCAGTTAAAGCGATGCAGTGCCGAAAAATGCTATCATACAATATAGGGGCATGTAAGTACCCCTGTGATAGCAATAAAGTTTAAAAAGTTGGAAAAAATGATATTACAATTTATAAAAACATCCCATCTTTTTTTTTAGATGCTCCCACCCCTATGTAACTTAACATGTATTTATGGACCATGCTTTGTGTATTGGACCAAATCATTTGGTGGAGGGGGGATTATGGTGTGGGGTTGTTTTTCAGGGTTGGGGCCTGGCCCTTTTGATCCAATGAAGGGAACTCTTAAAGCGTCAGCATACCAATACATTTTGGAAAATGCTCCCAACTTTTTGGAAACAGTTTGGGGATGGCACCTGCCCGTTCCACCATTCCACCTGTTCCACCATGACTGCGTACCAACGCACAAAGCAAGATCCATAAAGAAATGGATGCTTGAGTTTGGGGTGGAGGAACTTGACTGGCCTGCACACAGTCCTGACCTCAACTCGACAGAACACCTTTGGGATGAACCTTTGAAGACTGCAAATCAGGGAGTCTCACCCAACATCAGTGTCTAACCTCACAAATGTGCTTTTGGAAGAATGGTCAAACATTCCCATAGACACACTCATAAACCCTGTGGACTGCCTTCTCAGAAGATTTGAAGCTGTTATAGCTGCAAAGGGTGGGACAACTCAATAGCAAACCCTATGGACTAAGACTGGGATGCCATTAAAGTTCATGTGCGTGTAAAGTCAGGTGTCCCAATACTTTTGGTAATATAGTGTACTATTTGATGTTAGTCATTCAACTTCATTGTGTTTACATATGTACATTATACTTTTACAATTAAAATATAGATTTGAAGAATAGCAGTGCAATTAATATGGCCTTTAACAGGTGGTAAAAAAATGGCACCAGCAGAAAAAGAGTTCTACTGACCACAAACACAGATGTGCAAACACATAGGAATCTGATTGTAAAAGTTCTATACTATTTCTTTTATATTAATCAATAGCATTGATGTATGCCCCACCAAAACAATTAATCCAATACTGCAGTCTAAAGATTGTTGAATAAAACTGTACTGATATTGCTGACAGTACACAGATGCCAAAGAGATATTTGCACTAAAAGCCAGTAGAATGAAGGTTATATATAATAGAGGTTTAATAATTTATTGTGAGGTCTTATTAGAGTTTTGTCATGCATTTATGGTCTGCTGTATGACTTTCTTCAAGCCAAAAATACAGATTAGCAAGATTATTTCTATGAATGATTTTCAAATATAATTTACATAGTATATGTTTATTTTAGTATGCATTTAAATGATGTTAACTGCAATGCTTAATAGGAAGTCACTAACACTTTATTAATCTGTCTCTTAATGTTATGTTGTTTATGCAATACACCAAATAAACAGAAGAGTCGATTGCATCTTATTTACATGAATATTTGAATTTCATAGTTATTGTCACAAGACATTAAGGATATTTAACTAATACAAGAAAATTAAGTATACAACATAATTATACAAAGGAAACAAACAGACATTGATTCATGATAAGTAGAATAAAAAGGGTGTTTAATATGTTGATTAATATATAAAAAAGGCTGTGATAAATTACTAGAAATTGTAAACAGAATTACTAAATTATTAGGTTGGGTTTCAATTCAAATTGTTTCTAAACCACCAAAACCAGTGTTTCTAATCAGTTGAAATTGCAAAAATTTAACTGAACTTTTGAGTTGAACTAAGTGTTATGTTTGCATTAGGAAACATAATTCCAAAATAATTGAGAAGTCATTAGATGCAGCTTATATTTTTTTTGTATGTTTCAGTTTTCATTTTAAAAGGTTACATTAAGCTCAGCATGATGCAATGGCCGTGCTTTGAGAATTGATATACAGTATAAAGGAACACATTTACATTTTTCAGTTTAACTATAAATAATTAGTCATAATGTAACAGTTAATTTAAGTGACAGTATAAAATAGAACCAGCCTTATTTTTTTTATTTCATTTTTTTTCAGCAAATACCTCTAACTTGTTGTTGATATATAAATAATGTAGCAAATCATAGTGTAAAGTTTCTTATGTAGGAAACCTGCCATGATCAGTAGTGATGAAAAGGAGGCAGGAGTGGCAGTCTTGGGATAGAGATTTTCTGAAGTTTATATGTGATTAATGTAGAACTGTGGCCTCCCTTAAAAAAATACACGCTTCTGCACCTAATTATAAATGTATATGTGATTAGAGTGTTCTCTTAGTCCACCTGCAAAATTCTGGAGATACATGTGAAGATCAAATGATGCAGCATCCTGTGTTCAGCACTACTAATGAATTCAAAGCAGAGTTGCCTCTCAAATAATCTCTGTCTGATTGCACTACAGTGGCATGAATAAATGTTGCATAACGCATGGCTCTCAGCTTTGTTATTGATGATTTACAATACTGTAGATTGTCAATCAGCACATGCCCTTACCATGTTCTGCCCACTGCTCATGGGACTTACAGCACTTCTGTTGTTGCTTAAACCATCTTGACCTGCACTGTCTGTGGGGGTGCAAGACTCACATCAATGGGGATTTAGCTCAGATTTTTTTTTTTTTTTACTTTATAAGGATTGTGCATCACATAGTAACTGGATTTGGTATTTATTTAGACTGTCTTATCTATGTCACATATGTCACATTAACACTAGATGTGTTTGTTTTTATCTTCAGCACGCATTTATTGTGTAATATTCCAAAACGCAGCATATAATTGACTATTTTTGTCTATGTACACAAGCTTATGAGATGTGTATAACGCTTGCAGCTGGTTAATGGTATCCATTAGGCTTTGGGTTGATTGAGGCTCGCAGGAATTCTATTACTAACTTTGCCCAGTGACTACCATGTAATATATGTATCATGCATGATGAAATTATAATACGTACACATGAGGAAGCATCATACATTCTGCAAGGCTTGTAAGTGTGGTCAATGCAATCCTGGACAAGTGTAGAAAAGATACAAGATGGCATGGCAGTGCATACAATAGGAATTCAATTTCTGGCAACCCTACATAATACAAATGAATAAATAAAAGCAGTTTCAGTGTTTTTTTTTTACTTACTATATCAATGGATCATGTTTTGCACTTGATAGGAATATGTAATAAAATGTAATTTCTGCATATATATTTTCAATGTAAGTGTGTGTATTAATCCCTTAAATTCTGTCAAGTACATTGATTGTATTTTAATTCCATTACAGAACTTCTGTAAGCCTTTGCAAGAAGTTCAGTTTGCTCAAAACAGAATCACATACAGTGCCTTAAAAAGTATTCACATCTATTTTCCACATTTTGTCATGTTACAACCAAAAACCTAATGTATTTTATTGGCAGCATCATGTTTTGGGGATTTTTTTTTTCTGCAGGGCCAGGGGAGTCGTTCAGAGTTGATGGGAAGATGGATGGAGCAAAATACAAGGCAATCATAGAAGAAAACCTGTTAGTCTGCAAAAGACTTTAGACTGAGGCAGAGATTCACCTTCCAGCAGGACATTGACACTAAACAAATACCCAGAGCTACAATGGTATGGTTTAGATTAAAGCATATTCAAAGTCCAGACCTAAATCCAACTGAGAATCTGTGACAAGACTTAAAAATTGCTGTTTACAGATGCTCTTCATCCAATCTGACAGAGCTTGAGCTATTTTGTAAAGAAGAATAGGCAAACATGTCACTCTCTAGATGTGCAAAACTGGTAGAGACATCCTCTAAAAGACTTGCAGCTGTATTTGCAGGAAAAGGTGGTTCTATAAAGTATTGACTCAGGGGGCTGAATACAGATGCACGCCACACTTTTCACATATTAATTTGTAAAGAATGTTGAAAAACATTTATCATTTTCATTCCACTTTACAATTATGTGTCACTTTGTGTTGCTCTATCACATAAAATCCCAATAAATACATTTACATTTTTGGTTGTAAAATTTGGAAAATGTAAAGGGTATGATTACTCAATTGGTAACATTTTGCAGTTTGAGCATTAACGCACTTTCTTACGCAATAAAGAAACACACTAGACTTATCACTGCAGTTACCAAAAAATTAATTTGTCAGCATTTAACAAAAATTATGATTTACGGGTATTTACCACATTTTTAATAAGCTTATTTACCCTGTTATACATCACCTTAAACTTATAGAAGTAACATGAGTTTACAAAGTGTATTCCATTTGACTGATTTCTTTACATGTTTTAGCTGACATGAAATAGTGCAATTGAAAATATGGTGTTAATTAATGTGTTTAATGCCGTTGTCTAACAATGCATGAACATATTGCTTATGTTATGAGTAGCTGGAAAAATACAAATAATGAGAAAATGACATTGATTCAAAAGTTATTCAACCTTAACCATTCATTTTTAAACTGCATCATGGAATATAATTGTTTAACCTTATGAACAGCCTGTTAAAATTCCTTTTATCTAACACTGCAGTAATTCATTAAATTGGGGTACTATTGCCAGTAATATTAAAATATTTCAAACTGTCTCTTTGTGCCAAGGGGCAAATGAAGCACAGTAGCCTAATGCTGCTAATGCAAGATTTCATAGATAGCTGCGAACAGTTCTAATTTTACAGTCTATCATAAAACATCTCTTCTAATTTTTTCATGCAATTTCTTTTTCTGCATTATTCTCACTGGTTAAGTGAAGTGTATGAAACCAAGCCCTAGAAATTAATTTTTTTAAGCTTCTGCAATGATGTAACAATCCAAGAAGAATAACAAGATAACAACTAAATCAAAAAATAGAGTATGTCACCATATAATGATGAAAATGTCAATTGGCATGCAAGGCTTAATGAGAAAAAGTATTATCATGTTGATGTTTAGGCAAGGAAAAATGCAAGGAATCATTTTTGAAAACAAGGAGTCTTCCTCACCAGTTGAAGATCAGAGAACCAAAACATGGGAAGGTGTGTTTTGCATCAAATAATGTTTCCTAATTCTATTTTCCATCATTCACTTAACCCCACATATCTACCTCCAAACTAAATCCCCAAAGCCTCTTGGTCTCCTAATTTTTCAGAATTCCAGCCAAAACTAACAAGATATTAAATTAAAATTAATGTCCAATTAATACAAACAACAACACCATACTTTAACTGTAAGGCCTCGTACACACGAGGCAATCTATTTGTTCAAATCGGTCGGACTGACCGATTTGAACAAATCTGTCTGATAGGATTTTGGTTTGCTCGCGTGTACACACGAGCAAACCAAAATCCCCGCCAGCAGACGGCGCGCTGACGTGTTGGTGACGTGGCGGTGACGTTGACGCCGCCACGTCACCACACCAGGAAGTAAAACACTTCCGCGCATGCACCGAATCCATTCGGCGGCGGTGCGGGACGACATGTCTGCTGGTAAGTGTACTAACCAGCAGACATGTCGGGCGGACGGATTCCCACCCGATAGATTTCAAAGCATGCTTTGAAATCTGTCGGGTGGCCAAATCCGTCGGCTCGGCCGTACACACGATCGAATCTGTCTGCTGGGACGGTCTAGCAGACCGTTTCCAGCAGACAGATTTGATCGTGTGTACGAGGCCTAAGGCCCGTACACACAAGCAAATAGATTTGTTCAAATCGGTCGGTCCGACCGATTTGAACAAATCTGTCTGCTGGCCGTTTTGGTTTGATCGCTGTACACACGATCAAACCAAAATCCCCGCCAGCAGACAGCGCGGTGATGTGGCGGTGACGTTGACGCCGCCACGTCACCGTACCAGGAAGTAAATTACTTCCGCGCATGCGTCGAATCCATTCGACGCATGTGCGAGAAGATATGTCTGCTGGTTAGCGTATTAACCAGCAAACATATCGGGCGGACGGATTCCCAGCCGACAGATTTTAAAGCATGCGTTAAAATCTGTCGGCTGGCCAAATCCGTCGGGTCGCCCGTACACACGATCGAATCTGTCTGCTGGGACGGTCGGGTCGACCGTTTCCAGCAGATAGATTTGATCATCTGTACGCGGCCTGATAAATACTTTCAATCCAGAAATCTCCCCCACAGTGCCTTTTTCTGCCATTTTTTACATAATTTAGCAAAGGGTAAAGCCCAAAGTAAAAGTTTGGATTTAAACTTTAAAGATATTCTTCCCCTGTGTTAAATTAAACCTCTCACAAGTGAAAAGGATCTGTTTGCATAAATGTTTGATGTCCATGCAAACAGAAATGTTTTTGTTGGCCCTTGTAGGTTGATACCATTTTGTTTTCCATCTTTTGTTTCTTGTTCTGATACAGTGCACAAACACCCCTGCTGTAAAAGTTAATTTATAATATTAATCATTTATTTTTTGTTATGGGTTCACTATCACTTGAAAGTGCACTGAAAGTGCAGTCGCTGTAGATCCGAGGGGAGCATGCAAGGAAAATAAAAAAACAGCATTTTAGCTTGTTCATGATTAGATAATAATATCAGATCTACCCCTCAGATTTACAGCGACTGCACTATCAAGTGCAATTTCAAGTGCAATTTGCACTTGCAGTTTGCAGTTGTAGTGCAAAGTGGATTTGCCTTTCATAAATAACTCCCTATATTATTCATGCAATATATGTAATATAAAAGACAAAAATGCCTAAATACGTTATGTATATTAACCTTCAAGAGAGTAAAAGTATGCAGTAAAATTATTATTTATGTTAAAGGCTGAACTCACTCTCAAAAGGAAACTAGGTGTGACCTAGGGAGTGATTCTAACTGATAGGGGGCATGGCTTTCCGTGACATGTCACTAGGAAGAACAGGGAGATGTTGTGTTTACACTGACATCTCCCCGTTCTTCAGCTCTGTGACCTGATCGTGGGACACCGGCGGACATCGAGTCCGTGGGTCCCACGGGCACGGTCACGGAGCTTGCGGCAGGGGCACGCACAGCGGGACTTTTAAAAAGACATATATATATATATATATATATATATATATATATACGTTACTCTGCCCAGCCATGCCATTCTGCCGACGTATATGTACAGGAGTCGGTCGGGAAATGGTTAAATTTGCCAATAAAACTAAAATTCAAGTTAAGTTCCCACAGAGATAACACATAAGGGTGTTGATTAAGGTTTTCATAGGTAAACTGTAGGTGTCTGTGTTCATATGGTATATCCAAAAAGTAACATGTTTAATGCTGACAGGTGTTGAGTAAGACATACTTAGGGGACTACAGATCTATGTTATTTCTGTGAAAAGTGATCTAACAAGGGAGAACAGGTCATATGAAGGAAATTAGACATCATATCTCTGAAGTACTCTATGTGACATCTGCAATCTCTTTTGCTAGCATAAATACAGTATATTATTAGCTGCTGGTAATATGGGAAGTTACCATGCAAAGCCCTTATGGAATTTTATACCAGCAATATGAATGCATATGTATTTCAGAGAGAATACACATTTTATCTAACACAATTAATAAAATATTGACATATATATATATATATATATATATATATATATATATATATATATATACATAACTGTATTCAAAACTTAACTCGCGAGTAACACATATATAGTTATGTATACAGTGTAAATTTCATGCAAGCATTTATTTGAACAGGAGATTAGCCAGTTGCACTTTAAAAGCCATTCTCATATTTCGGAAATGGATTGGATTCATTCAGATATGGATTCATTCAGCAACAACTTGATTACTACTGATGATACAAAAGTGATACATATTTTTGGGGTATAGGTGAAGCTTTATTTTTGTATTATTTTCTTCAAAGGGTTATTAAATGTGGTATATATTTCAAGAGTAAACAGATGTGCAAACTGGAAAAAAATTATATTTTCTAGTGATCCAAAATACAAGTAAAAAACAGTGGCCCAGATTCACAGAGCGATTACGCCTGCGCAACAGGAGATGCGCGTGCGTAAGTCGAAATGTGCGCGTGCGTTTCGATTCACGGCATCCCCAGAACGAGATACGCAAAAAATCTACTTTTTTTTTGTCCCGCGTAATTTCGTTAGACTGGCGCATCCGTCCGCGCAAAAGTGCGCTAGACAGATCATTGATTTGCTAGTCAAATATGCTAATGAGGGACTTACGGGGATCCACAAAAGAACGTTGGGGCAGCGCAGGCTACGCAGTGTGCGCAACAGCAAAATGTCCTGTCTAAAATTAGAGCATATAAAAGCTGGTCTAAAAAGAGAAAAAAAGTCTACTTGTTAGATAAAGCAACACTGTTAGTGAGGAGCTCAGCAGTCACACGTGTTGCACAACAATCTGTATGCCAACATGCCAGGGGTACTACTGACTTTAGATGAACAAAGAAGGATGAGGGCACTGAGGAGGGCACTAAGGAGGGTTTTTTATTTTTTTTATTTGCTTATATAAAATGTACAATTTAATCTAATCTAATACAATATTCTTATCTGATACAAGCCCCTCACTCTTCACTTGATATATCACACGCATAGACATCTATGGCATGAGTGATTCTGAGGTGTCTCGCATCTTCAGATTCACCCCTCATGCCATCAAGGAATTACCACAACCTTGCAGGAGGACATCAGCAGCCCAACACATGGCACTACCCATGACACCCATGACAGCTACATATACATTTAGAGCCCCATCCCCACAGATTTCGAACAGAACATGTATGGGGACAGCTGGCTGGTTGGTGAGTGATATGGGTGGCAGGCATGACTGCCCCCCCCCCATGATGCACACATCACAAGGGACACATGCACTACTAACATCCTCCTGTCTTTTCCCTTCAAGGTGACTCTGCAGATGCACTGGGACCCCATCTCATGACCCCATCTCATGCCAGCTCACATTATGCATCTTTGCACGTTAAACACACACATTAATCATGGCACAATGAGAATGCATGCATGCACACCACTGTGGTCCCTAGCACACACACCCCACATCCTCATCACATTGGATTGGCACCAGTCCACCATGCAGGACTTGTGAGCTGCAACGCCATGCCACGGCTCCAATTATGTCACTGTACATTCATACACCATTCACATGGACCTGGGGATCACTTCTCCACCACAAATGAGGGTGACACCCCTTTTCCCACAAGAATATCACCCCCACATTCCAAAATCATACACAAACAGAACCAAAAAAATAAAATAAATGACGAGCAAAAATAAAAAATGCCCCAGCAAAAATATAATTTAAACAAAATAATAACAAAGAAAACACATAAAAGAAAAAAATCACTCTGCAAAACAGTCCCCAAATATCTCAAAGACACGTCACAAACAAATAAACAAACTCTAATAAACAAAAGCACCTTGCTGTATAGGAAGGGAAACAAAGGGATGTACTTTTGCAAAGGAAGTGCGTTTGTGTCTGTCTATTTATGCTGTTTGCGTAGTTCACAAAGTTGCCCTAGTCAATTTCCAATTTCACTGATTGCGCCGCTCCCGAGTTGTGAGCATGCGCACAGCGGAGCTGACCATGGTCTCCTTCAAGCGTGCATGCGCGAGCCGGCCGGCCCTTCATTTGCATGGGGTCACGGCTCATTTCAATGTAACACGCCCACGTCCTTCCCAATTTGTATTACTCCGCCTTACGTCTCTGAAATAACGTTACGCATGCGCAATTTTCTGCGCAAAAGCTACGAGAATAGGGTGATTACGCGGCAAAATTGCGCAAGTCTAACGTAAAGGCGGTGCGCTACGCCGGTCCAATAATGCGCAGATGTATGTGAATCTGGGCCAGTGTTACTCCAGATATAAACTTCTGATTTAATTCTAATATGTGTCCCCTTTATCATAGCAATATTTTGTTTTTCCAAAGTATAAAAAAATACATATCTTTGGTTTGAATAGATGAAAAAATTGCATTAGGTAAAATGTATCTATTTTATTCATAGTTTAACAAGCACTGATGATATAACACCTGTTACATTAAAAACTTCAGCACTGGCACTTGTCTACCCCATATTGTCTAAAGCAATTATTTGCAAAGTGGGCAAAACCATCCCCCAGGAAGAAGTGGCAATAGTAAGGTGCAATTGGGGGGGGGGCATACATTTTTTTCCTGACGAGATTCTGGCCCATGTGTACAGGGCTTGAGTGCTTGTTTTGTCTCCAGAGAGGAGAAACCCTTATACTTACTAAAACATTTGCTCCCCCAGCAAACAGCACTCCCTCATGATCCAGTGGTGGACTGTCCCTTGTTTCCTCATGTCTAGAGCAGGGCTATGGATGCTGTTCTGGACTTGATGACATAAGGACTGAAGACTGCAAGAGTCTTGGGTACAATAGTTGCAGGGACCAGTCTTGTGTGGGGAAGAGCAGAGAATTGGGTAAGTACATAACCTTTCCCCTATGTAGGACGTAGGTAGAAAAGAGATTTTTTCACTGCATCTTTCAGTTTGTTCACTTCAAAAAGTTAGATTTCCGGGGAGATGGCGCTGAGTTTTTTTTTTTCTTAAAAGGTGGCAGTTGGCTAAAGCAAATTTTCATATCTGCAATAAGCTTGTTTATCTGATCAGAACTGTGTTATAATTCACAATAAAAAAAACAATTCACCCAGTTTTACTTTATATACAAACAGAGATTTTTTTTATCAATATTGTCTTATACAAATTATTTTATTTTCTATGTAATCTATGAATCAAATTTAGTAAGAAATATGTGTTTTTGTGCTATTCATTTCAACCACTTGCCCTCTGGAATATTTACCCCGCTTCACGACTAGGCGATTTATTGCTAATTTTACTGACGATTGCACGTTCATTCAAAGCTTTACTCAAACAAAATGTATATCCTTTTTTTTAACATACTTAAAGTGGATGTCACAATGTAGAGTATAATATTTCCTATCATTTGTGCCCAGTCTTGCCACACAGAGTTAATCCAGCGCTGAGTCATCCTCTTTTATGTTCAGTGAAAATGAACAGCCTTCCAGATAAAATATCACGAATATTCGATATTTACAAATATTCGCTATATTTTATTAAAAAAAAAAAATTGCGAAATTTCGCATTGACGAAATTTCGCTATTTTTTTTTATATATATAAAATATCACGAATATCACGAAAAAAAATGCGAAATTTCGCTAGTGCGAATGCGAAATTGATTGCGAAATTGATTGCAAAAAAAATACGAATATTCGAAATAGCGAATATTCGCCGCGATATTCGAGTTATTCGCGAATACTCGAATATGCAATATTCGTAGCAAATATTTGCAATGTGAATATTCGTGAGCAACACTACTACACACCCTGGTTTTTGACTTCTGGCTTGAACTATATTTTCTTCCTGTTTCTGTTGGTGTCCAAGTACCCCTTGGCATATATTTATGTACTTATACTAAATGGTCAGATTGTACTATATACTTTTGTGATGCTATACTCATACCACTATTTACCAATCTTGCAAAACTTTAATAAATGTGTGATGCTTTAAAAGAAGTACAGTAGGTCACATTATTGAAATAGATAAAATAAAATGTATTTTAATTACAACAAAGTAAGGAACGCTGTTCACTTACTAAACCATCATGTTTTCTTTGTATCCCCTTTGTCCTACAAGTTTTTTTTCTCTATATCCCTATATATATATGTTTAACCATAATTCCTTTGTTCTTTTCCCTTAAATGGATATCTCTGATTTTCTCATAGCACTGTTCCACATATCCTGCACATATACTTATGTCATGCTACCACTTCCTTTGTATATAATAGGTGGCCCCTTTGGAACTATATTATTTTCCACAAATCCCCAAAACCCCTTAATGAATGTATACAAAGTATAATAGTATTATTATTATTATTGTTGCTGTTATTATAATTATTATTATTATTAGTAGTGTTGTTTTTATTATCATTATTATTAGTAGTAGTAGTAGCAGTACTAATAGTAATCAAAACATCAAATAAATAAGTAGCAGAAACCAAATCGACTGTAGAAATTAGGTATAATAGGTGTTGTGTGGTACTTGTAGTACTACAAAACTCCTCCTTCTTTAAATGAAAAACACTTTCCCCATAAAGTGCATAAATATATAATCTCACAATACCCCAAATATATATATATATATATATATATATATATATATATATATATATATATATATATATATATATATTGCCACAATTCCGCCAAAAAACTCTCCAGCTGTGAACAAGCAAACTATATTACAATACACTACCATCAGTTGTATCCTCAACCGAGTAAAGTGTATGGAGCAATATCTTGCAATAATCCAACAATAGCAATCACTGTATAATAAAGTACATAAACCTGTGAACACTGTAAATCTGTGAAAAGAGCAACAACGTACGGTAACTCTCTATACTCTATATAAATGCATATATCCAATGAACAATATTAAAGTGTCTGTGTTGGGGGCGTGGCCGGACGTTGCCCTGAATGGACGTGTGAGCCTATAGCTCCTCCACAGCCCGCAGCATTTTGGCCTGTTTCGGGGGTACATACCGCACAAAGATGGGTGGAACGCGGCGCACCCGCTCCTCCAAGGTCCGGGGGTCCTCCCAGCCGCCTCCCGGATCCTCTGCTACCCTCAGGGGATACTTTTCGCCGCCGCCGCCGCATCTGACGAGGGGAGGGGAGGCCAAGATGGCGCCGGACTCCTCCATGCGGCCGCCGCCATCCCGGAGCATCCACCTGCCTGCTGGACCGGACGATCCATCCGCATCCGCCTGGAGACCCTCAGTTCCTCGCCACCAAGACCCGGGAGCGGTGAGTTCGTCCCCGCTACAGCCACTCCAAGCGGCGCCGCCGCCACACAGCTCCGGGCAGGCCCCACTGGGCCTCACTGGGACCCCGCCGACGCAGTGCTCGGAGGCCGCCCCGCGGCTGTTCCGGACGACCTCGGATCCGGGCATTTTCGGGAGTCCTGTCTCCCCTGCCACCCACACCACTTCGGAGGACTTCCCCCCCCTAAGGATGCCCAGCCGGGCCTGGATCCCGGGAGGTCTGCAGTCTGAGCATCCTAGCCTGCATAGGCCTCAGGCTGTTTTGGGCCCAGCTTCTCCCTCTCTCCAGCCTCCTCAGGCAGAGCTGCCGCCGCACAGCCCTGGGCAGACCTCACTGGGCCTTGTGACCTCACTGACGCAGTGCTCGGAGGCCATCCCTAGACTGCTCCGGACGGCCCCGGACCCGGATGTGTCTCTAGGGAGCCCTGACCCCCCTGCCTCCCCCACCATGTCGGAGGACTTCCCCCCCCTACCAGTACGCAATCAAGCCTGGACCCTGGGAGGCCCACACCTAGAGCACCCTTGTCTGCATGAGCCCCAGCCTGTCCCTTCTTTAGCATCTGCCCCCCCTCAGCCACAGAGACTTTCCAGCAGCATGGGGCCCGGATCTGCCCCATGGGGGATGGACACAGCAGCTTCATATGCCCGGACAGTCGGATTCCCTGCCGTGACTTCCGTGGATGGCTGGGCGTCCCCTCCTCCTCCTCCGCGTACCTCAGAACGATCGGACACACAGGGCCTCCAGCTGCCTCCCTGGGCGCATCCTGGGCCTGTGGCCCCTCCGGTGTCGCGACGGGACCCTCCCTCACCCTTACTGTCCCCCCAGCTCATCCTGGGGCCTGACTCCCGTTCCCAAGCTATTCCTCCCTGGCAGATGTATCTTCAGGCCATGCCGACCAAAGATGACTTTAAGCTGCTTATTGAGGAGGTCAAGTCGGCCTGCCGAGCTGAGATTCAAGTTCTACATGCCAACCTTAAACACTTGTCTGATAGGGTGGAAATGGCGGAGGAAGAAATTCAAGAAACCAAAATCGCAGTTCATCGCACACAGCTGCAGAGTGCGGATCATCGCCTAATGCTCAGAGATATGCAGCGCCAGTTGGAAGATCTGGACAACAGGGGGCGCAGGAACAACATCCGTGTCAGGGGCCTGCCTGAATCGGAGGGCCCTGAGGACCTCCACAACACCCTGCAAACCCTCTTTAATGACCTTTTGGGAGACCCCCCGGACAAGCCTATAGAGATGGACCGGGCGCACCGCGCCCTACGCCCCAAGGGACCTGCCTCCAAACCCCGCGACATCATCTGTAAAGTCAACTCCTTCCCCTTGAAAGAGGACATTATGCGTAAAGCCCGCACCGCTAGAAAGGTGGTCTTCGGCAACGTCCAACTACAACTATACCCGGACTTGTCCTGGATAACCCTGCAAAAGCGCAGACTCTTGCAACCCCTTCTGCTCCTGCTGCAGGAACGCGACATAGTCTACCGCTGGGGTTTCCCTTTCAGCCTCACAGCCCGCCGGGAGGGTCAGTCAGCGGTGCTCCGCTATCCGGAAGACCTGGATACTTTTTGCGAGACTATGGACATACCTGTCCCCCGCCTTCAAGAATGGGATCTGGTAGCAACCCCCCCGCCACCTCCCACGGTCTGGCAAAAGGTCCCCCCGACCAAGCGACCCCGGGGCCGGGGCCCCCTACGTGGTTCCCCCCAATCTGGTCACGGCTGATGACTGGTACTTTCCGACCCCCCCCTTTTTACCTGACCCCTCCCCCCCTGACCCACCCATCAGCTTCATTTGCAACCCCTTCCCCCCCCCCCAGGCCCACCGCCTGGCACCTGCTTTATTCACCGGGCACATTCAGTTGGAGACCTGAGAGCGGCGACTTTTCTGGTCACTCACCCCCCCGTAGGTCCAACCTACCAGAGTTCCCTTGGTACCCTATTGTACTTTGTGGTTGCTGTTTATTGCAGTTCTCTATGTCCCCCCGGCCTGGGCCCTCCCCATTTTGGGGGGCCCTGCTCGGGAGGACTTATTGGAACCTTTTGGGCCCCGAGTGGCATGGTGCACTCGGGCCTTGTTTTTCTCAATGTACTTTTGATTGCGTTGCATTTAATGTTTCTTTTCTCTTTTTTTTTTTTTCTTTCTTGTCCTTTCTCTTCCCCCTTCCCCTCCCTGACTCTCATGGCTCGTCCTGTGCTCCTGGCGGTTGTCCGGACTGTTCCCGCGGCCTGGCGTCTTCCCCAAGCGGGCTCTGTTGTTTCCTCACGGCTGGATCAGGTAAGTACTCTTTTGTTTGCACATACCCATGACCATGGCTAAGATTATGTCCCTTAATGTCCACGGCCTAAACTCAAATAGGAAGAGACATCTCGCACTGAGGGAGCTCAGGCATTCTGAGGCGGACATTGTCTTTCTCCAGGAGACTCACTTTAACAAGGGGGACTCCTTTGGGTTTGCGTCCAGACAGTATCCCCAGATCTATCAGGCGTTCAACACCAGGAAGCGGGCGGGAGTGGCCATACTTTTTAGGAGCGGTTCTCCCTTCACGTGTTCGGAGTCATTTATTGACCCTAGAGGGCACTACATCATCCTGAGAGGCCTCTGGCAGCTGCAACCAGTCACGCTATGCACCTTATACGCACCTAACACCCGCCAGATTCACTTTCTCTCTAGAGTACTTGCGCGGTTGTTCCGGTCACCTAACGAATACCTGCTAATTGGCGGCGACTTTAACTTATGCCAGTCAGTGGCCCTTGACCGCCTGGTTCTGAACCCCTCGGACCCACAGACCCGAGCCCACAGGGACTCTAAACTTTTTCGCCAGCTTACCAGACGTTATGCATTGTTTGATTCCTGGCGCGCCCTTCATCCAGGGACAAGCAGTTTACGTATTACTCTGCCCCGCACCGCATGCACTCCCGTATAGACTACCTTTTTGTTAATAACGCTACCCTCCGTGTTGCTGGGGAGGCCCGGATATTACCGATATCCTGGTCCGATCACGCCCCGGTGGTCCTGTCTCTGGACCTGGGTGCCCCTAACCATAGGCCCTGTCACTGGCAGTTGAACAACTTCTTACTTCAGTACGACCCCTCCAGGTCGGAACTGGAGAAGACATTGCAAAACTATTTTGTCGAAAACGACACCCCAGATGTCTCCCTGGCCACTCTCTGGGAGGCCCACAAGGCAGTTCTTCGGGGTCGATGTATAGCACTCTCCTCGGCCATGAAAAGGGATGCGAGAGCATCCAAAATGCAGGTAGAGAGGGACCTTCGGACGCTAGAGAGCCAACTTCAAACCTCTCCATCTGTACCCCTTCTTAAAAAGATAGTATGCCTGCGCACGACACTCCGGGACTTGGCCTTAGGCCAGGTGGAGAAGGCCCTGCTCCGGCTAAAACAAAGATACTACGACAAGGGAAATAAGGCCCACACCCTACTGGCGCGCAAGCTATCGGAACGCTCCCACTTGACTACCCCTCACCAGATCAAGGATGCTACAGGCAACCTCCTGACCCACCCTCGGGACATAGCTCATGCTTTTGAGGAATTTTACACGGCCCTGTATAATCACCCTGACATCCCACATGACCCTCCACCCCCTGACCTCGCTGATCGTCTCCATGACTACTTGGAACGCAGTGGGATTCCCAAGATCCAGCCTGCAGACCTTCTCTCCCTCAACGCCTCTGTGACAGAGGAAGAACTCACGGCCACCATTAAGTCCTTGCCTGCGCATAAATCCCCTGGCCCGGACGGTCTCCCCTATGAGTACTATAAGACGTTTCTCCCCATCCTCCTCCCGCGCATGTGCAAGTTGTTTAATGCCTTTCTTCAATCGACCCCCATCCCGTCAGATATGCAACGGTCGTTTTTAACTCTGATTCCCAAACCCGACAAGGATCCCTCGCTCTGCGCTAGCTACAGACCGATCGCCCTACTTAATTCAGATCTAAAAATTTTCACCAAGCTCCTCTCGCTGCGTCTAAACGTGCTGCTCCCCTCATTGGTTCATAAAGACCAGGTGGGTTTTGTCCCTCTCCGCCAAGCGGGGGACAACACCAGACGGGTTATTGACTTGATAGATGTGGTGAACAGGGAGGGCCGAGAGTCACTGGCTCTTAGTCTAGATGCGGAAAAGGCATTTGACCGCCTCAGCTGGCCTTTCCTGTTTGCCACATTAAAACACATAGGGCTCTGCGGCCCCTTCCTGCGGGCCATACAGCACCTTTATACGAATCCTACGTCTCAGGTTAAGACCCCCTTTGCCCACTCACGCTCTTTCCCGATAGCTAATGGGACGCGCCAGGGATGCCCACTCTCGCCACTTTTGTTCGCGCTCTGCGTGGAGCCCTTGGCGGCGTCTATTCGTAGGAACCCGGACGTCCGGGGAGTCTCAGTGCGAGGCAGAGAATTCAAGCTGGCACTTTTTGCGGACGATGTTATTCTGACCCTGACCCAACTCAGAATCTCCCTGCCTAACCTGCACGCTGAACTTGATCTATACAGGTCCCTGTCGGGTTATAAGATAAATGCGGCCAAGTCGGTAGCTCTTCCCATTAACATCCCAGACGAGGAGATTCATCATTTAAAACAGTGCTTCCCCTACCATTGGGCCACAGCGGGTCTGAAGTATCTGGGGGTGCAGATCACCCCGTCCTTTGACTCTCTGTATAGGGCTAATTTCCCCCCCCTCTACCGTTCCATAAGAGGACTTTTGCAGAAGTGGAAGGCCCACCACATCTCCCTTTTGGGTAGAGTGGCCTCTGTTAAGATGGTCATCCTCCCCAAGCTCCTCTATCTATTCCAGACATTGCCCATACCAGTACCATATGCGGACCTCCGTAAGCTCCAAGCGGATCTGATCCGCTTCGTCTGGAACTATGGGCGGCACAGGGTCCCCCGAACGGTCTTGACAGCATCCCGTACCGACGGGGGATTGGGGTTCCCTGACCTGCTTAAATATTATCAGGCAGCTCAACTACGCGCCGTTACCTCATGGTTCCCTCAGCGCTCTTATAATAAATGGACAGAAATCGAGAAAGTATGGCTGGCACCCGTGCACCCGAATAGCCTGTTGTGGAACGCAGGCGCTGAGGTGGACCCGGGCCGACTTTTGGGACCCATGCTTCACCTCAGGACGCTTTGGCGCAGACTGTGCCGGACGCACGGCTTGAGCTCGGAGCGGTCTCTTTTGACCTCTTTCCTGTTCGACCCCAGAATGCCTGATAGTTTGACCCATCAGATGTCGTCGCCCTGGGCGTCGCGTGATCTTTTCCACTTTGGCCACTTGGTGGACCCCATAACACGAAAACTCCTATCGTTTTCTGATTTGCAAAAGAAATTTGACCTCCCCCGCCATGTGTTCTACGGGTATTTGCAGATAAGACACTATGCACAATCATTTGCCCCCGGGCTCCAATTTTCAGCGCCAACCCCCTTCGAAAAACTGGTACTGGAGGGATCGGCTCGCCGCGGGTTGATATCTGATATGTATCGGGTGTTGAACTCTCGCTCTTTCCCCACCCAGGGTAAGCATGCATACATGCTGCGGTGGGAGAGAGAGCTTGGGGAGGAAATCTCGGAGATGGAGTGGCAGACAATCTGGTCTCAGGCGGCTAAAAGCTCTCTTTGTACGTTATATAAGGAGAATGCCTATAAAATATTGTACTTTTGGTACATGACGCCAGCTACTCTCCACGCCATCTATCCATCCAGCTCGGACAGGTGCTGGCGCTGTCAGGGAGCCAGGGGAACCTTATTCCATATATTCTGGACCTGCCCTAAGATAGCGACGTTTTGGATGGAGACCCAGCAGTTGCTGTCTCGCCTCCTGGGAGTGGTGGTTCCATGGTCCCCAAAATTTTTCTTACTAGGGGTGTCGGCCCTGCGGATCCCTAAGTCCCCCAAGAAATTGTTGAGGCATGTATTGACGGCAGCGAGGTGCCTGGTTGCCCTCCGTTGGAAGCGCCTGTCCCCCCCCTCTCAGTCTGAACTCTATGCCAGGGTCAAAGATATTGAACTAATGGAGAAGATGACGGCCAGGCTGCGGGATAGCTTGGACACACATGATGCAGTCTGGGCGGAGTGGCATCGTCGGGAGGACCCGCCTTGAGTCGTGAGTGGAGCTTCCCCCTTACCCCCCCCCCTCCTCTTTTCTTCCTGTCTACCTGCTCCCCCTTTTTTTTTTTTTCCTCTCTCTTCTCTGACCCACCTTTCAATCTTTTGTTTTCTGTCTTGATACACCTTCTGCCTCTGCTGCTTAGAGGCTTGTTTTACATGTGCTTACTTTTGTCTTCTGGCAGACTGTGTTTTTTTTTGGTTGACTGCCTCTAAGTGGAGTCGTTGAACTCCCCCTGTTATCTGCCTTGTGTTGTGCTGTTATATGCTATGCACTGACGTTACTGTATTGTTCCTTTTGTGGCACGGGGGTTACCTCGTGTCTAATAAAAACTGTTATTTGAAAAAAAAAAAGTGTCTGTGTTCATAATATGCTCATAATATGTGTCTTGTGCCAAAAAGTATTCCAATAAAGTGAAAAAAGTCCAGTGTTTTCACTTTGTTACTGTGACCAACACATGCTACCCCCACAGACACCACATCCACAAAAGATTTGTGAGTACCAATTAATTATATCCTATCTATAGGATATACGTACAGTGATGGCAGCTGCCTTTGGTAATGGATCTTTAGCTCAGAAACTGCCTTATCTTATCTTGACTGGCTTATCTAAGTGTATTTTTTTTTAATATAAGTACAAGTTAAGTAGTGATACACATTTAAAAGCTTTACAAACATTAGATAAATTACGAGTGAATTTAAGAAAAAATGGGAGGCAAATCGGCAAGCCTGTAAAATGAGTATAATGGAAATATTGGTAAGACATTTGACTGACAATTTTTGGTAGTCAATAAGGAGATGAGCATGTTGTTGGAGTCTTTGTCACTCTTGAAAACAAATTCTCCTTTTGAACAAAAAGAAAATAATGATTTTGAATGAGGGTGGATGTTGCTACAGGTGATGGGAATATCACTCACTCATGTCAAAGCAGAAAAAATGAGATACAGGAGGAGAAGGAATAAATAAACAAAATGATCACATCAAAGGCACAATATGAAATGTCAGCATTTTGGGGGAGGGGAGACAATAGAGAGTTTGCATAGACTGACACTACAGGAGGAGATGTCATGAATAGGACCACGCCTCAAAAGATAGTGGGGAAATTTACATACAAATTCATATTTCATCTTCATGCAGTTTGTCTGGAATTTCTACTTTCAAAAGTCTTAAAGTGATTTTATCTTGTTTTGGTTTAAAGTAGCCCAGAGAAGCCCAGATCTTCCTCTTCTTGGATCCCAGCCAGCCCTCCCGGTACTTTCCAACTGCCGAGTGCCCCCACAGCAACCAGCTTGCTATAGAGGCACCTGAGCTGAGTTGTTGCTCTTCATGTCCATTCAGACATGGAGCTATAGCTTACCCCTACCACCTCTCTCTCACTGGCTTTGATTGATGGGAGCCAATGGTGCCCGCTGCTGTCTCAACCAATGAGAAGGTAGCTGAGGCTCTTGTGCAACATTGCTGGATTGAGATGGGGCTCTGGTAAGTATTAGGGGGGCTGGGGGGCTGCTGAACACAGAAGATTTGTTAATCTACCTTTAGAATCACGTTAAACTTTTAAAAGGAATTGTATGCCTCCTAACTTGCCTGTAAAATAAGCTTTTGAGCAAAGAGATTTAAATGTATCCCTCCTTATAGATGGGTAAAAGTTTAACGTGATTCTAAAGGTAGAATCACGTTAAACTTTTACCCATCTATAAGGAGGGATACATTTAAATCTCTTTGCTCAAAAGCTTATTTTACAGGCAAGTTAGGAGGCATACAATTCCTTTTGTTAGAGGGTTGGTCACAATTAAAGCAGAGGAGGAGGAGACGAGACAGATGAACAGCATAACTCTCTGAGGGATACACTCTGTGGGGAGGACCCAGTGGCAGTGGGGAGAAGGTTTCCACACTATGCAGCTGGACATGGTCAAACTTCACTAGAGATACATATGGTCCCTGGTGCTGCATAGCAAAAAATTACCTGAACTAGTTTTAAGTACAGTGCTTTAAAGGATTAGACAGAATTTTGGGAGGAGAGATGGAGAGATGATTGTAGAAAGATTGCAGGATGGTTTATTACAAGAAGCTTTGGACTAGGCTATGAAACAGAGAAGAAGAAAACCTTTATGAAAAGTAATGTTCAGTCAAATAGTCGTATTAATTGCAGGACTTTCAGCTGCATTTTAAGAACAAAACGTTTCCCGTTTTGTTTATATAAAATACCTGGAGAACATTGTTTTGTTGGAGTTATGAGCTTTGATTTAAAACAACCAGATTTTTATAGATAGGGATAGACTACACTTGAACAGAAAACATGAATATAAAAATTATACCCTCCGACAAAGTAAGGAAAAATAGTAATTCCGCAGAAATTTAGTTGTACATTTACTTTCAATAAATGTAAGTACGTGTAAGAAAATTCTTAAATATTTTGAATGCTACCTGAAGTATCCTAATATTGATATGGAAGAAGAAAACCTAGTTTAGCATTATTAACAATGTCGACCCTCACACCTGTTTACCCCCTCTGGACCAGATCATATTTTACATTTCTGCTATGTGTCTGTTCATGAGTCTATAACTCACTTTTGTTGCCAGCGGTTTAGACATTAATGGCTGTGTGTTGAGTTATTTTGAGGGGACAGCAAATTGACACTGTTATACAAGCTGTACACTCACTACTTTACATTGTAGCAAAGTGTCATTTCTTCACTGTTGTCACATGAAAAGATATAATAAAATATTTACAAAAATGTGAGGGGTGTACTCACTTTTGTGAGATACATTATGTTGAAAAGCCTTAAACAAAGAAGTAAAAAACACTTGTTCTTACTCTGTAAGGCAATGATACAGTTGCCCCCGTCCCCCCTTTTTTCACTTCAGACATTTTGGTGTTTTACTTATCCAGTCTTTACAAATTGGGGTTTTAAGTTCTAAAAAAATGTTTTTTAGGTGAGACCAATTGATAAAAAAAGTACACTTAGTAGAGGATTTACTAACACTGAAGCATGCAAAAACTCTGCCTAATTACTATTTAGCTTCCAGGTTCTATTGACAAAGCTAAATTGAACACACTGAAGTTTTGGCTGATTGGTTACCATACATAGCTGCTTCAGTAAATCTCCCCAATAAGTTTTTTTTTGTATATGAATGAATGAAAACTTATATAGCGCGGCACATGCGAACCAAATCGCCTCTGGGCGCTCGTTGTTCCTGTCTTCTTTGGTATCAGAAGAGATGAGTTTTAATCTTTCTCCTGAATGCTAAGTGATTCTCCTCCAACCGAATACTGGTTGGTAAAGCGTTCCATAGTCTGGGACCTTGGACCGCAAATCTTCTGTCTCCTTTGGACTTGTAGTTTGTTTTCGGCGTCTGGAGTAGATTTTGATTGGTGGATCGCAGAACGCGATTGGGGTTATGAACTTTTATTTTTTCGCATAGATAATGGAGAGCATTTCCATGGATACATCTATGTGTTAGACAGAGTGCTTTAACAGTGATTCTGTCTTTTACTGGTAACCAGTGAAGGGATCTCAGTGAAGTATAACTTCTAAGTTTCCTCTTGAAATGTATTATGCCTGATTTACTAAATGCAAATAGGCTATTCTCTTTGCAGGGAAAGTTTCAAATACATTTTCACTGGAGCTGAGTATATAACAGGTTTTTGTCCTGGTATAAGGTATATTGATAACATATTGATTGTGTGGGCTAGCACAGTAGATTAAATTCCTAAACATTTGGGGACAAATTTATTCTGATTTGAAATGCATGTGGTTTTCAAAAGGTTCTGTTTTTGGACCTTATCTTTGAAAAGGGACATGATGGACAACAAAAAACCTTCTTTGATGCAAGTAATGCAAGGGTGAATATTGCGCCTAAAGGGAAACCAATTGCAACTTCCCACAAGAAAAATGCTTCTCAGGATCAGAGGATGTGCTGTCTGTGGCACAGATGGAGTGGTCTATGTAATTTCATGCGCCTGCAGGGCCTTCTATGTGGAGAAAATGATTAGAACTGTTTTAAGCTAAATACAGTATATGAACATACATATGGCATGCACACTTCTAATCTCAGGTCACTTGTAGCCAGGCATTTCGTATTAGAATATAATGGGTGTGTGAATCTGTTGAAATGATGGTTAGTTGAACTTGTGGCAAAAAAAAAAACATGTGGGTACATATTTTTGGAAAAAAAATTGCAATAAGCGTATATTGATTGGTTTGCGCAAAAGTTATAGGGTATAGATTTATGGCATTTTTATTTTTTTACTAGTAATGTCGGCGATCTGCAATTTTGATCCTGACTGTGACATTGCGGTGGACACATCGGACACTTTTGACACATTTTTGGGACCATTCACATTCATACAGCGATCAGTGCTATAAAAATGTACTGATTACTGTGTAAATGTCACTGGCAGGGAAAGGGGTTAACACTAGGGGGTGATCAAGGGGTTAATTGTGTTACCTAGGGCATTATTCTAACTGTAGGGGGAGGGGACCAACAAGGGGAGGAGACCGATCAGTGTTCTTCTGTACTGGGAACACACCATCGGTCTCCTCTCACCTGACAGGACATGGATCAGTATGTTTACACACACAGATCCACAGTCCTGCTCTGTAATCAAGTAATTGCGGGTGCCCGGCAGACATTGTGGGCTGGGAAGCTCAGGACGTCATATGACGCCATCCCATGATGCCCATCATATGATGCACTCCCTCCTGCTGTGTGTACATCTAAGCAAAAAATATCCAGAAACATATGTATGTGAATTGTTGGTGCTTTCATTCTTACTGTTGGTTTCATTGTTATTAGAGCACATACAGGTGTTGGCATGATACAGTTGCTGTGTTCTTACATACATCTGTTAAACATTTAAATTTCTCAGATAGAGGGTATCAGATGATAGAGAGTTGTTAAATGAAAGCAGACTAGACAGATCACATGTGTTTGAATATGTTGATGTGATGCACCTATAGCGTGATGCCAGTTGTTTTAAATGCTTCATCTTTAGAATTACTTGTGTTGATTTCATATGATACTGATTTTTGATAATTGTTGCAGCAGACCATTAAATAAGAGTTTTAAAGGGGTTGTAAGGACACAAATATTTTCCACTTAAATTCACGTCTGACAATTGCTGATAAGGTAACAAGTAATGGTTGCCATTATAACTACTGTTATGCCTGTTAAAATCGAGCTGGTTTATACACCTCCATCACTCCTGAATCATTATTCCCACTCACTTCCTGGTTTGCGGTGTGCGCGCATTATTGCTACGTCACGGCCTGATGGGAACTACAGTTCCCATTAGGCTTAGCGGCGTTGCGCATGCACAGAGCATTTTTTTAAACCGACGTACAAGAACGAGCAAAGTTCTCAAGAACACACACAGCCACACTCCGCCCCTACCGTCCCTGCCTATACCCATTCATTCCTCCCCAGTCTACACACACATTCCCGCCTCCCCAGCAGACAAAGCCACATCTTTTTTAATGGGGGCAGAAGGAAGGCAGGGTTGTAAAGAGTTCTGCTAAAGAAACAGAATGCAAGGGATACGGAGCTACAGCGTTCTAGAGACTCCCACTTATGTCCTGCCTCTGTGCCTGTGAACGATAGAGAGCATTTTCATGCAGGTCACGCAGGGCTGTAGTCATAGGGAGGGGGCGAGCACGTTCTGCTTTCCACCATGCAATACGGCTCAAATGCTGGTGGAAAGCAAGAAGAGGAGAGACAGGAAATGGCATTTTCAAAGCAGAATTACTCTAATTTGGAGGTCAAAAGGAAAAACGAGGTAAGTGATATTTAAATGCTCTAGCTTACAGCAATCAATTTAGTTAATAAAAAAAACAAACCTTTAGTGTTCCTTTAATGTGGTTTGTTACTATGACTTTCTGGACTTAGTTTCTGATATTTATTTAATGTTTTTGATTATAAACTGTATATGGATATATTATATTTATGTTTTTCTTCATGTGATGCCTCATTGAAGCATCACATGGGATATTGAAGATCTATGGATTTTGATATGTTTACTCAATCAAGAAGACCTGGAGTCATTATCAGTATTGTTGTTGACATTCATTTTATTACCTTGAAGAGCAGGGCCTGACCTTTGTGCTTTACTGTAAGGACGTTATACTATATACCAAGTTGTAACAGTGTTTTTTACCTATACATTTAGAATTAATTGTACATGCACATACGTATTCATTACCCTGGTATAAAATTATTATTATTGTTATTATTATTTTTTTGCTAAAGCAAGACATATATTTGTTTAGACTTTTAAAACTTCCCCAACATCTCTTTGAAGTGACATACTCATTAAAATGCAACGTGTCAATTGATGGCTTCTTTTGAATTTTGGCAGGGCATTCAACCAGCAAAAGCTATCCCTATGCAACAGAGAATTCTCAGATTTCTCAAACTCACATGTATACACTAGACTAGACCATGCTTTCAATGATTGCTGTGTTGTATTCATTTCTCTTTCCCTTTCTTTGTCTCTTTATCTTGCCCTGCTCACTTGCTTGAGGATTTGCAGCAGCGGTTTTTAATACTTTGATATTCTGCTCTCGTTTTGGCTTTCTGCCCTGCTGTCATACAAACCTATTCATTACTACCTAAAATGTAAGGCCATAAAAACACATTATTTATGAAGATTAAAGAGGCAGATTACATATGTGTATATTTACAGTACTGTCATCTTTTTCTTTCTTGTTTTTTTTTTCCTTACAATTGAATAGTGCTGAAAAGACAGCATTAGATAAAAGTAATTGATAGAAGCATACTAGAGATTCTACAATATCAGAGGGGTAATTATATGAACAATTAGCAACAGGGTCTTTAATAAGCTTGCAGGGACCTTACCATTTAAATGATGCGGCTTCATTCCCTGAGTATACTCTAATACATTCTGAAAATAGAGCTCTCATTTATGCCCTCAGTCCATCTGCATCTACTTAATAACATTAAAAAAGGTAAAGGTAAAAATAGGTACAATTCAAAAAGATTATATAAATATCTTAAGTCAAAATGGACTGAGTTTTGTTAATTTTCTATTTTTTTTTTAATATGCAATATTAACATTAATTTTGGGTGCAACCTTTCTTTAATATACAAGCATATACATGGGGATTAAAGTTGGAGCAAAAAAAAAAAATGTAGTTGAATAAAAATGCAGTCTAGCTTTAAAGCCCAAATCCTGCTTGGGAAAAAAAAAATATTCCACCCTCCCTAGCAGTGGCTAAAAATAATCAGCTTTGACTGCTGTGCTCGCCTTATCACCAGAGCTGTCCCCTGCTGACTTCTAGCCAGTGTTATTCAATCCACTTACTGTTAAACCTGGGAATTAGACTGTTCAAGACTCTACCCCCTGGAAAGGAGAATGCAGAGAACGTTTTTGCAGAATTTAGAATAAACCCACTGCCAGAGAGGGAAGAAGGTTAAGAGGACCTGTATGATGTTATCACACCTGGCTAAAGACAGCTGGTATTTTAAGCTTGGGTGGTGAGTTTCTGTCCATCTAATACCTTGGGTACTGCACTATTAGAAGCATCTGAGTCTGCTGGAGGGCAATCTGGAGCCAAATTTGAATTAGTCATATTTGAAGGATATTGCACTGTGCAGAGGGTGTCTGACTCTTAAGGGCATACCAGGAACCGCTCATTGTCGAGCCATACCTAAAGGGGAATTGCACTGTGTAAAAAGTGTGTTTAACCTCCTGCTAAGTCTAACAAGGAGGTGAGCGTCCATTGCACTCGGTGATGGGAGCACATTTTACAGAGTGGTGTGGAGTCTCAATGAAGCACTTTGGCTTAAGACATTTTTTTAATGCGCCTTTTATAGGAAGATTTTCATATCACACTCTTATGTCACAAATAGACTACAATTGAATTTTGTGCACTTTTTGGGGATTTTGTTGGCATTATTAATTTCACATTTACCTTGGTTTTGTTCATTATATTTTGTCTACCAGCAGCGCTATCACATTTAATTATTTTATTCTGTGTTTTTGGGGGAACACATAGGTGATAGCAGCAGCAATTATCTAATTAGGTTTTTCAACATTGGTTGTGAGCGCGCAGCTATATTGATTATTATGTTTTGTCACAAACACTGTCACTTTTACCTGAATGGGCAAAGTAAAGTGCCTGTTATGAAATAATCATATGTGGCGGGCACTGATGTCAGTGAATTTACATTTTGCACATCAAGCTGATCTATTTTACGTGTACATCGTAAAAATCATTCACTTACAATTAATATTAAAAACATTTCCTTAAAGAGAAACTTGAATAGTTCGGGGTCAATTCATATTTTATTGTGTGTAATATTTCATGAGGAACTTCAACTGTAAATCAAATGTATAAACTGATACATTTAGAAAAACATTTTAAAATATCTAACTATACAGCAGTTTATAAGATTTTCCTTTTTAGTTTTTTTTTTGCTTTTACTTCTAATATGTATATATATATATATATATATATATATATATATATATATATATACATATATATATACAATTGTAGTAAATGTTATTTAAGCATGAACTCGATATAGTCAAAATAAATCCTAAACCCCGGCGGAGGATAAGCACAGAGTTGTATAATGGTTCAATGCTTTGTTGTATAAATAGTCTTTTTTTTTCAGCTGGAAATAAATCCTCTTAAACCCTACTTAAACGTATTATAGAATGAAGTTAAATTCTATGCTGGAAACTATTTTTCAAATTCTTCACGTCGATGGAAAAAAATGTGCTTTGGACAACATAGACTTTCACAAACATGAAAACTATTAGATATAGGAAAAGCTGGTTTATAAAGATTCTGTGACATTTTCAACAGGAAATAAGATATCATACTATAAAACTAAACAGGATAAAAACCCTTTACAAAAAAAATGACTAAGATAAGCACCTGCAATGACCATAAGAGCTTTGAAATTCTTGCACATCAGCAGTAAGTCTTAGCTTTTACTTTAGCTGCTGTAGGTCTTTACTGTCGACAATTTCCTAGAGAACATGGTACCTGGAGTTGTAAAGCAGAATGGACTTGGTAGTTGGTTTACCCCTGCTAATGTTTATATTAATAGTAATATCGCCCACTATGAAATCCCCTGAAAATCAGATACCTCTGGTTCTGTATACATGTATTTATTTATACATTCATAGTTATTGTACTGTATATAGTTAGATTGAAAAAAAGACACTAGTCTTTCTGGTTCAACCAATAAATAAAAACTACAAAGAATAAATAAAAAAATAAAAACTTAAAATAGAAAACCTCCATATACACTATCCTATACCCACAGTTGATCCACAGAAAAGCAAAAAGAAAAAAAAAACAAATAAAACATGATCCAGTTCTCTCCAGAAAAAAAAAATCCTTCCTGATCCCCGAAGAGGCAATTGGATATTCCCAAGATCAACTATCGCATGTAATTATTACCTCCAAATATTAATATCCAGTTATATTTTGTGAAAATAAGAATGCATCCAGCTCTTCTTAAGAGAGAATACATTAAGTTCAGTTCATCTTTCCTCGTGTCTGTGCTCCTCCATGCGTCTTATTAGTTTGATTGCCCTTCTCTTCACTTTCTCCGGTTTACCAATATCTTTTTGTTGTGCCAAAAATCTAATTTCATATCCCAGATGAGGTCTTACTAACGATTTGTACAGGGGAAAAACAATCTCTAGCTCTCTCTGGGGTCTATACCTGTTTTTAATACAATATCATATTTTACTAGCTTTAGAAACTGCAGTTTTGCATTGCATGCTATTATTGAGTCAATGATCTACCAGGACACCCAGATCCATCTCCACTGTTGACTTACCCTCGGTTTTACTCTTCCTACAATATATGATGCATACCTTTACATTTATCAACCATAAACCTCAATTATCACATAGTTGCTAAATTAAATTGTTATTTGAGGTATTCTTGTAAGTTGGAGACAGCCTGTAAGAACGTTATTCTACTGCATAGCTTGGTGTCATCTGCAAACACTGAAAATATACTTTTAATCCCAGACCCTATATCATTTATAAATTTGTTAAAAAGTAAGGGATCTAACACTGGACCTTGAGGTACACCACTAATAATCTAAAATCATTCAGAGTATGAATCATTAATTACTACTCTCTGAGTATAGCAAATGGGGGGATTTGGGACTTTGAATGAAGCCATGGACGGGTAAGGCTATGTGCTGCCATCCCTATCAATATGAGAAAAAAAAACAGTGCTCTGTGTGCCCAGATCCACCCTGGGTATTGTATGTGATGACTTCTGCCACTGAACATGACACCTTATCTCCCGACACTGATGCCCTTTGGTGGCTCACGGTCCCTGACATTATGCCATCAAGTGCACATATACTTGTACGTAATCCTTAGAGGAGGTGTTTTCGATCTATCCTCCCATATATTGATACAAGCCAGTTTAACTAAACAACCTATTTCCTATTGCAGATACATCATACGCTTTCTTCTAAAAAGCAGGTTAAAGCAGTGAAATGTGTCGCGCTACCAGATGTCATGTACCATACACCCACATGCTTATTAGATTATTGTGCCCATATACATACATCTTTTTATACTACGACAGAGATCAGAAAGACCATAGACCATGCAGGCGCTATCTTGTAAAATGGGTATACCTAATGAATGAATCTTGGTGTATTCCTTAATCTTATCATGTGATTAATGTTTATAACTATGCTATTACCAGATATTACTGTTTTAGAAATTGACATTAGGAAAGTGTGCATTTCTATGTATATGAAATGTAATGTATGTAAACATGTACAGAATGTGACACCCTTGTTGCTTTTTTCTCATACTCTCTGAGTATGGTCTTTTAGACAGTTTTTTCTAAGCCCACAGACGTTAAGTTAGAATTTATATTACACATGGCGAACTGTGTTAAAACATTGGAAAATTCCAAGTATACTACATACACAGACTTTCCTTTGTTTAGCTTTTTGCCTACCTCCACAAAAAAAGAAATCAGATTTGTCTAACAATATCAGTCTTTCGTGAATCCATGCTGATTATTGATTAAATATTAATTTCTAGCAAAAACCCTTCTATATGATCCCTTATTAAAATCTCAAGTATCTTACTGTCTATAGAGGTCAAACATACTGTTCTGTAGTTTATTGGTAAAGACTCAGCTCTTTTTAGGATCCTTGGGTGTAAACCATCTGGTCCAGGGGCTGTATTAATCTTTATTGTGTCTAATTGTTTCTGATCAATGTCAGTTTTGAGCCATTGGGGTGCATTTAAGGCTATTCCAATAATATCCTCATTAGGGACTTGAGCTTCCCTATTTCCTTTTGTATACACAAAGCTAATAAATGTGTTCTAGTAAAAGGCCTACATGCTTAGGCTTGGCCTTTGTTTGACAAACTTGTGGCATTAGTGAATAAACACTTTAATTCATTGTTGAATTTTACACATGTGTTTTGCATTTTATTTGTAGTACAAAACGTACTATAATTTCCATAGGTTGTTTGTAACATAGGAGTCTTCTTATCACCTGTCATTGTCTCCATTCCACCTATCTTTGGATCTGAACCCTATTTGATCTGTCTGCCCCATACTGTTCTAATTCACCGTCCCCCTCAGTTCTAGTTTAAACACTCCTGCAGCCTTCACATAAACTTAAACTCATAAACCCCAGCACAGCAGAACCCTTTACATTTAGGTGCAAACCACAAGCAATACTCACTAAGATAGATAGTCCCAGTGATAATACTCACTAGGATAGACAGAGATTATGACTCTCCTCAGTGTGGACACAGACAGTATCCCTTCCAAGTTCCTGTCATGAATATACATTAAGGTCCATATTTATCTGTTTTGACTATTGTATGACTGTTTTTGCAAATGTTTTTGTTTGTGCTATGTTTATTTTACCTCTGCGCTACCTGCATTAGCCTTGTTATCATATACAACTTTTAATAAACTAATGGCTATTTTTTTTGCATGCAATCACGTATTTCTTTGTAGGGATTGACACTAATGGCTTATGACCTTATATATTATTGTTGATTGGAATAGATTTCCTAAATTAATAATTTTAAAAGACATTACTTGTCATTTATTGTCATAGCAGTTGTAACAACTTAAGCCCTGTACACACGATCAGTTTGTCCGATGAAAACAGACTGATGGACTGTTTTCATCGGACAAACTGATCATGTGTGAGCCCCATGTGTTATCGGTGAAAAAAAACAGAACATGTTTTAACTTTTTCCTATGGATAAAAAACCGATAGAAAAAAATAATCGTCTGTGTGGAAGTCCATCGGTCAAAAATCCATGCATGCTCAGAAAGTCGACGCATGCTCGGAAACATTGAACTTCATTTTTTTTTAGCACGTCGTAGTGTTTTACGTCACCGCGTTTGGCACGGTCGGATTTTTGACTGATGGTGTGTAGGCAAGACTAATGAATGTCAGCTTCATCACATATGTGGCGAAAAAATCCATCGAACTAGATTCCATCAGATATCCGATCGTGTGTATGAGGCTTTACATTGGCCTTTCCCAGAGGACATGGAGGATTGTATGCTAGGTATTTAGGGTTTTTATCTTGGGTACAGTTATTTGAATAAAACATTTTTGGTGACCTTCTTTGTTTTATGTTTGCACTTTTTTGGATATGGTCAATTGAGTATTTTGTTCTTTGGAGAACACCTGAAGCTTCATATATTATTACCCTTCTCAATTAGCAAAAAAAGCCAAGCAAATGTCCTAATGTTTCTCATCTCTATCAAAAACAAAAAATAATCACAAGCAATTTAGATTGATTTAAGAGCCCATGTTAAAGCGGAGTTCCACCCAAAAATGGAACTTCCGCTTATCCCACTCCTTACCCCCTTACATGCCACATTTGGCATGTAATTTTTTTGGGGGGGGGGGAGTGGGGGCTTCAGGAGGACTGGGACTTCCTGTCCCACTTCCTGCTTCCGCCGAGGGGCTGGTTAGGCGATTAAGCTTAATTGCCTACACAAGCCCCTCCCTGTAGGCGATCGCATGGGACACATGACAGGTCCCATGCGATCGCCTGTCCAATCAGCGACAAGCCGCGCTGAGCACGCATGCGCAGTGCGGCTCGCGCATGCGCAGTGGGTGCCCGGCCCTGAAGCCGAAAGCTGTCACGGCTGGGTGCCCATAGTCGGGATGGAGACGCCGGCTGGGGAGGGGGGGAGAGGAGCGGAGCCCCGGTCGGCGCGTCGCTGGAACGCAGGAGCAGGTAAGTGAGTGTTTATTAAAAGCCAGCAGCTACACTTTTTGTAGCTGCTGACTTTTAATAAACACCATTTTTGGCTGGAACACCCCTTTAAATAGCAATGGCAATTTGGTTACTTATGTTACCTGTGGCAACCACTGTTTAGCAAATCTCCAAATTGGATTCATGCTAATACATTTTATCATTGATTTGAAGAGGAGGAATTGATTTACCTTCCCTTTGTGCTTGTAATCTGAAGGGAGCCAGATGTTAAATATCTCTTAGGTCCATATTTACCGACCCAGTCCTGTGTATGTAAGAAGTACTACTAAACAACAATGACAATAACAAATTGTACAACTGTATAGGCTTGTGTAATGAAGCTGGAAGCCTTGTGCTAAGAATATGTTCTTGGAAAATAATATTACCCTCAACAACAACAAATGTATTGATCTACATCTGTACTTTTTGGTGAATTCTTGTAGATTTTATTGTTATATGCTGAACTAGTACTGCTATTTAATTACATGAAACATACAGTATGTTACACTTGCCATTTTAATGAGATTGGATGGCTATAAAAATAAGAATGGTTCGATCAGTATAGAGATAAAAAACAAGATTCCCAAGTTCAGTTCATATTATATTAAAAGCAGAAGTATAATTATTATGTCTTACATTTGGGAAAAAAAGCACAATGCAGAAATATATTCATTGACTAAATAAATTATGTCAAAACCTTTAGCACAGTTATGCAGCTGAAAAAAAGAATCCCTATGGATCCACACCTTTGGGACTAATTAACAACATACAGCCGCTAATTAGATACATTATTACATGTGTTACATTCTATAACAAATAACACAAAAGATAATTGATTCACTTCATGTTTAAAGCCATATTTAAACTTCTGAGTAACGTTAAAGTGCATAGCAACATATTAATTACTTGATTTTTTATTAATTTATTTTAATTAAAAAAAAAAAACATTGACAGGCCTTTGTTTAAAATAGAAATTCTACAAAAAATTTATCAGTGGGGAAAAGTGTAATGTGTAGTCTGTAAATTGCAAACACTTTCATCCATATTAACGTTCAGCTTTAAACAGTTTAGGAAATATCTTTGATCACTTCTAGGATTATCATCAACAATTAGGAACATTCCCAACATCCAAACTGTTCCTGAAACTGCTCTATCAATATAGAACTACACTAAAATACTTAGCATCATTCCTGCTCCCAAGGTGTTCACTGTCTTGTGTCTAGTGCAAATCCATCTCCAAGTCCCATTCATTTGATGGTGCCCAGACATTTAAACCTGGACCACCCAAATGTGCTCAATTAATATCCAGAACTATGCCTCTGATGTGAGTCATCCATCTAGGGTGATGCTTTTTATGTTATATTTCCTGAACACAACAAGAAGTAGACCAAAACCCCAGAATACAATATTCCTCTTAGCAGCTGCATCATTTTATAAAGCACTTCTTTATAGGTTTAAAAAAATAAAAATATTCTATCTCTTTCTTGGATAGGTATATATTAAATATTACATATTGCCAAAATATTGTTTTCTATTCTGCAACTGACTGAACTCTGTTCTGCTTATAACAGCATAAGCACAATTACTTTTAATCTGTGCACAAAGAAGCCTACTGCTTACAGAAATGTAATTAATTATTGCAACAGTGACTTATCTCTCAACATGCTGCTAAGTCCAAAGTTTCTATTAGACAAAGGGAGCTGCAAAGAAAGCTGCTCTGTTGTGCTCTCTGTTTAGGTGACTGTCAAGGTGCTATTTGGGACAACCATGAACATTTGGGACAACCATGATCTGGATAGTTGGCAAAATTTTACATGGTCAAGTTCATTTGCGCAGAAATGTGAGCATGCAGACGAACGTGCGTGTGGGTGTTAATATTTGCACTGATGGTAAATCATGCACATATGCTGCCAGAACTGGTACCAAATGTGCCTGGTTTTGACCTTGGCTTGCTCTGTTTCTCTTGCTCTACCATGCATGACCCTTGCTTGCCCTTGACTACCCTTCTGCTCGCTCCACTGGATCCCTGTAAATTACTTCAGCTCTATTCTTGACCACACGTCTGCCTACTCCCTGGCTTGCCTTCCTGCTTTTGACTTTAGCTCCCATCCTGACTATGCTTCTTCAGTCTGGTTTTTCCCACCTGATCCTGATTCTTACTCTGGGTTCCACCTCACCTGTGATAGCTGCCCTGGTTCTGCTACATCTTCAGGGGCTATGAAGGTCCTGCCATCTGTCCTAACAGACCAGCTGACAGATATTCAGTTCCTGCAAGCAGCTTCCGCCCTGGTTCACACTGGGCTGCGGGAGTGAAGCCGTGCGAGTTCAGCTGAACTCGCACGATTTCACTCCCGCTGGCAGTACCGATTTTAGCGCGATTTAAGAAACATCTATGCAGGTTTCTGCACAGATGTCAATGTAAATCGCGTCCTGAAATCGCAAAAAGTAGTACAGGAACTACTTTTTGAAATCGGTGCAGCGCCGCAGATGCGGCGTCGCACCGATTAGGACGGTGTCATCGAACTAAATCGTGCCCAGTGTGAACCAGGGCTACAGCAGATCTGCCTAAATAGCACCTGTGCTTCTCTGAGCTTAGCACTCCCCATTTCTCTAGTCAAATCACCCTCAGACTAGGTATGTGACAGTAACTTGAGTACATAGTGGGGACCCACTGTCATGTGCCAAATTACATTTGTCTAACAAAATGTGAATATAGATAGTAAAAACACATGTATATAACAACAACATTTTAAAAATATTAATTGTTACATACAATTACCTAGATCAAGCACCAATCTAGCTATTTTGTATATATATATATATATATATATATATATATATATATATATATATATATATATATATATATATATATATATATATATATATATATATATATATTTATATATTAATGTACCAATCCTGCCATAAGGCAAAGCAATCATAAACAGAACACATCATACAACTGATTGTTTACAAGGTTATAGCCTTAAGAGTTATAAAGTTCTAAAGTAGTACTTGATGGAACCTGGCCCTGAACACTTTTTAACTCCTTGGCACTGTTTCTGTATAATTTACCACTGTGATTGGCCCTTACATAATGCTGGCTCCCTGTAGGAAGACTTGACCTAGAGCTTTCTATGTCAGCTTGACCAGTTTGCTGGGAGAGTGGAGAAATCATTCTCTCAGTACACAACCTCATGCCTCCATGGAATATATACAAATGATGCCAGCGTTCAGAAATGTAAGATTCAGGGATAAAACTGAACTACCAGTAAAATAAAATGACAGATAATTTAGTCCATGAATTACTAAAAATACATGAAAAACACATGTGGAGCCCACCATTATTGCCACAAAATATAGACGGCCTACTTTATGAAGTCAAACACATGTGTGTCAATAGGTTAAGCCCCAATCCTGGACTTTTACCTGGGACCTCTTCTGTGCCTAGAGCTACCTGAGATGCTGGACTATACCCTGCTTGATTCATTGGACAACCCTGCCTTGTGTCTTGATTTCTGTTGAACCCTTTGCTCCTCCCATGAACTTCCTAATATAAGACATGTCTCTGCACTTTTTGTTGCCAGATTATTGTGGTTCTTATCCTGCCTGCTGCTTCCAGCTACCTCTATTGCTACTTGGAATTGACCTTGGCTTATGATCCCGACTACAAAACTATTCTCCTGCACTGACTTTGGCTTGTGACCCTGACTATGAAACTCTTCTCCGGCATCGAGCTTGGCTTGTGACCCCAACTACAAAACTTTTCTTCTGCACCGACCTTGGCTTGTGACCTTGACACTGATCATCGGTCTAACTGTTAAGACAATTCAACTCTTACAGAACTGAGCTTAGCCTGGTGTTATCGGCCATTGGAATTTGCACAAGCAGCACATCACTAATAACAGGAGACTGATCACTGATCTCAATACATCACTGCAGATTAGGGAGAATAACTGTTACAAAACAAGACATTCCAAGAATAAGGAGAAAAACTATTTTTTCTCAAAGCATATTTATGTAAAATCATTCTAGAAAACAAGCTTTTTACAATATAAAGAATGTAACATTAGCATTTAAGCACTTATGTCATTTAATCATTAATAAAATACATGATAATTATTTTTATTGGTAATTTTTTTGCAGAGGAGGTAAACACTGAAATGGAATGGTCGATATAGAGGGAAGTAAGCAGCTGGCATAGTGAGGTTAAAACAGCTGAGCTCAGGAGAGCAAAGAGGGATGGTTTAGCATTAGTTTAGAAAAAACACAAATCTTCACTAAAATAAATAGATTGCCTTAAAGGCTTTGGAGTACATGGGTTTTTAGCAATAAAAAATATGGTGTCCTTTTTTCACATTTAGATTGGTTTGATGTTGCTGTTTTAGACAAAATTAAATATCATGTTCATGTCCAGAGAAATATACAACCCACAAATTGCTGGGAATAGGAGACCTACTGTATAACAATTCTGTGATACTAAGTAAAAGCTTTACAATGTACCTGTTATGTAAAAGAGCCACATAATTTGCACAGTTGTATTTCACCCTTAGTTTTTAGCTTCACACTCAACTATGAAATGCTTAAAGAGTTTTGACTGCAAAAAGCATAGAAAAACAGACATAATATGCTGGATATCTAAAACACGTTGGCTGTCATTGCATACCTCTTTTTGAAGGTGCTTCTTGACTGGCTGTTTTGCCAAATTGATAGATTTAATACTTTATAAATCACTGACCTGGAAGAATCATGAAGATTAAGAATGTCAGAGCTTATCTGCATATTTATTTTCTGTCAGTGACCTAAAGTACTGAAGCAAGATGGTCAGAATGATAGCTAAGCAACTACATTTTTTAGAAGAGGTCGGTCATGACAGCCTCTATATTTTCTTTCATGTCAGACTTATTTAAAGTGGTTCTAAAGGCAGAATGTCTGTTACCCTAATTTATTCTCTGCATTACAATAAAAAATCTTCTGTATGCAGCTCGCACACAGCCCCACCCCCCTTATACTTTCCTGAGCCCAATCTCGATCCAGCACTGTGCCCAAGAGCAGCGGCTCTTCTCTATCTCCATCATCAATGGACAGAGAGGCAGCAGTTGGAGCCATTGGATCCTGCTTCTGTCAATAACAGACAGTGAGCAGAGAGCAGGGAGCAGAGACAAGCTGTGTTCTGTGTGTCAGTGAACAATTAGGGTGTAACTTGGGATCAAGCCAGCACGTGTGCCCTCATAGCAAATGGCTTGCTATGGGGAGACTCAAGGGGGGAAGAGTCAGGAGCACACTCGGGGGACCAGAGAAGTGGAGGATCAGGGATGCTCTGTCCAAAACCATTGCACGGAGCAGGTAATTATTACATGTTTGTTATTTATAAATCACTTCTGCAACCAAATTGGAATAATACCTACTTTATATTTGTTACATGACCATATTCACATAGCAAAGCGAAATAAAAAAATAAAAAATCGCTGCTCTTTTGTGATGCTTTTTTCTGGCACTTACGGCAAGGAAAAAGAGTCCACCTAATTCTTGCTCTTCTGTGGTGAGCTATGAAACTGTGTTTATCAAAATTAACACTCCCTAAAGGCATCAGTTGAACTATACTTGAACACTGTCTACATTAACAAAAGGTTGAAGGCTTATAAGCTGGGCTTCTCCATTTTATGTTATTGAGATCTGGACCAGCCAGTCCCCACTCTAGGTATTGGGACAGATAATGCTGAGCTAGTTGAGAAATGCTTGCAGTCATGCCAAAACACCTTCTCCTGAGAAATGTCTAAAAGGTAAGAATATTTTTTTCTAAAATATTTTTTTTTTAGGTGGGCTGCGTGAATAGGAACACATAACAAACATAGTTGGATTTTCAAAAACATGACTACAAAAGTGAAAATACACTTTTGTAAAAAATACACAGCAATGTCACTTCAAAAAAACAAACAAAAAAACAATATGAGTGCAAAAGGAGCCTCTGATATCTTCTTTGAGCATGGAGTCTAAGCATCATCATCTGAAAGCTACAGCCTTTGACAGAATCTTCATCATTTAACACTTCTGGGAGTGTCAGATGCCTGTTTCCTTGCACAGTGCACAGTGGATCAATCCACCAGCCACACATCACTACAGGACATAAGCCAGTAATGGTAACTATAATGGTAATTAACCACTTTAGCCCCAGACCATATTGCTGTCCAAAGACCAGAGCACTTTTTGTGATTCGGCACTGCGTCACTTTAACTGACAATTGCGCGGTCGTGCGACGTGGCTCCCAAACAAAATTGGCATCCTTTTTTTCCCACAAATAGAGCTTTCTTTTGGTGGTATTTGATCATCTCTGCAGTTTTTATTTTTTGCGCTATAAACAAAAATAGAGCGACTATTTTGAAAAAAATTCAATATTTTTTACTTTTTTCTGTCATAAATATCCCCCAAAAATATATAAAAAAAAATGTTTTCCTCAGTTTAGGCCAATACGTATTCTTCTACATATTTTTCGTAAAAAAATCGCAATTAGCGTTTATTGATTGGTTTGCGCAAAAGTTATAGCGTTTACAAAATAGGGGGTAGTTTTTTTTCAGTACTGCGACCTTATGGCGGACACTTCGCACACTTTTGACACATTTTTACACACATAGCTCTCGTTCCCCGCTCTGTAACGAGCAATCAGGGGGTGCCCGGCGGCGATCGTACCCGCCGGGCATGCGCGCGGGACTCGGGGGCGAGCGGGGGGCGCGCAGGCCGCCATCGGCGCGCACGCGCCCCCTAGTGACCGAGAATGTCTCCACGTAGCATGACGGGCTCTCGCCCAGGAGAGCCGACCTGCCCCTGTAGAACGACGGCAGCTGGTCGGCTAGTGGTTAAAGTACATGTAGCATATATGGATACTGTGAATACAATTCATGTATCCTAAAAAGTGTCTTTAGGCAAGAAAATTAAACAATTGACAAATAATATCCAGGAGATATTGCATGGGAAAGAAAGAAAACTTTCTTAGTTGGCACTTAAAGTTTTTTACCTTAATGAATTCTCAAAGGTGCATTCTCTTCTTTGAGTGCACCCCTAGCAAGCTGCTCAATCAGGAGTGTGTCACGCTTACCCCTAATGCAGGTTAGCATGAGCATCACAACCATGAGACTGCAGGCTTGGCTGGCTTAAATCAGGTTTGGCCTCCACCCAGAGAATGACCACATCAATCGCCTTGCAAGTGGGAAGACAGGCAAGGAAAATGCCACAACCAAACCAGGAGGCTTGAACCAGCAGCTATACTGGAGCAGGAGCACACATGCAGACAGTGGGGTTCAAACCTGCCCCCGATCCCTTGTCACAGGTTTTGATTGACAGCAGCAGAAGCCAATAGCTCCCAGATGCTATCAATCTTACCCGTGAGAAAGGAAAGAGCCGTAAGAGCTGCTGCTCCTGGGCAAAGCACTGGATCCAGATCAGGCTCATGTAATTATAAGGGGTAATTAAGGTGGGGTACCTGGACACAAAGGTTTTTTACCTTAATGCAGAAAATGTAGGCAGAAAACCTTAATTAATGAAATATGTTACATGAATTGCAGAAGTTCATTTCTATACTTAAAAAAAAAAAGTATTTGTTTTATGAGAACTCCTAACTTTTTAGGAGTCATGCAGTATAGATTACAGATTCCTTTTATGCAAAATAGCAATCAGCAAAATGTGTTTATGCTGCTGTTCTGTGTCTGGAAATGTATATGTGTCCTACTGTTAATTGTTTCATAAAGTGCACTCCCTTATGTCTAGGACCAGGAAAGAGAAATAGAAGGATATGTTGGCAACATTTCTAGCGATATATTTATATATTTATGTATTATAGACAGGTAGAACAACATATATATGTCAATTGTGTAATGTTTTGCTGAAATTAAAGTTAAAGGGGTTGTAAAGCTTCATGTTTTTTCACCTTAATGCATCCTAAAAGCATACGATCGCTGAGGTCGGACATTTACGGTCAAATACCCCGCCCATAGGTTATATAAGAATTCTAATGTTGGTTGACTAGTAATAATAATTTCTGTATTTATTGGCGTATAACACTCACTTTTTTACCCTGAAAACAGAGGGTACACTGTGCCTGCGTGTTATATGCAGGGGGCTGTGGAAAGTTTTTTCCTGAAACCTCCCTCTTAAAATTAAGGTGCGTGTTATACGTTGATAAATACGGTAATAAATATAATTATCACTAATCATACAACATTAGAATTCTACTATAGATTGTGGGCGGAGCATTAGACCGGAAATGTATGATTGAAAATAATGGGTGCGACATCTTAGGCGGCGTACAGACGATCGGACATATCCGATGAAAACGGTCCGCGGACCATTTCCATCGGATATGTCCGATCGGGAGTTTGATCCGATGGCGTGTACACACCATCGGATCAAATTCCCCGCCGCCGGACGGCGCGGTGACGCGGCGGTGACGTTGACGCCGCCGCGTCACCGCCACGTCACCGCACCAGGAAGTAAAACACTTCCGCGCATGCGCCGAATCCATTCGGCAGCGGCGCGGCGGCGGTGGGGGCCGACATGTCTGCTGGTAAGTTCATACCTAAGTACTAACCTTTTTTCTCAGCAGACATGTCGGGCGGACAGATTCCACCGGATAGATTTCAAAGCTTGCTTTGAAATCTGTCGGGTCACTATTTTCATTTATATGGAGAAATTATTGTTTATCTGTCCGCTAGCCCATACACACGAGCGGAGATGTCTGCTGAAACCTTTTTATTATTGGTCTAAGTTTTTATCATCGGACCGTTTTCAGCGGACATATCCCCTCGTGTGTACGCCGGAAATGTATGATTGCGGCATCTTACAGTTTAGCCGCTTTGTGGAATCTTCTTAGAACATTCGACAGACACCATAAGCCTTTAATGACAGATCTGACCTTAGTTAATTCAGATTTTTAGATGAATGCATTTTTTAACATAACAAAATAATTATAAACGAATTTCGGAAGTAACTAAATCATTTTATTTTTCAGACGAAACCGAAATTCCGAAACAAAATATTTCAGTGTGCACATGTCTAATACCATTGCAGGGTGGAAGAGACTTCAAATCTACACTTCCGCCCATACCTCAGGCATTTTATTTTTTATTTATTTTTTAAAAAATACATTTAATTATTTTTTTTATTTTTTTATTGCATTTTAGTGTAAATATGAGATCTGAGGTCTTCTTGACCCCAGATCTCATATTTAAGAGGCTCTGTCATGCATTTTTTCTATAACAAGTGATGTTTACATTTATTGTAATAGAAATAAAAGTGACACAATTATTTAAAAAAAGAACAGTGTAAAAAAATAAAATAATAGGTAAAATAAATATTAATAAAAAAAACATTAAAACGTGCCCTGTCCCACTGCGCTCACATGCAGAAGCAAACGCACACGTGAGCAGTCTCCGCATATGAAAACAGTGTTCAAACCACACATGTGATGTATTGCCATGATCGTTAGAGCGAGAGCAATAATTTTAGCCCTAGACCTCCTCCCTCTGTAACTCAAAACATGCAGCCTGTATAATTTTTTAAATGTTTCCTATGGAGATTTTTAAGGTTAAAAGTTTGTCGCCATACCATGAGTGGGCTCAATTTTGAAGTGTGACATGTTTGGTATCAATTTACATGTTGTAACATTATCTTTCACAATATGAAAAAAATTGGGCTAATTTTACTGTTATTTTTTAATAGAAAAAGTGTATTTTTTCCCCAAAAAATGCACTTGTAAGGCTGCTGCACTAATACTGAAAAGAAAAGTTTTTGGTCCTGACAGGAACAACAAGATACGGTGCCTGTAAGGGCCAAGAGGCTATAAAGGTGGTGACGGACAATAGTTGAATATATAATAAGATTTATTAATAAATAGTAAAAAAATGATATAATAGTTAATTATATACAGTCTCTATTATGGAACACTGTTAGATACTAAGAACAAGTGAACTAATTTGCATCAGTAAATGGTCGGCCGCTATTGCACCAGTGAAAGAAATATTTCACTAACAGGTGCTAACAGATGAACATACAAGACAAAGACAAGGACAAACAAAGACAAAATACAAGTAAACGTATGTCCGGACACGTATAAGGCAATCCCGCTGGTGTGCCCAGGGATAAAGTTGCCTCAGTATGGCAACAAGGTAAATCCCAAGGAACAACAGCTGGAGGGCCCGTGTGGGAAAGGGGGTAGGTTGAGGCTGCTAACTTTGAAAAAATCAAGGACTATTGGTCTGTTAATTCTGTAACTAGTGGAACAGGGATGTAAAGAATTACCCTGTCTAATCAGGACTAAGTGCGAGATAATTCTAGTTCAAATGAACAAAGTCCAGGATTATGCTGGAGGTATTATTGGTCGTGGATAATCCTATATATGGGGGCCAAATCGTGGCCTGGTTCCCCAGCAGTTCAAATGTGTTCAGTGTCCAAAGTTGATAGAGTAGCTATTTGTTCTTTGGTACTCATATAATACACCCCTAGTGAGGATCATGAAATACAAAGTGTTATCACCGATATACAAGGTCTAGAGGTACCGATTGCAGCTGCACCAGTAATTAGTGTGAGCCCAGTGATTGCACGTGTGAATGACAAGGGGATATGGAAAGATCTTACCCGGTCATAGGTGTGAAAGTGCCGTGGGTCTCACATGTGGGTAGCTGGCTGTCTTATAGCTGGATATATTGTGCTGAGAACCTGCAGCTTTTCCAATCCGTGTTGGCATCTAACCCATCTGTTTCTCTAACAATTCGAGCAGTCCCTTGATTTAGGAAGCGATTCGTGCCCGTCAAGTTTATGGCATTTGTTGCCGCGTTCCTTGTTTAGGGATGAGTACACGCTTCTTTGTGAGAGATGGGAAGGTTCCTCCAGGCTATGTCTGAGCAGCCTTCTAGTGATCCCCGTGAGTGTAGATCGATGTAGAACAGCCTCCCGTCACACAGGGTCCGTTGCCGTTGTGTCCGTCAACGTATGACGTCAACGCGTTTCGCAATGAGAGTTTGCGTAGCTTCGTCTGGACGTATACTTTGTGACAGAACAAGTGCAACGACTGTCATTTTATTCTCTATGGTGTTAGAAAAAAATATATAATGTTTGGGGGTTCTTAGTAATTGTCTAGCAAAACAAATGTTATTAACATGTAAACACCAAATCTCAGAAAGAGGCTCAGTCCTTAAGTGGTTATGGAATATACTCTTTATTACTCCATGTAATCCATGATTTTTACCTTTTCCTGTACAATTAGATATATTGCTGCATATTAATCTAGGCCTCATTACTATATACCAATACATTCATTTTGTTATTGTGTTAAAGGCAGCTTTCACTCATGGTCAAAGAACTCTCATTTAACCCAAATCATATCTGAGAGATATTAAATCTCAAAAATAGTAAACGGTTAACACTATTCACTGACTAGTCACTAAGCTGCAAAAAACACACAGTAGGGAATTTTTTACTTCTTAGCTGTCACTGCCTGCTTTTTCAGGTCGTTTACTCACTAGGCAATAAAACCAGTTTAAAAATCACAGCCCTTAAACCTTCATCTTATAGAATACTGTAAGTAAGGGATAGCAACTTCCATATTTCTATCCTCAACTGCCCTTTTTAAACTTTTTTTTATGATAGTTTGCTTTATTTTCTCAAAAGACTCTCTTACCCTATTAGAGTTTAATCACTATCAACGTTCATGTTATTGCTAGTTTATCAATCTAAAGAACTAATTAGACACTAATGTAATATTTTAATGTGAAAAATACTTCTAATATGTGCCTACAGCATAAGGAAGCAAAACATATTCAGTAATGATGATGTAAAGCACTCTCACCTAGGTAATAAATGGCAATATATTTGAGCCGCTGCTCTCAGTGCTGTCCCATAATGCTGCTCCATGTCCCATAAGTGTCAATGCATCCACCTCATAGGGACTGTAAAGTTCCGCACTCACCAGATTTGCCAGACACTCTTGCCTTATAGCAAAAGAAGTCTTCTGTGCTTGTAGGTCATTAATGGGGACCAATCCCAATACTATGTCCTCTGGTTGCTCCCTCAATGGTAGGTCACTTCTGATGGTGATTCTGGGGCTGCTATAACCCTGGTATCTTTTTAAACTGCAGTGGATAAGCCACAAGATCACTTTTATTGGCATAGGAGAGGTGCCCCCTTCCTCTTACTTACCTTGCCGTCGGCAGTGGCAGAGATGATCTGGTCCTTTCTCCTCTGAGGCATGGAGTCGAGTGAGGGAAAGATGGCTCCCACTCGGCTCCATACCATTGGATGACGGAAGCGACGTCAAACGTCACTTACGCCCAATGGTATTAAAGTGGTATTAAACAAAGCTGTTGCAGCAGTCCCCGTACACCATGTCTCCTGTAGTTATTTCTAGGTTTGCGGGCTCTGGTGCTGTGATTGGCCAGAGCTGAAATGACTGACAACTGCACAGTCGTGCGACGTGGCTCCCCCAAAAAAATGATGTCCTTTTTTCCACAAATAGAGCTTTCTTTTGGCGGTATTTGATCACATCTACGGTTTTTATTTTTTGCACTATAAACAAAAATAGAGCGACAATTTTGAAAAAAAAAACAATATTTCTGACTTTTTACTATAATAAATATTCCCAAAATATATATATATATATATATAAAAAAATAGTTTTCCTCAATTTAGGCCGATACGTATTATTCTACATATTTTTGGTAAAAAAAAAAGAAGCAATAAGCGTTTATTGATTGGTTTACGCAAAAGTTATAGCATATGGTTTTATGACATTTCTATTAATATTTTTTTTTTACTAGTAACGGCGGTGATCAGCGATTTTTATCATGACTGCGACACTATTGTGGATACATCAGACATATATGTATATAATGTTTGGGGGTTCTAAGTAATTTTCCAGCCCAACAAAATATTTTAACTTGTAAACAACAAGTTGAAAAACAGGCCTAGTCCTTAAACATATATAGAAGCATCATCATCATGTACACATAACCTAAAGTTCCCAGCAAACTGAACTGTGAATACTGCAAGGACATTTTATGATGAGATCAAAGAATCAAATACCTTAACAATGAAGGTGTATTGGGATTATGTTAGTTGGAATAGTTATTCACCTGTATCTATTTACATCCAAGATTTGCTTTGCTGAAGTTTAAACATCACAGCATCTAAATCTGCATATTATGCCACATCTGCTTTGTGCTATGGAAAGCGAATTTATTCTAAAACCCATTGCACTGGCCCATCTGCTTCTTCAAAGCAGTCAGCTTTAACTCTATGTCAATCAGACATAATGTTAAGGTCATCATCATTGTGAAACACAGAGTATTAAAAAGACTCATAATAAGTCATTTGTTATATGGGCAAGGCTACTTTACCTTGCAAAGCCAAGTAGTTGTCAATATGAAATGCTAATGCTGAGATGCTTTTAGTTTTTGTCAGATGTTGACATTTATTTTACTGCTATGATTGCATGGCAGTATGACTTGTCCAATGTAGATCCAAATTGTTTCAGCAGTTTTACCATTAATTGTTAATACTTACTAAATATGTAAAGCATGTTCACTTTGTAAGGTAATTTTTCACTTCACAATATCGTTTTCAATTTACTTAGTGAATACAGTGAAAATGTATTTTGCAAGGAATACTTAATACCCCACAAGAAAAATAAAAGCACAATATTTTTGCATAGCATATTATTTAGTTTGAACATGATTGAATGATTGACATTGGAGCTACATCACTAGATGACATCACTGATATTGGATTTACATAAAATCCCCTACCAAAGACCCTCACATCCACCAGGGCAGGAATGTGGGGATGAGGCCTGTTTCCCATCAACAAAGGGCCAGGATGGCTTTTCAGGGGGGGGGGCACTTGAAAATATACCTTTCCAATGTCAAAGACATATGGCCCGGTATAGTTCTTTCTTTTCTTTTCCGGGCACCAAGGTTGCATGCCTTGATAAAGGTTTGGTATGGATTTTGGTAGGTCCTGCGTCCCTTTAAAAAAGGTAAAACATGACATGGGTTTCTATTCAAAATCAGTTCCTAAGTGTGAGACCCTCCTAAAATCTATATCAAACTTTTATCTAGGACTGTAACATTAATGCATATAAAAGAGGGGACAGAAAGTGGGCACTTTACCATATCAGGTTACATGCCCTCAAGGGTGGGAGGGTCCCCCCTGGAAAGGCACCTTGCCCCATATTAATTTGAACAAGGGCCTCATCCCACATTCTGGAGTTTGGAAATCTGTGGTGAAGACAGAATCTGAAAATAAGGCGATACCCTGATATCCAACCATCCTCCCTATGTGACTAAGTAAGGGGTACATAGTACATAGTACCTTTAACCCTTAGATCCATTGTCAATTGATAAATGATGCCCTAACAACCCACCAACATTATGGCTTGCACCATTAAAATTTGGCCTGCACCACAATGATTCTTGGGATTCTAGGCAGAAGATGGAAAGTTATAATTTAGTGGTTATAGTGATGCCACCTAAAACAAAGTGAATGATATCTGCTGCACAAGCTGGAGTTTCAGGCAAGAGGGCTAACTAGCCAAATATGGTCACTATCTTACCTGTTTATATCACTGTAAATAACCTTGGTTAATGGATAACCCAAACCTAATGTTTAGCCTTATAACATCCAAATGTAAACACATTGAAAACAAGAAAGAGCTGCATGGCTGAGGGCACCAGCATGCAACTTGTTACAAAAGATAATTAATGACCACTAACATTTTATAGTGGACCACCAACATGTTCAGCAGAACAATGGAGACCGCTGACATACTACAAAATAGTACATGAGACCAGTAAAGAACACCAATATGTTTGCAATAAAATCAGAAAAAAAAATCTTTTTGGGAAAAACAACTTTGTAATGCCAATTTATTATTAGGTTTATTCCTTGTTTTTTCATCCTGCCTTTACTTAATGATCCTAAAAGTAGCCCATTTTTAATTCTTTAATTTAAGTTTCATTTTTTGCAGCCCTTTGTTTTTGACCACTATTTCCATTTCTCAAAGTAGAAAATATGTTAATACCTGACTTAACATTCTATTTATGTTAAAACATATTGGCTTAGTTGCTAAGATAACCTATTAGCCATCCATACTAGTCTACAAATATCCTTAATAATATTATCAAGGCAAATTTGGTCTAGGAAAATCAACACGTGGCAGAAAATGTATTTCTTTGCCTGGGTTCCTTACTTATGTGAGTGTCTTTGGCAAAAATAAACTGCTTACTAGCTAGTTAAAGTTTATGTAATGACCTTACAACTACTACAGTCTTAGTATACAGGGGGGCCTTCATAACTGGGTAGGACTAGTGGTAAAAACCTTTTTTAAGGTTTATATCTTACAGTTAAGCCAGTGTTTGCTCTGGCACACACTTACAAAGGGTACTATTGACAGGCATGTTTTGACAGGGGTGTCTATGGCATCAAAAGTGTCATTTACAATTAAATGAAGGGGAATTTGGCCACTTTGTTTTGTCTAATGACAGACTAAGCTTCCTGTGTTCTGGCTACTAAAAGAGGACTCCCAACTGGCCACTATGGGCCACTGTTACCTTTCTTTATAAGGTCTTATAAGGTTTCCATGTATTTTTCTCATCATACGATTTAGCATAAAAGCTTCAGCATCCATTGAAGACAAAGTTGAATATGGTTTAACTAATGTGCAATAGTAGATTATACTAGAACTTCAACAGTTTGATATTCTTTTTGCATGTTAGATAATGAGTTTATATGAAATCTCCATCAACAACTGTAAATAGTATTGTAATTATAAAAATATTGTAGTTAGATGGGAATATATTTAAATTATTGACTATATTTAAACAGTATACCAGCCTTCTCAATTGTTGGTACTGTAAACCTGTTTCTACTTCAAAGGTCTGGCCATTGATTTGATGTTGTATCACATCTCACATGTGCTGTAAACAGCTGTCTTTTTTGAATCCTTCATTCAGGTTGTGCACAATATACATTTGCTAGGTACAGTGACCAACTAGGGAACATTATAATAACCACATTACAGAAATGAGAGGAAAATATGATGGCCCTGATTCACAGCCATCGGCGCATCTTTATGCCGCAGTAGCGTATCTTCTTTACATTACACCGGCGCGACGTTGAGAGGCAAGTATGAAATTCACAAAGAAAATGCGCCCAACGTTGCGCCGGCGTATCGTATATATTCGTCGGTGTAAGCCGATGTAAGTCAAAGTAGGTAGAAGTGGGCTGGAAGTGGGCGTGATGCATGGCAATGAAGCGTGACCCCATGCAAATGATGGGCTGAGCGCCATCCAAGTACTTAAAATGAACGGTGCATGCGTCGTAACTTGGACGTATAACTGCCTAAGATACGTCGAATCACTGCCTACGACGTGAACGTAACCTACGCCCAGCCCTATTCACGTAGTACTACGTAAACTATGTTAAATACGACGGCTGTTTCCTGTTCCATACCATTGCATGAGTTGCACCTACTATATGAGGAATAACTTTACCCCGGACGTAACCCTTACGCAAATCGCTTAAAACATGCGCCGGGTGCAAGTACGTTTGTGAATCTGCGTATCTCCCTCAATTGCATCACAAATCAATGGGAGTATCAAATGCGTCCAGTGTAACTATGCGCCAACTATACGCCAGCATAGGCAAGTTACATCGGTCGGATGAAATCAGTTTTTTGGCGTATCTTAGTTCTATGGGTACGGCGCATTGATACGACGGCGCATATTTACACTTACGCGGCGTATATCGAGATACGTTGGCGTAAGTGCTACGTGAATCTGGGCCGATGCCTTTTCACCAAGCCGTGCACTCTCTTTGTGTTGGGACACACAGCAGTCAGCATGACCAGACCTTAAGTTGAGAGGTAAACTAACTCCATACTTGTACATAGTATTGTAAATATGGGATTGTGTGTGTAATTTGTAAATATCATATACGCCAGGGGACTTATACTGTACATTTTGTTGTAAATACTGTTTAGTGTGTAATTTGTATATATTATGTAACACTATCATTAAATGTTTATTGCGAATGTAACTACCTATTTTGTGTAAGGCCCCGTACACACGAGTAGACAGATTTGTTCAAATCGGTCGGACAGACCGCTTTGAACAAATCTGTCTGCTGGGATGTATTGGTTTGATCGTGTACACACGATCAAACCAAAATCCCCGCCGGCAGACGGAGCGCTGACGTGTCGGTGACGTTGACGCCGCCACGTCACCGCACCAGGAAGTGAATTACTTCCACGCATGCGTCGAATCCATTCGACGCATGAGCGAGAAGATATGTCTGCTGGTTAGCGTACTAACCAGCAGACATATCGGTCCGACGGGTTCCCAGCCGACAGATTTCAAAGCATGCTTTGAAATCTGTCAGGTGGCCAAATCCGTCGGCTCGCCCGTACACACGATCAAATCTGTCTGCTGGGACGGTTGGGCCGACCGTTTCCAGCAGATAGATTTGATCGTGTGTACGCGGCCTTAGAGCTCTCAGATCTAGCTGTGTATATGTAAATATACCTACAATGATTTAAGGTGTGTGCACATGACATTAACACATATTTACCTATCAGCTTATTTAAGCTAAAACAACAAAAGTAAAAAAATAAATAAAAAGAGACAGTAAAAAGTTTAAACTTTACTCACATATGTTAATACAATATATAAAACAAAGCATAAGGAGAATTGAAATTATGAGACTTTATCAATCAGAAGAAAACTGCTATAAAGTTTCCATATGCTAATGTTTTGTTTTTTGTAAACAGCTGGGTTTTATTATTTGACAATCTGATGCATGCAAACAAAAGAAGCTATGTTTAATCATGGCACAGCTGGCAAGAATTCATTTATGTCCAATCCAATTTTTATATATCTTCCTATTGATTCTGCATGTTGCGTTTTTCATTGAATTACTCTAATATGCATTTCGGTGTCATTTGAATGAATATAGAAACATCTTGTTTATATTGCACCTTTTATAGAAGAAAACAGGCCTGTTTTCTATCCCAGCTTGCTACGCTCCAATTACATACCCTACATCCATGAACAGATTTATTTTCATCTGCTTTCTCTAGATTGTTGCGGCACACACTAGGAATGTGTTGAAATTATTTTCTTTATATATCCTTACGTCAATATATATAATTCATCCTGATACACCTGCTTCTCATAATACATAAGTACCATATAATTACTCAGAGAACAAAAGCAGAACTCCTGTTGTACCATGTAATGTAAATACATTCATAACAATATGAATGTGTGACACTAGTACCTCTCTTACCTACCTGTATAAAAAAATAAAAAATGACATTCATAAATATGGATTTTTATATACGATCAATCCTGCTAGATACCTTCCACCGCAAAACACAACAATTTAATTGTTTGCTAAGATAAGTTCTTATTTGTCTACTTGGTCTGGTTTACTGATTTTAAGTATTAAAGCCTCAGAGTGAGCATGACATACAGGCATCTAGTATTTCCAGAAGAAGATTTCAGCATTGATAGTCTCCATGTTTCTTTTAAATCACAATACTGGACATTAAACCTGAACTCTAGTCAAACAGCTAAATGTACTATATATGGGAGCTATTTTACCTGACAAAGGATGTATATTTATATCCATGTACTTTTGAGATTTTTACAGCTCTGCCACTTAGCACAACCCTGTGTGGCAGGAGAGATGACCTGCTGAAGAAACACTTACTGTACCGTTGTTGTACCTCTTTCACAGTGACTAGACTGTGAACAGAGATTTAGCTAACCAATGAGCTCATGTATCTGTAACTCTGTTCTTTACCCCTATCAGTATACCCATTATTAGCACTCTAATGATACTACGATTGGCTCTTTGTGCTCCTTATTAACCTCTAGGTGGCCAGCTACGGTCATTATACTGCAGAAGGTCAGCTCTCCTGGGCAAATCGCCATAGCTGTACATTGGCCCTTTAAACAGCTATATGTGTGGCCAGCAGGCGCGATGTTCGCCGGCCACCCATGATTGTGGTCACTAGAACAAGAACATGGATGTGTGTGTGTAAACGTATATGTATAACTAAAATTCCACAAACACATGCTCGGAATTTCCGAAAACAAATGTTCGATGGGAGCTTGTTGTCGGAAATTCCGACCGTGTGTAGGCTCCATCAGACATTTTCTGTCGGAATTTCCGACAACAAAAATTTGAGAGCTGGTTCTCAAATTTTCCGATAACAAAATACGTTCTCGTAAATTGCGATCGTGTCTGGACAATTCTGATGCACAAAATTCCACGCATGCTCTGAATCAAGTACGAGACAGAAGCAATTGATCTGGTAAAACTAGCGTTCGTAATGGAGATAGCACATTTGTCACACTGTAACGGAGTGAACAAGGCTGAAAAGCGCGAATTGTCTCTCACCAAACTTATACTAACACGACTGGTATTGAACTTCCCTTTAATAGTGCCGTCGTACATGTTGTACGTGACCGCGTTCTTGGCGTTTGGAATTTCCGACAACATTTGTGCGACCGTGTGTATGCAAGACAATTTCGAGCCAACATCCGTCGGAAAAAATCCACAGTTTTGTTGTCGGAATGTCCGATCGTCTGTATGCGGCAAAAGAGTGTAGTACTATCCCAAGAACATCAATTCAATTACATTTAGGATTGTACACTGTTTTGGGTTCATTTTAATTTTTTCTTGCTGTACTTTTTTAGTTTTATACTATGCGTGGAATATTTGCTGAATAAAAAAATTCCCAAAGATTCCACATCTGTCTTGGCATCTACATTCCACCATCCAATTCAGGTCTATTATCACTGTGTAAAAAATCAGGTGTCACAGTCAAAACAATCCAAACTTTTTCTTTAAAATTGTAATGAATCAAATTTGGGTGTTGCTGCTCCATTTAAAGTGTTTATTAGGCCCTTTTACACTGAGGAGTTTTTTAGGCGGTTTATCGCTAAAAAATAGCACCTAAATACCGCCAGAAAAAATTTCTGCACTGCATTCTCAATGTGAAAGCCTGAGGGCTTTCACTTTGAGGGGATGCGCTGGTGGGACCGCTCCAAAAGTCCTGCCAGCAGCATTTTTGTAGCCGTGAAAGGAGCGGTGTGTTTAACGCTCCTTCACCGCTCCTTCCCATTGAAAGTAATGGGAAACCGCGGTAATACTGCAGAGGCGCACTTCCAGCGTTATTAACCCTTTTTGTCCGTCAGCGTGCGTTAACACGGCACCACTAGCAGCTGAATACTGCCACAATTCCACAGCAATCCAGAAGGTATAGCGGTGCTAAAAATAGCGGCGCTATACCACCACCACACATCCCACCCCTGTGTGAAAGGGGCCTAAGGGATTTTTTTTTAAATAACTAACTTGTCATACTTAACTGGTCTGTGCAATGGTTTTACACAAGGCAGCACTGATCCTCATCTTCTCAGGCTCCTGGCCCTTCCACCCCAGTAGCAAGCTGCTCCCAAGTTGGCTCTCTATGTCCATAAGAGGGTGTGGCCCAGTCCTTCCCCCTGCTCCCTTCCCACTGGTTGTGATTGAAAGCAGTGGGAATCAATTATTAGTATTAGGGGGCTGAGGGGGGGAGCTGCACACTGATGTTTTTTTTTTTACCTTAATGTGATTAGAACTACTTTAAGCCAGGCAAAATTGTAAAAGTAAAAAAAAAATATTAAACTTGCAAAATATTTGATGTCAGAATAGACTGTCCATTTTCTGCATTAGTACAGTCCCCCATCACAGTGTCCAGGTCACTATGCCCATTGTTTAATGGCACCTTGTCTTCTAGCTCACATAATTACCAGGGTTCAAATTTAACCTTGCAATTTGTTTTCGCTTTACTATTGGTTCAAAAAACACCCTGCAAATCAAACCCAGGCACATTCGCTCATCCCTAACCAACATCCAACCAACATCTAACCAAGCTTTTCTAACAGCACTGTTGACCAGAAAAAGCTCTGACTTCATCATGGAAGTTTTTCCCTTGTAAACATTTGCTGACAGGAGTGACCACAAGCAAAAATACAAATCAGATATGCAATAAAAATTAATATGCATGCAGATAAGATTGCATGTCTTCTTTTCTGAAACCGCAATGCTATTATACTATAAGGCCATTTCAGATATAAATACTCCGGATGAAATAGTCCTTGAATTTTTAAAGTCAGAGCATGTCTGCAAAACAAAGAAAACAGCGGCTAAGTTTCTGTAACCTTTTTAAATGCCAAATACAATCTTCATTCAAATAATTTTCTTGTTCTGAATGACATCAGTAGCTGTGCAAATGTAGCCAAAGTTTTACCATCCAATTCTGTGTGCCCAGTGACATGCCTGAGATATGAAATGACATCTAAACTCTAGACTTTCATACTTTATTTTGTTTTGAAAGCTAAATGCTTGGCTCCAAGCAGGGTTTGCATTCCTAAATATAATGTTTCTCCAGCTTGTCTTCATTATTTCTACAGGCTTGACATGTACTGCACTGGTCATCTAATAATGAAGTATTATAAATTGAAGCATAGTTGCAGATAGATATTTATGAATATCGCTAAGAAGACTACTCTTTACAGATTTAACAGATTATAACAAAATTCCCAATGAAATCCCTAATCTCACAAAATCCAAAAATGTATATGCTGGAAAGGTCACAGTTTAGAGAAGTGAAATATGAGATATACCTATTTTTACTGCGTAGGTTTCTGACAATGCTTAATTTCATTAGACTACACCACTGCATTAGGTGAGAAGAGCACAAACACATTGTGATCAATGTCCTATTAGACTGAATTCAGATAAATCCGTAACAATAAAATGTCTATTTGGATATTTACTCTCATGATATGTTGTTGGTGCATGGGGAAATTATTAGCAGAGCTGAGGCAGTGTGCTTAACCACATCCCGCCCGGCCAATAGCAGATTTACGGCCGGGAAGTGGTTAAAAAATCGTGACTAGACGTTCTCAAACGTCCAGCACGATTTCATGCCGCGCGCGCCCGTGGGGGCGCGCAGCGCGGCGATCGCTGATGCGGGGTGTCAGTCTGACACCCTGCATCACCGATCTTGGTAACGAGTCTCCAGCGTAGGCTCGCTACCACGTGATCAGCCATGTCTAAATAACACGGCAGACCACGATGTAAACAGGAAGAGTCGCCGATGGCTCTTCCTCACTCGCGTCTCCTGACAGGGGGGGTTCGCGCTGATTGTTTATCAGCGCAGCCCCCCCTCGTATGCCCACACTGGACACAAGGGATGCCCACACTAGACCACCAGGGATGCCCACACTGGCAGAGCAAAACAAATAAAAAAAACGCAAATAAAAAATAAAAAACAGAATTTAAAAGAAAAAAAACAGGAAAAAAAAAAGAAAGATGCCAGTCAGTGCCCACACATGGGCACTGACTGGCAACATATACATCAGTGCCACCCCTCAAAGTCCATCAGTGCCACCCCACAGTGTCCTTCAGTGCCACCCCTCCGTGCCAATCCATGCCCAGTGGCCATCTATCAATGCCCATCTGTGCCACCCATAAGTACCCATCAGTGCCACCCATAAGTGCCACCCATGAGTGCCATTCTGTGCCGCCTATGAGTTCCCAGTGCTGCCCATGAGTGCCCATCAGTGCCGCCTATGAGTGCCCATCAGTGCCGTCTATGAGTGCCCATCAGTGCCACCTATGAGTGCCTATCAGTGCCACATATGAGTGCCCATCAGTGCCGCATACCAGCGCTGCCTATCAGTGCCCATCAGTGCCACCTCATTGGTGCCCATCAGTACCACCTCATCAGTGCCCATCAGTGCCGCCATATAAGTGCCCATAATTGAAAGAGAAAACATACTTATTTACAAAAAAGTTAACAGAAAAAAATAAAAATGTATTTTTTTTTTAAATTTTCAGTCTTTTATTAGTTGTTGCGCAAAAAATAAAAACCGCAGAGGTGATCAAATACCACCAAAAGAAAGCTCTATTTGTGGGGAAAAAAGGACGGCAATTTTGTTTGGGTAAAGTGTAGCATGACCGCGCAATTGTCATTCAAAGTGCGACAGCACTGAAAGCTGAAAATTGGCTTGGGCGGGAAGGTGCGTAAGTGCCTGGTATGGAAGTGGTTAAATATAAAGAAACCAGACTTTAATGTGACCCCATGATTTGCACATGCAGGGCAAGACAACAGGTTTATGTTAATGCTTGTTCTGCAGATGCACCTACCTTTTTTTTCACTCATTTGCAACTCCGCCAAGAGTGAAAGTAAGTTACATGTAGGCTAAAAGTTGCTAAAATTGTAGCTTTGACCAGACTATAGAACTATTATGCATATAGCACTGTGGCATGGGCGAGTAACATGTTCCTAGATATATTAAATAGTGAGCAAGAATGTGTAATTGTCTTGCTGTTTAGAATAGTATAATTCCTTTCTTGTACCAGTCTCAACTCCTATCCCCTAGCAGAAATCTGCAGGGAGGACCACTGCTATCTGTGTGTTAACATTGTTTTTTCTGCGGTGGTTAAAAACAATAGATTTTTTTCTCTGTGGGACTTTGCAAGGCAGAGAGTCTGAGTAAACAATTACTGCATTTATCGGCGTATAACACACACAGGCATATAACACACACCCTAACTTTAAGAGGGAAGTTTCAGGGAAAAAAAACTTTCCCCAGCCCCCTGCGTATAACACAATTTTCCCTCTATTTTCAGGGTGAAAAAGTGAGTGTTATACGCAAATAAATACAGTAAATTATATCAAATGGATATTTTATTTGAATAAGTTAAAAATTATGATGAATTGAATAAAAAATCAGATGCAAAGATATATGAAATTTAAACAAGAAAATTATTACAATGATACAAAGAAACCACTTGGTTCTGTCCTGACAAGTGGGCTGGGACAGAAGAAGCCCAACGCATTTAAAGGTTGAAAATCATTTTCAGACTCTCTGCCTTGCAAAGTCCCACGGATGAAAAATTCTATTTTTTGTACTTATAATAGGGATGTGGGCAAAGTCTCTCTTTCCAGCAAGTTCTTGGCACTACCTCATAATTTTCTGCAGTGGTTAGAACATGCTCTTCTACTTGGTATGTCAGACCTAGAGCCCTCCAATCAGAATTTCTGAGTTTTGCTGATTGGTAAGGTTTACATTTAATGCCGCATACACACGATCAGATTTTCCGATGAAAAAAGTCTGATGGACTTGTTTCATCGGCAATTCCGATCGTGTGTGGGCCCCAGCCGAGTAGAAAAAATAGAACATGTTTTAAATTTTTCCAAGGCATGCTCAGAATCAAGTCGACGCATGCTCGGAAGCATTGAACTTCATTTTTCTCGGTCCATCGTAGTGTTTTACGTCACCGCATTTTGGACAGTCGGAATTTAGCCTGACAGTGTTACACACTGTCAGGCTAAATTCTGACTGTCCAAAATGCGGTGACGTAAAACACTACGATGGACCGAGAAAAATGAACAAGACAGCTTGAACGGAATTCCGATGAAAAAATACATCGGGTTTTAGACCATCAGATACTCTGATCGTGTGTACGCGAAATAAGCCTCCTAATTACTATCTAATTAAATCAAACTTGAATGTGCAAAACACATTTTTCCTTAAAACCAAATTTCAGAAAGCTGTCTGTATTATCTCAGGCTGTCTAAAGCCTTTCCAAGATAACATGGAAAGAATGGAGACAAAAAACAAAAATGACACAGAATGAATTCAGTGTTAACAGCAAGGTAAACCAGGCCAGGAAAACTATTAATTTGTTTTTAACCACTTAAGACCCGGACCAATACGCTGGTAAATGACCCAAGGTGTTTTTGCGATTCGGCACTGCGTCGCTTTAACAGACAATTGCGCAGTCGTGCGACGTGGCTCCCAAACAAAATTTGCGTCCTTTTCTTCCCACAAATAGAACTTTATTTTGGTGGTATTTGATCACCTCTGCGATTTTTATTTTTTGCGCTATATACAAAAATAGAGCGACATTTTTGAAAAAAAAAACACAATTTTTTACTTTTTGTTAAAAAAAATCAAATAAACTAAATTTTAGTCAAACATTTAGGCCAAAATGTATTTAGCCACATGTCTTTAGTAAAAAAAAAAAATTGCGATAAAAAAAAATAGCTACCTAGCGGGAACAGTGACACTAATACAGCGATCAGAAAAATGATCGCTTAGTGACGCTGGCAATAGGGAGTGAAAGGGTTAACTAGGGCAGTGATCAGGGGGTTAAAACTTTATTAGGGGGGGTGGGGGGGCTATCCTGAACCTAACACTAACTGATTTTACACTGCCTGTCACACTGACACTAAATGCAGTGATTAGATCACTGCATTCAGTGACACTGTGACAGGGGGGGTGGGGGGGCAGATCGCAAGGGGTTAAGTATGCCTATGTGAGTGTGTGTCAGTGTAATGTTGGTGCACACTTACTGTGAGGTGTTTCTCCCATCGCAGCGGTTGGAAATACCGCTGCGATGGGAGATTACATCACTTCCCCCTTCCTGTGTTTACACAGGAGGAGGAAGTGACACAAAGGGGAGCGCGCGCATTGGCTGGGAGCGATCGCGGGGGGGCGGGTAAACGTCCCGGATCGCTCCCGGAGCCAGGGGGACCCCCGCACGCCGCGGAGGGGGTCCCGATGGGACCCCCGAACTGCACGAAGGGGGGGACGTAAATTTATGCCCTTGTGCCTGTACGAGCCATTCTGTGGCCGTATATGTGCGTGTGGGGGTCCTTAAGTAGTTAAATCAGAAAAACTATTGTGATGTGACAGTTTTGATGTATCAAGCTTAAAGGGGTTGTAAAGGTTGTTTTTTTTTTTTCTAAATAGGTTCATTTAAGCTAGTGCATTGTTGGTACCTTTGATTTCCCTTCTAAATGTTTTTTTTTCTTTTTTTTCTTTGTCTGAATTTCTCACTTCCTGTTTCTACTCAGTTAACTTGCCACCATTATCCGAGCTGTGGTTAGTCAGCCAGAACAGCTTACTGAACAGCTTACTGAAGAGGAACAGGAAGTAAGAAATTCAGAAAATAAAGAAGAAGAACATTTAGAAGGGAAATCAAAAGAAAGGGTAAGTGAACCAACAATGCACTAGCTTAAAGGAACCTATTTAGAAAATAAAAAAATAACCTTTACAACCCCTTTCAAGCTGAACTACAAACAGACATAAAAGAAACACATTAATAGAGCTCTCTATTCATGAATGCATCATTAAACACTTAAAAAATAAATTCAGGCAGTGTACTTTTCTGAATTTGACCTTATTTCAGTGTCCGGTAATCCCCTATATGCAGAGATGAGGCTGGGAGGAGATGAAGCAGACTTTGTGCTTTAGGACCCATATCTTAACATGCTGATAAAAGGAGATATGAAAGTGATAGGAAGATTGGCTTATCAGTCTGCTGCTTCACTTTTCAATGTCCAATCATAAGATGTGGGAAGGACAAGATCTATATGTGGTAACTGGCTGCATCATTAAAAAATATGGTCCCCTGCTCTGCCAGATTGGTCTGTGCTCTGTAGCAGAGCTGTGTAAATCTCAGAACTAGAACTGGAGAGAAACATGACTGTTATGGAAAGTAACCACTTCCCTTACTGTATATGAATTTCTTCCAAGTATTTAGCAGTTTGTTCAACTTTAATAATGCCTATAATAAAAAATCTTGGTGGTTCTCTACCAAAAAAATGATATATAACAATTGCATTTGCAGACGCAGACTGCTAATTTTTGGTGGCTAGGTCATCTTTCAGCTTAGACAATTTATCTGCCAGTAAGACAGAGATATATGACTTGTTTCTAAGCTGGCTCTCAATAATTGAGTAGGGAAGCACCTAATAACAAGCCACAATTGCTCTGGATTATCTCACCACACACATCACGTCTAAAGCATTCAGTGTAGTTTTTTTGTCATTGGTTTAACTAATTTTTCATCTTCACCTTTTTGAAACATATTTTGTATATTCCTTCTTTATGCTTTGTAGACCCCTCTTTAACTTTTTTTTACTGATAGTGTTTGTACAAATATTAATATTTTAGAATGACTTTAGTCAGAACTAAAACGTTTCTATCATTTATTAAATGTCAAGGCTGTACTCCTTTACCTTATCTCTAAACGAGATCTATGCACTATGATGTTTTTTCTTGGTTTCAAAAGCTGAGATTATTACCAGTATGCTAAACTCTATAGCCTCCAGAATAAATGTGTTACTATTTTCATTTTGCTTTAAAGTGGTTGTAAATTCAGAAAGTGTTGCATTCAGATAAAAAACCTTTAGTGTGTAGCAGCCCCCCCTCAGCCCCCCCCAATACTTACCTGAGCCCATCTTAATCCAGCAATGTTGTATGAGTGTTATGGTTGCCCAGGACTCCTTTTAATTTTGCTAAAAACATTATACAGTAAATTACCAAAGAACATGACTATTCAATTCACATTTGGAACTGGTATTATTATTATTATTATTTATTTTTTTCGCCTTCAAATTATTGAAAATGTAATATAAATGGTTATTACGGTAAAGCCTAGCAATGTTTCTGCAATGGTACAGAAACAATTTTTTGTGTATTATACTATAGACATGATCTTCAAGTCATGAATGAATCATAGCCCAGGTGGGAGACTTCTTAATTGTGTTCATTTCCACTTAATAGCAGTATTTCTAATTATTTTACCTTTTTTTTATTTCACACATGTTACACCAAGGCGGAACTACATTATTTTCAGCTCCAGCAGTCCCATGGTTCTGCAGGTGCTTAGTAATTATCAATATGGTCTCTTGAATATTTAAACAGCAATCAAATCAGAAAATTCAACTTATTCTCCTTGGAGAATTGAAAGAGGTTTCAGCTAGTATTGATAACTTTACATGTAACTATAAAAAATAGACCACATAAACAACAATGAGCTCTATTCACAAAAACTGTACCGTACCGTAAGATACTGCAAAGCGTTTTTCTTTTTTTTTTTTGTAATTCATTAAATAAACACTATTAAAATACCACATGCACTATTTTATGAAGTGATGTGGTATTTTAGTAGTAAAAATCTTGCGTAACTAGCTGGTTAGTAAGCCGCTGCATCCTTAACAACCAATGAGTCTTTAGCTGTCAGTGGGGTTCTCCACTGAATGTAAGGAAAATAATTGCTGGGCTTTAAAAATTCTGAAAAAAAAACAGTATGGGGGGTCTCCCCAATCCTTACCAGGCCCTTCGGGTTTGGTAAAGATTTTAAGGGGGACCCCATGCCAAAATTGAAATAAAAAAAATGGCATTGGGTTTTCTACAAAATTCATACCATACCCTTATTATTTATCTCAGACCCATATAGCTCAGCAGGTTATGTACCAAATACGTGGTAAAAGTGAATAAAAACCTCAACAACAGTTTTTGACAAGTCCTTAATTAAAAAAAATCTAAATTGTCCCTCAGTGTAGATCCAACATCAATTCATGATGAATGCTGGATACCAAGAAAAAAAAGGTCTATACTCTCCATATCTGGCATAAACTAATTTCTCGACTAAAGCTACACACTCTATTATTACCTAAACTCGCTGGTGGAACAGGTTTGCTGGATTTCGAACATTATTACATTTCCACAATTCTGGTGCACCTACCTGATTGATTTGCATTTTCCTACTCCAAGGCAGGGGTGGACTGACAACTCATGGGGCCCCGGGCAATAGAAGATTATGGGGCCCCCGGGCTTACAGATGGCCACCATGCCAGGATGCAGTGCAGAGGCGGGGCAGCTAAAATCTCTGGATTTTCACATCAAAAGCATGTCAGTTTCGGACATATCAGGGACAGTAAAAAAAACATTTTTACATACTATCCCTGGTTTTAGTGAGCCTGGCAACCCTGATGGGGCCCCCTAGTGGCATGGGGCCCTCGGGCAGTGCCCGAGTGACTCAATAGTCAGTCCGCCCCTGCTCCAAGGCCTCTCCTGTGATTAAAAATGAGATGTCACAATTCCTATACATCTCTTTCAAGTATTTTCCCCCACACTATGGCTACCTAAAGTATATGGTTTAAGCATAGACAGACCCTAATCCCCATTCCCCTGTCTTTGACAATACATTTTTTCCAGGAGGACAAGGCCTCAGACATGGTACCTCTTCTCTTCTTCAACAACAGACACTTCCGTGCCATGGGTAGATTGATTGAGAGCACACCAGTTTTTCTTTTTTCTTTTATTTGTACAGTTTTAACTAAAAATAAATTCAACCATAAAAGTAGATTGGCGCTGTTGTATATCCAGAATATTTAAAGTAAAGGGGCATAACACATACTGCTTATACACATAATGCCCATCATATTATTTCAATATAACACTGGGAACATATGATGATATAAAAAATATATAATTAAAACCAATCATATGCTAACTCTCCTCCTTATTCAGTGCTGCATGGTTGCCAAAGGTTACTATGAGTCATTGCAATTCTTGTCTTAATAAATACGTATTTTGTGGTTCTATCGTTTTTTTTCTATCAAGATACTGTTTAGAAAATACTGCTATGAAATATATATCAATATCAAAATGTAAATTTGATAAAAGCCGCCAGGAAGCTAACACCATTTTCAAAAGCCTCAATTGAAAGAAATGATCTATTTATTTATTCAGCTCTTTAAGTACATATAGTAAGTGGGTTTGCTTGTAAGTTATAAATTATTGATGGACAGTTCCCATTAAGTAAGTGTGGGATTCAGGGAAAGCAGAGTTCATAAAAATGTCCATTGTTGGCCATTTATACAGTTCTGATATATGTGTGTGTATTGTTTGATGCCAGCATCAATCACATTTACATGTGTTAATAATTGTTGAATAAGAGAATATATGTTTTATTTTCATCCTATAATGCATGGTTAAATTGTTGCAAAGATGCATAGCACAGTATACAGTTTGTGTCTTCATGACATAAGACCCCAGGCATTTACACACTGTAACAACTGCACATGTCACAGTCTTTTTATCCAACTGATGGATGACCATTCTTTTTCCAGCAAGCACAGAGAGATTGCATTTCTTTACTATCTAGGATTCAGCACTCAGTGCTACATCAGCTACATGTCCCAGGGTGATTTTTATGTGCTGCCAGTAACTCTAAAGTTATCCATTTGATATTTATGTTTGTGGTATACATTATATACTATAATAATAATGTCTAGTAAAATAAAGCTACATGCAGATACTGGTGGAGGCTGACATGTGATATGGAGATATTACATACTGTACAAAATTGGACCATAGAATCCAAGTACTACTGTAAATTGCTCATGGGGTTTGCTCATGTGTGACCTTTGCATATGGATGATTGGAATAGAAAAGTTTGAAAAAAAAAGACTATTGTGATTCTGCATTCCTTTGCAACACAGGGTATTTAGGAAAACACATTCTACTTGATTGAATGCTTTTTATGGGCGACCAGCTAATCATATCTAACTTGCATTACACCTGATCAGCATACAGAATGGAAAGCCCAGTATGAAGTCAGAAATTGTCTTTCCTCTATATAGTGTACATTTCTATCATACCAACAATGCAACAAACACACCGAGAAAATTGTCAATTGCTGGCTAAGAAAATAGAAATGCAAGGAATGCTTTTTTTTTTAATATAAAGTGGTTTCAGAATTGCTTTGTAGGGACAGCATGGTCATTTGTCTCCAAACATCTTACTAATATCACAACTATTTTGCGCATACATAGCAGTGATGGCAGAATTTTTTATTTTATTTATTTTTTCACAATAAGTTATATCTGCTAAATGGCATTTCACTGGGCTTTGTATGTTAATTGATATACTAACATAGAAAGCCCCCCCCCCCCCCCCGACTGAAAATAAATAATATGATTCAAACTTAAAGTGGTTGTAAACTAGGGTTGTCCCGATACCACGTTTTTAGGACCGAGTACAAGTACTGATACTTTTTTTCATGTACTCGCCGGTACCGATTACCGATACTTTTTTTTTTAAATGTGTCCATGTGTCCCCAAATGCAGCCATGTGTCCCCAAATGCAGCCTTGGGTACCAAATGCAGCCATGTGTAGAATTGTGTCCCCAAATGGAGCCATGTCCCCAAATGCAGCCTTGTTTCCCCAAATGCAGCCATGTCCCCAAATGCAGCCTTGTCCCCAAATGCAGCCATGTCCCCAAATGCAGCCTTGTGTCCCCAAAGAGAAAGCCAAGCCCCCCTCCCCCGTCGCTGCCATCTAGTTGATCAGTGCACGGGGAACATAACAGCTTTTATATGAATAGCTGTGTGTTCCCCACCGCGCGTCGTCATATATAGCCACTCCCTCTTGTCCGGGCACTTTGATATATAGATCACCCGTCCAATCCTGGGATGGGTGATCTGTCTATCAAAGTGCTGGGACAAGGGGGAGGGGCTATATATGACGACGTGCAGTGGGGAACACACAGCTATTCAAAAGAAAGCTGTTATGTTCCCCGAGCACTGATTAACTAGACGGCGGAAGCGGGGGAGGGCTTGGCTTTCTCTTTGGGGACTAGACGGTCGGAAGCGGCACCAGCTCTCCTCTCCTGCATTAGTGACATACCCGAGGACTGCTCTGCTCCGCTCTCTGCCCGCTCTCCGTCCCCTCTCCACTCGCTTTTTGCCCCCTCTCAGCCCACTCTCGGTTGAAAAAAGTATCGGGTGAAGCATCCGGAGCATTTGCGCGAGTACAAGTACTCGCGCAAATGCTCAGTATCGGTCTCGATACCGATACTAGTATCGGTATCGAGACAACCCTATTGTAAACCCTTGCAAGCCACTTTTCACTACAGGTAAGCCTATAATAAAGCTTACCTGTAGCTACCACATATATCTCCTGAACCTGCATGGCTTAGGAAATATCCCCTGTATAAGTATGTGCCAACATCATCGGCACATGTGCACTGAAGCAACAGCTCGTTCGTGCCATTGTTTTAGCTGTTGTTCTGTTACCGGCGGCTCCAACGTGCATGCACAGGACTGACTTAATCGTGGCTCCAGCCAATCACAGCGCTCCACCCCCACAATACCTGGAATTAGCTCTAGGAATCATGTCACCAGACAGAGCAGTGTGCGGGGACTACTGCAGGGGCTTTGATGTAAGGTGAGTATTTCATATGCTATGCATACTAGCTCATTATGCCTTTGTCTTGCAGGTTTTCAGTTTTTATTTTTTTTTGTGGGTTTACAACCACTTTAAATGACCTTTGCATTTTACTTATTTATTTACTTACTTAAGAGTGGAAAGTCAAAGGTAGAAAGGTAGAAACTTTTTTTATGTTTAATCTTTTTTATTTCAAAATAAAAGATAAGGTCAATGAGATTTGATGCAGTAAAATATTAAAGGGATTATTTACTATGAAGTTTTTATATATATATATATATATATATATATATATATATATATATATATATATATATAATGCTTCAGTAAACATTTGGTTGTTTGAAAAATCCAGCTTGGTTTCAGAATAACTTCTATATTTTTTTGTTTCCCTGAATTCACCTAAAATAAATGACTAATTAAGTAATTTAGCTACAGTAGTTATTAAAATGTTTCTATTTTGTGTAATTGTATTTTTAATAAATTGTACAAAAAAAATACCAACAATAAAGGTACAATAAGACCTGAGCAGTGGTAAAGTATACAGTCTGCAAGTGACACAACTCTATAGTGGTCTACTGCAAAATGTTTATTTTAATACTTTGGGGGAGATTTACTAAAACTGGTGCACACAGAATCTGATGCAGCTGTGCATAGTAAGCAATCAGCTTTTAGGTTTTATTAGCAAAGCTTAATTGAACAAGGTGAAGTTAGAAGCTGAATAGTTACTATGTTTTAGTAAAAAATGTCTTATTATTTATTACAGGTATTGATATATAGGGATGAGCTTCGAGTTCGAGTAGAACTCATGTTCGACTCGAACATTGCCTGTTCGCCGAACAGCGAACAATTTGTGGTGTTCGCGGCAAGTTCTTGTGAACTTTAGAAGCCTTAAGCCTTTAGAAGTTAAAGTCTATGGGACTCGAACATTTGAAATCTAAAGTGCTAATTTTAAAGGCTAATATGCAAGTTGGTGTCCTAAAAAGTGTTTGGGGACCTGGGTCCTGCCCCAGGGGACATGTAACAATGCAAAAAAAAGTTTTCGGGAGCAGTGATCTTAATAATGCTTAAAGTGAAATATTCCTTTAAATTTTGTACCTGGGGGGGGGGTGTATAGTATGCCTGTAAAGTAGCGCTTGTTTCCCGTGCTTAGAACTGTCCCTGCACAAAGTGTAATTTCTGAAGGAAGAAAATGAATTTAAAATCACTAGTGGCTTTAATGAATTGTCGGCTTCGGCAATGCAGAGAAAAGCCATTCATAGAAAAAATGCATGGGGGTCCCCCCAAATTCAATTAGGGTCTGGTATGGATTTTTGGGGGGGAACTTCACAGCATTTCTTTTTTAATTTGGGGTGGAGTTCCCTTTAAAATCCATACCAGACCTGAAGGGTCTGAAATGGATATTTGGGAGAACCCCACATCATTTGTTTTTGTTATTTGATGCAGGGTTCCCCTTAATATTCATACCAGACCTGAAGGGCCTGGTACTTGAATTTGGGGGGACCCCCACGCATTTTTTTTTATGAATGACTTTTCCCTGTATTGCCAGGAGCCGACAATTCATTATAGCCACGAGTGATTTTAAATTACTTTTTTTCTTCAGAAATTACATTTTGTGCAGGGACAGTTCTAAGCACGGGAAACTAGGAATATTTCAAAGTTATAGTTTCACTTTAAGCATTATTAAAATCACTGCTCCCGAAAAAAAAGGCAGTTTTTAAAACTTGTTTTGCATTGATACATGTCCCCTGGGACAGGACCCAGGTCCCCAAACACTTTTTAGGACAATAACTTGCATATTAGCCTTTAAAATTAGTACTTTAGATTTCAAACGTTCAAGTCTCATAGACTTTAACCACTTTAGCCCTGGACCATATTGCTGTCTAAAGACCAGAGCACTTTTTGTGATTCGGCACTGCGTCGCTTTAACTGACAATTGCACGGTCGTGCGACGTGGCTTCCAAACAAAATTAGCGTCCTTTTTTCCCACAAATAGAGCTTTCTTTTGGTGGTATTTTATCATCTCTGCGGTTTTTATTTTTTGCGCAAAAATAGAGAGACTATTTTGAAAAAAATGCAATATTTTTTACATTTTGCTATAATAAATATCCCCAAAAAGATATAAAAAAAATTTTTTTTTTCCTCAGTTTAGGCCGATACGTATTCTTCTACATATTTTTCGTAAAAAAAAAATCGCAATTAGCGTTTATTGATTGGTTAGCGCAACATTTATAGCGTTTACAAAAAAGGGGCTAGTTTTATGGCATTTTTATTAATATTTTTTTTTTACTAGTAATGGCGGTGATCAGCGTTTTTTTTTCGGTACTGCGATATTATGGCGGACACATCGGACACTTTTGACACATTTTTGGGCCCATTGGCATTTTTATAGCGATCAATGCTATAAAAATGCATTGGATTACTATAAAAATGCCATTGGCAGTGAAGGGGTTAACACTAGGGGGCAGGGAAGGGGTTAAGTGTGTTCCTATTTGTGTTCTAACTGTATGGGGGGTGGCCTCACTAGGGGAAATCACTGATCTTCCGTTCATACATTGTATGAACAGAAAATCAGCGTTTCCCCCGCTGACAGGAACAAAAGGTATGTGTTTACACACATACCTCCCGTTCCGCGCTCTCTAACGAGCAATCGCGGGTGCCCGGCGGCTATCGTACCCGCCGGGCACGCGCGTGGGACTCGGGGGCGTGGGGGGGGCGCGTGCGCCGGCCACCGGCAGCGCGCGTGCGCCCCCTAGTGGCCGAAAAGTTTAGGATATAGAGCTACGTGCTCCCGTGAGACCGCGCCACCGTCCCGCAGTAATATGACGGTGGGCGGTCGGGAAGAAGTTAACAGGGTTCTAAAGTTCACACAAACTTTTGCTGTGTTCGCAATTTCTAGTGCAAACCGAACCTCATCCCTACTGATCTATATGTCAATATAGACATATATCGCTGTCAATTTATGCAGCGATTTACATATACTAAACAAAATGTGGGAAAATAGGCCTAATTTCACACTCTCGGTGCTAATGGGGTATAGGTAATGGGGTATAGGTATTTACAGTTCTGCAAATAAAATTATCTATGTCCTATATCTAGGACATGAATAAAGCAGCTGCTTAAAATAAAACAAAACATATACACATAGTAAAATAATGATAAAAATAATGATGACATATACTGTATATTGTACATTCACATCAGTCCCTGCCCTCAAGGAGCTTACAATGTAAGGTCCTTAACTCACATTAATACATATACCAGGGCCAATTTAGACAGGAGCCAATTAGCTTACCAGTGTGTCTTTGCATGAAACCAGAATACCCAGAGGAAATCTACGCAAATAACAGAAGAACATGCAAACTCCATGCATCTCCCCTTTAACCCTAAGGGTCCTTTCACATGGAGCGGACCATTTTTCGGTCCGCTCCCTGTGTCCGTCAGCTCAGCGGGGGGTCTCTGCTCAGCTATCGGCGGACAGGGCGGTCCCCGCACACTGTCTCTCCTCCGCTCTCCCCTATGGGGAGTCGGATGGAAACGGAGCGCCTGTCCGTTTGCATCCGATCCATTTGGCCGGACGGAAGAAAAATAGGACATTCTTCCATCCGAAAAAACGGATGCGGATCTGGCGGACGTTAGCGGATGCATCATCCGCTAACGGATCCGCTCCCATAGGGGTTAATTACAAGTCCGTTAACGGACTTGTAATTAGCGGACCGTTCGTCTGCTAGTGTGAAAGGACCCTTATACAGTATATATTTCCAAAAAGAATGCTATGCTAAAATGGATCCCATGAATAAGTAGGTAATGTATATCAAATATCGACAAATAAACTGAATCAGGCTTACTAGAAATAAGAAAAACATCACACCTACAGCCACACCCCCTACAGTTGTAAACACACATTAGGTCACACATAACCCCTTCAGCGCCCCCTTGTGGTTAACTTCCAAACTGCACAGTCATTTTCACAATAAACAATGCATTTTAAATGCATTTTTTGCTGTGAAAATGACAATGGTCCCAAAAATGTGTCAAAATTGTCCGAAGTGTCCGCCATAATGTCACAGTCACAAAAAAAATTGCTGATTGCCGCCATTGGTAGAATTTTTTTTTTTAAATGCAATAAAACTATCCCCTATTTTGTAAACGCTATACATTTTTCGCAAACCAACCGATAAACGCTTAAAATAGGTAGAAGAATACGTATCGGCCTAAAGTGAGGACATTTTTTTGTATATATATATATTTTTGGGGCATATTTATTATAGCAAAAAGTAAAAAATATTGCATTTTTTTTTTAAAAAGTCGCTCTATTTTTGTTTATAGTGCAAAAAATAAAAACTGCAGAGGTGATCAAATACCACCAAAAGAAAGCTCTATTTGTGGGAAAAATATGACATGTGCACACTGAAATATTTTGTTTTCGGAAATTCGTTTTCGTCAAAAAAATAAATTAAGTTAGTTACTCCCAAAATTCGTTAATATTTATTTAGTTTTTCGTTAAATGCATTCGTCCGAAAATCCATATTAATTAAGGTCAAATCTGTCATTGAAGGCTTATGTTGTCTGTCGAATGTTCTAAGAAGATTTAATGGAATCTAAAAAAAAAAAAAAGAAGATTCAACGGAATCTATTAAAAAAAAAAAATTGACGGTGCAACGAAACTGTACGATGCCGCAATCGTACATTTCTGGTCGAATGTTCCGCTTACAAGCTATAGAAGAATTCTAATGTTGTATGACTAATAATATTAATATTTATTAATTATTATTATTAGTCAACCAACATTAGAATTCTTCTATAGCCTATGGGCAGAGCATTTCACCATAAACGTCCACTTGCTGGGATCGTATTTTTTTAGCTACTTTGTCGAATCTTCATGTCTCTCTATGTCAAATCTTTTCTCTCTATCTCAAATCTTTCTCTCTATGTCAAATCTTTTCTCTCTATGTCGACTCTTCTTCATGTCTCTATAATGTTGAATCTTTTTTCTCAATGTCGAATCTTTTCTCTTTATCTAAAATAATATTGCACCAATAGAGTTAAGGTTAGGCACATTCGAAAACGAAAATGAAAATAAAGCATTTGTTTATGTCGGATCTTTCGGTTTTCATCTTCTGTGCTTTCGTTATCGTTTGTTAAAACAATAACGAAAATACCGAAAATGAATGCACATGTCTAGTGTATAATGGCCAGCATGTTTACTTACAGGCTTGCAAAGAGATTGTCTCTCCATTGGATGCACACAATATTGCATAATTGCTGACTCCCAAAAACAGGTGCTACTCACACTCACAAGCATGCCAAATAATTTATACCTAAGAAACACAATTTTCTTAGAAATATTTTAGTTTAAAGCAATAAATAATAAAACTATACATCTTTTTTCATTGGCATAAGTTGGCATTTTGTTCCTAGGGCACAAATGTGTTTCCTATGTCAGACAGGTTAAATCTGATTTGAACTTACAGCTTAATTTTAATTATGTGATTTAATCTTGAACACGATTTCTTGAACCAGTTGCCTTGATCGCAAAGCACAAAGAACCACTAAGTTTTTAAAAATTTAAAATGATTACAGAATACATGGTAAAATTGAAGATGTATTTGAAATTCCATGTACTCATCCAAATTACAAACTGTCCCTGGCTGGGATTTTTGTCCTTTCAGCACATGAGTACATCACCAACGTGGCATTACAAGCAGAGAGGAGAGATATAATTCTTCCCAGTAGTAATTCAGCTGCTGCCACAAAACCACAATCAATTAACAATGCAGTGAATGTGTACACTTCAACACTAAATGTTTCATGAACTTTGACAATGCTTATCTCTATTTTGTTGCGTTCCTACTTCTCTATCGGTGAAGATTTTTACATCAGGATGAGCAAATGTGACATGACAGATGAAATTACAAAATGCATTAAAATAAAACTATTTTATCACAACCTCTTCTATAAGGTGAAAGGGATAAATGGGTAAGACATATTACATTTTAAATTATTAATGTTGCTCCTTTTTCACTGGGAATCCAATCATGCAAAAACTGCATAAATAATAATGACCTACTTATTTTTAGTAATGAAAAAAATTGTCTCGCTGGCAACTAATACCATAGATATTTGTTGATAGAATGAAGATTAGTAAGTGGGCACATTAAAACTTACAAACACTTTTTTTTATCATGTTTTATTTATTGAATGGAGACAATCTCAAACAAACACTTTTTTGGTGGAACAAAGCAATATTTGGTCTAAAATGTATAGTAATCTTCTTTCTGTATTAGTACAATGATTTTAATCTATTTGTATGTTTTTTTATCTTTGTTATACATAGGGTTCAGACGAATGTACCTGGTTTCAATTTGAGGCAAGTTCGATAAACAATACTGCCAAATTGAAACACAGGTGTAGTCAATAAGATCTGAATGTTAAAAACCATTAATAGACATTTTCTAGGCTAATAGGCAAAGAACTGTCAAACAAATGACATGGAAGATGAGCAAAAAAATGTACTCAAAGGGCAACATTAAAAATGAAAAATTCCATTAAATAACATGCCAATGGGGTGTTTTGAACCTGCCTATGAAGTATCACATCTGTACAATCTATACAACCTAATGCAGTAACATTTACATTATAAAGAAAACAATGCTGTTTAAAATTGCAGACAAATGACAGCTTCAGGCTCCTTCTTTTGTTTGTAAACACAAGACTGGGAATTCCCTTTATTTATCCCAGACCCTAAACTTAGATGAGGGCCTGGTATAGATATTAATGGGAATTCTGCACTCAAAAAAATGAAAAGTCGAGGCATTCTCCCTTCTGGCCTGGCATGGATTTTAAGGGGAACTTGATGCAATTAAAACAAAGAAAGTGTGGGGCCCTCTTAAAACACATCAAACCCTTATCTGAGCATACAACCCAGATGGCTAGGCCATGAGCAGTTTGCCCTCCCCTGAACTATAATATACCACATGCCCTAACATGGGGAATACAAGAGAACAAGATCCTCTTCCCCACAACTTTGGCAACCATGGTTGTGGGAGTCTGTGGAGTTTATGGCATTATCTAAGCACCCCTTCAACAATAAGGGTGCCCCTAGATACCATGTGAATGAACAAATGATACTTAGTATTTGGTCAATTGAATAACCCAAGAAAACCTGCTCCTTTGCTTATATTCATCCCTTGGATCTGTAATTTAGGGATACACAGTTACCAGGAGAGATTTGGCTAGGAAAAATAATAAGCAGGTTGCCCCCTCTTGAACCATAAAAGGCCACATGCCATCACCATGAGAGATGCAAAAGGACAAGAACTTCTTCCCCACAACCTTGGCGCATGTGGTTGTGAGGGTCTGTGGGGTTTATAGGAGTCTTGGAGCCCCCTTCAAAAGCAATCTGTCCCCAAGATACCACGTGAACAAGTACATTTTACAAAGTATTTGGCAAATTAAAACACCAAAGAAACCATGCTGCTTTGTTTATATTAAGCTATCATCCATGGGATCTGTCATTCAAGGAAAAGCAGTTATCAGGAAAGATTGTGTCAGTGGGTTTTATTCCAGCAGGTCGTCAGGCATCAAGCATAGGGATTGAAAATTATTTGCATCACTAAATGGTGTGATTGACAATGCATGTACATTGTAGGCCAAAATAAACAGGTCCAGGTAGTTAAGTGTGGAAGAAGGAAGTTGTCACAAATGTACAAAAGGAAGAAAAACCCACTATATACCTACTATATATGAAGTTTGGCTTCTGCCAAAAACACTGGCATTTGGACTAATGTCTGAACAAAGTCTTTCTGAACTATACTATACAATGTAAAGGCCGGTTTCTTAAAAAATACAAGCACTGTGAGTAGTGAACTGTACACGCATATATATATATATATATATATATATATATATATATATATATATATATATACATACACATACACACACACACAGTATCTCACAAAAGAGAGTACACCCCTTAATTTTTGTAAATATTTTATTATATATTTTCATGTGACAACACTAAAGAAATTACACATTGCTACAATGTAAAGTAGTGAGTGTACAGCTTGTAAAACAGTGTAAATTTGCTGTCCCCTTAAAATAACTCAACACACAGCTATTCATGTCTAAACTGCAACAAAATTGAGTACACCCCTAATTGAAAATGTCCAAATTGGGCTCAAAGTGGCAATATTTTGTGTGCTAGACTCCAGATCATCATCACACAGAGCTTTAAGCAAGCTAAAATGTAATTTGACCCTACCCTATCCAACAAGTGTACATTTTTGGAATATACATTTTAAAGCTCTGAGGTTTTCAGGAGGAAAGGGAAAGAAAAAAATCAGTACATACTGTACCATATAGAATATCTACACACAAGCTACTTGTACCATAAATAATTTACGTGACACCAGGGTATAGTAAATAAGTTAAAAGCAAAATGTTGCAGTTTGACCCTGCCATTGCTGTGTGTGTGAATTATGTCACTAAATAATTTGTGTAAGTGATACAGTGGAAACTTCAAAATGATTTATAAATATATGTTTTCTTTGACATGTTCAAAAGCATGTGCTCTTTTAAAAACACATACAATAGGCACAATAGGTTGAATGTTACTTTATTAATGTAAACAACATCTTTAAACTTTATTATTTATATATTTCTTTCATTCATTCATTTAGTAGCACTATATTTGCACAGTATGATTTTTAATTTGAGCGATGTTTAATAAGTTCAACATATCTTATATAACTTTATATTTTCACAGCTACTAGTGTAAACAGTTAAATATTTTTATCTCACAGTGTGGACTAGAGTTTTATTTCATGAACAAATTTAGTTTTGTATATAATCTATTTTGGACCCTTAAAAGTCAAAATTACAATATAGGCAGCCTTAGATAAGTTAGAAAGGTTAGGTACAGCAGGATTTTTTGGGATGTACCATTGACCATTTACCCTATTGATGAGGGGCAGTGACCATCATTGCCTGTTGTTTCAAAAGAAATGTTGGTGGATTTACACATTCCAGTGCTTAACCCACAAAATATTTTTTTTTAAGCTAAACTTCAGCTTTAATAGTAAATTATTATACCATGTTCGACAAAGATGGTAGAAAATATATATAAATAACAAGGATTCGTTTCATTGTCTAAACGGATATACTCAGTGTCATGGCACTATGATTGATTGGGTGAGCAATTTATTTCTAAAAACATGTGATACAAAAAAATTTAAGTTACACAACAAAACGTCCCTCCTATATTTTCATGGGTTGTCAGCACCCAAGGCAAGACAAGTAATTTGCACCCCTAACCCACGGACATTTAGCACTCCTTTTCACTCGTACAGCATTAAAAACCCTTATGGTACATTTCTCTTAGTTCTCCTTTCTTTCAATTTTATCTCTCTCTATCCTAATTTTTTTTTCACCCACCCCCTTCTCTAGCTGTCTTTCTTGTTCTCTTGATCTTTCGCTCACTTTTTCTTTGTTCCTACCCCTCTTTTCCTCTCCATTCCATGTAGTTTCTATTTTTATTCCTTCTCCTACTCCTTGGTGGGGAGGTGGGGTAATGGGATGTGTGGCATTGCTGGGGGGGGGGTAGTTCTGATTAGCCAGGTGCTCTTGATCAAGGTCATCTGCTAAACTGAGTACTGTAGTGGTGGCTTTTAAATGCAATTATAATCACAGGTAGTGTTACTTACTGTGTCTCTGGCTTCACTGTGCCTCTGACTTTGTGGTGTCTCATAGTAATGACACCTGTGCTGAAATCAGGAGATAGGGTCTCCTACACCCCCTCCCACTTCACATTCCTCATCAGTGAGCTGATCTCTAGTCTCTATGCCGTGAACAGAATGGGCAGTAGTGAAGGGGCTGGGTGGCCGCAAAGGCTGGGAGAGCATTGCAGGAACAGCTCAGGATTCGTGAACCCTGGAAAATCATCATTTGACACCCATGTTGAGAACCACTGCTCTAGACAATGCAGCATTTTAAAGTTTTAGTCCCCATGCACACAGGGCATTTTTACAGCCGATTTTTCCAGCATCAGATGTTTTTTTTCACCTTTAAAACGCCTCTCCATGTTATTCTATGGCCTCGTGCACACACAGACTTTTGGGAGCTGTAAGTGGCATAGGCATTTTCAAGCTGAAAAAAAAACAAAAACAGGGCCAGCATATTCTGAGGACCAGCGCTACACCGGGAGATGTAATTTCCCCCGTGCGGTTCACGCCAGGCAGCCAGAATCTCCTTCAACTCCTGCTTTGGAAATAGCATCCTGTGCATCAGATAACACAGCCGAAGGCTGGGAAAACCAGACTGTTGGCACCCCTCAAGGAGGATGTCCTACATGACAGATATGCCTGTGATGTCTCTGTTCTTGTAAGCACATTTATGTTTGCGCTATTAAAATAACCTTATATTATTGCACTTAGGTGCACCTCCTTCCTTCTCTCTCTTGCATTTCTCACAGAGTAACTTGGATACGCTCTGGGGATGGCTTGCACCTGAACTTTTTTAATGCATATAGGGACAAATCCCAATAATAAAAAGAACAACATTAAGCTGAACTACAATACAGGCTTTATCATTGTCAAGCGCTGGGTACCCCTTTATTTTTAATTACTTTTAGTTGCAGCTTTTAAATCATAAAGTTAAAATAGGAGGTATTTATTCATACAGATTCTTTCCGTTTAACTGCTTCCCGCCTGGACTATAGTCATATGATGGCTGCAGTAACACTTCGTCCCTCCGGGCGGCCGTCATATGACGTCCTGGGATTCCCGCAGTGTGGAGCGTGCCACATCACTGGGGACCTGATGCGTGTGCCTGGCGGCTGCGATGTCCGCGGGCACCCGTGATTGCTTGTCACAGAGTCAGGGACGTGGACACCAATCGGTCACCTCCCCAAGTCAGTATCCTTCCCCCACAGTAAGGATCACTCCCTAGGGAACACATTAACCCCTTGATCGCCCCCTAGTGTTAACCCCTTCCCTGCCAGTCACATAATTTCATTCAATCAGTGCATATTTAAAGCGCTGTACGCTTTATAAATGTTAATGGTCCCAAAATAGTGTCAAAAGTGTCCAATCTGTCCGCCGCAATATCGCAGTCCTGACAAAAATCGCAGATCGCCGCCATTACTAGTATAAAAATAAATGTCATAAATCTATCCCCTATTTTGTAGGCGTTATAACTTTTGAGCAAACCAATCAATAAACGCTTATTGCGATTTTTTTTACCAAAAATATGTAGAAGACGTATCGGCCTAATCTGAGAATTTTTTTTTCAATTGGGATATTTATTATAGCAAAAAGGAAAAATATGTTTAGTTTTTTCAAGATTGTCAGTCTTTTTTTGTTTTTAATAGCGCAAAAAATAAAAACCACAGAGATGATCAAATATCACCAAAAGAAAGCTCTATTTGTGGGAAAAAAAGGACGTCAATTTTATTTGGGAGCCACATCGCACGACCGCGCAATTATAATTCAAAGCGTGACAGTGCTGAAAGCTGAAAATTGGCCTGGACAGGAAGGGTGTGAAAATGCTAGGTATTGAAGTGGTTAATATACTGTACTGAATAATGTGCATGACTAGTGTTTATATCTATTCTGCTGTATAAACAGTAGAAAAAAATTGTTTTCAGAAAAGTTTACTTGTCAAAGGGAAGAGCCCAAGAAATGTGAAGAATCTGTATCCATGCAACCCTTCTTAAATTAATGTTAAGAGAGCTCTGTAGTAATCATATTGGTCTAACAGTGTGCACGTGCTTTTAATGTGATACATGTTAGGGCCACTGTTGTTATTATCTTTTTTAAAGTAATTTTCCTTAAATATATAATATAATTTCCATTACAATAAAAAAAAAATCTGATGGACTTACATTATTACAGGCTTCCCGCTTTTGTCACACAACTCCTTACAAGATAGATAAGTACGTAAGGATTCACTAAGTTGGGCTATTTATTAAATGTCACATCATGCCTTTTGGCACAGCTAAGATTCATAGAGCCAAAATTACTTTGAAACAACTTGTTATCGAAAAGAAAAATAGTGTAGTGAAATTTGTTTTGGTAAATATATTGGTATGTTTAGATGACTTACACTTCTTACCTTACCTTACTTTGTTGTGGTATAATATAGTTAAAATAAAAATAAAAAAACAACCTTTTAAACCACTCTGGCTGTATGAAAATTATATTTCTTTATATGTCCTATAGGGGGAGAAACAACCGAATACCTTTTTCTTCATCTGATGCCCGAAAATTAGTTTTCATAACTCCATTTATGGGTAATAGATGATATGTCAGAAGGATACAGAACCTCCAGGCCATTATATAAACAGTGTATTACTACTATGAGAAAAAGCATTTAACTTTTCTTTGCCTGTAGCATTTAGTGCCAGATCATTGAGCAGAAAGGCATAAGCAATTGTCTGATCAAAAATCTGACTACAAACCTTTTACAAAAAAATCTATTCAACCCAGTTAGTTACAATTTCATAAACTTTTTTTTATTTAGCAAAATGTTGTTATATTTTCAATGGGAAACCATATCTGAATGTGTGTATATATGTGCGTAGTAGGCTACTAATGCTTAAAGAAACAATGTGTGGAGCTGAGACAAAGAAATACAAATAAAGGGGCGCATTCGCGGCTTTCTGGCCATGTTCTGAGTGAGCTCCGGCTCCTGGACACTCCCTAAGACCACCGTACAGTGACGATAGCTAGATGAAGCTTGGGGTAAGTCTGATCGTAGGCTCTAATCAGTGGGTACCCAATGGGAAAGATTGGCCAGCAGCAGCGCTATTATGTTCCACTGTTTTGGCCATCAACAGTATCGGATATGGACCGTTAAATCACTAGGCCGCAATCCTCGGCCTTGCGTTTCCCCGATGACCCCTTTGCCATGATGTTTTCATTACTGTTGACGGAAGATGCGGGTAACACCTCTCCTACCACTAATCTGAATTCGGCCCCTGTCTCCCCCCTTGCACAGGTGGTTGTAACCCGGGACATCCTGGATGCTAAATTGGACACCAAGTTGCAGCTTCTGCTCCAGCAGATCACCCCGAACATTGTGGCAAAGGTGAGCAAAATCTCAGCAAAACTAAGGGGGGAAATTACCCAAATTGGAAAATGTACTGATGCTCTAGGACACAAGTTCGATGAAATGGGGAATTATGTTCAGGCCATAGAGGAGGAAAATTACAATCTAAAACATTCTGTCTCTCAATTACAACTTCAACAGGAATATTTAGAAAACAGGGAGAGACGTCAGAACCTCCGCTTTCGTGGTGTCCCCGAGACAGTGGGAGACACCTCCTTACGCCCATATCTCCTGGGATTTTTAATACTCTAGCCCCCACATTGGTGGATGTGGACTGGCGCTTATACAGGGCCCTTCACTCCCTAGGCCTGAAACCTCCATCTGGAGCTAGGCCCAGGAATTTTATTGTGAGGTTTCATTTCTATGACAGTAAAGAAGCTCTGAGCCTGGCCATGCACAAAAAATCCCCAATTACGTATAAAGTGGCCAAGTTACAAATCTTCAGTGACCTAGCACCTTATCACTCTGGCAAAAAGGAGAAACTGGTGCCCTATTACAGCCCATCTGCAGCTACATTGGGTCCCCTATTATTGGGGGTTCCCCTTCCGCCTCATTGTGTCCAAGGATGGTGTTCAACATAGCCTTCATGATCTACAGGAAGGGGAAGCTTTCATGAAAAGTCTTGGTCTCCCCCCTCTGCCTGACGACGACCTACATTCTGCACCCCCTCAAGCTCATCCATTTCCATCCACTCCCAGTTGCCTAAAGACCCCTGTGAGGGGTCAGTCGAAGAAGCACTTTTCCACTCCTCAACGCTCAAGACCCTTTAAGCAACCTCATGGGGTAACATTGTCTTTACGCTTTTTGTTGACTATTCTTAACAAGGTTTTTTGTTTTTGTTGCTACTGCAAAGTTTTTAAGGAGAGCGGGCAGCTCCCACTCTCTTCCTAGAGTTTCCTGCTGGAGGCCCCCGTGTGCCTCTACCTGGCCCATGACACTGTTCAGATATTTTGTCTCCTCATTTGATGACTCTTTTTAGCACCCTTCTTAAAGGCCACTCCCTAAATTCTCAGTTTTCCCATTCCTACCTTTCTGTTATCCCAAAACCGGGAAATGATCCTTCTTCCCCAGACAACTACAGTCCCATAGCTCTGATAAATTCAGATTATAAAATTTTTACCAAAATTCTTGCATCTAGACTTTCTATACATATTCCTAAATTGATTAACAGGGACTTTAAAAGCATAAAAGTGGGTTTTGTCCAGACCAGACATGCTAGGGACAATACTCACGGCACTATAGATTTGATTGATCTCCTAAATAGATCCTCACGTCAAGCTCTAGTTTTAAGCCTGGACGCACAAAAAGCTTTTGATAGGCTAAGTTGGCCTTATATGTTTTCAACCCTACTTGTGTTTGGCTTTAAAGGTCCCTTTTTGAGAGCGTTACAAGCATTGTACTCACAAGTCACAGCCCAAGTTTAAATGTCATCTTTCCTGTCGCCTTGCTTCCCCATGACTAATGGCACTCAGCAGGGGTGTCCTTTATCCCCATTACTTTTCATCCTTTGTTTGGAGCCCCTGGCTGAGTCCATTTGTTTTAATCCGGACATTCATGGGGTGGTGATGCGACTATAAGTTATCACTGTTTGGAGATGACATTCTGCTAACTATCACTCATCTGCTGTTGTCCCTCCCCTCATTACATAGTCTTCTCTCCTCCTTTGGTGCCATATCGGGTTATAAAGTTAACACTACCAAAACTTAGTTGTTGTACGTACCCGTAGTACAACCCAGAAACAATAGTTCACATTTTGCTTATTTATTTATTTTTTATCCTATCTTAAACACACTGGGCCAGATTCAGGTAGAGTTAGGCTGGAGTATCAGTGATACTCCAGCCTAACTGTCACTTTAAGCCGGCGTTTCTGTTTTCTGTAACAAGAAAACAAGAAACGCCGGGTTGGAGTTCCGATGCGATCGGCGTAATTGAATTTCGCCATCGCATCGCAACTTTAATTTAAAAATGGCGCCGGGGGCGTTCCCGCTGATTAACGCCGAAAAAATATGTTAATCAGCGGGAATTGGCAATTCACGATCGTATTCGGGCGCGACGCAGTGACTTTCCGACATTTCCATAAGCGATACGCGGCGTAAAGATAAAGCAGCCCCCTAGTGGAGTATCCTATGTTAAGTATAGCCGTCGTCATCGCCTTGAAAAAAAGAAAATTCGCGTGGCTTGCGTAAAACGTCCATGAATGGGGATTTGACGTCATTGACGTTCACTGAGAGAATTTGGAGCATTGACAGTCGACGCATGCGCAGTACGTTTAAATAATACATGCCCCGTACCCGCCCAATTTGAATTCCGCCGGCTCATTTACGATACGCTGCCGCAACTTTAGGAGCAAGTGCTTCATGAATAACAGCACTTGCTCCTAAATTTCGCCAGAGTAACGTAAATGAGAAATGTTACTCTAGAGTAAAGATGCTCCCATCTACCTGAATCTGGCCCACTGACACTAATTGACACTGATACTAATAAAAAATAATAACAAAAATCCTGATAAAAAAATACTGACCTTGCCCTTTGACCTTGACCCAAGCACTAATCCTGGAGTTGACCTAGATCAAACCTTGATCTAGGTATTTAAAAAAAAAAAAAGATAGTAATTACATATATACTTTTTCTATCTCTGAAAGGACAGAGAATGATACCATGTATCTTTCTCGTCCATTCACAGAGACATAAAATACAGGGGTGTAGCCAATCAGAGGCTATCACATCAACGTTCTGGGTCCAGATTGTTGGAACAGGACTCAGGGCTCTCGGTGAGCACAAAGGGAAGTAAGCAAATATGCGGCCCCACTACAAATATCCCAGTGCAGTGGGGCCACATATTTGTGTTACGTCATCACCAAGGGGGTTATGGTACCACATAATACATAGTACATAATAAATAACTACCATATAAGGGATTTTGGTAACCATAATTTGTAATTTCTCAGGATCCAAGTCCCATTTCCTTATGGCTTCTATCTTTCTGTATGGTTTCTACATCATACATTACAACAGAATAAGCATGACTAACATGAGGTTTGGCTCCCTGATTGGTGTGGTCACCGATCTGGGGCAATATTTCAAATGTGTACCAGATAGAAATACATCTGATGACATCCCTTCCTAAAAATAATAACATTAAGTGGAACCAAAGGTGTTGTGTACATGGTATGGTGCTGCATAAGAAAAGGTTCTTAGCATTCTCACATGTATAGAAAATCCCTGGGGATACAATTACTTGCCTATTTCACACTGATGTTTAAAGAATAATATCATATTCTATATTTAATCTGGTATGTAGTGTACTAAATGCACAGTCTGATCTATAAATGTACTCAAATACAGCCAAAAAAATAAAAATCTCTATAGTCATAATGCTCCTTTTTTATAATTGCAAAATGAGTATGTATGCTTTACAAAGAGGTGCAAAAAGATAGAATTTGTTCGTATTTTTCTACTTATGATTGGTACTGTATAATATTCTCTGGACACATATGATCACATGGGAAATAATACGGTATTTTGCATTTCTGATAATTACTTAGAAGGCCATAGAAATCAATGAGGAGTGTAATTTTAAGGTAATGAGAAGGGGATGAGTTCTGTATTTCAATTATGGCTTTCTCGAACAGTTAGATTATGGTTCACTGAGTTTCCTTTCCATGAAACCTAGTAGTAGAATACCATAATTCAAAGGCTTCTTTATCCAATCAAAAATAATATATCATAGCCATTTAAAATGAGAAATACTGATGATGGAAGACAAAACCTACAGTCTTTTTCAATACTCTTATAATGTCTGGACTTAAGGGGATGGATGATATACTAAGGTGAAAAACAAAGCACAGTGTTTAAGCTAAAATTAATACATGAGACATAAGAAGAGTATATTAGAAGATAATAATACATGTTGGTTTGGTTGAATCCATTTCAAACATACTAAACCCTGACATGAACTATCAATCATAGGCAGAGCCCAAATGTATGCTGTAATAAAATACTGAGAAAAGCCACTGAACAATTTGATGAGAAGATGGTGTATGTACGGTATTTTCTAGGGAGATATTAACAGTAAATTTGTGTTTATAACCAGGACTGATTTTTATACCATACTTTAGAGCCCTACACAAGCTTAGAATTGTTTTAATTGCATCAAATCAATATAATGCTCAAAGGCCTACATTACATATTTAAAATACATTTATATTAATCTCTCTCATGTCGTGGGGGGGGGGGGGGGGTTTGCCTGGGAGAACAAAGCATAATATAAGATAAATGTATCACTTGCAAACAAAAGTCATAATGAGAGTGGTATTACTTATTTACCCATTTAAGATTAGATTAAATGTTATTGAACATTCACACTTATGCCTGTACACACAATCGGTGAATCCAATGAGAACCGTCTGATGAGATTTTTCCATCAGTGATAACCATGAAGCTGACAAAAGCGTGATGGTCATGTCGTTACCTACACACACAATCCAAGGTTATCAAAAAAAACGAACGCCTGTACAAACAATCGGTGAATCCAATGAGAACCGTCTGATGGATTTTTCCAAGTTAACATGAAGCTGACTGATGGTCAACACACCATCGGTGATTGTGTCAGAACGAGGTGTAGTAAAACACAAAAACGTGCTGAAAAAAATTAAGCTCTATGCTTCCAAGCATGTGTCGACTTGATTCTGAGCATGCGTGGATTTTTAACCGATGGACGTGCCTACAAACAATCGTTTTTTTTCTATCAGTTAGGTATCCATCGGTTAATTTTAAAACAAGTTTCACATTTTTTAACCGATGGATAAATAACCGATGGGTCCCACACACGATCGGTTTGGTCTGATGAAAACGGTCCATCAGACAGTTCTCATCGGATTGACTGATCGTGTGTACGCGGCATAAGGCATACATATTTTTTTTTCTTTTAAAGTTGTTGCACCTATTTTAGGTGTAGTACTATGGGATTAGAATAATGAGCATTCTACTTCAGATTAAAACCTGGAGACAAGTTATTTTCAAATCCAAAGCTAATGTCTTTTGCCAGTTGGCCAAGCCACTTATACAAATATATGTTTTTAAAGACTTTGTTTACTGACTCAAACATACAGTATACAGTATATAGAAAAGGATTCTCACAGTGTGAACTGTCATTCCATTCTAAGGTGGGTAGGAGTAATAGTTTGTACACTTTTTCTATATTTGTAACTTAGAGGTAAAGCTGTTTGCACTATTTATGACTTTACATTCAATATTGGACTTCTATAACTGAATGTTTTTGACTCAACCATTTTTTAAATAGACGGTTTTTGTGATCAAATCAACCCTTAAAGTCATCAGCAATAGAGAAACCACTGTTTAGTAGTATATTATATTTGAACATTACCGTGAATATGAAGACTTTGCCTTTTTACACCTGAAGCTAAACTTTTTACATATGTACAGGTGTTCGGCATATATACTGTATATAAGCAATATCAAAACGGTATAAAGGGTGGGAACTTCTAGAAAAATTATTAGCTTCTCCAGTTCCAAAATATGAGCCTTAAAGACAATCCAACTACTGAGACCTCTACCATTCCTAAACAATAATCATAATTTGCTTACATTGGAAAAATATTAATTGCTCTGCAGGTAGTCAAGCTGTGAAAAGGCTACTATACTGCTGGGCCCACAGCAGTGACCTTGCATGATATGGCTATAGTTAAATTATTTTTAAATATGTCCAGCATTGAATTCTCAAGCATTCTATACGTTTTGAACATATAGAACAACCTTTCAACACTGCTGCTATGTTAATTTATAATGCGGGGGGGTTAAAAAAAGCAAAACAAATTGTAAACTTTATATTTTGTTTGTTTATGGACAACTTCAGTAGTATGTTATGTAGGATGAAAATATAAGCTTTAATTCTCATAATAAAAATAAAAAAACATGTACAGTGCATTAACTCATTTACTTTAGATACTACACATATATATTCCTAGGGTAGTATCAAAATAAAAATAAATAAATATGTAAGGCTAGTCTACAGATTTTTTGTGGTAGAAAAAAATGTCAGGTGCATATGTTTAGCCTTTTATCCTACTGATTTTACAAAGCAGCATCATATTGCTATTTAAGTAGCCAGCTTCTATTGATGCCTAGGGCCAATTTTACAGAAGACAGAATTCATAGGATCCAGTACATGCAGTCACCTGCAGTAGCATCAGTGCACCATATTTATAATAATGAATACATTTAATAATTTAAACATTATAAAACAGTGATTGATGTTTTTATCATGTTTTATCCCACACTTTTTCTCAGTTGTGTAAAAAAAAGGAATAGAAGGTAAAAGGGTAGCTCAGCTCAGGGGTTTAAAGTAATTTCTGTAATTCAGTTGCATGCATGTATCAATTACAGTATGTTTTCTGTAGAGACTTGCACTGTGAACAGAACACTTGATGTTATTAATGGTTTGTTTTTGTTTTGTTTTTGTAATCGTTAATGCATTTTTAAACCCCATTTTCTGTATGTATACAAAATTTCTGAAGGACTAGGGGTTATATGAAGAGAGATCACAGCAGAAGCTGCCTGCATTCAGGCTCACTCTGTCTGACTGACACTTCAAACAGTGAAAAGGAGTGAGGGATGGTGATGCACTCCTTTGACTCATTCTCTTTGTGGGTAATTTCAGTTTAAGATTTTGATATTTTAATACTGCAAACAGCTAAGAGAAGAAAACATTTAAAACAAAGCCTAAAGCTCCATCTGTTGGCTGAAATTGAGAACAAATATGAGAATACAATATTTCACATTTGCCCAGATAAAGATAAAAACGATTTCTGGTATAGACTGCAATAACTAAATAAAAAAATACAATAAAATATATATTAAAGCACTCTACCTTTCTTTTAATATGGGTGATACATTTCGATACAAACAAGAGCAAAACATATTTTATCCAGCAAACCTAGAGACAACTTTACTGCTTTTCTAGAAACTATTTCATTTTAAAGATACCTGTCAGACATAATAGATGGGCCTTGTGGTGCTTTGGTTCTGTGTAAATTGACTTAGAGTGCATTAAGATACTGACAATGGCAGAGTATTAAGTGCAAGTAAAGTAGAACTGATGATTTAACCCCCCACAGTATAAAACTGCATTCTAACATTCTAGATTTAGGTCACATTAACTGTAGTACTGGAGAAACTGACTATCAGGGTGGATGGGTAAGATTTTGCTAATACAACTAATACCCAAGATGTGACAGGATCAGCACCTTCCTTCCTCTCCTGTGTTATTATGTTCCTAAATACTTGAATGGTAGTTTATACATTGGAGTTGATTTACTAGATACAAAGACTGCTCACTTTGAAAGTGAGCATTCATTGAGTTTAGTAAGTACGGTAAGATGCATTCACTTTAAATATTTGAATATTTAACTAAAAAGACTAAACCCTCTAACCATATCTGGTTCACATTCACATTAGCTGCAGTCCCTTGGAACACACATCAACCCGTTGGCCATGGGGTAAACACTGATGCATCAGTTAGAGCTGAGCTGTATGTGTTGGTGTCTCATAGGCACCCACAGAATGTGAATACGTTTTTAAACTTGTATGTTTTAAATAATTTTATTAAAAGCTTCATCACCATAATCTATTCCTGGGATTGTCTTACCTTATTTAGCATGGTATAAGACACTACTTCACACAAGCTCTATACAGGCATACCCCGCTTTTATGTACACAATGGGGTTTATTTACTAATGCTGGAAATCGCAATATTAGGCTCACTTCTGCATAGAAACCAATGAGCTTCTAACTTCAGCTTGTCCAATTATGTCTGGTAATAAAACCTGGAAGCTCATTGGTTTCTGTGCAGGATTGAGACATATATTGTGCTTTCCAGCTTTAGTAAATAAACCCCATTGTGTACTTAAAAGTGGGGTATGCCTGTAGTGAAGAAGAGGTGATCTATAGTGAAGAGGAACGGACTATCACTGAAGGATCTTTCTTAAACAGCGCAAAGGCTGCTTTGTCAGCCGCATCGATCTGGTCAACGCACAATTCACCTGGATTGAAGACTAAGCACCTATTACTGATCATAAAGCCTCATACACACGATCAGATATCTGATGGAATCTAATCCGATGGAATTTTTCATCGGATATCCGATGAAGCTGACTTTCATCAGTCTTGCCTACACACCATCTGTCAAAAATCAGACCGTGCCAAAACGCGGTGACGTAAAACACTACGACATGCTGAGAAAAATTTAGTTCAATGCTTCCGAGGATGCGTCGACTTGATTCTGAGCATGCGTGAATTTTTGTGCGATAGACTTCCACACGATCATTTTCTTCTATCATTTTTTTATCCATAGGAAAAATTTAAAACATGTTCTATTTTTTTTCACCGATGGAAAACAAACCGATGGGGCCCACACACGATGGGTTTGTCCAATGAAAACAGTCCATCAGTCTGTTTTCATTGGACAAACCGATTGTGTGTAAAGGGTTTCAGAGGTAGCTACTGCTATGCATAGTGGATATAGGGATGATTGGAATTCCACGTCACCGCACCAGGAAGTAAAACACTTCCGCGCATGTGTCGAATCCACATTCGACGCATGTGCGAGCAGATATGTCTGCTGGTTAGTGTACTAACCAGCAGACATATCGGTCCGACGGGTTCCCAGCTGACAGATTTCAAAGCATGCTTTGAAATCTGTCAGCTGGCCAAATCCGTCTGTTTGCCCGTACACACGATCGAATCTGTCTGCTGAAACGGTCTGGCAGACCGTTTCCAGCAGACAGATTTGATCGTGTGTATGCAGCCTAAGAGGCAAACAGACAAGGACAAGCCTTGCCCTGTATATATAGTATACAATTGTACATGGTCACAGACTACCTCCATCCCTAATTTGGTTTGTAAAAGAGGAAAAACTTGGGACTTGGAGTGAAACATGCTGGAACCCATGTCTCCATGCCTATATCGTAGCAAAGAGGGGGAACTTTCCGGACTTTGAATGAAGTGGATGGGAGTGGCTAAATGATAAGTCAGTTTTGAAAAAGATACCTTTATTGTCAAAAAACATCACAGCATAACATAAATGCAATGAGTAAATGTGCAATCACATGCTAAAAACTATGTATGGTGATGAAACAGAAATGCAGCATGGCAGGCCCATAGTATGGTAAATGGTAAGATCTTCCATGTGGAAACAAAATAAGATCACAGGAATCTAGTACATACAGTATATTAAAATCAATAGATCATCTACAGAATAGGTGCATCTAGTAGTGCAGACGCATTTCGTGTATATACACTTACACTCTTCAGGGGCAGTTGGGTCTACAACAAAACATGAAAAAATAAAATAAACCATGGTTGAAATCATATGTGGGAAAAGTATATACATATAGGGGAGAGATATGCAAACTCATCTCTATGGATACTTGCTAGCCTGTAGAGTCTGAGTGTATCCAGACAGGAAGGGCTGTCAGAGGTATTATTCTCAGGGGCTGAGGTCGGAACCCAGCAATGAAAATACCATGATCCCAACAAAGATGAAAAACTCATAGCCAAATGGTGGTAGGTATGGGTTCAAATTCTAGAAATTAATTACATTAGGTGCATTGTAAATACCATACTATGGACTTGCCATGCTGCATTACTGTTTTTATCATACATGTTTTTTAACATGTGATTGCATATTTACTCATTGAATTAATGTTATTCTGTAATGCTTTTTGACAATAAAGGTATCCTTTTCAAAACAGACTTATCATTTAGCCCTCATTCAAAGCCTTGCTATGATATAGGGATGGAGACATGAGTTCCCGCATGTTTCACTCAATCTTCCACATTTTCCTCTTTTATAGACTATTTTAGTCATCTAATAGTCAGCATTGTTTAATTCATAAAGCTCTTTATTGCATTTTACTTTCGCATGGGGTGCTGTGCTGGCAGGACATCAAAAAAAGTCCTGCAATCAGCTTCTTTGCGGTGATTTAGGAGCAGTGTAAACACCACTCCTAAAGCACCCCTGCCCATTAAAATCAATGGACAGTGCCACTGAACCACCTGCAAAGCACCTTGGCAGCATCACTTTTGAGTTGAGTTAAGAGGTATCTTGATATAGCGGTCTTACATCGGAGGGTCCTGATGTGATTGTACCAATTTAAATAGAATCCAATTAACCTACCAGCATGTCTTTTAGAGTGTGGAAGGAAACTGGAGTACCTGGAGGAAACCCAGGCACAGGGAGAACATGCAAACTCCAGGCAGATGATGTCGTGGTTGGGTTACGAACCAGCGACCCTTTTGCTGCTAGGTGAATGTGCTAACCACTACACCACTTTTAACCCAACGCCTGGGCACTGGCAGTGTGAAAGGTCTCTAAGAATCAAAATCACTGCTCCTTTAAAAATGATCTTTTAAAATATATATTTTTTTGCATTGATACATACCTGGGCCCCATATCCTTTTTATGTCCAATAACTTGTGTATATAAGCCTTCCAAATGGGGACCTTTGATTTTTCAAGTTTGGGTTCCGTAGACATTAATTGGGTTTGGAGTTTTGGTCCAAACCTTTCCATGCTCAGGAGTTCTGGTGCAAACGGGGGGTGTTCAGGCCTAACTCTATGTGAGACCCTTAATGCTTGCCTGGCTAAATGGGGTATTCTTTCTAGTTTATGTCTGCTTCAAAATCTCTATTCTAGGTGTTAAAAACAAAAAGATGAAATGAGTTAAAAATATACCCAATGAAGTAACTAGTCTAAGGTAATACACAGAGATTAAAGAAATCCTCCTGCATAAGTTGTACCTGTTTATCTGCTGCCCTCTCTCCTCTACTACCATTCAAAATACACAGATCAAAGGCTCTTTCTCAACTCCAGAAGGCAGGAGTGGGCCTCTGATGTCACAAATTGCACAGTATAGCTCAGGTCTTTTTAATCTGTATAGTCTGAGAAGTGAGTGGGGGGATATGTGTAGTCTGATACTTACTCATAGGGAAATATTCACAGCTGAAGCTGTCAATCATCTTATGTGTTCTGGAGAGTGGGCACTGCTATTTCCTGATATTCTATGGTGTTGCATTAACCTGTCAGAAGTGACAAATGCAGCTAGCAGAAGGAGGAGAGATCAGATGGGGACCACACTTGATGCTTGTATTGAGGTAAGTGCACGCTATTAAGTGATATGCTTTATTGCGTTTTTTTTAAAGAGGGTTATAACCATTTTAAACCTTATTTTAGCCACAATACATTTTTAAACATTCCTTTCAGATACAATTTTGCACCATATTCAGACATCAGATTCATGTAGTGAATTGATTTCCTTGTAACTTAATTGTGAAAGTGCTAGTAGTGTCTATGCTCTCCCTAAGCAATTGCTTCTATATGGAAAGCAGTAAGAGTTTTTTGCTTTTATATCTACAATGTTTTTATATCTGTAACACAATAATCTGTTTCCTTATAATAAGATTAAAACTTAAACGTACTGCATCATACTATAACTTTTATTATTACCATCTTTAAATGGATTCTGGCAAAAGCAAACATAATTCAAAGTTTATTTGAATTACAAATTAATAGTTTATGAATACTCAAATAGAAATAGTTATATCTCCTTGTGCTGATTTTATTTATTTATTTTTGTCTTTTGATTCATTAAAAAAAAATGTTAAATTGAAAAAAAAAATAATAATAATAATTGATTTCTTTAAAATTACTATGGCTTGCCTTGCACAATCTGTTACCTACAGTTTTAACTAAATAAATAAATATAAATTAACCACTTTCCGACCAGCCGCCGCAGTAATATGGCGGCAGGTCGGCTCTCCCAGGCGAGAGCCCGTAGCTCTACGTCGGGCGCGCGTGAACGGCCAGGGAGAGCGCGCGCGCGCGCCTCCCCGCCGTTCCCGACGATCGGATTCGATACAGAACCGATCACTCACCAGGTCCAGGCCAATAAAATCTGGCCTGGACCTGGTGATCACCCTCAGCCAATGGTTGTTCTCCCCTGCCAATGTTTTGTAAACATTGACAGGGGAAATGCTGCTCTCTCCCTCGTGTCGGTCTTTCCGTTCCTGACCGAGAGAGAGAGAGCATCTAAACATGAGTTGCACAACACTACACTGACAC